>JAPDER010000007.1:0-600000 GCA_027569225.1 Aspergillus panamensis
TTTTTATACCATTCTCCTTGGCGATCACGTGACACTGGATTCTGCCTTATTCGTCCGGTTGGTTGTGGGGCTTTCGTGGTGATGCCTAGTGTTGGCGCTAAACCTTCATCGTTGGGTTTCCGTAACACTATATCTCTAACTCCAGATTAAATAAATATACAAATAGCTTTGTTCTACTCCTCCACAATCAATAAGGTAGGTATCTATAGAAACTAATATTAATTAATAAATAATTTAACATCCTTCCTAGATTTCCCTAAAAAAATCAGTCCTTGATTATAAGACATGATAAAAGATTACTAACCTGATAATTTAGATTATTAAGATAACTCTAATAACTTTACTAGACTTGCTAATATTATAGATTAACCACGGTCCTGTGATCATTCCTGTCTAAAAGTTATAATTTAATAATTCTCTCCTTTCTAATCTTTATTTTTTATAAAAGCAGGCATCTCTATTTATCCACCTTCTATAATCTGCAGATTAACTTATAATCACCCCTGGGAGTATAATTATTAGAAGTTCTTTAATAAAAATAAAGAATAAAAATATAAATATAGTCCTTAATATCTAGACCTAATATTCAAGCAATGTAATAATTCTATCAAGATATTAACTATCTTTAAAAGATCTTTACTATTACTTATCTAATCACTTATTCTAGCTCTCCACAGAAAGAAAATAACCCTCAGACTGCTGTGTCACAGCACTAAAACTGATTATACTAAAATACAAGAGAATACTGGCATAAATCTATGGTTTAAAAGTTTCAAAATAATACTAGTCCAGTTATAGTTTCACCCTGGACTATTATAATAAAGGTTATTAAGGGATAATAGCCACACTTGTAAATTAGTATACACACTGATAATAATAGTATGGGATTGTATTATTAGCAACAAGGAACTAGCTATAATAAAAGACAAAAACAGTCCACCAGTCACATGATCTAATCTACCGCGCTTTCCCATCAAGAGTCGCCACAGTACCTAAGTAGTCATTCCCCTCTTCATACATAGTACAATTCCTCTAACAGAGTCACCAATTACCAACCCCATTAAATGCAAACCTAGTATCCCCCGACGACAAACTCATATGTAGTCCATCCCATCCAATAAAATTCCATATAAACTTGGTATATCATATCTCTTTATCATGTCACATCCTACCCTCCCCAAGCAACAAGAAATCCCTCACATAAAATCATCCAAAAAGTCCGCATCCCGATCCTGATTATTACTCGCCGCCATATTCTCCTCACTAAACATATCATCATACGCATGCTCCTTCTGCCACTTCAGCTGCTCCCGCTCCCTCTTCTCCTGCTTCTCCTTACTCTTCTTCTCCTCGCGCACTTTGCGCTCCTCCTTCCGCTGCTGCCTCAGATACTCCTCCTTCTCCGCCCTGAGGTCCGGAAACTTCTCCACCCGCGTCTTGTTCAGTCGGTTCACGATGGGGTTCTCCCGCTGCGTCACGAAGACTTTCCGCACGAGCTTGTGGTTGTGGAAGGAGACTTGGCCCGTGGCCATCGAGCCGTCTTTGAGGAGGTTGGACCACGGCGTGTAGATGACTGTGATGTTGTCCTTTTTGTTTCCTGTGCTTATTCCATTAGCTAGCTTGCTCTTTACTCCGATTCGGGCACAATTGGGGGGATAAATGGATGAGTGGGGAAGGCGCACCGTCAATTGAGTTCGCCTTGGTGAGTTGCGCGCAATCCGTTAGGAGCTCCTCCGGGATGTTCTCCCATGATTCGCCGTCGCGGAGCCGGAGGTAAACGTGTGCACTGGATAGATTGTCGACGTGGAACTAGATATATCATTAGGTATAGTTCATTGCGTTAGAGAAGCGATTCGGTGAAACGAACCCTGGAGGGAAATAAAAATAATAAATTAGCGGGGTTTAGTTTGCAAATTCAGAGGGAGGCGGGACCGCACCAGACATCCTTTTCCAGTCCGTGCTTGATCAGATCTTCATCTATTCACGGTAAGACTGTTAGATTCTCAGTATGTCCCCGGTATATCCCTATGTATAAGTGGCGTACTCTCGAATTTGTCCTTCCCCACATAAATGAACGCGGAGGGTTCGACCACGTTTGATGTGAAATAGTAGACCATTTTGGGCGGAAAAGACTTGTTCTTGTCGGCCGGCTGGGTATAAGGTAAAATTAAAGAGAAATAGTGTGGTGAAAGCTCAAATGGTGGGGAAATGGTTTTGCATAAATCTAGCAGAAAAAAAGTAGGCGGGGATGTTTGTCCGCGGATCCCCTCATTATGTCGGAGCGGAAAAACCAGTCGGGTAGCTAACAATCTATAAAGTCTATAAGGGTCCTTCATGATGCCCTCACATATCCAGGTTAATGGTAATATATGTATTACGGCTTCTTAGGCTCATAGGGATACGTTTCTGAGACAAAATTTCATTATCAGCTCCAACTTCCAGGACCTCGTTACTCTTATGCAGTTCCCATCAGGCCAAAGCCGGAGGTGCACCATCTATATATTTACCCCTCCCATATCCAAGTTTGAGCTACCCCATAAACACAACGTCAAAAAAGACAAATGCCCAAGCGATGTCTATACCGTACTGGTGTGGTTCACACCAGCGTTATCGGGATAGCCGGTCGCTGAATTAAGATTACTAGCCGGATGAGTATTCGAAGCAGCAGCAGCTTCGATCTTCCGTCTCGCGGTGAAGAGACCAGCCACACCGCGTTCCTGGTTCTGACCAAGCCACGGTTTACGTGATTCTCCAAGGACCCGGCGGCCCAGGTAGTAAACTAGCTGGCCAATAATAATAAGCACAAAGGCAATCGGGTACATCCAGTGGATGTGGTAATGGAAGACCTCAACGCCGATGATAACACCCCAGAAGTTCATCGTCAATAGAGAAATGTTGAAGAAGGCGGCAGATGCCAGGCGGAACAAGAGCGGCGCCAGGGAGTAGAAGAGCGTCAAGCAGAGCGTGTACCCGGTGAGGTAGCCACCAACCTTGCCGTTCCAGGTAGCGTCCCGGAATGAGGACCGGTCGAAGATCGCTGCCTGGACACCGTTGATGATCATGCCGAAAAAGCCCATCTGGCCGAGCACTTCAAACACGGGGGCAGTGCTGACAAAGTACTCCTCTCCGGTGTTTGCGAGACCGTAGAAGGTGGCGCCCAGGAGTGCAAAAAGATCGCCCTTGACCTGGTTTCCACTCGAGATATCCCCTCCGTTGGTACCGGTGATGTGGTCCGACGCAATCAAGACACCCATGCCGCCAATACAGATCACGATACCCACGATCTGCGAGATATGATAGCGCACGCGCAAGAAGAGGAAGGAAAGAACAACGACCACAGCGATGGCCCAGAAGTTGATCAACTGGGCACTCAGCATGGTTGTATAACGGTATGCCAGCACCACGAAATAGTTTCCTTCCACATCACAGAAAGATAATATCAAATCTGTGATGAAAAAAAAAGTGTCAGATCTCGCAAACTTGCATTGCGTCACGCTCGTGAGAACTCACATTTCCAACCGCGTTTCCACAACATTTCGAACCAGCCCTTGATGCCGTAACGGTAAATAGTGTACGACGTGAAGACAAAATTCAGCAGCACATAATTGAAAAAACTCTGGAACGCTGGAATCGAGGTTCCTTGCATCGCCAGCAGTGTGCTGAGGGTACCAGTAGCGGTGTTCGTGATCGCGAGGATCTGTCTGTACAAAAAAAAGACTTAATAGATGACACAATATTAAAGAGCTTTGCTTAACCTACCCAAGAATCAAGGTGATATAGAACTCCTTGGTCTTGAAATAAGCCAAAAACCCTTTCTTCTGCTCATCGACCTGATCCGCGGCCGTTTCAGGCACAGAATCCCCTTCCTGGTGAGTCGCATCTACAGCGCCCTCGGAGGAAAAGCTTTCTCCATGGGGATTCGCAGCAGATGTCTGCACAGTAGTCTGGTCTTTGAAACTGGAGCCCATTGTTCCACGTTGTCCTGGTGATCGTCGCAATCGGGGGTCTGGTGTGGGGGTGATAGATGGCAGCTTCGATCGAAGGCTGATGGAGAACTCAAATGGGAGCTTTTGGACCTGAACGAGCGCAAAACTCCCTGGAAGTCGCTCGCCTACGGTCGTGTGATGAGTTCAACTCAGAGGTAAGTAAGGGAGAAGAAAAAAAAAGAGCGCAAGAAGAGGAGAAGGCGAAAAAAAAGAAAAAGCAGTGAGGAGCGCGGGCAGTCCAAAGCGGGACTCGGACTTCGGGATTGATTCCTGATTGGGCAGTCTGGCATCTGGACTGGAATTTAAACGAGGCCAAGACTGCGTGGGGGAAGAGATCCAGCCAATCAGGGAGCAGTATTGTAATCTCCTGATCCCAACATGGATTCCTGAAGATCGGATTGTATGACGGAGGAAAGCATCGATTGTGTAAGAATATGAGACTTGTAGTCAGGATTTGAATATATGCAAGCACAGTTCGGGGATGGACATACTTATAATGAGCCTACGCAAGATTTGACCCGACTCAGTAATTAGAACCAGACCGTCCCTTGCGCTATACAGCTCGACATCGGCAATTTCGCGGGACAAAAATATATCCAGATCCAGAGCAGAAACCACCCTAAACTGACGAGATGAAGAATATTAAGCCAATACGGTTGCTCAGGAAGTGTCTTGGTCATTTATACGGAGTTCATCCAAAGTAAATTAACCCTCAGTCTTCCTCCACTTTCTGTCCCCACAAGACAACAAGAAATGGTTGGCTAAACTATCTTTCACTCTATGCATATTTTCAAGCTTCATTTGGTTTCAACTACGGAGTACCCTGTCTATTCTAATTTGCAGCTGAATATCTAACCTACTTTCCACTTTGTGATCTGTGTGATTTGGCTACTCTCTATCATCTCTCACCGCTGCTCGTTCCAGGATGAGTGTAATGATCCCTGAACCATGCAAGTAGAGTGCATATGCTTAGTATGTTGCCATGATTGAATATTTACACATCATTTAAAACTCCAGAATAGATCTTCTACATAGCTGCTCCGTACTGGTTTAAAAATTCGGCTTTACTATGACTGTCATGTAGAATCCAAAGGCATTGTTTCTCCAAATCATATAGCAATATTGCAATCTTAGGATCAACCGTTAAAGATAGCTAAATTAGAGGTATTAGATGACATACTTCAATATTAATTCTATCGGGAACAGCTCTAAGTACTAGTGAAACCACTTTTGCGCCGTCTGTTAATGTTCCCCCTCCAAGAGTGAGGAGTAAGTCAGCTTCACACGCCCGTGCCTCGGCGGTGATTTCCAACACTTCAGACCAGAGCGTGTGACTTTTCATGCCAATGCGTCGACCGACAATAGGGACGTTGATATTTTCCAGGGCATGAGAGAGTCGATCTAAGCTATCGGTTTTCTGGGCCAGAGACCTCGAAAATATCACGTACACTCGACGGGCCTGGAAGGTATCGATAACATGGCGGGCTGCGGCTTCGGGGAAGGGAATGCCATAGGAGATTATGGGACGAGGACGGTCAACAAAGGCTCCACGGACGGTCTCCATTTCCTATATCTATACCCTGATGGACTTCTTTATAGGCTGACTGCGTGTTGTATAGATGCTGCTGGTGTTGGCTTCTTTTATGATGCTTTCAAAGGTGTGGACATTTGGGGCAGTGGAGAGAAGCACAACATTAATAGCTACCTAGGTACAAGGGAAACTCACCATGGTTCATTAATATCAAGTTGATATTCTGTTTTAGTATACACTATCATGAAGGAACATCCCCACTCTTTCTATTCAGGTTCCAACACAGTGCTTGAAACAGGTAGGTCCACCAATAAGAGAGTCTTTACAAAAAATAGAGTCTATCAAAAGGAAGATCAAGAACAATAGCATAAGAATGAGGATAGATTTATATAGAACATTCTGTGTCGGTCATGTGGTCGCTTACCAACACGAGTAGCCGGTATTCTCTCTAATTTACTTGTGTTCTCCCAGTCTTTGGATCAACCCACGGTTCTGACCGAATACATTCCCAGGTTAGTTTAATCAAAAAGTTCCGAGCCATCGTCATTCTAACATAATTTAGAACAGGCTGCCATCATGGAGCCCTTTCAAAGTGCCTCCAGATCTTCTTCCCCTCAAGCAGAGGCAGTCATCAACATGGCTGCCCCCAGTGTTCAGCCAGACTCAGACGCGGAGCTACAGTTCCTTGACAATATACCCACAGATACTCCACGTATTATCAGCAACAACATCCGCACCATAAAAACTGCGATGCAGAAGCACTCCGTAGTGCGAGATGGTCATCGGGACCAATATTTTCTACTCTGCTACGTTTCGGCCGAGGTAGTTGAGCGACTTGTGAACAACCCACGAGCATATGGGTGGCCCAGATTCAAGATATTCTACAATGCGGACCTGAGAGAGCTCATTGCTAAAGTTCCCGGCGGCCCTCATGAGAGAGTAACTGGCAGGCTCGACTTTCATTTTGCTATAAAAACGGATAGAATGGGGCTAACACATGATTTTGTACCCCTGAGATCTACACTAGTTAAGAGTGATCCCTATTCAAAAGAGCCAGATGCATCGTACCAACCGCGCGCCCTGCCCCAAGGTCGCGACACCAAGTGGCCCACTCTTGTAGTAGAGGTCGGGGACTCTGAAAGCCTCGCTCGGCTGAGAGTAGATGCCGCATGGTGGTTGGCTAACTCTGAGGGCAGTGTGCGTATAGTTATTATCGTGTCTATCCAGAGTGGTGGCCGCATCGTTGTTGAAAAATGGAACCTGAGCGCAGCCAGTTCTCGACCTGTCAGCAGGCGTCCAGGGCTCCGCCGTCCTCAGGTTATCCCCAATTTATCACAAACAATCACCATTACCCGTAACGGCAGTCAGACTACGGTTGATAGGGCGCCACTAGTGATTGAATTTTCTGAGGTTTTTCTTCGGCAGCCCCAGAATGCTCAAGAAGGAGATTTTACTTTCAGCGATCCTGAGTTGGCCATGTTGGCAGACAGTGCTTGGGGACCGGCCTAGCTTCTTTTTCCTTCATCATCATTGTCATCATCATCTTCTTTTTCTTCGGTTTGGCAAGGGATAACGCCGGGAGGCCTAGCTAATATATGAAGGAAGGTCACTGGCTTACATGGCTGATCGTGAGGTGGAATGCTTCTGTTACCATTAGGAAGACCACTAGTATGGACATGTCCAGCGGTTACAAGAGGGCTTCTAGACTCTTCGAATAACATTTTATGGAAGATAATTGAAGCTAATCGTGCTTTCACAAGCTATGGAGCACGAACTAGAAAATCCATAAGAGTCAAAGAAGAGTTGATTCTCTCCAATCCGGGGAATCTAAACCTGGATACCAACCACTCTTTCCCTTAGAAGCCGCGATACCTTCTCTGAGGACAGACAGTATTCCCGTTAAATGCCACATGCTGAGTATTGCAACCTCAATTACACAATTACCCAGATCGCATAATTCATCTCTTATGAAGTGTTACCCCTACTCGTAGCTATATACTCCAGGGGTAAACATTTACCCGCGCGGTCACCTGATCCAAGGTATCGGAAAAGTATACCCCCCAATTCCCCATCTTTCACCATCTTCTCCAACTGAAACACCACTTTAAACTCCTTCATGCGATTGAAAGCCATTCTACGAATCCTCAATCGTCCCAGATACCTCTCAACCACCCATCCTCTCACCATGCGTCTCCCCTACGCCCCGTCGGAGCCCCCAACTGCCGACGCCGACACTGCCGAGATCTACGCCCGCATTGCCGCCCGCCGCCACCCTCGACCCCTCATCCCGCTCGATCTCTCCCTGCTGCACTCCCCGCCCCTCGCAGACGGCTACAACAGCTTCGTCGGCGCCATCCGTACCCGCGCCGTCTTCGACCAGGGCCTCCTCGAGCTGGCAATTTGCCGTGTCGCCGTCCTCACGCAGGCCGTGTACGAGTGGAACTCCCATGGCCCGCTCGCCTTGAAGGGCGGGATCCAACCCGCTGAGCTTCAGGCCGTATTTACGCTGCCGTCGACTGTGCAGGGAGATATCCCTGCTGCGGTGGAGGCGCTTGCCAAGAGTGAATTGACCGATCAGCAGAAGGCGATTGTTAAGTACACGGATGAGATGACGCAGACGGTCAAGGTGCAGGACGAGACGTTTGCGCAGTTGCAGACGGTGGGATTCTCCGATAGGGAGATCGTGGAGTTGACTATGGGTGTGGCGGGGTATAATTGCGTTGGTCGTATCTTGGTGGCTTTGGATGTTGGAGAGAATAATGCCCGGCAGATGAAGAGTGTGGAGGAGCTTGTGGCTGCTCTGCAGTAATGGTATTTGTATGATCAAGTATAAATTCAACAAAAGTGAAATAAGCCAGAAATGCAATAGATGGTAGCTAAAATGAGCTAAATGGTCCTACATATGCAGTGTAATCGATTTGGCCTTTGGTGCCCCCCGACATTCGTATGTCGCCAGCAGCGTACGGTCGTCAATATCCAAAATCCCAGGCCAATGGCTGGCGTGCGGGCAGACCATCGAGGGTCGAGTCCATCGGATATGCCCATTGTTCGGCGGCCCAGCGAAGACGATCTTAATAGAGGCATTCTTTGTCCACTGGACCTCATGCGAATCCTCGTCTGTCATGAAAATCACCGCCAACGACCCATCCCCAAACGACGCAATCTGCGGGGCTCCCGCATTGTGCCCGCGCGGTGCCACATACACGCGATGACGATACCCCCAAGTCAACCCATCATCATACGAGATGAGAGCCTCCAGATCGAATGTCCCAAACGTCGTTGTCTCAAATATCATCACCAGTGCCTCCCGCCCATTATCCCACGTCCTTGCGATCCCATTCATCCCATCCCGGAACGGATCTTTCTCCCCCTCCAGACACTGCGGTTCCGTCCAGGTCGCCCCGCCATCAAACGACCGCACCAGCATCGTGCACTGGTTATTATGCGCATACTCCTTCGAGTATGTCAGCTGAACCTCCCCCTGACGCCCCAGCCGCATAAACGGCTCCCAGATCCCAAAAGGTGGGCCCTTCTCCGCCGCCTGCGACAGATACCGCCAGGTCTTCCCACTGTCCGTAGACCGACACACCGTGATCCGATAGTGCGTCGGCCCATGCTGGCCCCGATCATGATTCCGGAACGCAGCGAGCACTGTCCCCGGCGTCACTTCTAACAGGAACATATTGTCGACGTCGCCGGACCCCCGCGTGACCTCGGAGAAATCCGCGAAGGTGCGGCCGCCGTCAGTGCTCTTGCCAATGCGGAGCGCCCTCTGCCCACCGCCCTCGAAGCGGGTAAAGGCAGAGAGGATGGTCCCGTCGGAGAGTTTCGCGAGACGCGGGTACGTCCCGCGGGGTTGGGAGGAGACGAGCCGTTCATCGTCGTTGATTACGCGGGACCCTGGGAGACGGGTATCCTGCGATAGTGGTGGGGGTTGCTGTGGCTGTTGTTGAGGGGGGTGATGACCTCTAGGGTCTTCCAACCCGAAGGTTTTCATGATTTTCTGGCCAAGGTGTCCGGGCATGGTGGGATTATGATAGTGTGTTTGTAGGAGGGAGGGGAGAGCGCCTCCTTTGAGACACTTTATATCAGGCATCAGTCATTTCTTTGGTGGGCACTGCCGATGATGTCATCTTGGCCGCGGGGAATCATTCTGACGCTCTAAGCGGACGGTGAGTTGGACTTTTTCTACTCCCAAACCTGCTGCGAAGAATATTAATTCTCTGCAAGATATAGATACAGGGATGTATAGACTAGATAAGTCAAGGTGCATGGCCGATCGGAGTTGGTTATCTTCGACATAGACTACTACTATAGTACTACTGTACGACCAGATGCCCCACATTCCTAGTCAAAGTTGATACCTGACATTTCAGGCAACATTCCACCACAAACAAGGCTGGATATGTTAAAAGAGATATATTCCATACATAACGCCGGGCTTTCCACATTACATCAACATCCCTGGAAACTATAATACAATCAAGGGGAGCAGATAGCCTATGTAATCCACTTTCCCACCGTCTCTCCAAACCAACTGACCGCTTTCTCACGTCGCTTCGATCGAGCATCCTCCTGTGTCTTTAAGTACGGCGATGCCTCCTGCGCATATAACTTTTGCTGCTCGAATGACGCGTGATGCGCCCGGATTTCCAGCTCTCGTTCATGAGGCGTCAGCTGATCCAGTGGTTTTGAAGGCCGGAATCCTGCCGGGATCGATTCGCCGCCAGGAATCTGTGAGGTGTCGGTTAAAGCTTGGGTGTGTTCTAAGGGTGTTGCTTGGGGATTGAAAAGAGAGGTGAGAGGTGGCGGTTCGAGGCCGGCTGTCCGGGCCTCCTCGACTTGAGCTTCGTATTTCAGCATGTCGTGGTAGAGCTTATCGGCGTGCATCTGGATTCGTTCTTCCTTTTCCTCGTCCCAGTCGAATGAGGATGCGTATCCTAAAGCTTGGAGGAATTTCTAAAACAATTAGCAAGAATATGTAAACCAGATAGGATAAATAGTGCCATACAGCCTGCGTTGTAAAACAGCGCGAGAATTTCCCATTCTCCTCGTGGCACATTGTCATCCGCGATTGCAGTCGTTTTGCCCAGGTTCCGGTTTGGAAGCACTGGGTTAAAGCTTCCTGCTCCAGCGCACAGTTTTCCATAGCTGCCCGGTGCACTGTGTCCCCATGTTGCTTGTATTTCTCAATTACTCGCTCAGCTCCTTTGACTTCCGACTGCTCCTTCTCGGCTGGCGGTTTGTATGTTTTCCAGAGGTGGGCGTAGCGGCCATCGGGGAATAACGACGCGGGGGGAACTGTGGGCTCGGATAAATCGCTCGATTTGGGGGGCACCGATTGCGACGGTTCAGCTCGTCCTTCTGCTGTTGGTGAACGCTCTGGCGATCCGGGAACATATTTCTTTGGAGCTTCATGTTCCAGATATTCGCGAAGACCCGGGTCAAGCTTCTTGACCGGGTCTTCGTTGTTGGAGTTACCCCAGAACCAGCCCATGAGGGTCGGGTTGGATAAGTTATTGATTAATTGTAGATATAGAATTAGCTTATAGAATGGATTGGCGGAGAATTCAAGATCTTGAAGCTGTTGGAGAAGAATTGCGGCCGTGGATACTTGGCACCAAGCCATATTGGGTTAGTCGGAGTGTCTGTATTGGAGTTACTGTAATTAATGTATGCCATCGTCATCAACAGCCTCCGTCCACCATCAATCAAACACTCCCCACCAAGCAGCATCCCCCTCTTAAATTCGTCTTTTCTCGTCTTCATGACGCGTCAAGCTCGATCATGGCCTCCAGTATGTTGAGCGCCGCCCACTACATGATTGTTTCATCACTAACCCATTCTCCCAAACAGATCGAGAAGAGCGGCTGCAGATGCGCCAACGCGGAGCAGGGTACGCGCTGTCTTATGCTCTGCGTTTAATTGAAGCCCAAGGGGAATGCAACTGACTGAGCGAACAACTGGACAGTACACGCAAGATAAAAGAAGTCAATTTCGGATTTTCGTTAGGCTTTGGGTCAGCTCCTGATGCATCCCAACCCGCGTCGCAACCCGCCGAAGACTCCGCGCCAGAGCCTGAAGCTCAAGCTCCCTCCATTTTTGGACCTCCTGCACCTGGGACAACCTCCGCCGTACCACCAGAGATACTATCATCTCAGCCATCATCAGATATCCCGTCATCGCAGCAACAATCCGTCGAGCGAACTCCTGGAAGTGCACGTAACAAGCTCCCTCCGCGACCGTCCACCTTTGATATACCCGCAGATGAAGAATTGGATCTCGGGCGCAGCAGCAAGAGAAGAAAGATCGGTTCGTTCCAGTACCAGATATCATACTTTCTTTACAGCGCTAACAAAACCAGAACCCCCTCAGCTCTCACGGCCCTTGATTAATACGCGAAGCAAAAGCAAAAGCCCTAGATCTTCTCCTAATGGCACCACGACAACTTCTACAATACCAAGGCCGGACGGTCCGATAGATATACCCATCAGAACGAATACAGTCCTGGAGAACGCACAGGGATTGACCGAGAATCCGCCTCCCGATGCACCTCCAGTTGCCCCCATCGAACCCAGCGCGCAAACATTGGAAACAGCTGAGGCCGTGGATCAACAATTAGAGATTGGTATCGCCGGGCAAACTCCACCGGAGACGTCAGACCAGCGAACAAATGGTACTTCGTCACCTTCCTCGGAAACGAGCAAAGGTAGACGAAAACGACGAGGGGCGGGGTCGGGTCAATCTTCTCCAGCACAGAGTGTCACTAGTCCTAAAGCAACTGGGGATGATAATCGAAAGTCGGAAGAGCCTCCTGAGCTCCCACAACCCGAACAACAAAACGACGCGATTGAAGCAAATGGTCCGAAATCCTGGCCTGAGAAACGACTACGAAGTCGAACCCCTGCATCAGGAAAATCTACATCTCCACCTGCCGAGGCACCAGTAACAGAGCAACAAGCCGACTCCTCTGAAACAGAAATTCCTAAATCCCGACGCGAGAAATCATTACGAAGTCGGACCCCTGCATCAGGAAAATCTCCATCCCCATCTACGGTAGAGGAACCCGTGGCAGAGAAACAAAATGACTCCACCGAACCGGAGGGTTCTAAATCCCGACGCGGGAAAAGACTTCGAAGCCGTACTCCTGCAGTTGAGCCTACAGCCCCGGCTGAGGAGGCACCGGCGGCGGATGCAGTTAGTACAGAAGCCACCTCGCCCGATAACGCAGGCAAGAGCCGCCGTGGGCGAAAACCTAAAAATCGTGAGCCAACACCAAAGGCTTCCATTAGCGATAAAGAGCCAGATAATGAGCCTATGCGAGCGGAGCCTGAGCCTGTGGATGCTGCCGGTGAAGATCTGGATGCTTCTCAACCTGAAAAGGAAGGCCAGGTTGACAAGGGAAAGAAGCGCGCTAGGCGACCCCCAAGGAAGGTCACCCAGTCTCCTGTAGCTGCAGAAAAGGCCCTTAGGCCAAGCAGAGGAAGGCCGCGGAAGGAACCCAAACCGAATCAACCACAGGAGCCCGAGCCGGAGCCCGAGCCAGAACCAGAACCTGAGGGAGAACAAGAGCCGGAGCCCGCAGCGGAAACTCAACCTGAAAAACAAGCTGAGCCTAAGGGTACTAAACGTCGTCGGGGTCGACGTTCAGCCGACGAAAGGCCGACATCAGAGGAGGCGGCGGAAGAACCGTCTGAGCCCGTGCGGAAAAGACCTCGCCAACCGAGAGGCGAAACCGTCCCGGTGACGGTCCATCGACTAGCCAACGCGAAAACCCTTGGAGCGCCTCCAAAAGACCATTCCTCTTCCGAGGAAGACTCCGCAGACGAGCTTTCCAGCAAAGAGAAGACCAAGCTCCCCAACCGCGGCGGAGTGAACGCGGCCGACGTACTCGGCCAGATCTGCCGCGAGACATTAGAGAAGACGTTAACCACCCTCAAGAACGGCATCAGCAACGAGGCCAACGCAGCGAGACGCGCGGAATGGAACCTCCGAAGGAAAGCCGTCGAAGCATTCGGCACCGAGCTCGAGGGCCGCCTTTTCGAACTGAGCGAAATGCTTGACAGCAACTTCATGCTCGGCGTGCAAGTCAGAAAGGCAAAACGGGGTATGATGGATCTCCGGGGCCGTCTTGACCAAGTCCGAAGGGAACGGCAAGCCGTCGCCTTGAAAATGGACGCTGTGCGCAGGGAGCATGCGAAGGAGGAACACTCCCGATCGGTATACCACCCATTAACCTCACCAGTTTACAACTCAAGACTCGAAGCTAACCTTCTATCTAGACCCGCTCCACAATCAACCACTCCCTCCACAACCTCGACCTAGCCCTCGAGCGCGGCCAGAACCGCGCAAAGCCGAGCGACGCCCCATTGACAGCCGGACTGGAGTTCAAACTGCGCAGTGTAGCAGAGACGGTGAGCTCTGTGGCATCCGGAGCCCAGGGCGGGCTCCTACATCAGATTAAGGCGTTTAATGCGCAGCTGGAGGCTACTGCGCGGCGATTAGAGAGTTGACCTTGTTACTTGCTCAATACCCAGTTTTTCCCTTTGCTTGCTGTATACTAGCACATACCTACCACAATGAAGGCAACCCGGCGCAGTAGTCGGTTCTTCATACATCTTGCCCTCACATCGGGATACCATCCTTATATCCCAGCAATATTTGCCTATGAGTTTAGGGTAGGTCATACTCAACGCTATAAACATTATACGGTGGTAGATATACGTAGATAGCGGATGTTTGTATGGGGGAACTTATCTTCCCCGCAAGATAACAGACCCCCCCCTCCTTAACCTGAGAGCTTTGTACGTACCTAGGTAGGAATAGAATGCTGAAATCGTAAAGTTCATCTTATTCCATTTTGACATTCTTTATTATTAGTTCATTATTCGCATATCCCATCCGCACGATTAATATCCCAGTCATCCGCGAGGAGTGAAAGTAAGACAGGGGAGAAAGCAACAACGTGTGACCTCATCCCATCCTCACTCGGTGGCGGCTTCAATGAGTGGATCAACTTCCGGCTTCGTCGGCCCCGACTATACAGTATTATGAATTTATGATCTTATCCAATTCCAATCGATCATATGATATTGTCTTATATTAATATTATGAGATGACGATATCAAGTCCAATCCCCGGAGCTAGCTACGTCTTACACTCGGTGGATCCCTTACGGGGTAGGTAGACTTCAATAGTTTCAGGGCATCTCCTAGTCGAGTCTCTAAAGTCTACACTTGTAGGACGTTCATTGTAGATAGGTCCTCCGTACTCCGCGAAGTAAGAAGAGAAAAGAACTCATGATTCCGCTCCGCCGGCCCGAAAAATCTTTTTTTATTTAAATAATAATAATAGGTAGGTAGGTGCCTTGGTAGAGAAAAAGGTATCCAGAAACCATCAGTGGATCTGCTCCGGATTCATAGGATATTTGAGGGGGGAGGGGGGGGGGGAATTCCCCGTGTCTCCATATAATCTGGCCGGCCGAATGAAACCCTAGATTCACCTGATTATAAGCTCGCTAGTTGGTCAACTAGTCTAGCCTAGGAAGCGACTCAGTTAATGATTATGACTTTCCAAGGCCGAACGCCGAAGACGGGGTTCTCTGTTCTCGGTACTGAGGCTCGGTACCAAGAGTTCTCTCTCCCTTTCTCTCTCTCTCGGCTGGCCCGGATAGAAGGATCTTAACGGTTGCTAGCCGAAAAAAAAAAATAGCAATTATTACGTGAGGATCCTCCAAAAGAATGGTATTATTATTAGTAATTAACATCGAGGAGAAAGCGTGGCACGTCGATCCCCCTCATCCTGATTCCCCTGTGAAGGTACTTCTATCCAGTACTACTACTACTTTCAGACAACTCGATGATCATCAGAAAATCAAACTGGGATCTGGGTTTGTTTTCGGCAGTTCTTGTTATCCGATGGTCGATGGTCGTCTTGGCAGTTGGAAGAGGAAGGACTACAAAATTTGCCAATACAATATTATTCGTAAAAGCGGATATCCCACACACGAGGGAGCGCAGAGGTGAGTGCTATACCTCTTACCTAGGTAATTGATACTCCACATGGAGCCCGACCAAGCCGGGGGAAGGGAAGTTCGGCTTTCTCATCTCAAGTTCCAACCCCCAGTGGATTATTATTATATTGTTATCAATTGGTGATTAGTATTACTATTGATGACGCGAGTAGGGCTATCCCAGACCGGCTTTCCCCCACTCCCCCCTATCACTGCCCCAGAGTACTCCGTACAATCACCAAAGATTCTAAACCTGAATTCTGGAGTACTCTGGAGTACTCTGGAGTCCGTATGGGGTAGGGCATCCCATTATTCAAGATAGCTCTCCCGCACAAGTTGAACGCCTAGGTTGAAACCTGGATAGCCATCATTATTCATGAAATCAAGCATTGCCACTTAGAAGCCTAACAATCCTTCCACTGGGCATGAGCCACGACCAGAGCTATCGCACCAATGACCTGCTGCAACTCGCTCTAAATTAGTCCCTATACTTAACAGGTCAGGAATGACTTGCAGCCCGGGGGGGGGGGGAATTCCGCCACGGACTGGAAAAGAGCTTTTCTTGCTGTCAATGGCACAACTCAATTAGCTGTGCCTCGTCTACCAGCAGTTACCAGGCTTGATCTGGAACCGCAGGGCTCCTCTCCCCAGGGGTTTGTCTCAAGCGTTGTCCATGGGTACAGTCTCAGCTTCGAATGGAAGCGTAGCCTCAAGGGAATAACCAAAGTGATTGTCCTTGTTATCCGAGAAACTTGGAACTGCCCTCAAGGACCTATGGGAGAAATGGATGCACTGATCTGTCCTAATTGGATTACTTCTTGGATTCTGGGGTTGCTTTTCCGAGATGTTAATCGCATGGTCCACCACTCGATGGAGTCGCACCGACTCGCACGGATGGCAATCGAGAAATATCACAGGCAAGTTCTACTGTTTCAAATAAGCCGAATTGCTTGTTTGACACGTATTGGCGGTACAATCTAATCAGCAGTGTTAAACACGGATGGCACGAGGCAAGTAGAGTGGAGAAGCAGAGTCGATATATGGAGTAAACTGGGTACAACCACGGATCCAGACCAAATCATGGCTGCGTAATTCGCCACCGGTTGACAGCCACTGAGCGGGTGGTGGTGACATCGTGACGCCCTTCTGAGCTACTGGATTAGCCTGTGCTGATCATAGGCTCTTTCTCCTTCACCGGGGAGGGAAAAAAAAATCCGCAAAACGGTCCAGTACGTTCAGGGTGACTTCCAATTGCTGAATACCTACGCAGTAGGTAAGTACGTACGGACGGACTGGACGGAAGATTGTTGTTTAGCGAGTACCAAGAGCGCCTCTCGCACAAGGGCTCAGTCAAGCTTTACAGCAAGACACCATCGAATGTCCTTCATTTACCTAATTAGCCGGATCCCCCGGCTGTCCATGTCCGACTCCCAATGCACTAGTAAATTAGCCTGGGCTTCCTGGTTTTAGAGTTTCCGATGACGATCGAAGATTCGAAGGGCTGTAGAAGAATCCTAATTCAAGGCGGAGAAAGAGAGCGCAGTCCTTCTAATACCGAGTCATCGGTAAGTTGTAACAAATTCACTGGACTAGAATGGCCTCGTCAAGTCACGAGTCACGAGTCGTGCACGACTCGTCATGTGGCGATGAGTGTGATGACCCGTGACCCGTCCTGGTTGGCCTCCGCCTGGACTGGGCTGGACCAACCATAAATCCTTCCACGGCTTCGGCGTTCTCTGATTGGCTCCTCCCGGACCCCTTCCTCTCTGGAGCTGGTAATCCACTTCAACAGCCTGGAGCCATCCATTCTTGCCATCTCCAGTTACTTGACGCAGTAAGAGAGCCTCTGGATGAATAATGGAAACTGGAAACTGGAAACTTCCATTCATCCTTAAACCTTTTGGATGCCTCTCCGCAATGTGCATCTCCCATGGTTTGTAGAGAAGTCAATTCTGCATGAAGTATATCTACCCTTGTGCCCTCCCATACGGCTCCCAGTACTTCCATATATCCATATCCACTCCGACGAGAGAAGCTGCACTTCCATTCAGTTGATTCTCCTCCGATATCCTGCCCATTATTGGACAGCTCTGGCACATCATTTCGCTCACTCTGACCCTAACGACCCTCGCTCCACTTAGGGTGGCCACTGCTGATAAATCGCAATCAGACTCCGCTCAACCAAATTTTTTTTTAAGAAGAAAAATAAAAGAAGAAAAAAGACCAGAACACTAAGAGATCAACTACCGGTGCTTCCTCCCCGTTTTGGTAAGTTGGATCTTTTGGTGTCATCTTGCCTGTCTTGTCTCTCCATCCATACTATGATTGGAAGTCATTTATTAGTCCTACTACTTGACTTGACTTGACTTCTCCTTCTCTGTCTCTTTCTTTTTCTCCCTCTTCTCGCTGCTCTCTGCTTGGCCTTGTATTTATTTCTCTCCCCTCTGTCAGGTCAGGTCTTAGTTGACTCGCCAGTGCTGCGCGCAATCACCTCTTTTCTTTTCCCTTTTCTTTTTTTGGCTCCCCTCCTCACCTTTTGTTTAATTCTATCTATTTGGCAGCTTTCAGCTAGCTGGATTGCTTTTAATCACCTTCAATTGCTTGATTTCTGACATATTCCAAGCCTTCCATTTCCACCATGTCTACCGAACACAACCAAGCCCTCGAAAAGGACATTGGTCCTACTCCCCCCGTGTCTGAAGCCAACGGCGCCCCTCTTACTCTTCACCATTTGGAGGCTGCGGCTATTCATCCGCGCTTTGGATACGGTCCTCTGTCGCAGGTGAACACCAGGGATGCCCCTCTGCGCCCCTTTGGTGGTGAGTTCCAGCCCGGTCTGTACAAGTCCGTGGAAAACCGCAAGTTCGGCAACCCTGCTCCTCTGGGTCTCTGCGCTTTCGCCCTGACCACTTTCGTCCTGAGCTGTATCAACATGGGAGCGCGCGACATCACCGCACCGAACATTGTTATTGCGCTGGCTTTCGGTTATGGTGGTCTAGTTCAATTGCTTGCTGGCATGTGGTAAGTATTCCTCCGAAACCCGCTGGTATTGAACCTGCATCTCATGGACCCAACTAGGGAAATGGCTGTTGGAAACACCTTTGGTGCCACCGCCCTCTCCTCCTACGGTGGTTTCTGGCTTTCTTTTGCGATTGTCCTCACTCCTGGTGGTTTCAACATCGAGTCGGCTCTTACCGAAGCCGATGATGGTAGCGGCGCCATGTTCTATAACTCTTTCGGATTGTTTTTGATGGTCAGTCTCACGCCCTCTCCTTTGTTGAGTTACCCTCTTTGTAATTGTGCAGTAACTGACGTAACCAGGGCTGGTTCATCTTCACCACCATTCTCCTCGTCTGCACCCTCCGATCTACCGTGGCTTTCTTCCTGCTATTCTTCTTCCTGGATATCGCCCTCCTCTTGCTTGGTGTTGGCTACATCCAGCGCAACTCTGAGGGCAAGCCCAACCCCCCCGTCATCAAGGCCGGTGGTTTCTTCGGTCTCCTTGCCGCCTTCGCCGCTTGGTACAACGCTCTGGCTGGTATCGCCGACAACAGCAACAGCTTTTTCATCGTCCCTGTCGCGCACTTCCCGTGGTCCCCAACTGGTCGTTCTCGCCGCGAGAAGTCCGAACGTCAGACTGTCTAAGGGATCTACCCGGCTGTTGACGATAAAACCTTGAACTCATTCAATGATTACCACGCGTCTTACCCTATTCAGGGTAGTAATTATATTATGTTCAGATACCCATTCTTGTAAGGCCATTTCTGTATAGAAGCGATCTGGTGTCAGGTTGCTGTCTGGGATCGTGTCGGGCCAAAATTTGGTATAGTCTGCAGGTCTTGATGGTCTGGTGATATTCTTTTGTTTTTGCTGAGGTTGATTAATCATAACCGAAAATAATGTCCCACGTGTATATTGATTCCCGGGTAGTCTGTTGTCATTCAGGGGACAAGGTTAGCCATGTACTTAATTCTTGCCTAGATAAAAAATCTGACTTGGCCAACAACAAAATCACGGGTCAACATCAGACCTTAGTCATGGTATCTGATGTTGTGTTTCTCACCAATTAATCTACCTACTACCTCCTTCACAATGCCTACCTATGCAAGATGAGATATACACAGCATATACATCTTGTAGGACATGGATCCCTCAGTCTCATCCTTGAGAAAAGAAATCATGATACGGAGACCTCCTCATTACTGCTTCGAGAAAAGAGCGCAGCAAGCAACCACCCCAAAAAAAATAAGCAAAGAAAAGAAAACGGAAAAAATCAAAGCAGGGGGGAGGGGAACCCACCCACTTTATGTACCTACCCATCTACCCAAGAAGAAGTGGATATTACGCTAGAAAAAGAAAAAGAAAAAAAAAAAAAAGAAAGAAGAAGAGACGGACTTCTCTCGGTAATAATGAAAATGAGGTACGGAGTGAGTGAAAAAAAAAAGTGAAGTATGTCGGGGATAATTCGGGTTTCTTTGTCGGGATGATATCGGGATGGAAAATGGGGGGGTATCGGGATCGGGATCGGGATTGTCGAGTGGGATTGATTATTGGCCGGTCGGTTACCCGGCCTGAGATGGGGCTGGCTGGCTTTTTGTTTTCTTTTCCTTAGAAGTAGATAGGGAGGGGTGGCTCTCTGGGGGATCTTCTTTCGAGTTATTAGATATTGAGGTTGTTTGCGGTGCTTCTACTTGGTGAGGATGTCAGACTAAATGAAGGTAGACTCCCTGGAAGATTTCCTAGGGAGACCAAGCTAAGGGTTTAACACAGATTGTGGTTTAAGTCACTCGTATATACCGTGTCTCATTGTAGTCAAACATGGCTACTACTAACCATGATCAAGTGCTAGGTGTATATATATATATATATATAAAATAATAACAAAATAGGTATCAATCAATCAAAGGTTGTTTATACACTGCTGAGGGACAGGCATGGTCTGGATCTCATCCCAGAGGGTTCGAAGAGGGACCAAATATACCCGATCTACGTAAAAGTACCCGAAAAGTATAGTGCGGAGCTGTTGCCACGACCGGATACCTTGGAGGCGCACTGCCGATGCGAGCTCGTTCACGAAGAACGACCGTTGGTATTCGATCCGGGAGCTACACGCCCCGACGAAAAGTAGCCAAATCAATAAATTGCGGCAGAGATGGTAGCAGCCGGCGCGGATCGTGCTATCCAACGCGACCTGCAGCGCCATGATCGGTTTCGGGAAGACCGGGGCGATCTGAGGGTAAAAGTCCCAGATCGCGCTGTTGTGGAAGAGCAGACAAGCCAGTCGGACGCAGCCTTCGATGGTGGCGTCGCCCTTGACTTCGCCGGTCGAAGTGTATCGGTCGGAATGGAGGGCATACTCGACGTACAACACCTCAGTGTTGAAGTAGCACTCCGTTTCTTCGGCAAATTCGTGTTTCGAGCTGCTCTTCATCCAGTCGGCATACCATACAAGCTCAGTAAGGTCGTATATTAATTTAGACATGGCATCGTTGAAAATGCCGGGTATCTCAATTAGGGACATTAAGCCAGAAGCCGTTGCTTCAAGATCTTTAAAGGGAGGGGTGATGGTAAAATTCTGGGGGCGAGCGTAACGAATAAAAGGGAATATAGGTTTCGTTAGGGACATGCATGCGACTCGGATATCGGTCCTATATTGAAGGTCAGAAAATTCCACGGAGGCAACTCGAGCAAAAGCTAAACTGACCATGAAATTTGGAATCGAATATCGTCGGGGACGTTTGCGAAGCTGGTTCGCAGCGAAACCATCTGCCTTAATCCAGCCAGGTGGATTTTCAAGTAATCGGGATTTCCAGAGGCGATCTGGACGGGTCAGTCACGGACCAAAAGTCCAGAAAAGGTTTGTCAATGCCGTACCTCGATAGTGAGCAATATCGACACCGCCGCGATCAGTTCATCGCTAGCGGCTTTGATTGGGTCTGATAACCCTTCATTGACCAATCTGATCGTTTCCCCCCGATGATGAAATGTATCCAGAATCAGTGCGCTCGGTCGCTGTTTGTTCGTATCTGTAAGAGGAAATTCTCCTGTCTCGAGCGCTGAATTAGTCGCAGCGACACAGATGCACGCGTGCAGTGAAGCCGGGTCGTTCTGGACCAAAGATGCCCAGTGAGCCTCTAGCTTGGCTCCGTATCGACGTTGTAACGGATATGCTAGCCGCGTTAGATCACATAGGACTACGCGGGAGTCAGCACAAACACATTCCAGCAAAGATGATGTCAACACTCACAATACCGGAGATGCCGAAACATACGATCCGAGAGGGGCGTATGCATCGTATTAAACGGGTCCCTCGTTCCTCGGCTGATATACCCCCACGGCGATGAAGATTGGAACGGGGTGAGGGCTTGACTTTGGGGTGTCGTAAAAGTCGTCTCGGGGCTGTAGTTGTCCTCGAGCTTTATCGAGGTTGCAGAGGTCGGTGAGTAGTCACTGGAGCCCGAGACAACAAACGCCTGAGGTTCTTCAAGTTTGGGTTCAGGGGATGATGATTTAGGAGAGGATTCGGAGGATGAAGCACGGTTGCTTTGGGGGGAAGCATGCCTGACAGACAGCTCTTGGGAGTAAGTAGATATCCTGGACACTGCTGGTGCGGCACTCGACGAGGATGAACTGGAAGCGGTGTTCTCCGCAGGCTGAAAGGCGAGATGTTTCCAAGTCTTGCTCTTGTATCGTTTGGTATTTTCCAACCTCTTTTTGCGATTGTGCTCGGACATAACATGGGACCGAATGCGCTTGAGCGTTTCCTCTCGCGTTCCTTCAGACACGGACTGAGGGTCGGTATGGACCCAGAACAAGGTCGATCGTCCTCCCGCCGCATTGTTGGTCTTACGGGGCTTGCGGACCTTTGTCACGGAATTTTTGCCTCCATCTTGACGAGTCGGTTCGGCAGCGAAGGTTGCTTGGGTGGCATGAGTCTCGCTGTGGGTGGCAGAGACCATTGACGACGGCGGAGGCGCATGAACGGGAGTGGGCAACTGCGGCGACAACAACGGCAACGACGACGACGAGGGGGGAGGAGGTAGATGATGATGGTAGTGGTGATTAGTATTAATGATATTGTTATTGAAGTGAGGAGCAGGATGATGATGGGAAGTTGCCCAAGTTGGCGGTCTGGCCACCATAGGGAGGACCTGCTCGTGGTCAGTGGCAGTCGGCCGGACCGTTGACTGAAGAAGGGAGTTCTTGGCGTCCATTGCACGCGCAGGTCAAAGAAGTCGCATTCACTGATTTAGTTGAGGATCTTCATGGGCACTCATGATTTCTCGAGTGGACGGGGGGGTAAGGACAAGAAGATGAATGTGGGATTGACGGGGAGAAAAGGTAGCTGAGTGGTCAGCACACTGTCCTTATCTGGAAAAGCCCATCTCTTTTTTATTTTTTTATTTTTATTTTTATTTTTTATTTTTTAATCCGGGTGGCAGAAGGAGGGGGGCCGGGGGAAGAGGAGGTAAGGCGAATTTTTGTGGAAGGGGAGAGATTGGAGCGTGTGAGAGGGGGAGAAACGGAGGGCGGCTGATCGATTGAGGGAAGGAAAAATAAAGAGAGTTTAGGTTTGCTAGCTGTCTCCCGGTTTTAGGGGTGTATTTTTGGGGTTGAACTTTGGTCGGCCTCTTTAGCTGCAGTGCTTCCTTTTGAGTCCGCGATATTTATTTCTGCTTCTTTTTTTGACAGGTAGCTAGGGATGACTTCTCGCACTGGTGAAGAACCGTCAGCACAGCCTCCTACCAAAACATGAAACCACACCTACGGGCCCGACTCAAAGGTACGGAAAGGTGCTCTGTCAGGACTCAGAAACAGAGGTGAGAAACAGAAGTCCTAGGTACTAGGTAGTAATACACGAGGCCCAGATCTCGGATACTGCAGCAGCCGGTGCCCGAGTGGAGCCAAGAACTTAAAATGCTCGCTGGCAATTGGCCGTTCCATGGTTGCAAAAGGCCCCATGGATTCACGGGTGACACGAACGTTACTGTCTAGTCCGAACTGCGCGTTATTTTGACTCTTCTTCCCCTCTTAAAACCGGGATTATCATCAGTTTTGTTGGTTCTGCTTGTAACAGCCCCTTCTGCACCTCCTCCACACTCCATGGTTTCCCTCAACCTTGAAGGTTCCTCAATCTTACCGTTAAGATAAGCGTCGTGTTACCACTCGGGATTCGGGGCTGGCACCGGAGTACCACTTTCGTGTATTCCGCCTCATCCCTGAAGGCTCAGCTTGGAAATATTTATGCTTATCAGATTGGGTTTCTAGGGGATAGTCATCGCCGTCATGAATCCAAGGTGATCGTCTAAAGCATAACGAGTCGTATATTGACGACGCTGAGTGATAGAAATATCCATCACCTCGATCACCTGTTGTGGACCAACACCAAGAGTTGAAGAGTAGAGCCAAGACAGATGCAGCTCCAACTCGCTTGTGCCTGACATATGCCGAGCCCACTGAGAGTCAAAGCCCGGTATCTAGAATCTAGACTCTAAACGAGAATACGAAAAGCTTTCCAACTTTATTTCTGGCGGGGTTGCTGAAGAATTATTTTTACGAGTCAAGCATCCCAAGTCTAATATTGGTGCCTAAGAATCGAACAGTGTGCACTCTTTTGGCGTTTCGTTCTATCTCAGAACAGAACACCCTTTGTAGAAGAACTTTCGTTTAAATTTTGACATGCCCCTCTTCCTCCCGTCCTTCTCCCCCTTCAACCATACAGTATGATACACACCTGTACCAGCTGTGATCATTATTCTCCACACTCTAGTCGGATCAGATCGGGTATAATTCCCATATGGCTCCTCCTTACATGACAGGATCTGATGTGTCATTTCACCATTCAGATCGCTTTTGCTCTCGAGGCCAGAACTTAGGATCTTGAACAAAGAACTCCCCAGGAGCAAAAAAACATGGGAAAAAAGTATCGTCTCCATACCTTATTATATACCTATTATTGTTCAGGGTTATTCTCCCCAAGAAGGCACAATATTGGACACCGTCCCACTAGCCTAAAGCTTGCACCCACATCAACTGCAGTGATAATAATATAAACCCTGTCTGTTGCCTCAGATTTAACTCTAGAGCTAATCAATCATTTATGCAAGGTGTAGGTTGACCGAGTCAAATATGAAATCGTGAGTTAGGTTAGCGCGATGTAATTTCGGAAGTTTTTTTTTTTTTTTTTCTTTCTTTGTTCTATACTTGTGCGGAAGTGTCTAGAAACGAGGTGCATAAATCCTTCAAACTTCCACCAGTAGTAGCAAAAGAATCCCCAGTACATTTTTCTTTCCACCCACTTTTTCTTTCATGGGTATTTGGGGGCATATATCATCGGTTATAACCTAGTTATCAAGCTGTCAATACTCACAATATACACGGCAATTCCTTTCCAATTTCCAAGCCTTGCAGGGCTAAGCTTTAGCTGGTTACTTGTTCTTTGTCGAGTAGTACTGAAAGAAAGAAAAGCGTTATACAAGTCGGAAGACCAACGTCGAAGTCCCTGATTGTACTGAAATAGTATATCCGTAGTCTTGAACGACTCAAATCCATGATCATGATGCCTGATACCACAAATAACCCTGCCCCGGACCTGCGCGAAATTCCCACCTTTTCGCCAATAGCTCAAGAATTCTCTAATGACTTTCAAATAAGTTGCTCTGGCGCATCGAGCCCTCGTGTATTTGGCAGGCGAGTCTCGCTGAACGATCGTATCATCTAGGATAGGCCATGCCGTGGCCGTTGAAGTGTTACACCCTGAGATTGGTCTATAGATAGATCTGGCAAGGTATCTCAGGTTACCAGGTTTATAAATCGGAATGCAGTACTAAGATGTCTGTATCCTTTCTCTTGCTAGGTCCTCGTGGTTAAAGAACATGCATTTAGTCGGACAGACTTCCATGTTATGCTCCTATTAATAGTATTCCTCTCTTGGAGTGCGTCTGCGGGGATATCTTGTGCTTTCTACTACTGCTGTGGGAGTAGTGAGTGCTTATCCAGTTTTCTTAATTTTTCGGTAGAAATCAACCTTTTTCGTATCGAAGTCAGAAAGTGATATTCAGATAAGGCTGAGACAACTTAAGTAAGTCTACCTAGGTACTAGGTAGTAGTAGTACTTCTTATATTGATACGAGTCAGTCATAGATATGGCTCCAGTTGTCATTTGCTTCTCAGCACCTTTGCTAGAACTCACCGGTGAGTGACTAATGGGTAAAGCTTGTTTAAACGTCCTTATTATGAAAGCCTTTTCTTTTTTCCAAGTATCTTGTGGTATTCCTTCAAAATAGAGATAACAGTAGCATGAGACTGAATGACACTATTTTATATTCACTTGGGACTTCGAATCACCACACGGACCCAATCTCAGTGCAATGGCTTCACCAAATTTTCATCATCCAGGTTACTGAATCTTGGATCGGAATGACAGTTGACGCCCCTGAAATTAGACTTGGCCACTGACAAGAGGAATAAAAGAACTGCGCGGAAGAAACCTAGGACTCACTAGCAGGTACCAAACTCTCCCCACACCGGGAACCACTACTGCGCCACGATACACAACTCATCGCCCTTGGCACAATTCAGCTGCTGAAGCCATCTAAGTGAACTTCGAAGCTATCCATCGCTAAATCTCAGCCAAGAAATAGAAGGAAAAACATCCCGGCGCCTTTCGGAAGATTTGATTCGCTGGACCATTGCTGCATCCCCACTGATCAGGGCCTGATAGTTCAAGTTTGCCCCTAATGCCGGATGAAGATCGTCGATCGACACGAAATAACCCTCTTCTGCACAAGTTTATAAAGGCTTCGATTCCAAATTGGGGGTTTCCCCTTAGATTTAGCGTATCCGAAATGAGGATTCGCGCATCGAGAGCCCGTGCAATGGGTCAACATGATCAATTCGGCTGGTCCCAGGGAACATGAGAGGATCGATTGCAAATTCTCGTGTATAAGAGGGTTTGAGCGGCCCTGTAGAGGGGAGCTGCTCATCATTCACCCACCACTGGCCCGTTACTCTTACTCTCAGGATGGTATTATCTTGGCTTCGGCTGGGGGTGACCCTGGCACTGTCCTTGACGGCGCTCGCCTTGAATCCGAGATCCGAACCTGCACCACCCCCCGCCGTTCGAGGATCGTATATTGTCGAGTTTGAGGATGCCCTCACAGTACGAAGCTTGACTCCCAAGTCTCAATCGATGTACTAATTTTTGTCTCCGCAGACTACCGACAGTTTCCTCGCAACTCTCGCCTCCCATGGCATAGAGATCACCCGTAGTATCGACCTATCCTTCTCTCTCTTCCACGGTGCCTCGCTCAGCCTCCTCGACCACCATAGTGAGGCTTCCGCCGTCAAGACAATCGCATCGATCCCCGGCGTCAAATCCGTTTCTCCCGTTCGTGAACATTCTCTGCCTCCACAGACCGTCTCAGCAGCAGAGGGTCCGCTCTCATCGCCCTCCAGATCCTCTTTGCGTTCACGCCGGCTTCATCCAGGAGTCGAGGCCATCCATCAGATGACTGGAGTCGACAAACTGCGACAGGAAGGATATACCGGAGCCGGGATCAAGATTGCCGTGGTCGATACCGGGGTTGACTATCACCACCCGGCCCTAGGCGGTTGTTTCGGCGAGGGATGTCTGATTTCGTTTGGTGAGGATCTAGTCGGCGATGGGAAGAGCCCCGTGGAGGATTCTAACCCGTATGATAATTGCAGTGGGCATGGTACAATACCTTATCCTGTCTTTCTTTCTTTCTTTCTTTCTTTTTGATATTCTAACACTGCCTGCTAGGAACCCACGTATCTGGTATTATTGCCGCTCAGAAGAACCAGTACGGCTTCACTGGAGTTGCCCCGAATGTCACTCTAGGTCATTATCGCGTTTTGAACTGCAAGGGTGCAGGAAGCACGGATATTTTCATCCAGGCTTACAAGCTGGCCTACGAGGCTGGCGCGGATATCATTACGGCGTCTGTTGGAGCGTACAGTGGGTGGTCTTCTGGTAAGATACTATATCATCTCTCCCTGATTAACAATATTTGCTAAATTGGCCCATTATAGAGCCGTGGGGCGTCATCATTCAGAGAATCACCGAAGCCGGTGTGCCCTGTCTCGTCGCTGTCGGTAATAGCGGAGATCTGGGACT
Organism: Aspergillus panamensis; assembly: GCA_027569225.1. Taxonomy (NCBI): domain Eukaryota; kingdom Fungi; phylum Ascomycota; class Eurotiomycetes; order Eurotiales; family Aspergillaceae; genus Aspergillus; species Aspergillus panamensis. The sequence continues at coordinate 27,669 of JAPDER010000007.1, forward strand.
TTTTCTGTCCTCGAATGGTGCGGATGGCTTTGGAGCTACTGGGGTTGGATCGGTAGACAACGTCGAGGCCCCCATGTTCCTGTTCAAGGGTTCCTACACCACCGGCAACGGCACCAGGAAGGATTTCGGCTGGGCTCCTGGCTCTGACTTTGCGAATGGAACATATCCCCTCTACGTTGTGAGCCACAACGCTTCTGTCTACGGCGATGCGTGCGAGCCTCTTCCTTCCAGCACCCCCGACCTCTCCAAGAGCATTGTCCTGATTCGACGAGGAGGGTGTTCGTTCGTCGAAAAAGCTCAAAACGCCGCCGCAGCCGGTGCGAAGAACGTCCTGTTCTACAACACCGGTGTTGCCGTGGACGCATTCTCGTTCAACGTTGATGGCATCGAGGGCACAGGCATGATCCCGGCTTCTACTGGAGAGGAGCTCGTCAAGCTCGCGACGACAGGTGTATCCGTCAAGCTCACCATGGTCAACAAGGAGTCCGCCGGGAAGCTATACCAGATCGATAAAAACACTGCCACCGGCGGCTTCTCGAGCGCATTCACGGAATGGGGCCCAACCAACGAACTGTACATCCTGCCCACCATCTCAGCTCCCGGCGGCTTCATCATGTCCACCTACCCTCTCGACCTGGGCGGCTACGCCGTGGAATCCGGCACCTCGATGGCCACGCCGTTCGTGGCCGGCTGCATGGCGTTAATTCTCGAAGCCAAAGGCAAGATCTCCCCACGCACCATCAACGCCCTGCTCAGCACCAACGCGAACCCGAACCTCTTCCACGACGGCACCGACACATACCCCTGGCTTGCATCCGTCGCTCAGCAAGGCGCCGGCCTTATCAACGTCTACGACGCCGTCCACGCCACCACCCTCCTCAACGTCACCAACATCGCCTTCAACGACACCGAACACCTCCCGGCCTCCATCGCCTTCTCCATCCAAAATACCTCCCCGGACCTCGTCACCTACTCCCTCGCCAACGTCGCTAGCGGCACCGTCTACACCCTCCCCGACGACGGCTCCTCCATCCCCTCCCTCTTCGACGGAGCCTCCCTCAACACCAACACCACCTCCCCCGCCACCCTCACCTTCAACTGGCCCCTCCTCACCCTCTCCCCAGGCCAAACCTCCACCGTCACCGTAACCGCCGCTCCCCCGCGCGGCCTAACCGCCTCCCGAATCCCCATATACAGCGGCTATATCACCCTCAACGGCACAAACGGCGACTCCCTCTCCATCCCCTACCTCGGCGCCGCAACCGCCATGCGCACCGTCACCATCCTCGACACCCGCACCGGCCAGAACCAGCTCATCGCCAGCGGCTCCGGCCCCGTCACAGAACCGGGACCCTATACCTTCCACGTCCCCGCCCCGAACTCCACCACCACCGACGACCCCAACACCAACACCGCGTTCCCAGGTGTCAACCTCCGTCTATCCATGGGCTCGAGCTACGTCCGCATCGACATCAAATCGTTCAACAACAGCACCTCCACCAATATCACTACCACCAGTCCACCGACGACCAGATCCGTTACTCGCGGCGGCGGCGGGAAAATTATTGGCACCCTGTCTGGCTTCCCGAAACTCTACCAGTGGCGCACCCAAACGAGCCCCCGGCCGGTTTACTGGGACGGGTCACTGGCGGAAGGTGGCTATGCGCCTGCGGGGACGTACGCGTTCGTTGTGCGGGCGTTGAAGATTTTCGGGGATCCGGAGAAAGAAGGGGATTATGATGTTGTGGAGACGAGGAGGTTTCGGTTGAGTTATGTTGCTTGAGTTTGACTTTTTTTTTTTTTCTTTGTTTTAGGTAGAAAGGAGGTCGGTGGGTGGACTGCTTACTGTAGATATGTACTCACTACTATTTTGATAGTAAATATAATTTTGTATATCTTGGATACACCTGTTTGGGATTGGGCTTTGCTACAAAGATGAGAGAAGAAAAAAAGTCTTATTACATGCTCCAGTCACGATTGCTTGCTATCGCTACATGGTTTGGCTGGGCCCGCGCTGCGAGCTCACCGTCGTATGCAAAATGGAAAGAAAGGTAAAATCAAAACACGAATGATAGGCTTGACGGATAAGCTGGAAGAATAAAGCTCAGTTGACACAAGAAAAAGGAGAGAATAAAATAATGGCGGGAATAGGGATAAAAGACAAAGAGAGAGAAAACAAGTATTGGAAAAATATAAGACAAGAATCCCTCGTTCGACCACATACATTTTGGTCATTATCATCAGACGAGGACGGGGAAGGATATACTAGTACTATGTAGTAGCTCGTAAGAGCCAGGACGAATTGAGAAGGAAAGTCACATCTCCCCTTATCGTGGGAAGATAGGTACCGTTTCTAGCTGCTCCAGACCGCCCATTGTACCTTGTTGGCCCCATCCCTGGCCGGTGTGGTTGACCAGTGCGCTTTGGCGGAAAGGATTCGTGCTTCCTGTAGGTGTGGGCCGGAGAGGAGCTGCGGCTGGAGGTTGCAAGCCTTGTGCTTGGGGAGGGACAGAAGAGCTCCGAGCGAAAGGGTTGGTTCCTGTCCGCTGGGCCTGGAGAGACGCTGGCGCTGGCTGTTGGGGCTGTTGAGGGTTTTGTAGAGCTGCAGGGAAGGGTTCGGTAATAGCACCAGCGTTGAATTGAGGGTTGACCATTGATAGCCGGCGTGCAAACGGGTTTGTGTTTTGGCGGCTCAGAGGAGATGCTGCCGGTGCGGCAGGCCCGGTAGGATGGCTCATTAACATCGATTGGCGGAATGGGTTCGTAGTTTGAGGTTGCAGTGTGCCCAGTGCTGCCTGCGGTTGCTGTTGTTGCTGCTGGGGGAATGCAGTGGCAGCGTTTTGCGGAATTGGCGCCAACTGCGATTGGAATCCTTGGGTCTGCGGCTGGGCCGTATAACCACCAAATCCTGCTCCAGTAGGGGTCGATTGAAGCGACTGGGCAACTTGCTGTGGTGGGAATTGGTTGTTATTCTGAGGGGCAAATGGAAAGGGTGCTTGCTGACTGAAACCGGTCGGCTGAGGCTGCTGAAATCCAGTCTGTTGCGGGAAGAACCCTGGCTGCTGTCCAGGAAAGCCGGTCTGCTGGAATTGCATCTGGGGTTGCTGCTGAAGCTGCTGCTGAAACTGCTGTTGAGGCTGGACTGGCCGGTCGATGGAGTCGAAAAAGTCAATCAGGTCCGCATTATGCGGTTTGGATTGTGGACCAGGCGACGTTTTGGGTCTTGCAGGGAGAGTGTTGTTCTGATTGCTAGCTAACTTATCCCCTGTTGTCGCAGGCGCCAGGGCACTGCTACTCCCAGCCTTTCCTCCTTTTCGAGCAAGATACTCTCTGCGGCGAAGATTGAAATCTGGGTCATTTAGGTCGTCCTCAAGCAGCCGTGTCAGATCCGTGGATGCGTGTTTCAGTTTGGGAATTTCGAGTCTTGTTGCCGACTGGAAATGTCGAGCAACTCCTAAAAACTTTACCACTTCCTCTGTCTGGGAGGCAAATGTCTTGTAAATCTCCAGGGCACGTTCGCTATCAGGCCGTGACATCTCAAAGTAATGTTCTACCGCGCGGTTAGTGAAAAGAAACATACGACCGGCTTGTCAGTCCCCGCCCTTACCTAGGACGTTAATTGTGCCTTCATTCATAACTGAATATAGACTTAAAAGATCCAAGGTTAACAGGCGAAAAGCGGTCAGCGTTATTTCGTTTTCAGGCTCATCGGTCAACAGCTAGAAGCGAGTCAGTCAACTGCCTAAAGGTAACGCGGGTTCACAACGTACTTCACATCGTATTAGTTCTCGTATTTGTTTTTGGACAATCTCCGTTTCTCTCAATAAGCCCTTCTCAACAGTAAGTCTCTTCAATCGACCCTGTCCACTGCGTACGTAGTCGGTTTTCGTCTCATCGAACGCCTTTGCGCGGGCAAGAAGATAACTGGAATATCTCCGGATGTTGCGTCCTTGCGACTGGACTATTCAAGTAGTCAGTGGAGGATCCCCCAGAATGAGGGAGAAGCCAAACTCACCCTCCGAGTACCCATTGACAGCAATCTTCCTCGGGTTCTCTGCCATGTATTGTAATGTCGCATCCAATTGCCCCTCCCTAATCATGAGATGGACCACAATGAGGGATTTGAATGCGACTGTCCATGTTGAGTCCCGAATTCGCAGATGCAACGTTCGAAAGATCTCCGCCACTCCCGCTTCGCCTGTATGGGTCGCTACCAATATATGTTCGATGTATTTAGATTTAGGGGCCGCAAGCTACGGATCCGCGATCATGGTCAGCCTCCGAATCTCAAGAACAACGACTATCAGCCGTCCCATTATAAGGCGACTTACCTTGACCTTAGTGGCCCCTTTCACAGATTTTTCAAATTTATGAGACATTTTCAACCCCCGTCAAGCTTCACGCAGGCGTAATTGGGCCGGGTCGGATGAGACCGTCGAGCGCCGGAACAAGAGCCCAAAACTCGGAGATAAGTCGACTATCAACAGAATTATTATTAATGAGAACGAAGCAGGAAGTCTCCCAGTATGCCAATCTATTGGCCCACGGCAACTCCAAAACAATTGTGATAGCTCAAGCCTGGGCCATGCTTCCGAGGGTGGGATTATTATGCAGCCGATCAGGAGAGGGTAGGAGGGGGTTGAGGAGAGGTCGAGCTTCCAAGCGCTCTGTCAGGACAGATAACGCACTCTAAATTCGAGGCAGAGCCTATCAAGCAACTCCCCAGGGAGACTAAACAGTTGAATTAAACCCCGGTGAGGCGGGCGGAGGTTGTGGGGATGCTTCGGTTCGTGTAAAATGATGACGGGCATCGCCGCGATTGGCAACGGAAAGCTGTAGGTAGAGCTGCTCGTTGCTAAGTTCTTGTCCGCCTTTTCCCTTGCCAAGCCAGGAACAAAGTATACAGTAGGTAGAGTAAACCATAGAAATTAAAATACAAATCAATATAAAAAATCAGAAAGAGAAATCAAGAAGAGTAAAAAAATCAAATATAAAATGATTTTTTAGGTCATTTACATTTCTCATGTTGCCTGTCTTCCTCGCCCTTCTCTCACACTTATCTGTTGAGATTGCTTGGCTCAACTATATACTTTTCTGTGCCTCACTATTGGGCTCATTTCTTCTCAACTTCAGATTCCACTTCACCACAAACCTAATTCCTACTGACAGTAACACTGAGATTCATCTGATACATACCCCCTACCAAGAGAGCCCCTCTTTTTGTCTACCTCTTTGTGTTTGTCCTCTATCTCACAACATGGACCCGTACCGACACAACCTCCACTTTGAAGCTTCGACAAAGGCTCTTCTATTTCTCTTACTCTTCTTTCTAGCGTTCGAAGGACTTCATATCTGACAGTTCCTTCGGCTTACCGTCCAAATACCGCACCACCCCCATTGTCCATGTCCTAAGTTCTTGTCTGTCTCCACTTAAAGCAGAATGGATTTGGTAGCTTTGAACCCCCGTGAAAGGGCCCCAAGGGTGAAATGGAATGCAGAGCTCAGGATATTCCTGTGCTGCCTCCACAAGTTTTTCGAGCGAGACACCAGAGCTTTCACGTCCGTCTTCAATCGCAGGTTCAGAGACGAGTTGACGGCTTTTGGATTCTCAAATAGGGTCTCAGATGCAACAATTACTTCGCAGTGGGACACTATGAAGAGACAAAACGACCTGATATGGGGCATTGTGCACCTTTCGGAGTTTGACTTCAACGGTAGATGGTCTTCTGTGATTGCAGAAATCAGAGCCACGGCAAGACTCTTCGAGATCAGCATTACCGCAAAGACGCGAGATGATATTGACACATCTTCTTTTGCTTATCGGCCGCCCTCTCAGCGTCAAGTCACCATGGTAAGTACACAACTTCAGTGCCCGAAACAAGTACTTATCACTAATTTATTGAGGAGTAGCAGCCAAACACCCCACCTCCTAGTTCTCAGCCCCAAGGTTCTGAAGCGTTAATCTCTCAGCCCTCGATACATGAACTTGATTCACTTGTATCCTCACCAACCAGACCACCTTCGTCCCTCTGTACTAGCGGGGATAAGGTGTGTTTTTGGTGTCATAAAGAAGGGCTTGAACTGATGCTATCGCCCCTCAATGCTTCTAAAGAATACATACCACCTCTTCTGTACCGATGGTACAATATTGATTCTCAAGGTGTCAATTCCAAGAATCGTTTTGTGGCTGGACTTTTTTCTGAGACAACTGGATACTTCCCTCCCGATTATATCGAGGAACAAGAATTTGACAAGCACCTTCTCAACCATATCAAAATTAACCAGACTCTCTCGCCTTTTATTTCTACATTTACTTCCATGCTGGCACCTCTGCACCGAGCCATACGAAATGGAGAAGGCGCATCAATTTCAATTATCGACGCAAGAAAACTTTTGACCCCGCTTTATTCAGCCAAACACTTCGTACGTGAACACAATGTCAAGATTGGAAGATACCGCGGTCTTGGAGAATATCTTGTCTGGGGCAAGATAGACCAGTCCGCAATTATCTGCTCATTCAAGCTTACCTCTCTCCTTAAAAATGCTGCTGAAAACCCAGAGATCAGTGACTTTCTTCAGATAGATGGAATCAGCATGCACGAGAAAGCTAGGAAAGGTCTACACCGAATTCTTGCAAACAACGCACCTGGCCTGACTCTGGAGGCGGGAAAGATAGTGGGCAAGTTGTTATCTACTCTGGGAGTTCCAGTTCAGTATTCAAAAGATGTGAGTATGGGAATGGCCTATTCATGGCGATTGAAAAGAAAGGAAGGTTCTTGGGACGAGTATCTTGGGGGAGTCGAAGCTGGTTATGGTCGGCAGTCCTTACCTCCCCCGATTGCTGACAGTGAACTCGCTGTTTTGGAAAATATCGCGGAGGAGGAGGAGGACGACGACGACGATGAGGACAACGATGATGAGACAGAATCTGACAGCTCCGATGACGAGGATGCAATGTCACTCGATGGGAATCAACTGCTGCTCGCTGACGATAGTTCGTCTACTATTGATTCCCCGACCCTGACTGAGAAACCCGAAGAAGGGACTCGCGTCCAGACGACCGATGTCGCAAATGAGAATGGAGTAGCTCGTGTTGACGAATCCAACGAAGGAAATATCACACTCGTCAGCTCCGATGACGAAGGACAAGAATCAGATACATCTAGCGAAGTCGAAATCTTCCAGGACTTTATTCCGGAGACAAGAGCGGATCGGTTTACCACGGACAGGGCTCGAGTGCGGTTTTTCCTCAACTGAGTTGTTGTGGATTGATTGTACGGAATTGAGATATCTTGAAATTTCTGCTGAACTGCCAATAGTAATTTCGCCTGTCTCTCTAGGTATGTATGTGTCAAATTGCTACACTGTGGCAAAGGAAGATGGGATGTGGGTTAGAATGTGGTACCTTTGTATGACCTGTTGGCTTCGATGGGCTGCTTTTGTGAACATATTTAAATGCCAGGAGAGCGTGCATCATGCGTGTGCTGTGGCCGAGAGTGCAACGAGAATACGGAAGAGGTACAAGAATTTCCATGTACCATAAAAACAAGATTCCATTCCATTCCCAAAATATCAAGCGTTATCAAGCCCGTTTTTCCTGTCTGCTGTACGATTTCAAGTCTAAAGAGGAAGATCAAATAAAAATTTTTTTCATTGGATATATCCTTCACAAGGGCACCTGGGACATGAAATCGTAAAGCAATCCCAACCCATTTAAACTATTCGCTTTGTATCCATTCACGCCAACTACCCTAGTTGCTTTTTTCGCTCGAGAACACCCCTCTTCACCAACACGCTTAGAACTTGGAGAAAGCCTTGACGGCCTTGCCGGTGCGGGGCAGGACACGGAGGACGTTGAAGCGGACCTGTAATCGGGGTTAATATAGAGAAAAATGCATTGAAGAGAGTCAAAATTGTGACAGAAATGGGATAGCATATTCAATGCGGAATATCTCGATGATGACATTCGCAAGGACGAGTGGGTTTGTCGGGAAAGAAAGAAAAATCACATACAGTCTTGCTCAGAGGACGGCACTGGCCGACGGTGACCCAGTCACCTTCCTCAACACGGAAAGCGGGAGAGACGTGGGCAGAGAGGTTCTTGTGGCGCTTCTCGTAACGGTTGTACTTGGGGACGTAGTGGAGGTATTCGCGGCGGATGACGATGGTACGGTGCATCTTGGTGGAGACGACACGGCCGGTCAGGATACGGCCACGGATGGAGACCAGACCGGTGAAGGGGCACTTCTTGTCTGTTCGATATCAGTAATTTGATCAAAATCAAAGCTGGTTGGCAATGATAGGATGGCCAGATTTCCTGCCCCGGGAGATCAGAGAATTGAGTATCGTGATTCCTGCGAGATATCCAGTCATCTGAGCAGTGATTCATCGTATGGAAAATTTCATTCCATCACGGACGAGAAAATTTCCCACAGTGCTGCGCTTGAGCCTGCCCGAATCCCGAGTTTTCTTCAAGCCGAATTCTCATTTCGAATCTCCGCTAGAGCAAAAAAGATCATGACCGAACCGCCAAATTTCGGCATCCCATATCCCAACAAAAAACTTTCAGTGTAGGTCGTTCGTACCGATGTAGTGACCCTCAATGGCGGTCTTGGGAGTACGGAATCCCAGACCAACGTCCTTGTACCATCGGCGAGCCTGGCCAACCTTCTTGCTCTTCGCCTGGGTCTTGGGGTTGTTGAAGATGTGAGGCTGCTTCTGGAACGCACGTTCCGACTGGACGGTCAACTCGGTGGCCATTTTTGCGAGAATTCAGTCCGACGAGGAAACAAAGGTCGAGCTGGGTGAAGATTCGTCGCGAAGGGGGGTGTCGGAGTTTGCGGTTGTCGACGTCGATGTTGAGGAAGATTAATTTAGCGACGGCGGATAATTCAGTGTGGGCGTTGTGCGATGGGTGCGCTAGTCCAGATCTGGAGATTGTGTGGATCGGCTTAGGGCTGTTATATAAGCCCCTATTTGTTTACATTTGAAGATCACGTGTGCGGCGGCCAGGCGACGCGCTTCCTAGTTCGGGTGGAGGAGTAGTGATGTTGATGTGTCGGATGCCACACACGACGACCAATTCCCAATCTCAAAGACACTTGCTGGTCGTGACGATTCACTGCGAGATCGCGTCTAGCAGCCTTTGTCTATGACTGCGCCCGAAATTTCTCATGGCGTCTAGAAGTGACTTCGCGGGGACATCCCGGCCGCGATCTCGCCGGTCTATCGCCCATGTCCCTCGATCCAAATTGCTCTCTGGAGTCGATAAAGAAAACACTACTACAGATCTTGGTGCAGCCCAGTCACTTCTCGGTCGTGAAAAGCTAGTAGCAAAAGATAAGAAGTCACGTAGTAAGAGCTTGGGACCTGGAGGCTTGGATGCGCTTCAAGATTCAAACGGGAACCGACGCAAAGTACCTCTTCCTGACCCCGCAACCTCTTACTGCCTTTATCAAACTAATTTAAACTCTTTCGCAATATAGTCGAGTGCTTCATTCCCCCTTAAATCTATTCTAAAACCTACTGTTCCGGTCTCCCCGGTTCGAAACATCCCTACTTTTGAAGAAACGCGTAGAAAGACACCTGCGCGCGGACCTAAACAGCATGAGAGCAGCAATGAACGAAACGAAAAAGCGCAGGAGGGGCTGCTGATAGACTTTGACACACCAGCGCAACAGTCATCTAACAGAAGCGATGATACTGCTAATCCGTTCGACACATTTAATGCTTCGTCGATCCGCGACGAAATGGCCGTTGCCCGGGAACAGGAAGAGAAAGAACGAAGAGAGAGGGAAAGGAAGGCCATACTTGAGCAGAGAGAAGCACGGCGCAAGTCTATGGGTATGCATTCACCTTCATAACAGACTAGTCCACAATACTAAATAACAGTATGAAAAGCCAATCGACGAGTATCCTTTGCGCCCGAAGCAACATTGCATACATGGAACGTTGTGGAAATACCAGATGACTCCACCTCGTCATCTGCAGCAAATTCGACAAGACGAGCTTCTTCCTTGACGAACCCTGCGCAGGAAGAGCCTGCGCAACCCTCTAAACAAAATGAGCCTCCAAGCTCGCCGGACATCGATGCCGAATCCGATATTGCTTTTTCCCCTGTGCAATACCCTGACCTACAAAGGCTCACTAATCGCCCTGCAGCTGGAGGTTACGACGGACTAGCATCCTCCCAGGAGATGTCTTCAAGCCCAATGAGTGGAAGCGATGCTGGTGACGATACAGGGATCCAATCTCTCCCAGAAGATGATGACGACGATGACGACAGTTCTTCCACCTCTGGATTTGATGGAGAGAGCACTGCGATGAGCATGGATGATATGTCTGCCCACTCTGCTATGACAACACAATCAGACGAAACCGGCAACAGCACGAACCGGTTGAACAACGCATTGCGAGCGGCAGGGACTCGGGGTGTTGACTACGACGACAATGAGGACATTTCAATGGAAATTGCAGACCAAGAAATCACTGGCGCGTTTCAGCCGTGGATTAAAAAGGGACAACGACAGAGTTTCGATTGGGAGGATATTAGTGCACGACATGATCAAGAAAATATCGATCCTTCGAAACCTATGAATCTAGGTGTCTCCGATGTGACGAGTGAAAACGGCGATGAAGATCTGAGCATGGATGTAACGAATGCGATTGGGCGCATTATCCCAAATCGTCGCCAGAGTTCTATTCGTCGGAAGTCAACCGGAGAGGAGACAATCTATGATGAGCAAACCATGGAGTTCACTACCATGATAGGAGGCATTGCACAGTCTGCTTCTCCCGCAAAATCTGCCGGAGCGGGTAGTATCGCAGACGAAGACGAAGAGATGACTATGGAGTTCACTTCAGTAGTTGGGGGACTCTTGAAAAAGCCGAGTGAGATCCAGAATGTTGATGATAGCAGCCATGGGCAGACGGGCGTTCCTGCCATGGAACGGAACTTCTCTGAGTGGAATGAAGATGATGACCCGGAGGGCATGGATATGGAAATTACTGGGGCAGTGGGCGGAATACTTCCATCGGCTCGAGGGGCACCTGAGCAAGAAGAGGATGACGACCAAGTTGTAGGAATGGATGTGACTACCCCAGTGGGAAAGATCTTATCTACGAGAGATGAGAGCACTGGTAAGGCCATGGCGAAGAGAGTAATGGAGCTTGAAGCAGACTCCGGTCAACTTGGTAGCTCTCCTTTTCAGGAGGAAGCCCGAGCATCCCCTGCAAAATCACCGGCCGGATTTCATGTTGCCACAGTTGCTTCGGAGAGTGGCAGCCCTAGTCTAGCAAGTGTTAGATCCAGACGCACAAGACAAAGCTTGAATCGCCGAGCATCAACCACGCCCACCTCAACAACACCACAGGCATCTCCCACCAAACCGACTACAACGCCCCCGAAACAATTAACCCCTCAAGTTGATCGTCCTTTGAGTCCCGGAAAAACTCCTCCGTCGAAAAATATTACTTTCCCAAGTGCATCACTGAAGAAGCTTTTCCAGCCGGAAATTCAGGCATCTGCAAGTCAACGAAAGTCTCCTGTGCGCAAGAGCCTTTTTGGCCAAAATGCGGCGGGCGAGTCAACACCGCTTTTTGTCCTACGGCCTCAAGAGAAACGGCGTTCCTCGGGCCTCGGAATCGATAGAGAAGGTCTTGGGTCTCCACGGGTAGCTGCCATGCTGGATAAACGTCGATCAATTGGTGAAGAAGCTGGGGAATTTGTCCCTCAACAGCACAGGCAGCAAGGAGTACGTTTCGAAGATCCTGTCAAGCTGCAAGAGGAGGTGGATCGGGAGCGCGAGGAAGAAGAAAATCGAGAAGATGGCCACATCCCACCGCTCCAGCTAAGTGATCGAGATCCAACTGCAAACCTGCGGGATATGATATCAAGCCTTACACCGAAAAAGAACAAGCTTCGTGGGCGGAAGAGTCTTCACGTGGGTGCTGCCCGGGGTCTCTTAGGCAAACGGCCAGTAGAGCTTGACCAGGACGACGAGGCCGAAACTACTCCCAAGCGTTTGAGAGGCCGCCAAGATGTTAGTCCTGTCAAGAACATCAGGCTCCCTCCTCCAACAAAAGATGAAACCGTTGGCCGTGCACTTCGCTCCCCAGTTCGTAAACAATTTGGCACATCACCGGTCAAGGGCAGTACAACACCTACCCAAGAACCCAGAGGCACCCCGGTGGCTATTGATCCATCAGCGCTTGGTGGAAACGAAGCGGAAGAACAACAGAGTAGCATGGAGGAGTCCGGGCCAGACTTTGAACCTATTCAACTGCAGGATTTCCTCAACATGACGAATATTCACTTTATGGAGCTCACAACTACCAAAAGGCGGCATACTACTGCACCTGATAGTGCTAGTAAAAGGGCAGCTAGGCTGTCCACCGAGAGTGAGGCTAGATCCAGCGCTTTCGATTTCGAGGAATGCGCCGCTGCTGGTTTCTGTACTGTACCAATGTTGGAATTGTACCAGCATGTAAGTTTACTCGAACGTCTAGTTCTTCTATCTTGCTAATCGTTTTAGTCCTGTCGCGAGTTGAAATCATATATCTTGGAAGGAAGACAGATCATTCGGTCTATCGAGGCTGAAACATATGCGGACAACCCACCTCTATTTAGGGAGTATATGACAGCCGCTCCAGATATCCGTTTATTGATGGACAACCAATTTCGGAATGTCAAGACGCATACTCGACTACTTAGCAAAGCTACGTGGTATGAGTGGCGCATGAAACTTCTTGAGGGTCTAAAGGACGGGCTCGATCGGCATGTAGAAGAAATGAAAGCTGACGGCAAGCTTCTTTCAAAGCACGAGGAGATTCTCAATGGGTCGGTACCTGCCCTCTCTGAGAAGCATTCTTCACTTGAGAAAGAAGCCACAACGTTGCAGCAACTAGCTGAGGAGATAGAAAACTGTGACCAGGACGAATTATGGAGTGCTCGCGAAAAACTTGCGACCGTCGAAGACGAGATCGAAGCAAAGAAAAAGCTATTGCAAGAGCTACAAGATGAAGTCCAGAATAAGACCGCGACCATCGAAACTGGAGTCGAACTCAAAGCAGAATTCATGGCGCAAATCCAAGAGGCAGAGAGGGTGAAGGAAGATTGCCGTGGCTGGAGCGCTAAAGAAATCAGTGATCTGAAAGGTCCGTCTCGGCCTTTACCTCTCTTCTACATTTTTTCGCTGCTAACCTTTCATAGACTCTGTCCACAAGATTGAGCAGAAAACCGGCTGGTCCATTGTTTCTGCCTCTTCGGGGTCTCCTGCAGGTCCATTGGTCACCATGTCCTACCGAACCCAGTTACACCTTACGTTCCACCCGGGGTCGTTCTTGATTGACAATGACACTAAGAAGTCTCCTTCTCCTGAGAAAGCGAATGCAGCGATTGAATTGAAGTACCACCCCGAAAATGGGACGAAACCAATCCAGCAAACACTCCTGCTCTCACCAGTAGCCGTGCTTGTTCTGAAATCCCTTCAAAGCTACCTCCTCACCATCAATCAATCCACCACAGCCCCCAAGCGGCTTCTACGATTCATTTCCGAAGCATGGGACCTCACTCTAAGCCTCGAGGAAGAAGCCCGCATGCTGGGTTTCCACGGTGTGACCAAACTTCGTCTTCTAGATGGCACCGAAGGCACACCATCATTAAAGGCGAGATGCACCTTACTCGGAACCACGCCACCGGCGCCTACCAAGGCACCTAGCTCTACCCCATCGAAGAAAATTCAGAACATAGGCAAGAGCAGGATCGACGTCGACTTCTCCATCCAGACACACATCTTGCACAAGAAGGACGCAGGAGAGATCGGCGTCATGGATATCCAAACTAGCGTGATCGCAAGCAAAGTGTACGGTTTCGGATCCGACAACGACACCGGCCCCTCAGAGAATGAAATGCAGAACATCTTATCCAATGAACTGAAGGGCACGAGCAAATCCGGACTAAAACTTGGCAATGGCGTCTGGAGTAAGGCGGTTCAAATGCTTTCCGGTAAGGTCTTTTAAACTTGATCTAGGATACGTTCTGGCGTTTCTTTTTCCCTCCCTTCTTTATTTTCTGTTCTTGCTTTCTTCGTGATTACTAGTTTTTCTCATGAGCGTTGCGTTTAGGTATTTGATAGGGACAGTGGGAGTTTCGAGTTTCGGGTTCTATTACTGGCGTTTTTTTTTTTTTTTTTTTTGAAACAATCCCTTCATTCAATCCAGCGAATGTATCACAGTCGGCTAATTAAGTTGATACCACCATGTGAAATTTATATCTGCAATAGCGAAACTCCGAGCTGTATAGTCTTTTTCGTACCCGAAATTATCAATATTGGCCTTCTATCTACATACCTTGGTCACTCAGCTAGAGAAACACTAGACCTCAAATTGAATACAAGAAAAGATTCGACCATTTATTTAGAAAAGATTCGGTCCGAACTCCGAACCCATCCACATCATCCCCAGATTCAGATTCGAGTTCGGGTTAATGTTCGATCCTGTCGCAAACCCGCCCTGTGTCCCGGTTCCTCGATATCCCCCTCCTCCTCCACCATCACCGCCCATCGCAGCGCTATTCATCGAAGTTGAAGGGATGATTCCGGGTCTATCTGCTGTCGCTGTGCTTGCATTTGTTACTCCCATCATAGGTTCGGTGGTGCCACCAGTAGCAGCTCCTTGAAAGAAGAAATTCGGGCCTTGGGTGGTGGTGGTGGCGGCGGAAGAGGGACCATCGCCGCTAGTACCGGTACTATCGGAATAGGGAGGATGATGGCCAAACATACTGCCTAGGAACTGGCTGCCGATTTCCCAGTCTGCTGTGAGCGGGATTTGCCAGAATTCTTGTTGGGGGAGGGTCATGGGTTCCTGAGCGGAGAAGGGGAAGAGCATGTTTTCTAGGGCTAAGGGGTTGGGGGGTGGTTCGATTTCTGGGGGTGGTGCATAGTGTTGCTGTTGGTATTGAGGGTGGAAGGAGGAGCCAAGTGGGAGGCTATTGTTGTTGGTTACTTGGTGGGTTGTGGTGGTGGTTGCTCGAGTGGGAGAGTTCGAGGCCGTAGATGGGAAATTCGAGTTGCCTGGGGGTGTATTGCTGGGACTTTCACGGACTAGGTAGCCTTGGGAGTTGATCGGGGGGAGACCGTCGAGATTTGGGATGTCCAAATGTGTAGATGTGGAGTAGCCGGCGGGGGGTGGGTTAGAGGAGGAGTCAGTTGATTGTGGACGTTTGTGGTCATCATCGCGATCGAGATGGAGTGGCTTCTGGCTGTTAAAAGCACTGGTCAGATGGCGAAGTTCGGGGCGTTTGATGTTGTTGGTAGTATCGGTGACAGGTGGAAAGGCTTTCTGGTCTTTTTCGATGACTACTCGGGCAATCCGCTCGAAAGTGGAGCTCATATGCGTCATGAACCGTGCGTAATGATAGGGTCTATCGCCGGGGATAAGAGTTGCAAAGAATGTCGATGCCATATTTAGTGATTGTAAATCGTCTTTTGCGGTGGGCTGTTGACTGTTTCGGAGGAGGTTGACGAAGATGGTCATCACGGCCAGGAATACGTAGTACAACATGGACCTGAGGATTGTTAGTGACTGATATTAAAAGCCTGATTTATCAAAATTGAATGGCCCACCATATCCATGCTATGTCTCCCCATGGCAGATTATTCACCAGTTTCAGCGTGTCCCGTGCGGCTTCGACGCACACCGCAACTGAGACGGAGGATTGATTTAGCATCAACTGCGCGTCGAAATCCACTGAATCCCCATTATCGAGGCGGGCCTTGTAGGCAACGTTAAGAATTAGAGGGAGACGGTGGATCATGATCAACGAGTTGTAGTAGACGAGATTCAGGCCTGCAGAAGCGAACCCGACCAAAAAGTCGTCGCCGACGCCCCTTTGCTTCAATGATGCGTCGAATCGGGTATCCCTCTTCCATTCTTCGAGCTCAGCATGTAATTCTTTAATGGAATCACATATCTCAGCGGCGGATTTATTCTCTAGAGCTTTTGTTGAATAGAGCCGGTCATATATTCGACTTTTGATCATCGAGATACGGCATATCTGTGGGAAAAAGGGGGTCTGGTTGGCCATCACGAGTCCCTCATCAGCGTCGTTGGAGGGATAGTCGATATCAAAATCATCAAAACGCTGAGCTGGCGCATTTCCTAGTCGTACGCATGTGCTTATTGAACAAATAATTGTGAGCAAGATAAAAAGGACATGGGGCACATTTTAGACTATCAATCTTACCTTTGGTCAAGGATGTAAGCAATCCAAAATACTCTCTTCCTCTGCTCTTGTTCAACCTCTGAGATTCCGGGCCTGGGGATATCACGATGAAGCCCTATTCGATGAGATGACCGTATAGCTGCGGTGATGATCGGCACAGTCGACTGAGTAGCCGAATTCCCTCGGAGAAACAGGGCCATGCCTAGAAGAGCTTGGATACTCAACAGGTCTGTACGTCGTAATGACAACTCCGTGAACACTGAAAAGGCGTTTTTGTAATAAAGCCAAGCCTTCTCCCTATCTTTTTCTGGCTTCTGGCTATTTGAAAATCGGTATTCATACGCCAGAGAAAGAATGACGTTGATGCTCGCCCACCGAGCAGCGTCATCACAGGTCTGTTGAGTATACTGCCATTCCACCATCTCCATGAAGGTCGCTTCATGGTAGAGCGGGAAAATACGGTTAATCGTTCGAAAGTAGTCCCGTAACAGCGAGAAGACCTCAGCTCTAGGAGGTAGAGGTTTGAAAACCTTCGAGGAAAACACATCATGAAACACATCCGGCCGCCAGTAATCCCAGGGATTCTCAGATTTGGGGTTCGAAAGCAAGATTTCGAGAAATTTGACTTCACCTGACTTGTCCCTGATCCATTCAATTCCTTCGCGGGTTAGTATCGAGAAAGGGGACGACTGCCCTACTGGAGACATCAATAAGCCTTCCGAGAAAAGTAAAACACCCTGTCGAACATACCGTAATACTGAGGATTATATCTGGGGCCCGTTTTAGAATCAAATGCTGTGTGTGAAGTGGCCTTGGCGGCCCGCGAGCGCTTGCACTCGAAAGGGTTGTCCGAGGTGATAAAACCAATAGAAGGATGCAAGCTGAGAGCCGCGAAGCTTCTTGCACTTGGCATAGAGGCTAGATCATGCTCGACTGGTACATGATTACGGCCCCGATCAGATTCCCCGAAGCTACGCCTCTTAGGCACACGGACGGCAGTCGTCAAAGTGTCGTCCTCTTCGTTCTCGATATCGCTCTCGTCTTCGACAGAGTCACCTCCATCGTCGCTGGTGTCGTCGTGACTCACTAGGTCATCATGTAAAAGGCCAGCGGCTTTGAGCAAAGACTCTGTCTTCCTCAAGCGCTCCTCCAAAGACTTAACATAGCGGGTTCTAGGTTGGGTTCAGCCAGTGCTCCCGTAGACAAAGTTGGGAGGAGCAGCCAGTAGATATAGCAAAAGAAGAAGAAGAAGTGGTTGCATCCTCATGTAAATACCTTTTAAGATTTTCTCTTTTTTCTTTCCTCGAGACAAACTTGCAGGTTATGTTCCGTCTCATACAGGGGATACAAGTTGAGTTAGATCCTTCAACTTCACATTTGATCTTTTTCTTGTAACACATTTCACATGCCTGTGGAAACAAGCCTTACTAAGGGGCCTCTGTAGAATAGCAAAGGGAGGTCTTCTTACCAGTTGGTTACGCCGCCGATTGCGGATGCTCTCGGATCGCGCATTCTTCGGGATGACAGAGTGATTATCCTGGATTTGCCAAGCAGACATTGCACTGGCACTCGAATTTGGATTCTGCATGACTTGACAGCTTGGCTCAGGGAAGCATTGATGTGAGCATGAGTAAGGCAGGCCCGTGCCAAGGGCCCGGTCAGTGGGGGGGATCTGGCGACCTGGGTGACGGGTCTACTATTGTTAGATATAGCGGACGACGGCGGATACTAGTTGGATCTCGTGAATGGGTTAAATCATCAAACTCCTAAGCCACACGAGTAGATATTGCCGTCAAGGGAGTTCGGCTGGATATTATTAGAGTAAGCGATGGGGTTCAAGTAGGAGGGAAAAAAGTCAGAGTTGAGCGGCAATTTTGATTTTGATGGGCGAATGAACGATAGCGCCACACCAGCCTGATCAGTCTCTTGCGCCTTCACAAACAGCCAGTGAATTCTCCCACCAACTCCGGCGGAAGGATGAATCAGAGACCCGTCTAATGAGCCTTTTACCTGAAAATCAATGCATTCAAACCGCAGCGCAAGAGGAAAAGAAGAGCTGAGGTCGGGTGAAGTTTGTGGCGGGCAACCGAGCCCGTAATTATTATTAATTCGCGCTCGTTCTCAGTCGGAAGTCGGCATCTCCCGCTCGAGCCAAGAGCTGAACAGCCTGAGATACATGAGTGGAACTGGCCCGCTTGCATTTCTCCTTCTTTCAAGGCTGTTGATAAATGCAATAGAACGCGACTAATAAACCTGGGAGCTAAAAAAAACCGATCAATATACGAATCCAAGCAAAGCTGAAGTGTCGTGGCATTTGAGTTAGAGCCGTGTTATTTATCCCAGGGCCCCCACGGAAAATACTCTAAAATCGACTAGTTCCATCCGGATATGCCCCGGGTTGGATGCACATGAGTTTCTGGGTTTCTAGCGCCCAAGGGAGAAATGACGTGAGATTTTGATAGTGGAGTGAACACTGATACTTTAGTAAATTTAAAGATATTAGTATTAGCACCCCTGCTTTCACTATCTAGTTGGTTATACATCCATAATAACTGATTAAAGACACGGGTCGTATTTAGGACTTCAAGACTCGAGTAGCGATATATATTTTTCTTTTCAAATGTACTCGAATTTGGGGTTCCATAGGTGAAATATCTCAAGATTTAGCGCTGCTCAAATAAGGCTACATGACATATTACAGTTCACCGTTCTCCCGAGTAGTTCGCCTCTCCTGGAGTAGATGTTCGATGTGTTTTACACGGTGATGCTGGAAGTAACTGAACACTCGGCTGGCCACATGTCTCTAATGCCGTAAGTTACGCGGCTAGAGAAAGCGGGTGGTTACGCTCACGGGATCAAGCGAAAGCATGGAGACGTTCCAACCTGGGGTTTCTGTAAGATAACGACACTGCTGCCCAGCAATACGAAGGACCGGAGGCCCAAGAAACTCTGTCGGGAGGGGTCTGAACCACGTGAGAAGATTGACATCTCTAACGGGTCGGGAGTGAGGAAGGTGGGTAATCTGAGAAGGACATTCTGTGGCTGTGTGAGGGAGCATCTATTATTTCTTCGCGTCAAAAAGGGCCTTGGAGGAAGCAGTATGTGTGGAAAATAATATGAAGTAAAAATAAGTTGGTCTAGAATTTTGGCGAAGCAAATCAACAAGTACCGTACCTTGATGGTTAGTTCATTTAGATACGAAAAAGCTTTTTATAAGCTTATCTTTCTCCCGATCCCTCTACATAACCAGGTCCGTGCACTTTAAATCAGTAAATTAAAAGCTTCTTCTGAACTTGGTAAACGGCGGCACAAGTCTCCTATAATGATTCTTGGTTGCTGCAATTGCTTCTGTGCAGTAGAGTGAATATTTACCAACCAGATGACTCTGAAACGCTACGTTTTCTATTCAAAGAATCCTTGATCTTCCTATTACCGCAACACTCTCCTTCGAAACATGGACTTGCTTCCTCTAGAGGTGTGAATTCGTATTTCCATATCTGTACTCCTTCGAACGCCAAGATTCTACCAGAGTTGGCTCTAGTGGAGTTTACTTTAGAGATCTGCCTAGTCAGTGGATTCTTGTACCGACCAGTGTGGACAGCCTTAATCGCGAAAATTAGCAGATCATTCCGAGTACCTACTCTTTGGCAATCTAACTGTCTTGCGGCATGAGGGCTTGCATAGGCCACTAAACCTTATTGGTGTATTTCTTTATACTACCCTAGGGCCATGAGAACTTGATATACATGACCTATAACAAGGCCTTGGAGCTTTGATGCACCGCATATTTTAGATAGTCTTGTATATCTTTTTGCTGGAGAGCTGTGAGATAGAACCTGATGGAGGGATGTCGATCAGCTTAGTGGTCGGCTGGCCGGTGTCCTATCAAGTAAGGTGCTGGAAATTTCAGTGATGATGGCACTGAAAGGACGTTTATGATCATTTATATATATACGGACGGCCAACTTGGAATATTGTAGCTGTGCTAGCTGGGATGAAGTTGTAAACGATTCCCAAGCCACGGAATAAGTAAAGACTCAGAAAATTAGGGTAGGATTCTGCCGTCCAGGTTCACAGGGTGTTGCAATGTCTGCAGCACCTAACCTGCTGAATACTAGAACTGAATGAATCAGATAGGTTAGCAACTGTAGATTACTGTTATTCTCAGCAATATCTGTTTTCAAAGGCTATTCACACTCAAGATAAGGAAGTGTAAATAGGGTTTGAGCCGCAGAGGAGCTTTGACAGTAAATACTGCCACTCTTTTTTCTCTTTTTTTTTCTTTCTTCTTTTGAATTATGACAATATTGTTCAAAACACAGCTACCATGCTTGTAGGATAATCTGAGATGAGGACGCTCAGCAATAATCAGCTGGCAACAGGTAAGAACTATCCAATGTGACTGCAGAGGAAACTTAAACTGTACAGGGCATAGAACAGTAAAGTTCCCTAGGTTGAGTAAAGGATTCCACGCCTTTACTCTTATCTTGGGGCTGGACTGCGATGACCATCCAAGAGAAATCAGCAGAATGCCGAGCCCATGCTATCCCTCATATGAGCGATGTTGAAAGATGCGGCGACTGGCAAACAGTTGGTTGAGATAACCTGGAATTTGATTTCCAAACATAGATAACGAAACAGCTTGAAAATCTCTTCTATATTCCCTTAAGAGATCAGGAGGAGATCTTTTCATGGAATAAAGGGTCTCTAGCGAGTTTCTGGTTCGGCAAGTGGGAAGGAATAGGCAAAATTGCAAAATAGCTGCGAAGATTATAAAATGTTAGCCAAGGTTATCATTCAATGGCTTTAAGGAGAAATAAGGACATTGTTAGCGAGTTGTGCCTGATGCAAAGTGTTTTTTTAAGGCATGGACGTTTATTCGGAGTAAAAATTGCCGAACAAGCTCAGGCGAGACAAAAGTACGATGTCAAAGTCTACTCTAGCGCGGGGAAAGGAAGAAAAAAGAAAACTATTTTTGTGACTTGAATATCAGAGTCCCAGTACGGAGAAGGCGCCAAGCTTTCCCAGTGTCTGCTCCTTCACAAGCAAGTACCTAGGTAAAGAAGGGAACTTGGGGGGAAGTTTTGGATCACCGGACTGCGTGCAATCTGGTGGTTTATTCCGGAGTTGAAACGGCTGACTCGAGCTTAGAAGTGAGAATCTCAGCCATGGAAGGAAATAATAGATTGCAGTGAGAGCCAGTGATCTATTTTTGATTTATTTCGGATTGCTCCTATAGGTTAGCCCATTCAACTGGAAGAGTAGTGGTAGTCATCTTCAGTAATTTTTTTTTACATATTTTTTTCTTTTCTTTTTTCTTTCATAATTAATAATGAATAGTAATAGTAATAGTAAGAGTAATAGAAGAAAGACCCATGGGATCCTCAGGAACGAGTCCTCTATGGTGAGATGAGATCCTACTGTGGAAAGCTAGGATGCGGGTGCATTCGCGCGAATACCGGCGTGGTACATGGTCATACCTTGAAGGGAGTCAAGGGACTGGAGAAATGTATACAACGGGATGTAAATTAAAGCCCCACAGAGTAAGTGGCGGTAATTGCGCGGCAGATCTGGGTAATTTACCAACCCAAGGCGGAAAGTCCCCTTTTTATTCCCACTCCAGGCTTGGCCTCGTCTCGCCCCCCTTTGGCCGGGCGGAGAAAAGAGGGAATATCAAGAGATCATAGGTTCAGGGATATCTATACACTCAAGATGGAGCTTTCCTTTTCATTACATAGCTTTAAAAGAATGCATCCCCAGGTCTTCTTCTCCAACTCTCACCTGCCCTCCCTTGAATACGTCCGCTGCCACCCACCTTGAAGCGGTGAAACTGTTTGGTTCCTCCGAGGCTACAACTGACGAACCAGAGCGCGCGATCACGACATTTCTCCATTTTATCAGATCATCCACTAGCCTGGAGTAGGCGTGAGACGATCACCAGTCCTACGTCTCCCAACTGCTTGCTCTGTCGCCGGAAGCCTCTCTCTCCCACCTTTTCGTGCTGGAAATACCTGGTCCTTTTGCTGGTTCTTTCCTCCTCCAATTTTGCCCCCCCCCATCTGGCCACAAGTTTCCCGGGCTCTAACTGCCTGCCCTTCCTCGTGGACGTGCGTACGTGGCTGGAGGTCCCGCGCTATGCGATTCTTGCGATGGTGTGAGTAGGTACATAACAGTTATCTTCAACAAATCATCCAATTCCGGGCCCGTGAAATCTTTGAATTCTTGTATTCCTTCTGAATCCCCCCTCCCCCCAGCTTATCCGCTATTCGACCTTTGCGTGTGTAAGTAGATTATTATTCTTCTATCAACATCGATTCGTCGTTCGGATTCCTCCCAAAAAACCAAAGCCACCAAGCGTTTTTGGGGACAGGAGATTAAACGAATCAAAAGGGACAGGAAAAATACCAGAACTTAAAATTTAATCAAATTAAAAAAACAAAAAATTCGAGACGGAGGGGGAAAAATAAGAGGACGTGCCCTCTTAAAAAACCATCTGCAGCCCAGTATGTCAGATGAGCAAATCGTTCGAAAGCCAGCCTCGAGCTTCGATAAACTTGAGAACTTCAACTTCTTACTTGCTCGACACGACCCTGCCCTTGCTAAGGGTCGCCAGCACTCCTTTGACGCCGATTCTGCCGGCCTAGCATCTTTCTCCAACCTGAACATGGATTACGACCACACCGAAGGCATGGGCGGTATATCCGTCAGTTCCTACGACAGTATCGAGGACGAACGCAGTCCGATCGATGTGCGAGGATATCCGTATCATGGTAAGTCGTGAGCTTGAATGACGCTGAAATTGCAATGTTTGCGCCATTTTGGTGCCCCCTGGTTCGTTTTCTTAAAATTCTCTCCTCATCCTCCCCGAAATGGTGCAAGAGCTACTCCGAGGACTATTTTCTTCTGGTTGCATCTGTATCAAGATGGAAGCTACATTCATTTTCTGGGGAAAAGCTTCTTGGTCATGGCTGTGCCGGGCGCTCGTGCTTCTCCTTTTTAACTGCCCTATGCCTGCGCACCCCTTTCAAACCCTGGCGACATGTCGTGAATTCCATCTACTTTAGCATAATTGCTCAAAGGTGGTATTTTTCCCGCTCCAATTCCCTGTCAGATCCAGCCAATCCATGCACATCTCTTTTCTTTTTTCGAGTCATTTTCTTTTTCTGTTCTTCGATATCCCACTTTGGTAAACACACGGTTTGAGCACGCAATCCAGCACACATATGACATCGTCACCAACCTGTCACCCTCATCAAGCTTCTGACCCTTGTTCATGTTCATCCCAGGTTCCCTTAGAGGGGCCGTATCTCCCGGTTGATCCTATATACTTTATGATAACGATTGTTTCCTTCTTCTCCGTCCGTTCTTATCTCCCCCGTTTAGCGTGCTGTTGAGGCGTCTTCCTAATACTCTGTTCCCACCGTCTCCTTACTTACATTCTACTCCACTGGACAGGCGATAAAACCATCAACTACTCAGCAGCCTCGGACCAGATGATTTCATATTCAGCACATCCCATCTATCCCCCCATTTCTTATGGGCCGGATGATATCGGGCATCCTCCAGGTGCCTTGACTCCTTCAGATGTCTCATCGTCCATTTCACCACCGAATGGCCAGATTGGAAACAACAAGTACAGCACACAGATCTCTGGTGACCACATCGTCACCGCCCTTGGGAATGAAGAGCAGTCTCGCCGCGCGGCCGAGGAAGACCGACGGCGCCGCAACACCGCTGCGAGTGCGCGATTCCGTATGAAAAAGAAGCAACGTGAACAGGCGCTCGAACGCACTGTGCGCGAGACGACAGAGAAGAATGCCACCCTTGAGGCGCGTGTGGCCCAGCTTGAGATGGAAAACCGATGGTTGAAGAATCTTTTGACTGAGAAACATGAGGCTACCACTTCTCGAATGCCTCCACCGTCTGACGGCGCGATCATGAATACTAGTGTCGCAGGAACCGGACAAAAACATATCCAACCAAAAAAGAAGGGCGTCGGGACCAACAATTAAGCACTAAAGAAAGTTATACCTTTTCTTTTCTGCTGCTTTCACGTGGTCTCTATTCGTGTTTTTCTACTTTTCCTGGACCCATGGGCGATTTCAATCATTTGACGGATGCGATTATTTGTTTTGATACTCCTACGTTTAGCATCGGTTTTTGACTCTGCTCTCGTTCTCGGCTGGTCTGTCATCCTAGGATGAATAACGATGAAGTAATGATTTTTTTTTATTCCAGCCCATGTCTTCTTCCTTATTCTGTTCTGGATTTGAGGGCTTATCCTATCAATCCAACCCTTTTTTTCTATTGTTTTCGGTATCTGTGCAGGATTAAATTTACTTGGCTCTGATTTTTCTTTGCTGAGGGCTTTCTTTTTTGGCGGAACAAGGGGCAGGCACTGGGGAATTTGGGCCGAGGATGGGGAAAGAGCCCCCATCCCTTTTTTCATATATATTACCTGCAACTCGGAGTTTAAAGGACCGGGACTTATTGGGTTTTTCTTACTCTCTACTACTGGATTTTGGATATTGTAAGTCTTACACACTGATCGCAAATCGGTCAAGTGTGGGAAGTCTCTGGCCAGAAGGAATAATCAATTAGTTATTCAATACCACTCATTCCAAAGCAACCATATCAATTCTGAACCGCGATGCAACGATGAAAATTAACTGTGGATATCACATTTATGCCATTAATAATAGAATTCATAGGATCTGTCGACAGTGGATGTCCGGATGGCGTTTGGGGTGGCATTTTCGAGCCCTTATTTGCGCCAAGCCAGAGTGGCCCATTGCGCCATCGAGGCTAAGAATAATGTCAAGTTTCTTGTATCTGCCGCGTGTATGAGAGCTGTTTGGTAAGTACTTAGTAGTACCTAAAATGAGCTGCAACTTGAAGGTGCTCTTGTTTTGATTTACGCTGGTTGACCCCAAAACGAATATTAATAAACAATTGCATCACATATAGTGAGATATCATTCTGCCTCTTGTATAGAGTTGAGTCATTATTTTTGTTGACCTGGACTACGTATAGCTACAGAGGCGTCCTCGGAGTTGTGAGAACCCCCAATGCCTCAGCTCAGGCACGACCTGTTCCTTCCCCGACATTTTGAGTTGGTTTGGGTTGGTTCCTGATCACTACATCTTGTTCCATGGGAGTACTGCTGGCACCACCTCACCGAGCCTCAGTTCCCCCCTGTGCATCTTCCAAGGCTCATTTCTACGTCTTCTGGGATCTTCCCTGATCGAGAGAACTCATCTCACATCCGACTCTAGCCGTTACATCCGAGTGACCGTCATCCCTAAGGCACCATCAGCGCGTGGGTCTGGAGGATCTTCTCTCATGTGCAATCTCCAGGGTGTTACAGATTCGGACTTCCCTCCCCAGGTATCGTATTGTTGCTTACTCTTGGTTAACACACCTTTTCCACTATTCAGCTCCTTCAGTGGATCCTGTTCTCTTTCTTTCTATCCCCAATATATCAGCACCTACCCGAGTCATTGGCGTCAATGCGTGACATTGACTCGTGTTTTCATGGATGAAAATGAAAAAAAGTCTCGCGACTTAAAACTTGATTCATGAAATCCCTCTTTGCTCATAGGAATTCACCCCCGTTCCCCTCCCTTCTCCAATTCAACCCATCCGGATGCTTTTCGCGTCATCTTGCAGATATATCGCGTGCCATGTTCACCCCCCCGAGATCTCGCACGGAAGTTCCTGCCCTGAAGACGCCATCGGGTTATTTTTTGGAGATGGCTGGGGTAGTGGATGTCGTGGCTTTGGACAGGGTTCGACGGGTTAATCGATAATTGACCGGGGTTTGTTGGACTGTGGGAATTGGGGTTTGATTATGTCTTGATTGGTGGAGCACCAGGAGTAGACGGACGGGGTTTTTTTTCCCAGCTGGATTTTCGCGCGCACCCATGAGGATTCTCGGATATTTCGGGGCTGTGCGGCCGTTGTTTCTTACAACTGACTTGATGGTCATTGAGTTGAGCCTTTCCCCCTGTCTTGCATGACGGACTACAGCCTCCTTTTCAGCATAAGGGCCTGAAGTGGGAACGTGCAAGTAATGAGCTTACGCTGATATCATTGCTTGCACCTGACTGCTGAAACCTAACCTACGTGGTCAGATGTGAAACAGGTGAGAATACTTGATGAAAAATATGATGATATTTCCTCATGTATCTGTTGAGGTACCCTGCATCTGCTAATTTACATAGACATAAAGCGCCTAGTTGAATCCTCTCTAGACACGAGTTTCCTGGGTATTCATCTCCTCAGGCTCAGGTCAACTCGAAACACTCTCGTCGCTTGCCAACGCTCGAGAGAGAACCCGTTATCGGCTCCTACTTTTACCACTTGGCTAAATACCTTCTACACATGGCATATATATCCGCAGACTGAGTGTCCAACCGCCTCCATAAAAGCATGTCCAATACCTCAAGATCAACCCTTTTCAACAAAGCAAGACGCCCTTTCTTTGAAAAGCCCATTTAACCCCTCAAAAACCACCATGCAACCTCAGCCACACCCTCCAGATAAACTAAACGCCAGTCAACAATCCCAATAATCAAGCCTGATCTTTTTTGGTCTCAGAAGCCCGATAATTCACAAGTCCCACCAATCCAAGAAAATTGAAGTGCAATTAAACATCCGCGCGCGCGCGTGCTAGTTCCATCTTGGATAGGCTAGTGCTGCCTGCCATCGTCACACGATCTTGGAATGCGGAATAATACCGAATTTAACTTCCTCCTATTAGGCCTGGGCCTGGGTTGGTATGACTGAGAAAAAGAACTGTTTAATACTAGCGACAGGCTCCTACTGCTAAGAGAACTACTGAGTGCCTGGAAAATCATGGTCTTGCACATGAGAGAAAAACTAATCCCAAGAAATTAACTTGTTGCGGAGTTTCCGGCCACTCGGCGAAGACCTGAAAAAGAAAGCAAAAAGTATCTCTCGGCTGAGTAGGTACTGCTACTACTGGCTATCTGATTATTCTATCCGGAACCATTTACCCGTCCAATCCTCAGATGAGACCAGTAACCACACCCGGATAGCCAAGATTATTTTCTCCATGCTGTTGCTATCGGAACAAAATCACTCTAGGAATCATGATCTGGGATTTCCCAGTCCCACATACCACCTACGTTAGAGTCATCAGCCAGTTCCTTATCTCCGTGGTGAAAGAGATCGTCAGGATTATGTAAAAAAGGGGCAGCAGGTAATAACTCTTTCCCCCTCGAACCACTTAACAGGCAAGACTTGTAAAGCTCTGCTATTCCTTCCTACCCAAGTAGCAGCAAACAAGAGGCAAGGTAACGCCCTCCGCCTAAACACGATAATAAACAATTCAACATTGCAGGTTCTTTATTCTTGATCAATTATCCAAAATCCCATCTATCAGACAACTAAGATCAAGCGGGAAAAAATAAGAAAAGATAAGAAAATCAACTGAAATTAATTACTATCCTATATTTAAAACAAAAAATCCAAATAGAAAGCCAAAAAGACAGGTGAGGTGGTATTACATGAATTAATTGAACAATAACAAAGACCCTCTCGAGGGGGAAAAAACCACCCAAAACGAGAAAAAGCCCTAATTACCCCATTCTCCATCCAGACAACAGCCCTATCCTGTCCTGCATAGTACATGGTCGAATCAGTTTCTTTATTTTTTTTCTGGGTTCCTTCTTTTCGTCTCTTCTGCATTATACCATTTTCTTTTCTCTCTATTTTTTTTTCTTTTTTTTTAAAAGTGTATAAAGCCATGCAATGGAAAATTAAGCCACTGCAGGCAGAAGAGCAGGGTGTTGTTGCAAAATAATATTTGTCAAAGAAAGGTAGCGATTGATGCCTTCCAAAGAGTTATATCAAATGACATAAACAAAGAACTCGTCAAGTTGTAGATAAGTTAAACAGGACAAGAAGAGACATGAAGTGTAAAGGAAAAGAAGTCATCAAGCGGGAATAACAATTCGAACAGACTTCGAAAGAGGGAATTGAGAAAAAGCGAAAGCAGAGTCATTTCGTATATGATATTATGAAAGTCCCCAAGAGCGCAGAAGTAGCAGGTAAATTATTAACCAATGGTACCGTGGTTTTATTATCGTCCCACACCTCTTATATTAATATTTTTTTGCGTTTGTCTTGATTTAGACAGACACAGGATCTCTCTCCTCTTCTCGGCCACGGAGCTCACCTTCTACGCTCGCTTCTTCTTCACCGTCCTCAACACCATTCTGATAGCTTGGGTGCTGTTCAGCGGCCACCCAGGAGTCGCGCTCGCCGTGCAAGGGCCGGTCTTGGCCGGAGAGGTCAACCCCGTTCTCACGGCCCTTGGAGACGCTCTCGCGGTAGCGCTGGGAGAGAGTGTGTGAGCGTGTGGACAGTCCGGACTTGACAGAGGCCTTAGAGGTCACCCAGTTGGCAAGAGCCTCCTCGCAGTCTTGGATGATGGCCTTGCTGGCGTCGTAACCGTCGTATGCTTGGCGGGTCTCTCCAGGTGTAACTGGGGTATCATCAATGAGATCCAGGAGGTGCTTGCCATAGCCGGCGATGATAGCGACCTTCTCGCAGTGTTCACGAAGGGCGTCGAACTGGTATTGGAAAGCCGCCTTGAGCTTCTCGCGGGTGATATTGGAAAGTTGAGCTTCAGCTACGAGAGACTCGGCTTCGGCGCGAACAAGCTCCTGCTCGAGAACGATGATGCGAGGAGAGTTGGGGTCCTTGTACTTGAGCTTGGCGATTTCGTCCGTGATCTTCTGCTTGCCTACATCGCGAAGAACGTTAGGATCAACCAATGTTTTCCAAAAGATCTTGAAGATTGGACGTACGGTCGCGGCTAGGCTGGACAGAAGCCTCAATGTTGCGAATACTCTTGATAGTGACACGGTACTGGTCATATCGGTCCACGAACAGATCCTCCAATTCTCCAACCTCATAGAGCAAGACACCAAGCTTATCAGTGATATCCGAGACATCCTCGTCGCAGTTCTCGCCCCAGATCGAGAGTTGTTGCTATAGAAACGGGGCCCGATTAGCGTGACATTTTGGAAAACCAGCTCGGTAGTAGTAAGTAACATACAGCTGTTTCCATGCGCTCCTTGGAGACCATTTCCATGCTTCGCATGACGTTCTTCTCCATCTTCACAAGCTGCGAGAGCTTCCGCGCCAGATCCGGCCCAAAGGCTCCGGCAGTATTTTTGCGGAAAGCATGGCCTGATCGATTTTCGTTAGTGATGTTCTTCTGGCGGTTGAGCAGCTTGCAATTAGGTTGTTGTTTGTATACAACAAGCAGCTCGGATTAAAATATGCGATCAAGGCATCACAAAATAATTTGACTTACCAATGCCACCACCTTTTCCTACCCACCTGCTCGTCTTGGTTGTGGACAATGGTGGAGGGGGGTTCTCAATCTGCGATGCGGTCGGCACGCGCGTCTGGCGCATAGAATAGGTGCGATGCATGATGAATTGTTGGGATGGAAAGTCGCTGAGGCGGCAGCAGAGGTGAAGGCGAAGGAATAGGGAAAGAAGGAAGAGGAGGAGGAGAAAGTTCAAATTGGCGGGCTGCGGATTCTTAGAAGAGGTTTCTTTTTGCGCAGGAGTGACGTCTTGCTGGGAGGGCCGTAACGGGATGCGACGGAAGAGCTCAGGAGGAGGAGGGGTGTAACCACGAGGAGATAAGAGCGGAAGTGGGAAAGAGGGGCGAGTAATGATTAATGACCCTTTCCTGGTATTTTCCTCTCGCTTTATCTCGTTTTGTCCTTCGGTTCGCTTGATTCTTAGCGGCTATAGGATTATTTTTCGTGTGGAGAGGCAGACAGGAGGAGGGAAGAAGGTGATGATCGACTCTGCCTGGTCAGCGCTGGTGACGTCGAGACTCAGGTGGTTGGCACGCTAGACCTGATTCGGAGGCCGCTCCTGCTCCAGGATGAAGAATAATGACGAGGGATACGGATTTAATGCCAGTGATTCACTGGAGTCAATGAAACATTTAAAGTTCCGCCCAGAGGAACCTTAGGAACTAGTAGTAGTAGTATCTAGTACAAATGCTCTACCAGGGAGGTAATAAGGGACCGATCGAAAAGGGGGTTCCAGTGGGCGATCGATGACGTTACGGAACAGGATTCCTGTCCACCAGCTGCTCCTCTGATGTCATCGAATTGGCCCTCAACACACCACACGAGAAGCAGCCTCAATCATGCATGTCATTATCTACACCATCGATACGTTCTCTTCGAATAACCCGCTTTATTTTATGCTCAATGAGATTACTTCAGTTCATCTAAACAATCATGCGATCTTGAGTTCGTGAAGTCGCTCCCTGTAGGTCTCGGGATCTCCAGACTTCATCTAATTTTTATCGAACAAACACTATTCATGCTTGCGTCGGGTGATCGACTCAACTTTCTCCGCATTTAATTTGGCTCTCCCAGATCTCTGGGATATGTGTGGATCCTGTATGTAACATTATGATGAACGGTGGGGGTCATCTCTTCCAACGTCTATTAGGTACAATTAGGGAAAAAATTCCTTCACGGCGAGAACCAAAGAGCCCCTTGTAGGATGATGATCGTATCGAGTACAATATTATTTCTTTGCGCTGCGTCGCGTTTTCTGTTTCTTAGACGTCATCTCGTCCCCACCCCTAGATGTCCCACTAGACCGCGAATTCCCGACTTCAGAAACTCGTCGTTTGTTCCCTTTGTCCTTCCGACGCGGCTGAATAGAAGCAGATTCGCTAAGCTCAGGCTCGGCTTCCTTTGTCGTCTCTGCTTCGGCCTCTTGTCGGAGCCGATTGAATGCCTTTTCCATTCTGCTCTGCCCACTAGAGCGAACGCGGGGAGCGAATGCCCCCGCGCCTTGGGGACCACTGAAAAAACTTGTGATGTTGGACTGTGTCCCCTCTTGCTCCCTGCTATTCATATCGCGAATCACCGGCACAAGCACCTCATCCGTTCGTTCCTGGCTCCATCCGATGGTCGTCATCAGAAAGTTTCGTAGTCCGTGCAAGTCGGGCACCCCCCATTGAAAAGCAGATGGATCCGAATCTGCTTCAGGCTCGAGGTACGCGGTGTCAACGTGCGTATCCGGGAACGACGGCGGAAGGAAAATCTTAGTGGCCTGTTTCTTGAACTTCTTGTAGAAAGTCGCATGGTTGCCATCGGACATGTTCACGCCGGTCTGGACTTGAGTCCACCAGTCCCGGAATTCCGTTAAATTGCCAAATTCTGTAAGAATCTCCAACGCAGTTACTGGACCAATCCCCGGGATTCCTTCCGTATAATCACTGCCTAGCAAATGTGCGAAGCTGATCAGCTTCCTCCGGTGAAGAGCATATTCCTTCTCCAAATCCGAAGTTAGATAACATTCAACGAACTTGCCCTGGTTGAACATGTTCTTGTAGACACGCGTGCCCCCGAACAAGAAGATATCACTATCATCAGTGATGATCCCATCAACAAGACCTAAAGATACCAGTTCTGCACACTGCGCCTCGGCTTCCATTGGTGCAGTGATGTAGGGTAGGCCAAAAAGTGTCAGCAGCTGCTGGCACTCGGTGATCATGATCTGAGAAACCTCGTCAGCATCTCTGCGGTCTTTTTTCTGTTGCAGTCGAAGCTGCTTAAGTTCCTGTTCGTAGTCGAAGGAACTCTCGGGCCGTGATGCAGAGTTCAAAGTCGCTGCAAAGCGGGCATGCTCCTCTCCTTCCGCTGCAATCTGTCGCATTAATTCCTCATCTTCCGGGTCGGAGAACTCGTCGTCTTCTACAAAATCAACCCGCTGGCTTGTTTCGGTTTCAACTTGTAGAACAGGAGAACTGGTAGCTTGCACTGTGGGCCCAATCTCAACATCTTCAAACTCGGGTGACGGTGATGGTGCATAGGTTGGGTGTTGGGCGTGGTCGTCGCTCGGCTTCTCGTCATCTGTCGCTTCCCATTCATAGCCCTCATCCAACTTTATATCTTCATTAAGAGGTTCAGCGATATCTGACCTTGATAGTACTTCAAGTTGTTTTGGAGTTGATTTGTTGATGTCCAGGTCCAAGTTAGCCTTGACCTGGGGTGGTTCGACCAGGAATGGTTGAACAACCTCAAGACGGGCTTCATCAGCAGTTGGTCGATCCGCATCAATCACCTCGTTATTGTCCGACAACTGGTCGACATCAATAACCTCAGGAGACCGGCGACTTTTCAAAAATACGTGACCGGATGGAATGTTCTTATCCCCATAATCATCGCGAGGGTTATTAGTCTTATCAGCAACGAAATTGGAAGAAACTTGGTGCTCTCTGGAGAACCACGGTGGGAGTGGTAGAGTTTCCTTCGATGGTTTATCAGCTTGTTTTTCAAACCCACCAGCATCATCCTCAAGATGCTTGTCTTGTGCTAGTTTTTCCGAGGCAGGTGGCTTGCTGAGTTTTATAGACTCGAACGGCAGTGGACCGTCAAAAGTATTATTATATACAGAGCGTGACTTATCAACGTTGGCGGGGTCTTTTCCCGTCCTTTTTGACTTTGCTAAAGCTGCTGAAAAGTCGAATTCATCGTCCTCGCTTTCAGTCACAATATCCAAAGTTTGGTCTTTTGGCGGTGACGAAGTAGGGATATTTCGATTGAGTGGGATATCCGGCATGTCGTGATCTAGCTGGTCGGAACCCGCGGTAGTTTTTAGAGACATTTCTATCGCTCTCTGCAGTTCTTCGTCATCACTCGCTCCGTTTTCCTCGAATATATCGTCATGGTGATGGTCTTGAACGAAAAGAGAGTCGTCTTGCTCTGGTTCCAAGTTCTGCTGTGTCTGCATTTGACGGTGGATTGAACCGTCTAGAACACCCGGTTGAAGGAATTGAAGCTTCGGAAGTCGGTTGAGTCCTTCGATGGGCACATCTTCAAACCCTTCATCATCATCAGATACTTCTTCGGCGTCAGACAAAACTTCATGATGATAGTCCTTGTCGACATCGATCGGTTTGTGTTCTCGTCCGTCTTCTTTGTTCCCCACTACTCCCAGCACCCAGCCACCTTCAACAGCACTGTCTTGGACTAGGACATACTCTCTGCCGCGCTCACCCGCTATCCTCTGGCCTGAGTTGTAGAATGCTTCGAGTCCGTTCATACCATTGATGTTCATCAAACGCTGCGTGAGATCATTTCTTTCTTTGACGCGCTCAATCTGAAATTTAGAGAAAGCCATGCGATCAGGAAACATATTATCCAACTGCTCCTTTGAATATCCCATACGTAGCCGGCTCCGGAGCCTAGCCGCGTTTAGAATGTTATATCGATCCGTGGCCGGAAGACTAATAAAGAAAGGGCTGTCGAAGTCGATCTTGGAAAAGTCATAGAGATTTATATCCTCCCCTTGGTGGAACTGCCTTGCATACTCTTCCAGCTCTTCTCGAGACATGATGCGGGGATCATTCGGCGCCCCCATTTCCTCGAGGGAGACGTGTAGGTCTGGCAAGTGGTAAGCATCCTTCTTTCTGAAATTTCGCGACTTTTGTTTCTCCTTTTCAGTCATAAATATTTCATCAGCATAAACTGGATTATCCGGGACCTCCTCTTCCTGTCGCCTTGCAGCCGGCTTATTGCGCCTGGCTGCTTCCTGCTCGGCCGTCCGTTGCAACTGAACTGCAAGCAGCTTTCCCGCAGTCCGGACAGCATCTTCCCGGCGGCCTTCCCGTCTTTTCTTCCGGTTCGCGATTGTCTGTCGCTTTAATATGGGCGCACCGCCATCAAATACAAAGACGGGTTTGATACCGAAGTAAAGTAACTTGCAGATGCGACGAAAGAACCCGACGATATGTGAGTTGCGAAGAGCATTTCCCTCCTTGTCACGTACGGCTTTCAAGAACTGATATATCCAAATCGAGGCGTCAACTGCAAGGCGTTTGCGATTAAGTGTCTCAAGCTTGACAGGTCGGGCGCAAGGCTGGACGATCGTCCACAGTCCATGGACTCCCATATTGACCCGGGAGTCGCGAAACTATGCATATACAGGGAGAATAAGAAGACATGTCAGTAAAGGACACTGAAATGCTCGGGATAATCCGAAGTTCATCACCCCAGGATGACGCACGACGTCGCGAGGGCGAAGGATGTTGTCATCAGAGACTCCCCGCTGCGCGCCACCGCCTTTACACGAGGATCGCGCTATCACGTGAGCAATTATACCAGTTTAGGGCAAGCGGCTGGCCGATAGCAATATTACATAATCACTATCGCCAGTGGTAGAAGAATTTCGAGATAAATCGGCGCTGTATTGCGGGGAAGGGTGGGAATTTTTTCCTTTTGAGCGTTTCAAGCGAACATCGTGATCTAGGTGAGCCAATGTGTCTAGCCCCTGTTAGCAATGGGGCCTTTACTTGAAGTTAGTCACTATAATCCTAGTTGAGTGGTCTTTTTCCAATACTAACTTCGCTAGCACATTGATGCTCACCTCCCAGTGACCACACTCAAAGCACTTCAAGTGGGAGACGCGAGAGTCGTTCTCCTAGGGCAAGGGATCTATTCACTACTAATTGACGAAAAGAATGGCGACGTTTTGGCCGATTTGAGAACCTTCAACAGAAACCACATTCATGGGTTTACAGTACTCAATATAAAGAAACAGCACCAAGACAATGGCCATGTTCGGCTCCTGGCCTGGGGAGATCGATCAATCAGACTTATTGACTTGCAATGCGTGAAAACTACTCAGTGTCCAGAGAAGCCCAACGTGTCCTTGGTTGCCGCTAGTGAGGAATTCATCTCCCCTGATTGGGTCCTGGATGGGTGCGCACCCAGCGTCAAGACAGAGTCCAACTCGGCCTATCTAATGACAGCCCATAATGCCATACTTAGGCTTGACGTGATCGATGATGGTACGTCTAAATATGGCAGAGCCATTCACCTACAACAGCTGGTAGCTGGAGTCAAGTCAATTCTATATTCAGCCGAGATAATCTCCATTTCCGCATCACGCATCCTGGTTGCGGCGGGGACTGTCTTTGGCGAGATTATAGTCTGGTCATGTTTCCTGACGGAAAATGCCAAGAGTTCTATTCACCATTTTTTCACCGGCCATGAAGGGTCGATTTTCGGGGTTCATATATCTCCTGTGATTCCAAATTTGCACGGGGCGGCGCCAGGAAGATTACTAGCTAGTTGCAGCGACGATAGGACTGTCCGGATCTGGGATATATCTGACTGTGAGAATGTATCGCCTCACGACCCGTCTGCTTATTCAACCGACGGCTTTGAGCTCCGATGCACTGGCTTTGGGATGGTAGGTGAGGAGAACAACCTCACCTCAGAGTCTTGCTTGGCAAGTGCCTTTGGCCATGGATCTCGAATTTGGGGAATAAGTTTTGTTCCTACGCAGAATGTCAACCAGAATCAGTTAACCCTCGTATCGCGTGGTGAGGACACCCATTGTTTGGTCTGGGATCTCAGTTGGACCCACTCAACATCGCAGAAATCTGAATTCTCTCTGAGAAGCACCAATTCACTCCGAAACCACAGTGGCAAGCATGTATGGTCACTCGACGCGTACAGGACGGAATCGGGGGCTGCTATTTACACTGGGGGAGCCGACGGAGCCGTGAAGAGATTTGCGCTAGAAGTCCAGAAGAACGGCGAGATCGCGTGTTCCAATAGGAACAGCCGTGAAAACGCCAGTGCTAAGAAGAAAGAACCCATGAAAGTGTTCTGTTTTGTCACTGCCGATGATTTCCTTGCAACAACAACCCGTGGGGAAGTTCATATTGGGCGAGTTGAGTCGACAGAGTCAGGCGAACGCCATGTTGTGAGGGAGACTCTATTTTTTGAACAAGACCTCTGCCCCTATTCTATATTGTCTTCCATCCCACATCATGGGGTAGCTTTAATCGGTAACAACAGAGGACTCATCCGACTCTATCGCCATGAACTCAAGTCAGTTTCAAAAATTGCCGAGGTGGGCCAAATGCCAAAGATCTTGTGCGCTCTGGACTACAACCGAAAGACGCCCGATTGCCCCGAAAGGATATCTTTCCTTACGGCCAATGCAGACCTCGACACGGCAGACCTGTTCATTGTGAACCTCGGAGAGAACTCGGAACCTGTCGTGGAGAGGATTACATTGTATCTTCCGAGTACGTTCGCTGTGAGCTGTGCGGCTTTGATTTGTGACAATCAGTGTTTGGCTCTTGCGTCCAGATTTGGCCGACTTGCAGTATACCGCCTCGCAAAGACGGATTCCCTGCAGCCAGTTCTAGTCACCGACAAGCTCCATAGTAAAGAAGGTATTACTCAAATTCAATCATTCTCTTCCCTACTTCAAGAGCCAGGAGCATCCTCGGATCTTTTTTTGACATGCGGACGAGATGGCCGTTACCGCGTGAACAAATTGGAAACCCTGGAGGGCTCAGAAGAGCCTCTTAGACTCCGAGCGATCCACATTTCTCCCACAACGCTTCATTTTCCTATATATGGCGCGTATATCGACTCTGTGTCTAAAGATCTCATGTTCTATGGATTCCGTGGCATGGAACTTATTTTATGGAATGATTCCATTCAGTCCGAGGTAGCAAGGATTTATTGTGGTGGCTGCCATCGCAACTGGGCTTTTCACCCTAGCAGTGATAGACCGGGAGATGCGTTGTTTGTCTGGGGCCAGGGTGGTTTCAATTCCTTCTACATCCAGTCAAACTCGACCCGTGTCCTGCGCGCTGGAATTCATGGGAGAGAGATCAAAAGCACGGGATCATTCAACCCCGCTGATGGCAGAGCCCCTTTGGTCGTAACTGGAAGTGAGGACACTACTCTACGGATATTCACGCCAGATTACCCTCCCACCAAGGGCCCTTGTGGAGCACTGAAGTGTGAACGAGTCCTTGTCAAACATGACACGTCGCCCCAACACATCGCCTGGTCCAAGAGCGGGGGATTCATGTTCACAAGTGGCGGGTTTGAAGAATTCCTTGTCTGGAGGATCAGGTCGATCCCCTCCTTTGGTCTCACGGCAGGCTTAGAGGCGGCAAGTCCGAAGAGTCATCCAGAGTCTGAGATTCGGATCACGAGTTTTGATATCTTGGAGGTTGATGAGAGCCAGGCTGAACCCGGTTTCCTCGTGTGCTTGGTTTTTTCAAACTCGAAACTTAGAGTGAGTCCACCTCCCCCTTCATTGACTGGATTTTACTAAACCTTGCAGATCTTCCATTACTCTCCTGCCGCCCAAGGCGATGGCTTCACTCTGTTGGCAAGCGGCACCTACACGAGTAATTGTCTGACGCAAGCACGATTCGTGCACAGCCAGTCTTCGCTGAGTCTAATAACGGCCTCCACAGATGGGTACTTCACTCTATGGAACTTGACTCCAGTCTTGGAGCCCTTTTATGAGCTATCTCCTACATTACAATTGCGGCAACCCTTTAATACAAAACCGATAGACCCGGAGAAGATCGCATGCGAGAGCAGATACCAAATCCATTCAAATAGCATTAAAACCTTAGAACTAGCCCGCCTATCAGGGACCCTTATATTGGTGCTGGCTGGCGGTGACGACAACGCGATAACCCTATCTCTGCTCAACACCGAGTCCGAATCCAGTGGTTATGCAGGCACTATAACCATTCCCGACGCTCACGCCGCCTCTGTCAATGATCTCAAGATTGTTGAACAGCGTGCTTCTCCGAACCCCGGCAAGATACAGATTACTATTGCCACCTCTGGAAACGATCACCAGATCAAGATCTGGCAAATAGATATTGATGCGGCAAATGCCCGTCTCGAGGGAATCCAGGTGCAGAACATGATGAATAGGTACTGCTCCATGGCGGATATCTCGTCACTAGAAATTATCCGCGACAAACAAGGGATCAGGCTCTTAGCCTGCGGGGTTGGCATGGAATTGTTCAAGGTGAATCTGCCTTAGTTAGCACATCCTTGGCATACTACCTGTATATACAAAATATCCACCACCTCGAAAAGGTTGATTATACTTTATTCCCTCCAAGCGATCAATATTGATATGATCCACAGTGGAGACCCGGCGACGAAACCAGCCTAGATCACACACCACCCACCCCTGTAGAGCATTAGGCGCCTGGTTTCATATATGTACCACACGATGAAGAA
Organism: Aspergillus panamensis; assembly: GCA_027569225.1. Classification (NCBI taxonomy): domain Eukaryota; kingdom Fungi; phylum Ascomycota; class Eurotiomycetes; order Eurotiales; family Aspergillaceae; genus Aspergillus; species Aspergillus panamensis. The sequence continues at coordinate 65,996 of JAPDER010000007.1, forward strand.
TAGGCTGGTTAGTATTAGGATCGGCGGTAGTAAGGACCTCTCCACCCCACAAATCCACTACAGATCATCCATATCTGCCACAGGCATATCCATATCCCGTCCTTTCCCGGAGATACTCATGCCGTCACTAGAACAATATTGAACCCAAGGCACAGCACAATTCGGGTATAGGACACTTATCCAGCTTTTACGCCCTGCGCTGGGTGGGCGTTAGCTACTCCTCTATGACTCTGATCTATACTTCTGACATCTCCCAGGAACCGGTACAACAACTTGTGGGATCAATTGGGTGAGGTATCTGATGACAGGACAGAACGCCCCTCTGGTGCTCTCGTATGACCTGGCGATTGGAGGCGCCACGATCGATCATTCTCTTGTCTCGTCGTATGCAGCGGATGTCGTCAGTCAAGTGGAGACGTTCGAACAGGCTTATGGGAGCCAGCCGGGGTCGGCGCCGTGGACGGCGGAGGATACGGTGTTTGGGTTCTGGATTGGGGTGAATGAGTATAACTGTCTGACTACCTGAATAGTTAGGAAATAGATGCGTCGCGCTAGTTCGGTGAAATATGTAGCATCGGGAATGCGTTCTACAACATTGATGCGGAGACGGTTATTCCCTGGCTGACGGGGAGGCTGAAGGAGTTGGCCCAGCAGATCTATGGCCTTGGCAGACGGAGGTGTCTGTTGCTTGATGCTCCTCCCACGGGCCGGAGTCCGTACTTTATCGGGCAGGGTGAGGAGACCATGCCCCAGCATGCGGCGTATCTGGAGGTATACAATAATGAGCTTGAGGATATGGTGGCCTTCTTGATCTCGAACAGCACTGACGTAAGTTCCTCTCTTATCCACGTTTATAGCAAGTCCAATGGAACTGTTGGTTTGGAGTCTAGATGTTTAATCATGGGTTACATATAGGTTACGGCTGTGCTTTACGACTCTTGGTTTTTCATGACTGGCGTCCTCGATAACCCCACCGAATACGGATTCCACGATGCTACCTGTATTAACGATGATGGTCTGACTTGTGTCCGGTGGAATGGCTATCATCCTTCTGCTAAGTACCACCGGCTCCAAGCTGAGAATATGAAGACTGTGTTGGCACCTCTGGGGGCGTGGTAATCGTCTTCCTTAAATCCTGATAGGTGTCTACATATAGTTGAGAATGGCTAGGTATACAGTCCAAGCAAATCTGGTTATTTATCATAGAGCCTTGCCCCTTTTGTATCGTAGACACCGCTTTACTCTTTCCGCTCAGAAATGCAGCCACTCAAGATGGCCATGCGTGTTGAATGCGGGGATGCGGATGGAAGCCAAATCAAGGCAAGTTGATCAGTTCGTCACGGAGAAGTACAAGACCTAGGGTCGCCACGGAATCCGTCGACTGAAATGGGTTCACGGACCCAAGTAGGACTTTGTTAGAGGTTTGTGGGTGCCGCCTTTGTGGCGGAATGCTTAGCATTCAGGATTCAATGTTGGTGGGGGTGAAGCATCGAGTATGTGAGGGGAAACCTCACCCCCGTCAAGGTCAATCACTTTCCTACCTGGTCACGGATCCGAGTCAGTCTGAAATGAATTCGTCCACATCTCCCCATAATTATTGCCTCCGTCATTGTTTCATCCTCTGTCTCTCAGAAAGAAATCTCTCTTTCCACGGTCCGAACACCCGACTTGTTCTCCCAGGCTTGTTTCAAGCTCTTCCCCCCCTCTTGGGGCTCAGGTACCCAGAATCAAATGTCGATCATCTCGTCTACTTCCGGCACTCCGTTTTACATTTGAAGATTTGAATCCGGCTCGATGGAGGTTTTTCTGCAACGTATAAAGAGTGGGCTTCACCCTTCGTCAATGAGGATTTCTACCAGCAGCAAAAGCTGAAATCAGCTTTTCATCTGCCACTCTTCACTCTTCACTCTTTCCATTCTGCACTGTATATATTTTCTTCTCTTCATAAGCTTGTTTGCTTCTTTCCTTCGCCATGAAGCTGAGTACTTTTCTGTGCGCCGTAGCGGCTGGTTCCGCGGTGGCTGCTCCCTTGCGCAAAAGGCAGTCTGCTGCTTTCCAATGTGAGCTGTCCTTTCAGATATAGCTACCATTACCTTCTTAAACTAATGACATGTCCAGTCTTCGGTGTCAACGAATCTGGTGCCGAATTCGGTGAAGGTGTCATCCCCGGAAACTACGTACGTGACTTCAACATGGCCCAGAAGATGAGTCCCAGATAGCTGATCTGAGATTCTATACTACAGGGCAAAGAATTCATTTTCCCAGATCCCTCCACGATCTCGACTCTGATTGATGCGGGAATGAACACTTTCCGTATCCAGTTCAAGATGGAACGACTGACTCCCGAGATTACCGGGTCATTCGACGATGCCTATCTGAAGAACTTAACCACTGTATGCTCTATATCTTAGCTATGCCGAGGCTTCTGCTCTGACAAGTCTTAGGTAGTTGATGCTGTCACCAGCGCTGGTGCTTATGCTGTTCTAGATCCCCACAACTACGGTCGATTGCAAGTTTTCCATTCAAGATGAAGGCTGATAGTTATCTAACATTCCCTAGCAACGGCGACATCATCAGCACCCCCTCTGATTTCCAGACCTGGTGGCAAAACGTTGCCGGCGAGTTCGTCGGCAAGGACAAGGTCATCTTCGACACCAGTAAGCACCTTCTCAAGAAACCCAAGAACCTTCCCGCCTCTAACACATACCCCACAGACAACGAATACCATGACATGGACCAAGAGCTCGTCCTAAACCTTAACCAGGCCGCCATCGACGGCATCCGCGCCGCCGGAGCCACCAACTACATCTTCGTTGAGGGCAACTCCTATACCGGCGCCTGGACCTGGGTCGACGTCAACGACAACCTAAAGAGCCTCACCGACCCCAAGGACAAGGTCGTCTACGAGATGCACCAGTACCTCGACTCTGACGGCTCCGGCACAAGCGAGGAATGTGTGTCCACCACTATCGGCAAGGAGCGCGTCACCGAGGCCACCCAATGGCTCAAGGATAACGGCAAGATCGGCATCATCGGTGAGTTCGCCGGTGGTTCCAACGGCCAGTGCCGCACTGCTATCACGGGTATGTTGGACTATCTTTCTAGCAACTCGGATGTCTGGCTTGGTGCACTTTGGTGGGCTGCTGGTCCTTGGTGGGGGGATTATATGTACAACATGGAGCCAACAAGCGGCATCGCTTATACTAGCATGCTGGATACCCTCTTTCCTTACTTTCCTTAGAGTTAGTCGGGATGAGAAAAGGTGGTCATCGTGTTGTGCGAGGAGAGATTAAGCTAGGTAAGGCGTGGAGAACATGTGTATATATTAGCTCAATATATATCGAAAGATTGGGGTTCACCGTCTTCTCCCTTTGATAAGCTTGAGGTCTAGAGCATTTTACCCATTCCCCACAATGAATCGGTACTTGGCACGAGGGATTAATTAGTAACGCTCCAACTTGGAGTAAAAAGAGGCGCAAGTCCGTCGCGGATAGTAGTCCGCTAGATATGCTATGTATATCCCTAAGTTGGATCGAGCGAAATCCTTCCCCAATCACCTGGAATCTAGAGTCTAGAAGAGAAGCAAGCGGCCGCTACGAGGTATCATGGAGCTGTCGTCTCTATTGATTCTATGCTAAAAATAAGCTCAGCGAAGAAAAATATCTTCTTAACCAACTCCTATCGCTGTCGTAAATCCACCGATATGTTACAACTCCCCTCTCAACCCAACAACAAAAACTCAGCCAATAATCGCAATCGCCTACCCCGAAGAACCCTTTTACCTAACCTATCCAGAACTCCAAAGCTCACTTCTAATTCGCGGTAATTAGATAGAGAGAAGCAGGAAGCATGTTCTGCATCTCATGCCTTAACAAGAAAACGCCAAGAAATTAAAGCTGCACCTGAAACGTAGCCTTTCTAAACCCAAATAGGAAACAGAATTTGCTAATTACGATGAGCTTACGGAGTACTCCAAGCACTGCTACTAGACTAGTATTTAGTCCTCGGCTTTTGAGACGCAAGCATTATTCACACAGCCTTCTTTATGGAGTCCGCGAAGATAACTCTAAAATTTGCTATTGCTATTGCTAAATAAAACTTCAAAGTTTAGGTTGCTTCTCCCTGTGGGGGGTTGGAAATGTCGATGCCTATGGGAGACGCGTTGATCTTTTAGCAATGTTAATATTAATATTAAGAGTGAAAAGTGGGTTGGTTATGGGGGGATGATATCATATGTTTGTTTACTTAATTTTTCCCAAACATACTCTCCGAATCTTCATAGTAGTAGTAGTAGTGTCTTGATGCTGGGTTGTTCCTGGACCGACCCATGGAAGCAACAGTTGAAATTTTCCTCTCACCTCACCGACAGATTAGTGAACATCAAGTTACTCGAACAACTCGGCTGATGATTGTTTTGAGAGGTCTAATAATAATAATAATCTTGGGCTTGAACTCCGTTGAGTCGTTGACTTTTAGTACGATCCTACGAAGCAGTTACGAATAATCCGATTACTTTAGCCCGCTCTGGAGTCTGGTGAAGTGGAGGGTGGAATAAAAATTTGCCAAGAGGAGAATAGTGAAGCCTAGCGGGCTTGTCCATGGTTAAAGGGTCGGGTGGATTCCAGCTAGTCTAGGCTCTATCTACACTGCCATCGGCACCACTGCCGTATCAGATATGTTGAAAAGAATTCTAGGATCAGGATTATTGTCGCGCTGAGATTGAGATTGTTTGATTGTTATGGGGTCTGTTACGAGGAAAGGGACGTTGCTTCTTATATTTGATGACTTGCAATAAAGCTCCCGTCATCGATGTGCCACTCTCACCTCATTGCATATCTTATGGAATGTCCGAGATTGAAAGCCCACTATTAATAACATTGAGGAAATTTTGAAATCTAACTGACGAGGACGCGTAACAGAGCAGAAAAAAAAACCCCAGCCACCATGGCGCATGACGTGGCGGTAAGGCTGGTGAGGGACGGAACGTCAGTGTCTCCGCTGCCACGAGAGGACGAAAGCCCGCTCCAATTCACCAAGTCTGGTAAGGTCCATACCGAGTACGAATTCTTTAAGCCTCGCCGTCGAGCCACACAATATTAATATAATTTGCGGCCGCAGTTTCAAGTTACGGCCTTGCGGTGGAAACAAGATTACGGCTCGTTACTAGTCACTTACCAAAAGTGGTGGTCAATTTATAGAAACAAAAGAGGCGGAGTTCCAGTGGCCGTGGCTGTGATTGGCCCCATCGGCCCATCTGCGCCTCCTTCAGGAAAGGTGGAGGCCTCAGGATCGTCACCGCGTAGAGCTGCATCAACAGATAAAAACCGGCCTGTCCTCACCTGTTGTTAAAGTATTTTTTTTATCTATCTATCATCAGTATCTTCGCTTTCAACCCGTGTTTCACCTTCACGATATTCCATCTTCGATATCAACTTGACAAACAAGAACACCACTGTTACATACGTGCACCATTACCACATCCCATCCCCGCGAATTCCGCTTATCGATACATAATCCGACATCATGGGAAAAGGCGGTCGCATTTTTTGTATCTTCACTCCATACGCCCTCACCATCGCATCTTTAGTATGCCTGGTCCTGGTTGGTTTGGGAGCTACAAATAATGGCACATCCTCGATCCGAGAGCTACATTTCTTCAGGGTAAGTTTTGGAATTCCCAGCTCTTCCGCATATCTCATGACTCAAAACTAACCCGTCTACCAGGTCGACCTACAAAACATCACCTCGTCCTCAACCGTCCAAGACACCGTCACCAGCACCCTCGATGAATTGAACCTTAGCGTTGACGATGGCGATATCCGATCCGCATTGGAGGACGTAGAGAAATACTTCAACATCCGGGATTTCTACGACATTGGCCTCTTCGGCTACTGTGAAGGAGACGTGACCAGCAGCAACAAATACCAAATCTCCAACTGCAGCCACCCCAAGACCGAGTTCTGGTTTGACCCCGTCACCGTCTGGAACCTGGAACAGCTGGGTCTGGAGAACGCCATCCCCGACGACGTCCAGAAGGCCCTGAACACCTACAAGAACGTCTCCAAGTGGATGTTCGTCGCCTACATCGTCGCCTTCTCCGCTACCATCCTCGAGATCCTCCTCGGTATCACCGCCATCTTCAGCCGCTGGGGTAGCTGCGTCACCACCCTCGTCTCCATCGCCGCCTTCCTCTTCACTGCTGCCGCCTCCGCGACCTCCACCGCCATGTTCGCCGTCATCACCGGCGTCTTCAAAGAGAATCTCAAGGACTACGGTGTCGTCGGCAGCATGGGTAAGAACATCTACGCCACGACCTGGCTCGCCACCGCCTTCTCCCTCGGCGCCTGCCTGTTCTGGGCCCTCAGCTCCTGCTGCTGCTCCGGACGTTCCCCGTACAATCACTCCGACCGCAACGCCCGCGCTATCGTCGCCGAGAAGGCCCCTTACTCCTACGAACCCATTGCCAGCCCCTACACCACTTCTCCTCAACCTGTCCACACCTCTACCGCTTACGCCCCGAACGCCACCCCCGCCCCTCAAAGGACGAACTCCTATGAACCTTTCCGACACGTTTAAACATCTCAAAATCAATCTCTTAAATGGACCAAAAAAAATTAAAGTCAACAAAACAAACAAACAAACAGCGCATGCAATCTCCCCGATATGCCGAGGATGATATGATGAATATAATGCAAGTTGCAAATGGGCTCTTTTATTTACCGATTTAGCTTTCTCTTCGGGAAATGTGTTTATTATGCTTTTTTACACACTAGCGGTCTTTTCTTTGAGCAGCATGGATATTGATAGATCTTTATGATAAAGATACCCTTCCTTTATGATGAATATATTCATTACATTACACTACACTACAGTATACTTATTGATTGTAGAGGTTTTCAAGTAGTTAAAAGTATTGGACTGTTCAATTTAAGTCTAATAAAGATTTAAGTAGGTGTAAAAAAACTGGATATGGTGCAGAACAATCCGCTGACTAAGAATGATAAGCAAATTTGTCCAAATAATAATTGCCCCCGAAAACTCCATCGCTTTTGCACACTTGCCCAAGTTTAGATCGTAAATAGAAACATTAAAGGGGGAATAAAAAGAAGAAACTTCTGGCTCAGCAGCATGCCATCGATAGTCAAATATACATAAAGAAGAGGATGAAAGGATGGTGTATATTCCCCCCCCCCGGGAAAAAAAAAAGAAGTATGAAAATATAAAGAAAGAAAAAAAAGAGGGTTGGTATATGGAAGAAAGATAGCAATCACCTCCAGGTCGGACCGATTTACTTGTTCAGTTCATTCCTTCTGAGCTTTGAGGTGGTTATTGCTCTCTGTAATTCGGATGCTGAATCACCCCCTTTTCATCCTCAGGCATCATCGCGCCCCCACGCATAGATCGCTCAATGAGAACGTTCTGGTCGGCTCGCGCCCATTGTTTGAATGGCGTATTCGGATCGTCAGACCATTGGGGACTCGTGGGACGGAGGTGGCGAAGCGAGAGGAACCAATTCTCATTCAGACTCTCGACTTCACTGGCTGCTTGTGATGAGACGGAAGCTATGGATAGGCGACGGGAGTGCGCGGCGGGTTGGGGGTCTGCGTCACCAAGCTCGATGCTGGCGGTTTCGTGGATGTCTTCCATTAGAGCGTCGTCGTCGTCGGCGGCGGCGGGTTTATCATCATGTTCTTGGTTGGTGGCAGGGTTTAACTCGAGGTCACGGTCTGGCTCACTTTCTGTGATACTGATACTATAGATGGACTGGGACTCTTTGATCTCGGCGTCGTGCTGTGGTGGGTCTTCTGTTTGAGGCCCGGAGGAATCTGTATGGAAGTTGGAGAGTTGATCCCTGAGGCTACTTGTGAAGGAGATTACGGCTTCGACGGGCTCGCACGGTAAATAAGCAGGTGTTGCGGGGCGGATGGAAGATGCATAATATGAAGCACATGCATCGATTCCGTTGGATGTCAGACTGCGCTTTTTATGAGACGGTTTGGAAAAGAACGAGGCGAAGAACGCCTCGTACTCCAAAGACTTAGCATTGTCGTTTTCCCGCTCTGCGAGATAGCGTGGATATTCCTTGTGATGCTGGATGATGAAATCGTCCCATAGAAAAGAACGCTTCAGACTTCCGTTTTCGCGAAATTGCTGTAGCTTGAAACATAGTTTTGTGAAGTGCGCAAAATCGCCCGCGTAGCTTGGATAGTCATTCTGAAACTTTTCATATATCTCAAGCGCCACGGAGGGCTTAGCCGAGTGCGAGAGGTATCTCTGCCGACGGGCGAGGATGCTGTCGTTGATATCGTGTGCATCAACTTCTCCGTTTGGCTCGTGGCCAGCCTTGTTTCGTTTTGATGGGGATATCTCTGCGATGCTTTCTATTTGAGATGCGAACCGTTTCAGAGGAAGTGCACGACTGGGCTCAGCTGGTGTGCTTCTCATTGAGCTCTGTATACTGGGTGTGCCTTCGTCGTCCTCTACAGACAACAAAGAAGATGGGGGCAATTCACGATAAGAAGAGAATGGATTCGAGTGCTGTGATTGAGAGGCGGGAATCGCCACAACTACACTAGACCCTGAGTTCCCTGGTCCGGAAGATTTCCATGCGGAACCGGATCCTGACCAGGACCCCGTGTCCTGTATTGGCAAGCTATCGCTGGCGGCAGGTGTTCTCAGCACATGAATGTGGCTGGCATTTTCTGCACCATTTGCCTGAGTAGACTTGGAAGTCACTTGAGATGGAATCTCTCCGGAATCTCCTTCATGGCTCGCGTACGTGTTGAGAATCCGCGATTGAGATGAGGACTTGTCAGCCTCTGAAGACAATTGATCTGGATATTTTACCGTAGAGTTAGGGTTGCTCTTTTTGGCCGGCGTGGAACGGGGACGATTGAGACCGGCGTTTGGTGTTTCTATAACCTGCACGATTGGCCTGGCGGACGATTCAGGGAGGGAAGGACCTGAGCTAGAAGTTCCGGGCTCTGACTGACTGAACAGTGATTGCTGGGAAGTTTCGGTGAGCGGACGGGGAACAGACATTTCCATTATTGACTCATCGCTTTCAGTATCAGATCCATGCTCGGGATTATTAGGAGGTGTTGGTGCCTTGCGAGCGGCCGGCTGGGGGGTGTTCTCCCCATTTATGGGATTATCATTGTTGGTGGGTACTGTAGTCGGGGATTTACTGCGGACCTGGTGACCAGTGGTAAATGGCGGGACCTCATTTGGCTGTTGGTTGATAGTGCTAGGTTTGGCTACATCTGACTCCAGATCTCCCTTGGGCGTTCCTAGCCGGCCCTTTCGCGCGGTTGCTCCCTTAGCAACTGGCCTGGGCCCTAGTGGGCTGCTGTCTGCCGGCAGCTGCCGACGGGGAGGGCGGGAGGCACCTTCAGAGGCGCTGTCAGACCAGTCTGAGGTTAAGGGCTCCCCTTCAGAGTCAGAGTCCACTTCAGGTGTGAGGCTTCTTGGAGGAGGTTGGTGAGAATCAAGTTGCCTAAGCCCTGAGTCCTTTGATGTTCCCCTCCGTTTTGTACCTGACCTCCATGACGCGATTCTATTCCACGAGTTCAAGACCGGTGATGGTGTGTACCCCGGAAGATATGTCCTTCCTGCAGGAACAGGAAGCCACAGACGTGTATCGTGTTGGTCTAGAAGTTCCCACTGGTCTTTTGGCGTTGTCACTTCACGGCTCCGGATCTCTGTCCTACCATTCCAATGGTCGGCTGCGCTGGAATGTGATATTCTCGGTGGATTTGTACGTAGGGTTACGTTTACAGGTGACGGTTGCCGTGACAAACCCTGCTGCTCAACGGGGGTGTTTGTGGAGTCGGTCAATTGGACGGCTCTCTCCATTCGCTCACGCTCAGGTCCTTGTGCAGATTCTTGGGCGGGCACTTCCTTACGCTCTTGGTTAAGCCGTTTCCTTTCCGTGCGGACACCTTCGTCACTTAATTTGGGAGAAGTGTGTCCTCGATCTGTAGGAGGCAGCGCATCTGGAGCTTCTGAGTCGATGCTTCGCTCGGGCCTGGCCTTCAACAACGATTTTTGTGCAGTCTTGGAAGTAGCGGGATCCTGTTCACACCCAGAGGTCGGCTGCACCAGCCCAGAAGGCTCTAGGGGATTCATATCACCAGGTGAACGGCGAGTCACTGGTTGCGCATTTGAGGTGCTTGTTCTATGCGATAATACTGTCTCTTTTGAAGGTCGATGTTCAAGTCCTTTCATCAAATCCAACAGCGCCTTCGAAGAGGCCGCGGCCCCGCCACCATTTGATGGAGGAACTAGGGGCATAGGAAATCTATTCGGCGGGGCCTGGGACAACATAGGTCCTTGCGAGTCAGAATTTCCATAGCTCTTGCTCACTCGGGCAGGAAAAGAGTCGTCGGCGGAACGGTCATCCTCGAAAATAGCGACCGAGGGATTACGCGGTAACCTGACGCTTTTATAGACTTTTCTCATCAACTTGGATAAAGGCTGGATCTTTCTGGCCACCTTCCCCTGTGTAGATCTGTTTTCCTTGCCCCGTGCCCATACTATGCTAAAACGTCTGACATAGAGGTGAAGTTTGGCCTCAGCCAAGGTATATTCGAAAACCAATTCGAAATCATCCAGTTGGATAACGCGACCCTTGCAAATCTCATTGCCCAATGAACACCCAGGAAACGCCCTCCTATATTGCTCTAGAGATCCTGGAGAAAGTATGGCATCGATTTGTATGTGGGAGTCCGATAGGTTCACCGTGGGTACACTCTCGCCTTCAGAAGACCACTAACTCGGTTGGATCAGTGGAGGGCACTAGCGTGAGAAGGCAGAGAAACACGTACGCTATTGATAAAAGCATGCTGTTGAGAAGCGCTTGCAAAACGAAGGTTGCTTCCATCATCTTCCAACCGTATCTTTGGATCATCTCGTCCACAATAATGAAAGGTAGAAAGACTGTCTTCAATCAGAGAGAAGAGCCAGCCATGTGCCGAGGGCATTTTAAGGTAAAAGCGCCAAGTCGCGTTCAGAACAAGATGAGAAACGAATATGACATTGTAGTCTCATGCAGAATTTGAGGGTCGGAACGAAATTGACCTAAATCCGAGAGTAATCCCAACAATCCTTTAGCAGCGGATTCTGATTGAGGGGTTTGAAAGGGAACAAAGAAGTCTCAAGAGCCTCGAATTTGCGAAATTAACTGCATATGCCGTCCACCTTTCTCAGGGGATACCCTGCGCTCCTCTAAATCATTTTGGGAGCCCTGAATGAAGGACAGACGCGGAGGGGGAAAAGAGGGCAAGATCAATGAGACGAAAGTGATAGATCTCAATCTCAATCTCGCCTGACGCGAAAACCGCCTGCAGACTTTCACCAGCCACAACGGGGGAGCTGCTGCTGCGCCACAAACACGTCATTGGGCAGCAGCAGCTACTGCTGCACATGTCAAGTCATCCCAGAGCAGGTGAGAGGCATCAATCAAATCTCGTTCCAACATCCCTTCCTTCCCCCGCTTGCATCATCGAGAATAAAGTCGTCTTTCGTGCATGTCGGACCTCCTCCATACCTCTTTCGCCCGAATCATCGTCGGATACGTGTTGTTGCAGAGAATAATGCAAAGCCGATCTTTTGCATGGGATTTCTACCGCACAGACTCCCTCCACCAAGCACGGACAGCTGAAGCTTCTCCGCAGCTGGGGCCTACGAATGTTCGCCACTGCTTAGCTGGGTCCAAAACGGGTTGATCACCACCCGAGGAGATCCAGATTCTGAAGGGGCTCTTTTGCTTCCCCTCTTTTTTTCATTCCTCCCTTCTTTCAGATCTTTGTGGGCCGCAGAGCTACGATGGCTTCCCAACCGTCGCAAGGGACGTCGAGTCCATCGGCATCCTCGATTTTCCTCCCCCTCGGCCGTCGAAGTTCCCGCGCGTCTCTGTCAACACAAATTGAACGCGACAGCTTGAATGCGGCTCTTGACCAGATCCACACGGCCGCTTACCAGTCCGACGCCCTCACCGTTTTCAATGATTTTACCAACCCTCCCGCGCCATCCTCCGCCACGGATGAGAAGAGCATATCCGGGGAGATCCAGGGTGGTTTGAGTGGGTTGTATAGTAGGTTAAGGACATCTGTGGGTGGAGTGAGGGATATGGTGAGTGGTGTTGGGAAAACAATTGAGAGAAGTACCACCGAGGACCCGGCTCAGAAACGTCCACCATCAGAGCGGTCAATCACAAGATCAGCCCTCGACTCTATGCCTTCCGTGACGGAATCTCACCAACCGCTACCGACTTCTCCCCATGGCTCAGCTTTACACTCGCCGATTTCTGCGAAACCCCCCTCTGTTCAGGATAGCTTTCATTCGATCGGTGGTGGAAAGGCGTCTAAGGTTTCTTCAAAGGCTGCGAGCATATCCTCAAAGGCTTCAGTATCGCCATCTACCACAATGAAGCCTCCTAATCCGCCACTATCGAAAGCGGCAGGTAGCTCAGCAGCCGTAGATCCGACGGTCACTGAGTTGCACGTTAGTGCCGTGAAAGATGCCCCTCATATCTCCGGAAACAGCTCTATGAACCAATCATCGCACAGCTTACAGACCATGGAGTCCACGGGTACTGATAATGATGATGCCCAGCATGCTGCCTCAGTGAACTCCTCAGGATGGAGCCAGCGATTATCTCATTCTCCCGTGTTGCTAGGCAAGCCCTACAATAATGGCTATGAGGGCACAGGCACTGGGGATGGTTCGCGGTCCTCAGTTTCTGGTGAAAAAATCCCATCTGGCCCGTCGCGGAGAACGAAACGCTCAGTTGACGAGTCTCATGATACTACCATCTTCCCTCAAGAGCGAGTGAGATCTAATTCGGCAATATCATTGAAGCATGATACTTCTCCTGGTGTACCGGGTTCAAGGACAGACAGCATTAATCATTTTCCTGGTAGTGAGGAAAGTAGCTTCCCAGAGGGTCGCACTCCGTCCGCCTTGGCAACTTCTATATCATTTATGGATGGAGAGGCCCAGTCGAAGGAATCTTTAAAGACATCTGCCAAGAACGAAAAAGGAGAAAGGGTGACTTTCGCGAAAGCACCCCGTTTACCTGGCTATTCAGCATCTCAAACCCCTCCGGTCGAAGCAGCCCTAGGGTCGCCTGCTGTACCACATCTGAACACAACCATTGAACATTCGGCGGTTCAAGATGGTCGAAGCAGGCGCCCAAATGTGAATGACGGTGTTGTGTCCCAACTCAGGAGCAAATTACTTAGCAAGGATTTCTGGATGCGCGACGAAAATGCCAAAGATTGCTTTCACTGTGGCGAACCTTTCTCTACATTTCGGCGGAAACATCATTGTCGGACTTGCGGTCAGATATTTGATTCAAAATGCACGCTTTTGATTCCTGGTGATAGATTCGGCCAGCCTGGCACCATCCGCGTCTGCAAGCCTTGCGAACATATGATAAACGGCCATGATAATGATTCATCCGATTTTTCAGACAGCGAACAAAGCCCCATTGTGGTCAACCCTCGGCTCTCTGAACTCAGCATCGGAAACTCCTCTCGTTTCCCTCCTGATGATGACGACACATCCTCTGTCGTCTCTCAATCGATTGAGCATGTACTGAAGACACCGACAATGGCAATTCCCGCAACAAGGCGGGCTGGAGAAGGCCATAACCGTCGCTCAACGGTGCTTGAGATTAGCCCAGATAGGCCGTTGGCACGGCCCACATCCTCAAGATCACTCAAGTCCTCACTCAGTGGAAGGCCGCACTCAATAGGCCATAAGCGTCACCATTCTCGTCAGCAGTACATTCGCAACTTCAAGCCTTATCATGACGATCGAGCGCCCTTCCAGCGGCGCCATGCAGAGGATATCTCCATTGAATCTCGCCTGCCAGCGTTTCACAAAGACAACATAATCGATCCGGACTTGGCCCAGTATCTATCAGATGATGCTTCTAGCGGTGATGAGCAACCAAGCCTGCTAGCGGCAGTATCAGAGGGATCGCTCTCGAAGAGCGGAGGCGATAATGAGAGAACTACTTTTGGAGGGTTGCTTGCGGCAATGAAGAAGGGAAGATCTGCATTTGGAGATCGAGGTACCGGATTTAGCCATTCTGGTCGCGATCTTGACGACAGTAGTATGAGCAGTCTGAGAGCAGTCAATCTGCCTCGTCCGTCACGCCGACGCAATCTTAGCGTTGCCAGCAGTATCCATCGTCACTCTCCCAGAGCATCGAAAGATAACGGTCTCAATCAGCATGATGCCCCCAATCCCGGGCTTCTCTCGCCAATTACAGGGAATCCCAGCGGGTTTAAGTCGATTAGGAGTTCTTCTATGAGGGGATCGGGGGCGCCCCCGGTTGAGTTGAACAAAGCCAGTCTACAGCATGTTCGCAAACTGCTGCAACAGCTCTTGAATGATTCTTCCGTTCCTCATTCCCACAGCTGGGAAACAGCTCTTCTCCCAATTTTACTGAAGGCTGCGGATGAGGTCGACCCAGAAGTGCAAGGGGGTGACGATATGGATATTCGTCATTATATAAAACTCAAAAAGATACCTGGTGGTCGGCCAGGCGATACTTCCTACGTCTCTGGCCTGGTTTTCACTAAGAATGTCGCACTCAAAAGCATGCCTCGGAGCATTGTCCAGCCCAAGATTCTAATTATCGCATTTCCGCTTGAATATGCCCGCCATCAACAACAGTTCATGAGCTTGGAGCATGTCATACGTCAGGAACGTGAGTTTCTGGAAAATCTGGTCAGTCGCATTGCAGCACTACGGCCCACCTTGCTTTTAGTCGAGAAGAACGTTGCCGGCCTAGCTTTGCAATTGCTCGAAAAGGCCCACATCGCAACGGTCTACAATGTCAAGTCTTCTGTTCTTGAAGCCGTTTCTAGATGCACGCAGACCAGGATAATCACTTCTATGGACAAGCTCGTGACCACCCCTGCAAATAGTGAGTGCGGAAGCTTTGATGTGAAAACTTATGTCTACAAAGGACAGAAAAAAACATACATTTATCTATCTGGTTGCCGCAAAGAGCTCGGCTGTACAATTGTTTTACGCGGAGGTAATAATGAGGTTCTTACACAGGTGAAAAGAATCACTGAATTCATGACTTATGTTGTCTATAACCTCCGGCTTGAGACCTGCTTGATGAGAGATGAATTTGCTCAAATACCGACAACAACCAAATTGGTGGCGGAGAAGAAACCTGATGATACGTCGGATGATAAAAGCAGTTTGCCATCATCGAGTCCTGAACAAGACTCGAATGAAGCATCTTCACAACCTAGAGCGGTTGCAGACGAAGTCACTGAAGTACCCGATGATGTGCCTATGCCAACTTATTACGAAGATATTGTCCGGGACCATGAAACCAAAATTCTCTCGGCTTCCCCATTTGTTAGATTTGAGCCTCCCTACCTTCTGATGCGCGCTAGAGAAATGGAGCGCAGACTGGCATATCTTAAACGCCTTCGTGATAAAACCCCTGATGCTGAACAGTCGGTCGATGAGAAGGCTGGGAACCTCAAATTCAGCCTCATAACCCCAGAAATGGTTCGCGAGTCACCTCAAGGTGCTCCTCCTAAAGTCAAGGAGGTTCTTCACGCAGTTCATGATGCCGAGTACGATCGAGCCCTTCATCATTATCAAACGCAAAAGCGGCAGTGGGAAGCCTACATATCCGGAACGGTTGGTCTGTTCGATCCATACGCACACCAGAACATAGTTGTTCTCTTTAGTCTCGTCTGCACCACAACCTCGATTCCGTGTTCCGGGCCAGACCTTCTTGCTTTGGAGTTCTACAATGAGCATGGGGGTGACACAATATTTGAGCCGGACTGTACCCTCGGACAGTATGTGGAGGATATCTGTATGAATGCCAATGCTATCTGTACTGCGAATGGTTGTGAGAAGCGGATGTTTGAGCATCACCGTCAGTATGTGCACGGGGAAGCTCAAATAAGCATTTTCACTCAACCATACCCCTCAAAACTCAGCGGCTTGCAAGATACGATCTTGATGTGGAGCTGCTGCAAGATATGCGGCAATGAAACCCAGGTGTTTCCAATGTCTGACAATACTTGGAAATACTCCTTCGGAAAATACCTCGAACTTTCATTCTGGAGCAAAAATCTCCATGCACGAGCTGGCGTATGCCCTCATGATCTGCAACGGGACCATCTTCGCTACTTTGGTTTCAAGGATGTCGCTATACGCATTCACTATGATGCGATCAATCTCCTAGAGATCATCGTCCCAAGGACTCGAGTCACCTGGAAAGTCGACAATGACTTGAGGCTTAAGAACGAGATCTACCAGAAGACCGAGCGTCGGCTCACCAAATTTATGGTGTCTGTCAAGGCACGACTCAAGAGTATTAATGTGGAAAGCGTTATTCCCAGCCTTGCTGAAGATTGCCAGAAAGAGATGGAAAATCTCACACGAAAAGCTAATGAGGATCATACTGCTTTGATAAAACAAGTACAAGACAGGTATATGGATGCCCGATATTGGGAGGTCATACCTTTCAATGAGGTTCTTCGATCCGTTCAAGAAAAAGTTGTTGAGTGGGATACCGCGTTTGCCGAATTTGAAAAGAGCTTCTTCCCATCCGAAAAGGACATTAGGCGATTAGCCACGCTACAGCTCAAGAAGATTTTCCTTGACAAGGATGCATCGGTCACATCTCTTACCTCGACAGATGAGCCTCCGACAACGCCGACTGAGGCGGAGAGCGAGAATAGCCTGGAGCTGGAGCCAAAACGACCAATCCGCCGCATGACACTTTCTCCCCAAAAGGCACAGGATGTTCTCGTCTCGGTCGTTGAGGAGCATTCGGGAGAAAAGAACAGACCTGAATCACCTGATACTAAAGCTAGCAGTCCGGAAGAATTCCGTTCAATGGAACCTTCTCCTATTCCAGATAGGAAACCTTCTTCCTCTTCTCAGGTTGAAGAGGAGACGGCCAAGGAATCTGGATTGAGTACCCAATCCAGCCAAATTGACGAAGACCTTGTTCAAATGCCACCTTCCGGTAGTGTGGAACACCTAGAGGACACATCAGGTCCCTCTAACTCTGAAATGATTCCGGCTCACGAGTCATCCCAGCAAAAAGGCCATAATAGCGGCCGAAAGAGTGAAGAGGGTGATCGAGTTATAGGCAACTTGCCGTTGACCCCAAGCCCCTCGCCATCAGGTATTCCGAGGCTAGCTGAAATTTCAACCCGCCGTAGTGGGAAAGCAACCTCCCCACCACTGTTCCGCGCCCAGTCACAGCCTGTCCAGAGTCACAAGGACATGGGGGGTGACACAACTCCCTTTAAAGGGGTTAAAATTGGAACTGCGAAGATTACCAAGCCTAGCGGACATATTAGTCCAGCCGTTGAGTCCAAGCTCAAGCTTTCTGATAAGAAACTCTCAGACCGATTTGGCCTAAGTGCGTTTAGAAGTGGGAGGCTCACACCAGGTCCATCTCTTATTCCACGCTCCATACCAACCAAAAAGAACCGTGTCTCTTCTTTGGCAAAACATTTTGAACAGCTGAGCCGTGAGTTTGAGAAGGAACGTCAGCGCGAGCGAGCTCAGCGAGCGGCCAAAATCACCCACTCTCGAGCCTACCCTCTTGCTTCTTCAAAGCCAATTGTCGAGGTGTACAAGAACGTTCGTGAGGCGGTTGAGGAGCGAGAACCTTCCGGCGAGGGTGACGATCTCATTTCATCAGCGCCACAGCTCCCGTTGGATGATTCGGGCAGAAGAAGTGATGAGTTCCACAAAATGTCCTTGGACGACGAACACAGAAAGGCATCGCCTTTGCCACAGCCATCTAGCCCTCAAGCGGATGCTGATAGTGCTCAGACTGACGATCATATCCTCTCGGATGCGGATGGAGAAGAAGGACATAGTGACGAGGAGCGGAACTCAACTGATGGCCTTCACCACACTGATACCAACGAAGATTTATCCAAGATGTCCCCAGAAGACGAGCAGATTGACCTCAAAGAGCTTCCCAAACATGAAAGAAGCACTCTCTTAAAGCTCCTAACAAATTTTTGGTCGGAACGCTCCGCGAGTGGATGGTCTCCGCTCGACTATCCTCTCACTATGAACGATCATGTGTTTGCAGATTGCGATATCATTGTTCGCGATGACGAGCCAAGCTCACTGATTGCCTTTGCGCTCGACTCCAGCGACTACAAAGAGAAACTTGCCAGCATCCAGAGACGCTACGAAGAAGACGATGAGAAAGGCACGGATAGCGATTTTGGATTGGAAGATATGAATGAAGCTCGAGTAGAGCATGCACTTCTTCGATCCACTGGCACGCATCTCAAGTATCAATTCCAGGAAGGCCAGGCCAAGATGCTCTGTAAAGTGTTCTACGCCGAACAGTTCGACGCTCTCCGGAAGAAGTGCGGAGTTGCAGAACGAATCGTGGAGTCACTGTCCCGCTGTGCCAAGTGGGATTCGAAAGGAGGCAAGACTAAATCATTATTCCTAAAAACTCTCGACGATCGTTTCATTCTTAAATCGTTATCGCCCATTGAGACACAAGCCTTCTTGAAATTTGCTCCTGCGTACTTCCAAATTATGTCTGAAGCACTGTTTCACGAACTTCCTTCTGCAATCGCCAAGATGTTTGGTTTCTACCAGGTGATCATCAAGAATCCGGCGACTAACACAGAATTTAACTGGTATCTGTTGTTAATGGAGAACTTATTCTACGACCGGGTACCTACGCGCATTTTCGATCTCAAAGGCTCCATGCGAAACCGTAAAGTACAGAGTACTGGTGAGCGCAATGAAGTGCTCCTGGATGAGAATATGGTGGATTTCATTTATGAGACACCACTGTTTGCCCGTGAGCACTCGAAGAAGCTCCTGAGCCAGAGTGTGTGGAATGACACCCTGTTCCTGGGACGGCAGAATGTAATGGACTATTCCTTGATGATCGCTATCGATGAGAGCCGGTCAGAGTTAGTGGTCGGTGTTATTGATTGCATTCGCACGTACACCTGGGACAAGAAGCTAGAGTCGTGGATCAAAGACCGCGGATTTGCAGGAGGTGGTAAGAATCGACCTACTGTCACGAGCCCGAAGGAATACAAGAGCCGGTTTAGGGAGGCGATGGCCCGATACGTACTTCAAGCGCCAAGGTAAGAGCCACAATGTGTATATTGGGTTGAGAAATTTCCGCTAACCTAGCGTCAAGCTGCTGGCATCAATTCCAATCGTCCCAAGCCCACCGGTATTTGCCAGTGGAGCACCATACCAACCCCAGCCGCTATCCGGCCGATGGGGATTACGCTGAAAGGGTGACTGATGTCACTGGCCCCTAGTACGATGCGTTATATGACTTTTATTGTAATGAAGATACGAATTTATCATGATGTATAGATGGATGCCCTACACACATCACTGGCATTGAATATGGCGTTTCTATGTATTCTCACACTTGCATTCGAGCTTATGTCCTTTTCTCGCTTGAAATTCGTTCTGTGATGTGTTTCGGGGAGAAAGCATATATTATTAGAAGCATATATATATATATATGATGTATATCAAATCAATCATCTCCTAGAACGTTCCAGTATGCGAATGCACTATCAACAAATCCCAAGAAAGTGCATGTTCCATTGCGCCGAGTGGATGCCGAATCCTCGGCGGATTTCGGGATGGTCGGGACGCGCATCAGGAAGTACTCTCCCGAACTTTATTCATATGTGAAAAGAAATATTATTATTCTAGCAGTATCCTTTTTCCCCATCTTTTGTTTCTCCTGAACAGACTCCTTCTTGGAATTTTCGACCTCACATTATTTGCAGGAAACCAGATCTCAATAATACGTTGAGACGGAGAGTCTCGATGCGGAAGCAAGGAGAAGCTAGGATCGCTCCTTCTCGTGCTTTGCAACTCTTACTCTTTCTGTGCCGTTGCTCGGGGCTTTTCTCTTTCTCCCCGCAAGCCCTCATCCGATGTTTCACTTTTCTCACCTCTTCATCCTCCCTCCCTGTCTCTTATTTCTTTTCTCTTTCTGTTCTCTCGTTTTAACCCTCCAGTCCGCTCCCAAGCTACGGTTGCGCGGGAATAAGTCCGGAGGCGGTAATATATCTGCTAAACGAACTATTTCAGAGCTACGGCTCTCTCTATGCATGCGAATGAAGACGCTTTTCTATCGTTGGCCTGAGTCACGCGGGTCAAATGCATACAAACGGTGGATGGCTGAAAACCACTATTTCCTTGCTAACTATCTAGGGAGAACTAACTCTTTGTCTACATATATTTTGACAGCCTTCTCATTTCTGCGGACTGATGAACAGTTAGAAGTTGAAATTCATTAATCTAGCTTTTTTTAAGGTGCACGATGGTTTCATTATTAACTCAACGCCCAAGAAAGTCAAAGAGTACATGCTATTACGTCTTTCCACGGCTTTCTCCCAAGAGGGTACGTGAAACCCTCCCGGCTGTTTCTCTCTTCCACACTCCCAAAATGAGTGACAAAAAAAAGAAATACGTCGGGCTTCCCCATGGCTAGTCGCCCCACACTCTGCGAAGAATGAGGGGGTATAGCGACGAATATAGGTCTTGCAGGAGCTTGTGAGCGTGGCCGAGAATTATTTTGGTTCATGCCGAGTCGAGACCGGTCTACAATGTCCGCAGTGACACACCACACCCCCTTAACTGATCTTACTATCCGATCGCTGTCGTCGCCGCGAAATCTGTCAGCAGAGGACAATTCCTTGCCGGTTTATATTTATTCAGACAGGCCAAGGTTGTCTTCAGCGGGAACCACACGGACGGTGTTGGTGTGGCCCTGGCCGCCGCGCCAGCCCTGAACGCAGACGATGTTGTCGCCCTTGTTGATAATTCCGAGCTTCAGACCGTGGGTGATACCCCACTTGAGACGGCGGTCGACATCCTCCTGCCAGATCTTGACGTTGAAGTCGGGCTTCTTCTCGGGGAAGAGGAAGGGCCAGACACCACGATACAAGTGGGAATACTAGAAACAATCAGTCAAAGAACGGCGCAAGACGACTGTTACACCATCGACAACACTCACCCTGGAGGCCCTTGGGTTGCGAGAGACCATCAGAATAGGGCAAACTGGACGGTACTTGGAAATCAGACGAGCAGTGTTTCCACTTCACCAAATTTGTCAGCGAGTCTTCTACAGGTAAAGATGAAGTAACAGGGTGCATAATTGGGGATTACATACCTGGTGGTCAGAACAACAATAGCACCAGCGTTAAGTTCCAAACTGGCGCTCACGGCAGCCATGGCAATGGACTCGACGGTGTCTGTGGGGCGAGGAGCGAGGTTGCGCAGTTCATCGAAGACATTGAAGTGAGGGATGGCAACTTCAGCGAGCAGGCAGGTCTCAGACATCATGGTGACTGCCTCCGAAGGGTAGTTACCCTTGGCAGTCTCTCCCGACAGCATAACACAGTCGGCGCCGTCAAGAACGGCGTTAGCAACATCAGAAACCTCAGCACGGGTGGGGCGAGGGTTGTATGTCATGGACTCCAACATTTGGGTAGCGCAAATGACGGGCTTGCCCTTGATGTTGCACTTGGCAATCATCATCTTCTGGGCGATGAAGACCTTGGGAGCAGGGATTTCGATACCAAGATCACCACGAGCGACCATGACACCGTCGGTCTCCTCGAGGATCTCGTCAAAGTTGTTGACACCTTGTTGGTTCTCAATCTTGGCGATGATCTGGATATCCTTGCCCTCCTCTCCAAGTACATTACGGATGTGCTTGATATCACTTCCGCGGCGAATAAACGAAGCAAAGATCATGTCAACATTGTTCTTGACACCGAACTTGAGATCGCTAATATCCTTCTCGGAGAGGGCAGGAAGGTCAACGTCGGTGCCGGGGAGGTTAACACCCTTTCGGGAGGAAATGTTGCCGTTGTTCAGACACTTGGCGCGCAGAGTCTTGTCGTCTACGATTTCCAAGACCTCGAAGGAGAGAATACCATCATCGACATAGATGAGCTTACCAGGAGCGATCACCTTGGTGATGTTCTTGTAGTCGAGGTACCTAGAGTGGTTAATTAGTTGGATTTCCATTCTATTAAAGCCAACAGTCTCCGAAGGTAGGATATAATTTGACCACGGCAAGCTACACTTGGGTCGAGAAGACTTACATATTCTGGTCATCGCAGGCAGTGGCATATTGCTCATCGGTGGTAATGTTGAGCTCGTGGCCGGCCTTGATGGGAATGTCTTTGTCGCCGACTGTGTTTCCGGTACGGATCTCGGGTCCTTTCTACAATCTAATCAGGTGCCTGGTGTGGATGAGTTGAGGAAGAAGCTGGACTCACGGTATCGAGCGCAATTGCAAGAGGGCGTCCGGGTTGCAGACGCTCGGCTTCCCGAGCATGGTCAATGACGGATTGGTGATACTGGACATTGCGCGTTAGCCTTGCGAAACGTGATTAAAGGCTGGTGGGAGGAGGGTGTACCTCGTATGAGCCGTGGGAGAAGTTCATTCGAACAACGTTGAGACCGGCTGTTGGGGCCTGTCAGCTTTGAGATATTATTTCAATAATCGGAATTTCGCTGTACCTTTGCGGAGCAAGTTGATCTTCTCCACGGAGTTGGTCTTGGGACCTAGAAGGTGAAAGCAACGTTAGCCCAGCTATGTGCTGACCGGTTTTATTCAGAAAATCCCGAACAGAGGAAATTCCAATTACAAATATGTCAGTTGAGGACATACCAATGGTACAGATGATGGAGGTGCGGCGGAAGTTCTTGGAAGGGACCATCTCCGTGTTGAGCTTGGAGTGCCACTCCAGCTTCATACGGTTACTCAGATGGTCGAGAGAGGAACTGGCAGCCATTTTGGAAGGATTCCCTGGTGTAGCTCTAGGAAAAGAGATGGTGTAGAATTGAGAGAGGTGAGTTTGGGAGAAAGGAGGGAATGAGGAGGAAGGTTGATAAGAAAAAAAAGAGGAGAATCGAGCAGCTCGCCCGGTGAGCGTGAAAGAGCGGGAGGAGGGGCTCCGTCTGGGTGTGTGCCCGGAAGGGAAAATACCGTTGGCCGCTCTTATTTCTTCTTACAACTGAGTTTATCGGCCGGTTCCCCGCGCCTCGCCTGGCAAAAGCAACAAGTTTCTTCTTGGTTATAGGATATGAATGATGGGGATTTAAATTTTTGGTTTTTTCCCAATTCGATGACTATTGGAGCAGCTATCTATCTAATTCTGGCTGTTGGAACATGTTTCCACCTCCCCACCTACAGCGTACGGCCGGTATTTCCACCAGTCCCCACGTTGGTTCCCTGTTTGTTCTGGCTGTCCAAGGCACCAACTGGGCAACAAAGTCGCTCAACACTTTGATGGCTGCTCAATTTCTCACAAATGATCCAGCCCCTTGAGTTCATTGGAACAGGTCCCCACTTACATTGACGTCGCTCTCCAGCTCCTGGTCTAATTAATATCTTGGGTGGTACCCATGCCTAGACACTATCCGACCCATCTATATTTTACTCTGCTATCCTTCGGAGGTGCCGTGATCCCGAGACCAGGTTCCAGTTCCTTCGGAGACCGATCCTGCTCACTTGACGAAGAATTATCTCATTATTGTTGAGCGAGAACTACCTCTTCAGAAATGACCTGATTCAACGCCCAAAGGAGTGAAAAGACTGCAGCAGTGACGGAGGACTGCGTTATCTACCAGTCATAAATCTGAAAAGCAAATCCATAGAGATCTCATTATTGGCTGAATTGGTGACTGACCACACGAAGAGGAATAGCTCGGCTTCCCGAACTAGGCGATTCCAGCAACCCCGCCGCGCCGGTGAGAGTTGCATTGACCTGCATGAATCATTGAGTGGGGTGTTATATTACTAAGCATTATTCCAATGTACATAACTACTTTATCCCCAGCGGAGTTGAGTACAAGATCTTTAACCTGGCTGACGGGGCACTCTTTTGAACTTAATTTGTAAATTGAGATATCCTATCCTTTTTCTAATTTAGAGAAGGCCCGGAGTTTATTCCCCGTCTTCAGGTCTATGTGCGTTGTCACTTGTCAGTCACCTCTAAATCCCAGCCCAACCTTATTATACCAGCCACAAATTCAAGACTCCCCAGCCACCGGAAATCCCACGTCATGTGAAAATGGCACGTGAGTCGTTGCATCCCCGACTATTAGTCCGCGGAACAAACCAACTGACTTACTCTCATGATAATAGACAGCAATACAGTACACCCCCACGCCTTGTTCGTCTCACTGAAGCGATCTTCAAACACTCCTCACCTGGACATCTCCTCCTACCCCATACCACAGCTCTGGTACTCTTTGATTTGCGGCGTTTAGCTTCTTCTGAATGTCCAAAATGGTATGACTGGACCGCCTCCCGCTTCAATGGAAGCACCTGGATAATAACTAACCGATAATCCAAACCAAAAGCTCGGCCGTCTCACTCACTACGCCTTCGACGCTGTTCTCCGTAAGCACTCCCATCCCTGGTATCCTCCGTGCCAAAAGCTAATCAATCTCCCCTCCTCCAGTCTCCGCCTTTCTAGCCGGCGTCAAGCGCTCAACCGGTCTCACGTAAATCCCCCCTCCCATTCCACTATGAATCGCAATATAACTTGCCCCTTCCTTCCCCCCCAAAAAAGAAGATATAAATAGATCATCCTCGGATAAACTAACGTTCTTTCTCCGCGCCCCCAATCCCCCCGCGGGGGGGATCCGGCGTGGGGTCCTCGACAGCCCCAGTCTCAGTTCCGACAAAATCACCGATAACAAGGACTTTAAGAAATGGATCGATAACTATCTCGGTGTGGGCGAGTGGGTTATGGATCAGTCGATTGCGGTATTGGGTTCGACTAGCTATTTTGAGCGGAAGCGATGAGTGACAGTGATAATACCGCTCACTTTGTGATCGACGGCGACGGCGACGGCGACAGCGATTAGGGGAGACGAGGTCAGGCTGAGACGGGGATGGAAAGTAAATACTTTGGTTGGAGGTGGAGTGGGAAGGCAGGAGTGATTGTTCTGTGAGGTGTGGTGTGTGAAAACTGATACAGGTGTTCAGGAGTAGGAGAAGAAGGGGGCAGAGGTGCACAGGCTATTCTGCCAGACGGGTTGTTTACGATTTGATGATCGTCTTTTACTTGTTTTTGTTCTATGTTCGCTTCGATATTCCTCCTCTCGAATTATGTGCAAAACCCTGGCGTTAGGAATTGCGTTACGTATCTTACAATGTATCTTTCTCTTTTCTTTATATCCTTTCCATTATTGGTCTAGAATTCGATGAGATAGGATTGTTGCGTTGGCTACTAGGTAATCGGGTATATTCTGTACGTATATAAATGGATGTCCACCCAGCCAACAGACAATCTCCGCTACTATCACTTCGGAGTGAATCTTTGTCATGAATGACATCCAATCACTGCTGTCTTTGTGGCCCACTCCGATGGCTAGTGTTGCACAGCTTGGGTAGTCTTTGTATGTCGCAATGGCCTTGTGACTCCAGTTTGCTTTTTCTGGGTGTCCACCCCGGAATTTTCCATTCGCCGTATTATCCATGCATAGAGCCCGTGTTTTATAACCTCTGCCTCGCGATAAGACGAGTGCACTGCTGTCTTACAAAGTATGTGCGAGAAGGGAAACACATGCGTCATAAATATTCTGCCAAACAGTAGGAATGGGGTATCTTCCAGTGGTCAGAGGTATCAAATCCAAGAGGGAGTGCGCGGCAAACGACCCCGGCGTTAAAGCAGCAGCGAAGATCAATCTTGCTGAGGTCAACTTCATCAGCGATATAAAGCCATTCCATGGAGGAAATAAACACAATTCGTTAAATCGTGAAAATAAATAAAAAGTCCTGAACCGCTCAACTCCACGCCTAAACCTCATATTCGGATAAGCCCATCGATGTCAAGGCGACGATAGTATGAAATGTGACCCATGGATTCCCAGTAATGTGCGATACATTCAGGAGATATAAGTATAAGCTGAGAGGTAATGAAGGTATCTATCCCAATTCAGCATCAGATCATAAACGATAAAGTATTCCGACATGGGAAACTTACCATCTCTAAAACCAAGACCTGCAACATGACCTCTACTCCGCACAATCCTAGCACCTTGAAATAGCGCTTCATCCGCGATACGGATAGTGCCACCTGAGCCTATATCGTCGGCCATAAAAGATATCTGTCCACGAGGAACATTAGGGTCGCCGGTCAGTTTGACCGCTTCTAGGCTACCCTTCTGGATTATCCCCCCAGTTCCAGCTTCGAGATCATCAGGGTTGTCCGTCTGGTTATCGCGTTGCATGAGAAGCAGAAATTCACAACCATGGGCCGAGTAGTCGCCCACCCAAATGCCCTGGTATGGCTTTTCTTTGGTCGGTATATACAGGCTTGGATCGAGTGTAGCATAGGTTGAGAGTGTCTCGCTCTGGCCAGTGGTGAAAATCGGCATACCTAAACGGAAATGCGCCCATCGTCTAATTCGGAACGCATGTTCAGACATCTCACTCAACCGCCGAGGGTGTCGATTCCACTCTGACCAATGAAGCTCTGTATCGCGATACACACGATGGTCGCTGGGGATATTCGGCGGAGGCCATTGTGTGTTTGCATCTGTATATGGGGGGTTGTCTTTGCAGCAAAGGGAAAAAGCGTTATATACTTGCTGCACTTCAATGGGCATCGACATGCGCGCCTCGCCATGGAGGTACCTCGATCGCCCTCCGCGGCCGTTGTCCAAGAGTAGAACTGGATCATCTAGCCACAGACGGACCTTGGGGTCAAATGTTTGGATAATTACGTCGGGGTTCCATTCCCAAATTTGGAATCTGTGGGACCGCCTTTCTGCGATGACTCGGTAGGCCTCGATAACCCCTCGTCGGTGGTCGTACCGAGCGAGTATGAGGTTGCCTGTGTGTTCAGTATCCGAAAACCAAATCTTGTTTCGCGGGATAAACCAGCATGGATGATGAGCGATGTAGAGACTACGGAAGGAGTCAAAGACCCCAGGGTCATGAATCGGCTCTGGTAAGTATGAATTGATCAGATTTCCCCAAAGTAAATCATTAGCAGCATGTTCTGCTAGGGCTCGACAGGTCGCTGAGACCCGAAAAAGACCTTGGGCTGAAAGGTAAGATAGAATCTGATAGAGGAGTTCGGGCGGAAGTTGGAGGATGTGGGAATTTGCGTTGTGAAGAAATTTGGCCTCTATATCTGCCAAAGCAGACGGTTCGTCCTCGTCTTGTGATCGCCCAAGAATGGGCTGTCTGGAAACCCAATCCTCGAAAGCAACGGCCATCGGGGGCCTCGCTGATGGGTTCGATGGACCCCAGATAAGGGAAAACTGAGATCGACGAAGGAAGGGATTCGCTCAGTAGTTCTCGGCTAGATCCAAAGCACGAGGGACAGAGGATGGGCAGATGGGAGATAAAAGGACACGTTGGGAAAGTAGCTACTAATGGATTCACTTAGCTTGGGCATGGAGCTAAAGCTTGGAAGATCGATAATGTGATGCATGGCTCTGAAGGTTAGTATGAAGCGAAAGAGGCAAAGCTACTCTGGAAGTGGTTACTGCTTTTTCCCCTCGTATGACATCACCTGCTGCCAGCTTGCACCACCACTAGATATTGCGTCCCATTGTTTTATCTTCTCTCTCTCTCTCTCTCTCTCTCTCTCCACTCTTTTCCCTAATTTCCCAAGGGTGTTCACTTTTTGGCCACTTTGCTCTTATTCGAGAATCCTTGCTGTAGCACTCGGTTATTATCATGGCGGGTCTCTACGCAACAGAGTGTTATCTGACGGCACCTCGGATTGAACGAGATAAGGGAGAAGGCGATTAGCTCTCTCTCCTCCCCGCAAGGGATTCGTTATTACTGTTCTTATTATTATTGGCCATGCCGACTCCTTGAAGGAAGCGTCCAGAATACACCACGTCCTTGCGCAGGGCATGGCTGCCTGAGAGAGGTCGCAATTAAATGCCTGAGATGTCAGGCAAGGGGTCAGTCACCTGATGGCTGCCTTGTTTACTCTTTCCCGATTAGGCAGTGACGCTGGATCCATCACGCGTAGGGAAGGCACAATCGTGGAGCGTCTTCCGATTCGGGAGAAATCATAATAATGCCTAGTACGGAATAATCATCCCGAGTCGGTACCTGCGCCTGCCTACTTTCCAGGTAACCACCGTTGTTGTTTATTGTGGTTTCGCCTTCTCTGCCTGATCTCATCCTGCACCATCCTGGCGCATACATAGTCTCCGATTTCTCGCCTGCGATTTGCAGAACCAGTGCGACGTTTCATCTTAAAACATAAGCGTCCCGTGTACTACAGATAAATCCGGGAGCTATACTTCCTGTCCCTCATCATGGACACCAGACGCACCCGAAGAAAGAGGGGCAATAGCGCTCTCTCGAATCCTGAACCATCTTCTCCGGCCTTACGCAGCAAGACCCGTGGCGCAAGTGATACCGTTCCCACTTCATGCTGCGAAACTCCCCGTCAACCAGCCAAAAGAGTTCGTTTTTCTGACCCGGGGCCGCGACTAGAGCAAGGCCCGGACTACTCGACCGGCCTTACCCCCGCCATGCTTCGCACCTCCTTTGAGGAACGTGAAGGTGCAGATGCGTTGAAAAGCTCACCGAGTCGGCACATGAGGCGCCGCTCAGCTCCTCTTCCGCGATCTCGTCGTGGTGTGGATTCCCCATTACCTCAAGGGGGAGATTCTCCAGAAAGAGTGCTTCAGTTCACTCCTCTCCGACAACTTTTGGACTCGCGGACCCAGCGCAGAATCCGACGACTGGGTTTGAGCAGCGAGATCAACAACTTGGAACGCGAAAAGCGAGCGTCTATTCAGTACGAAAAGTCTTTGCAGTCGCTACTGCGCGAAAGAGATTCATTGAAACAGGAATTAGAAGTGGCGAAAAGGGAGAGAAGCTCTTCAGAGAGCTGCACGCCTGCCGATGGCATAAACATAATAACTGATGCTGGATTCGAACATCCTGAATCCAGAAACACCTCCTCAGGAGCAGATATGCCTCTTTTTCATATCGTGTCCTCACAGGACCAGTCTGCCATTAGTGATGTCGACACCATTATCATAAATGATAGTGGGTTTGACGGGGAAACATTTCTCGCTTCGGACTCTCCGGATATCCGTGGCCTAGAGATACACCATCATTCCATCCCCGATGACTTCTCACTTCTAGGCCAACGGATATCAAGCGTCGACGCTTCCGCCCAAACATCTCAGACTTGTCATCATTCCGATATTGTCGCTCTTTCTCAAGACCTTGAGACCGCCAGGAAAGAGAAAAAGGATTTTTTCGAGGCATGCCGTTCTCGCCTTGACACGTTTGCAGGCACTCCACTGGAGCGCCATCTCCGTCTATCCTCACCACCTCCAGACTTCCTTGACCACATTCTACCTACTTTGACGCAAACGCTTGCTCGTGCCTCGGACGCTGCTTCTACCTTAGACACAATCTACCTGGAGCTTTACAATCTTGGGTTTCCGGGAACAACCACAGACGAGATTATCACGGAAATTCGGGATCGGTTCCGCGTAGCACGACTTGAGCTGGAAAGGGCAGTCCCCGGCGAAACTGCTAATGCAAGTTTAATTGACGGTTGCTCCACTCTAGGCGCACTCGTTAAACGAGTTGAGATTTTAGTTCAAGACCTCGGAGAGGAGCAGATGCGCCACGAAGGCTCCGCCGACCGTGAACGGGCGCTACGGGGACAATTTGATAACCTTCTCTTCCGTTATGAGACCTCCTCCAAGAAAATCCGCGATCTGGAGGAGTCTATTGCATCATCCGCTGGAGACATACTTCACACAAGAATGCGGATGCAGGAGCTTGAGCGCGAAGCACAGGAGCACATTATTGGCATCGATCGACTGAATGCCGCTCTAAGCAAATACCATAACGAAGTCAAAGGCCTTGAGACACTCGTCACTCAACTTGAGGATGATAAAACTAAAGGCAACGTGAAGCATGAACAGCGAGTATCTGAACTCGAGTCGAAGATTGTTGGAGGGGAGAATGCCCGTCTCGTAGCTCAGTCAAGAATTGCAGAGCGGGATGCCCTGATTCGCGACCTAGAACAGGTAGTCGAACATAACAGGATACGCGTGTGCGACCTAACTGCCAAAGTCGAGATGCTAGAGCGAGAACGCTGCAAGGCGGTCGAAACTCTAGAGCACCAGGCAGCTGAGGATGCCCAGAGGCATGAACAGGAGATGGGGCTAATGAATGTACGCGTTTCCGAAGTGAACACGGCACTCGAATCCGCTAGAGCAGAAGTCGAAAGGCTTCGTCATAGCAACACCGGTTTGGAAGAACAGCTGCGCCTTGAAGTTGAAACGAGGGATAACCTGTTAGATAAGTGGGCTGAGGAGCAAGCCCGAGCATTTGCCGCCATGAAGGCGACTATCAACACGGAGCGCCGGAAAGCAAAGGTGCGGACTGCCAACTGGACATTGAAATCGAATGAATTGCAGTCAGATAGCTCGGCTATTGGCAGTGAGCCAATTACGCCAGTCAGCGTGACAAGGTTCGTGGATGTGGAGGTTGGACGTGGAAAGCACCGACGACGGCTGGATAGTGGGATTGGGATCCTCACGGAAGATGAGCTTCAGGGTGATGATGAAGAAGACACCGGATATGACGGCCAAGAACTGACATTGCCTTCAGACCCAGCCGATCTTTGATTTCTTTTGTGAGCGTGTTGCAATTTATATTTGATCTTCCCTTCCGTCATCTAGGCTTGTATAGATATATTTAACAATAATAATGTACCATGGTAGGTTTGTATATCTCATTTCCAGGCAATTCATAGAACAAGCAAAGTTTGTAGAGAGACGTTCAGGATGACGTCGGTGTGGATATCTGGGTTCATTTATATAAAGCTAGAATGAAATGTCCATAAAAACTAATAGATACGGTCAGTCATAGCTCGTACTATCTTGAATAGAGTGACTGCTACCAAAATGACCCGTTCCAGTCAAGCCTCCAAATATCGACTTAGAGTCACCGCTGGAAGCAACTATGATCCCGACACCCACCAGATCGTCCCTGTCAACGGAGACCAAACGCTGCACATTGAGAACGAACACGCTGTGATTAATCTCTGTGTCCGAATCCAGAACTATACAGGCTACCCCGACAACTCCCCCCAGACACACCCCTACTTCACTCACCCCCTCCACCAGCAAGACCAATACTCCATTTCCTTCGCCATCATATTCAAAAACCAGCCCGTCAACGGCAACGACCTGCTCTTTGGAAACAACTTCGATCGCCCCATCCGCGACAGACTTCCCCCCGGCTTCAACGCCGCCCTCCGTCTCGTCCAATGGACCATCGATCGCTCCCTCGAGGGCGACGCCTACGCCGATAAACCGTACCTGTACAGCCCCGCCATCGCAACCTGGAACCAACTCCGAATAGGCGAGAAGCTCGCCCCCGCCTCCGCCTCCGCCTCCAACAATGATAATGCCACTGCCGATGCCGATCAAGCAACAATCTCCCTGCCCGCAATCCACAACCAAATCATCCACGAAGGCGCCGACGGCTCCGGCGCAGATCTCCGAGAACAATCCAAGATCCCTGGTACAGTGGACAAACGCCGCGCTCACTTCCAGACCGAGGAAGCGAGGAAGAACTTCGTCTTCGAGGTGGGGAGGGTCTATTATGCGGACTTCGGGAATGGGTTTTTGGATTTTAATGACTTTTCGTTGAGGCTGCCGGGGGGATTTACGGTGAATGCGCTGAGTTATATTGATGAGAAGACGCATTATTTGAGGTATGTGTTGAGGAAGAGGGGGGGGGCAGCGGAGGATGAGAAGAAGGAGGAGGAGGAGGGGGTTTATTTGGTAGTTTTGTTTACGCTTGTGCATGTTGAGGACCAGGCAGAGGTAGAGGGGAGGTTTGAGTGGGAGGGTGAGCCGTCAGTGGAGGCTGTTGAGTAGGGGATTCTCTTTTTGTATACTATATTTGATGGGATTTGGGTATGCTAGAATATTTCATCTATTGTACTTTTAAAATGGCGCCTATCTTTTCTTTATAATGACTATTGACAAAAAAAAAGAGTGATACATTTACAGTCTCTTCAGAACATCATCCAGAACCTCCTGGGTTGTGGCCTTGCCGCCCATGTCAGGGGACAGGTACTTGGCCTCGTCCAGGTTGGCATCCACAGCAGTGTAGATCTGGGCAGCGGCCTTCTCCTCGCCGAGGAACTCCAGCATGAGAGCCACGCTGCGCAGGGTGGCAATGGGGTTGGCGATGCCCTGACCCTCGATATCGGGGGCACTGCCGTGGCAGGGCTCACCGATAGCGAAACCATCACCGACGTTGGCACTAGGGACGAGACCCAAGCTGCCGACCAGAGCGGCGGCACCGTCGGACAGGATGTCTCCATAGAGGTTAGGAGCCACGATGACATCGTAGTACTCGGGCTGGCGGAAGAGCTTGTAGACCATGGAGTCGACGATCTGCTCCTCCACCTCGACGGAGCCGAAGCGGGTCGCGGCCAGGGCGGCGCGGGCCGTCTCGCGGAACAGGCCGTCGGTCTGGGACAGCACGTTGGACTTGTGGGTGATGGTCACCATGGGCTTGGTGCGGAGGCCGGCGCCGGGGGTGGCATCGCGGATGTTCTGGCGGCGCAGCGCGATCTCACCGGCGATGGTGGAGATGCGCATGGACGCCCGCTCGGAGATCTGCTTGATGGCGCGGGCCACCTTACCGTTGGGGGTTTGCTCGGTGGTCTCCTCCTTCACGTAGAGATCCTCAGTGTTCTCACGGACAATGACCAGGTCGATGGGCTTGCCGCCGCTGGTGCCCGCGGTGGTTTTGACGGGGCGGACATTGGCGTAGAGGTCGAGTTTCTTACGGAGGGCAACGATGGGGGAGGAGTAACCGGCGACCTTGGTGCTGGGGGAGCTGCACAAGTGGACTCACGGTTAGATTTCTCTTTATTTAGGTCAGATACGGTGGTCCTGGTTAACTCACCTAACAGCTCCGAACAGAGCGCCATCACACTCCTTCTTGAGGGTGTCCACGGTCTTGTCCGGGAGAGCGGTACCGGTACGCTTGAAGCATTCGAAACCGGCGTCCAGGTCAACAAAGCTGAACTTCAGGTTCAGAGAAGCGGGAAGCGACTCCAAAACACGGCGGCCGGCCTGGTTCATGCAAAAGAAAAAAAAATTAGTATGTTTTCTTCGTTCTTCTTTCTTCGGGTAGAGCTTCACATACCGGGATGACCTCCCGTCCGATACCGTCACCGGGGATGAGACCTAGACAAACAAATACTGTCAGTGGATAATGATCGTAAAACAAAGTAGCACAAAGTAAGACAGGCTCAATTGACCTATGCGAAGGGTTCTAGCGGCAGCCATGGTGAATGAGTTGAGGTGCACTGCTTGAATCTGCAAACGGCCGTAATCGGAGGAAACTCTTTGTATGTGTGTGGGAATAACATTGTTCCGGCTAGCATTGCCGGCCGAGCTACGGCTTCATGGTTGTACTTACTATGTACCTAGGGCATTCTTGGTGCATGAAAATCAAGCGCTCGGATGTTAGATTTCTTTCCAGAAGGTCTCAGGTACTAGGTTAGCAATTTGAGCATACTTATTATTGATATCTTTTCTTCTTTTTTTTCGCAATTACTGAGTGTTAAAGCTCTTCATATGCGGCTGCTAGGTTTTTATGAGGGCCGCTGTCCTGTGAACTATGCAGAAGAAACCCAGAATATATATGAAGTACACCACAAACAATGCGATTAATGATCATAAGGATTCGAATTTCATTATTTTCACCTCCACCAAGACAATGACAAGATCTGAACCGTGATGATCTTATCAATTTATTAAGCTTCCCATAATCTACTGGTGTGATTTGGTAGAGCCTCTAGAACAAGAAAGAAGGTAAAAAGAACAGCCGAAACTGGGTCGGATCTCGAAAGGGGGAGAACATGTCCAAAAAGGGACTGGAGCAAGACCTGGCCCTGACACTGCCCAGTGTTTCAACTACCTAGTAGAACAATAAACCCATTCCAAGAAGGGCCTTTACGGGACTTTTATATGGCTGCTGGCAATTTCCACATGCAAGGCTCGCTGACAAGATTGATACCATATATCTCTATAAAACGTGGATTCAAGGAAACATGAATAGAAATAAATATTTTGTTCTATCAGTGACAAGTGTAACGGTGCACTCATCTTGGCCCCTTGACATAAAAAAGATCGGCAATCCTCCCTGGAACCCGAGGGGCGAGAATGACAAGCAGACGATATCATTCGTCCAGTCTACTGTAACCTGATCTCGTGCATCGTGGGGGAGGAGATTGCAGGAGACTGCAGCCAGTCCTGCAATCCAATCTGCTGGCAAAATGGGCGATGAACAAAGCTGAGGTTGTAGAAGAGACACTCACCTAGAGACGACGTTGAATGGATCATTGGATGGAAAAAAAAATGAAGTCTAACTTTGACTCATTGCAAGGGGCATTCGAATTATTTAGAAACCAGACTGAATGACAATGTAGGATTCCCTTGTGGTCTTTGGGCAAAGCAATAGTGCCTGGAACTATCTATGGGCCCAGCAAAGTCACAAAACTGGACGAACCCGCCAAGATTATCAAATATTAGGAATTTCCAAAAGAAAGAGCAATCTGGCTTTCAACTCCTTCTTGCGTCATAAGGAAAATATTAGATAAATAAAACTGATCGAGACTGAGAGTGAAACTGTCCCCATTATTAATATTATTAACCTGAAGCCACGGATCCGCCCCCTGAATGGAGACTGCGGCCTGAGGCTTGCAATCCACCTGGCCACTTCGTCACTCGCTTTTTGTCTCTCTCGTCTCCTTTCCTCCTCTTCTTTCCCTGATTTATTGATTTTTTATTTGCTTTATTTCTCTGACTGAGTTCATCATGCTTGTTGGATCCAGATTTATCCGCTTGTCTCTCAGGATTCATTATTGACTCACTCTTCGCCCTCTTTCCGCCTCCCTGCGTTTGTTTGTTTATTTTACCGTTGCCACTGTTTATATCCCCCAGTTGCTCCCCGCTTCTTTCCTTCGGGTGTGTCCTGAACCGTTGTCCATCTCTATCCTTCCTCCATCAGCTGCAATCCGCCTTGAATACTATCCAGACACTCGTCAGCCGAGAAATATCGTCACATAACACCCTACGATCATTTGTTCCATTCACCAAGCTTCGGCCATCGCCGGCCTGCTCTGACTCCCGAACCGCGGCTTCTCTTGTTCACCACGATCACTGCCACCACAACACCATGACCGATACAGGCGCCCACCCAGGGGTTCGGAGCCTGCTGGCTAGATTTGAAAATAACCAAAATGCAACCCCGTCTCCGCCCTCCCGGGGCCGGTCACCTGTCGGCTCGGATGCCTCAGGCACTGGCCGACGCCCGCTTTCCAAGGTGCGCGCAAGCTTCATTGCCGTTGAGGGAAGTTCCCAATCCACCCCAATGGTCGGTCTGAGGCACATAAGTGGCCACAGCGACAGCCCCCCACCCCCCTCGAGGGTAAGGAGCTTCAATTCCGATGATCTTGAGGGTAGTGTGAAGAGTCTGGGTTCTTCCGTCCAAACGAGCAATAGCATTGGTGGCGCGTTCAAGGCCACTGAGAAGAAAAACGAAAACACTCCCAAGGAAGTGGCGGAGGCATCAACAACGACGCCGAAGGCCTTGGATCAATCGACAGCCCCGACAAACAAGGAAAACCAACCCATCTCCCAGTCCGCGACCTTGGCTACACCAGCCGTATCGTCCCCAAAGCCTACGAAGACGGTAACGAAACGACCTTCGACTGTGCAGGTTGGAAAAACTATGTCGACTGGCAAGTCTGCATCCCAAGCCCCAGGCACGAAATCTTCCACCCAACCGCGGACGCCTACTTCACCGGTTAAGCCTGACACTACTAAACAGGCTCGCAGCTCCCGACCTTCGACAGTGAAGGCCGGAACTAGCGATTCTTTAAGAGCCCCCGTTCATAAGCCGAGCCGAACATCTTTGAACACTGCCTCTAAGACTTCCACTCGACCCACTCGCTCGTCACCCCCAGCACGCGAGCCGGTGAAGTCGTCTCGCCCTAGTGATGTCCGATCGACATCGTCGACCCGAACCACTCGTCCTCTAGGCTCAGCTACCGCACCCACTTCAGCATCTGCCGGCAAACTGGGAGTTACCTCAACACTCAACCGCAAGCCATCTTCCTTGAGAAATGTGGGCTCTGCAGCACCGAAGAGGGCCGTCACGCCCACCGCCTCCAGCATTCGCAAGCAAGCATCACGCCATTCTCCTGGTCAATCCGCTAGCGACCGCCCACACTCTCGAGTGAGCAATGAGAGCTCGAAGCCGGTTGATGAGGGTTTCTTAGCAAGGATGATGCGCCCTACAGCTAGCTCTGCAAGCAAAGCACATGAGAAGTTGGAAATTAGAAGCCCTCCTCGGGGTAAACCTGCTCAAGTTCCTAGAAGAGCCCCTTCAAAGATGGAGATCCGCCAGCCTCGTCTGACAAAGGAAAAAGCACCCGTCATGATATCCCAGGAAACGAAGCCTGTTCCCGCTGAAGTAACAATTGAAACCAAGGTTAAGGAACAAGAACAACCTGCTGATACTGTGGAGGAGGCCCATCTTGAACAAGTTGCGGCCGAGTCCCCGGTTGAACCCGCAAATGAATCCGTCGAACCAATCGATATCGAAGAAAAGTTTTCTGAGGAGGCTCCTCAAGATGTTCCCGAGAAGGCTTCTGAGGAGGGTCCTGCGGAGGCGGTTGATGCACCGATCGCCGAAGAGCCCGTCGAAAAGCCAACAGAGACCTCTCTTGAACCATTTGTTGAGGAAATTGTAGCAGTCTCCGAGGAACCCGCTTCTCCTCCCGCCGAAATGGCAGTCGTGCAAGAAACTGAGCCCTCAGATGCCAACAATGCTGAACCTGCCGCAGTTGAGGAGGACACCGTTGAGGCCGCAATCCCGACTGCTGACCCAGAAGAAAAGAGCTCCGAAGCCTCTGCCGAAACTGCTTTTCCTGATTCGGTTTCAAAGCCGAACGAAGTCGACATTGATATCGACAAGCTGACGCTCAGTTAAAGATCCTGGCCTCCCGCCTTCGCAACCATTTTGAAAAAGAACAAAAACACCCTTATTCAACTTTTTTTAACTTCTCGTAACTAAATATTCTATACCCCTGATCATTGTGATGTGACTGGATACCTTCACTTGCTCTAGCAAGATTTTTCTTTTTTGAGGCCTTTTATTTCTGGATTCGGGGAGCATTTCATTTCTACCGTTTGAGCAACACTGGCAGTCAAGCCGGAGCATTTATTTGGTGGAGTTTTTTTTACATCTTGGTGATTTTAGCGCTATCTACCTACTTTGCATTTGTTGTCCTTGGTTGGGAGTATGCCGGTTCTAAATTTTTCTTCACCTTTTATCTTGATTTTTTTCTTCCCCATTATCCCTTCTCAACTTTTCTTCTTGTGATTATACTTATCTTATTTCCATTGAACCCTTTTTTAGCTGTTTTAATTGCTATTTAGTTTCGTTCAGAAGACACGGAGCATACATTCTAAGCGCAAGGAAGGAATGATTTAAACGGAGGGTTTGGATTGGGATATACGGCCCTGGGGTGACAGGCTTCTTTATCTTCCTTTTTCTTCTTTTCGGATATCTTGCTTTTCCTCCTTTTAAGTAGCATGAGACCCTGAGTTATTTATTGCTATTAGATTTACCTTACAATTCTACACAAAAAGACAGCTGGTGAGACTGTTTTCAATATTCATATGTTCATTCATTCTTCCGTATTCCAGCTATGCACAGACTACATCAATGAATCACTGATCCAGAACATATACGAAAAGAGAAAAAAAAAAGGCATCACCGTGACAGTGTAAAGTGAAAGCATGAAGCTCAAGTTCCGGGTAAAATCAAAGCCTCTTCTCAAGCCGTTTTAGAAACCTATTGACACTGCTCTCTACCCGCGTCGCACTATCTTCTAGCCTTCGTCCGCGCTGTCCAGGATTCTGCATCGCCTGTTGAGCATGCTTCTGCAGATGAGAGCTCGCTTCGGCCTCCGTAGGTCGATAGAGTTGGCTATGGACGTCATACTCGGAGCCTGCTCCTGGTTGATGATGTTGTTTTGGGGCCTGGTCATAAGAGTAATTCGAGTACCCGGCGATGGCGGGGACGACGGCGGCTTGGTAGCCTGGGGAGGAGTAGATGCTTTGTTCGCCGTAGAGATGGGCGTTAGGGTCTGTGGCGGGTGCGCCGGGGGCAAAGGATATTGACCCCCTGTGGTCGGTTGGTTGTTGTTGTTGTTGCAGTTGCTGCGGCTGCTGGGGGAGATAGGAGGGAGCGTACGAGGGGATGCCGGGGGGACTGGAGATAGAGGATCGGGAGGGGAATGAGCCGAGTCCGGCGCTGGGTGGGGGTGAGGCGTAGCTGCCGGGGATGGAGTACGGGGTTGTGGCTCCTTGGAGAGAGGGAGGCCCAGCGTAGCTTCCCCCTATTCCTGGATACTGTTGTTGGTGAGGAGGGGTGGCGTATGGGGCGCCGTTATCTGCTGCGACGGCTGCGGCCAGACCTGTTCCGCCTGCGGCGTCTGGAGGGGGAGGGGTTTTCTCGCGATGTTGGATGGGCTCAGGTGCAGCTGGTGCCGCCGGGTTGTAGGGGAGAGGGGCAAACTGTGCGGGTTCCTTATTCTCATTGATAGAGAGGGGAGGGCTGATTGTGGTGGTTGGCTGGGTTGGAGGGGGTGCAGGTGGTAGAGCAGCGACTGGGTTGGCGACCACCTCGGATTGAGAGTTGCGGGTCTGACCGTTCTGGTACCCGGGATCTGTAATCGCGACAGTTTCTAGTTGCTGGACGATAGTGCTGGTAGCGTTAGACTCTGGGGGAGGCGGGTAGGGGTGTCGGTCGGTCTCGATTTGTGCGCGGGACAGATACCGTTCCGCAATGTCCAGGAACTGGTTCACATCATCCTGGGTCCAGAAATAGATGTCGAGTGTGTTGAGACGCTGGGTTTGGTTCTCTCCATGGGGGCCGGTTACAGGCAGTTGCCATTCGTATGTGCCGGTGCTTGATGGGGGAGGTGGGAATGCCTGTGCCTGTGGCTGTAGTCCATCCACCGTTATCGTGCATAGGGTTGGGAACCGGGTTGAGTGACGGAGGTGGACATTGTCAAGAGCTTGAAGGGTATGGTCAGCATGGAATGGCAAAATCGACTGAAAACGACGAAGCCCATACCTCCGTTGAATGCATCCTGGTCGGGAGTCCCAGGGTTGTTCGCAGCTTCGATTCTTGTCTTATGCAGCGAGGCATTGTAGTATAGATAAAGATAGGAGCCCTTATCGAATCGGTGGACGAGAGGCTTGGGGGTGGGCGCTGTGAAATAGTAATGGATGTCGGCAAAGCTGGTTAAAGCTATATGAGATGATGCGATCGAATCTGAGGCTCCTGCGGGGTAATAATCACTCACACTGTCAGCAAGCGCTCTTCACCTGGCAATGGAGGCATGATGAACTGTTAGTCCTCGATTGCGATCGGAATAGAGGAGGTGTGAAGGGTTGAGGAGAGAGGGAGGAATGGGGGGAAAGGAAGAGAATAAGAAGGAGAAAGAGGCTTCACGCGAGGGAAAGCCACTTACCAGGCACTAATTCTTGGGCTGAGCTGTTTTGATGCAGCATCCAGATACTGGGCGGCTACGAGGGCGCTTCGGGAGGCTTTGGATGCCGATGGTTGGTGGAGAGTGTCGTGGCCTTAGCGCCCAGGCACCACTCCTTTTTTCGGCGCCGTCGTTTTGTTTATCCGAAAATTTCGTCGAGCTACGGCATCAACAGATAGTTCTCGATTACTTTGGCGATCCTGAGATCAAGCCGCCGGTACATCGCCTGAAGGATCCCCACCCTTTATTGCCGGCAGTCTTATCGAGTTAATAGGTATTGCCTCGACTCGACGCATCTTTTCCGTCAAGTCCCAGCCTTAACTTACCTTTAACGATTAGAAAATATCCTCCGCCCGGCTGGCCAAATAACGATCCAAAATGTCTCTCGTCAACCTCTCGCATGTTTGCTCGCATCTCAATAATGCGACAAAGGCCCGTTTAGGCTTTACCTCCATCCCAAATACCCAACTCCACCTCGGGCTATGCCTGGCCCTCCAGAATGCCGGCTACATCGCCTCCGTTGTCCGCGGAGGATCAACGCCTCCGCCTATCCATAACCTTCTCGGACATCCTACCGCGAGCGACGGAGTACAAACTATGGAACCGTTGACACAGACCAACGTTGCTTCAAGACGGCTCTGGTTGGGCTTGAAGTACTGGCAGAGCGACCCCGTGCTAGGGAAGTTGACTATGGAGAGTAAACCCAAAAGGAGGATCACAATCACTCTCGAGGGTTTGCGCCGGGTCGTCCGTGGGCTGCCGAGCCAATATATAGACGGACTACGATCACCGGGCGAGAGTCTTTTCATCTCAACTGATCAAGGCGTCCTTGAAGCAAGGGAATGTGTGGAGAAGAAGCTTGGAGGATTGGTTCTTTGTCGGGTTGCCTAAATCTTGGGCGTGGAGATGAGAGAATTGAAGGTGATACTCTACTTTTGGTCGAGCGTTGTGTGTGGGTGTTCTATTTGCATTTAATCCGGAGTTTGGCCTGTCTCAACGTCCACTCCTGTGCTTTGGACTGTTTCTTTGCTTTCCTTTCTTTTTTTTTATATTCTACCGCTCCTGGGATGGATGAATACCTTGTACACTATTATCATATAACATAGGTGACTTCACGTACGATTTCCTTGTCCTTGTATAACACTACTTTGCTCCTATTTTTTTTTTGGTCTGATCCTTCTCCTCACTTCTTGCCTCACTTTTATTCCAGATCCGTGGTTGGTGCGTTGAGCCATGGATGCAGGTCCCGACGGGAGCATCCTACCTATGATGTTTGTTTCCTTCCTCACTTCGGCCATCGCTGTTTCTCCGTCTTCCCCCTCATCCCTTGCGGTACCCCACTCGGTAGATGACCCCTATAACCTACGAGACAGTCTCTGCGGTACCCTTGAGGTGGTTCTATGATTCATTTAATCGTTTTTTTGGCTAAAGAATCCCGTGTATTCCACTTGGTTGATAATATTGAAATTGTCAGTGGCACCCCTTTAGTACATGATGAGATAGGTTTGTTTGAATGGGCTTCTTTCTTTTGACCCGCGATTAGAGAAGCTGATGGGAAGGGCCGAGTAGGATGTACGAATAAGGACCAGACAACATGCCCGGAAGTAACGGGACTTTGAGAAGCGTCGTCATTTCAGGCGGATCTGGATTTGTCGGAGCAGCGACAGCGAGAGCACTCGCAGAGAGACACCCAGAATGTGCAATTACCATCATCGATTTGCAACCGCCAGGGCCCACGCATGCCGTGCCGGATGGGATTTTCTTTGTTCAAGCCGACGTCACTAACGCGGATCAAGTCAGCAAGGCGGTTGAGCAAGCCAGACCAGACCTGGTCATCCACACAGCCGGAATTGTCCCTCCTACCACCGAGAGATTCGGACGAAGGCTAGAGACGCATGTCTGCAGAATTAATTTCGAGGGGACTAGGAACATGTTGGAGGCGGCCAAGGGGAGTGGAGTAAAGGCATTTATCTACACCAGCAGCTGCTGCGTCGTGATTGACCAGATGGATACGCCTTATCGAAATATCAGGGAAGAGTGGCCTACACCTCCTTCGTCTCTCATATATGGGGAATCCAAGGTTTGAACCCTTTTGACATATGTCACAATCCTATTTGCCGGGGGGTTATTTTGTTTTAAGATTACTGACGATAGGACTGGTCAATTGGTAGGCTGCGGCAGAGGCGATGGTTTTGAAGGAATCTAGCGAGACGATGCCCACCTGCGCACTCCGGCCCTCCGTGCTTTGCGGGCCTGGCGATTATCAATTAGTCCCCGCAATTCATGCATGTATCGCGAAGGGAGAAACCCCGTTTGTCATTGGGGATGGATTAAACCTATGGGATGTTACATATGTCACCAACGTTGCAGGTGCCCATGTCCTGGCTGCGGAGAACTTGGTGTCTTCGAAGACTGCCGCTGGAGAAGCTTTCTTTATACAGAACAATGAGCCTATAACTTTCCGAGACTTTTGCCTGGCTATTTGGGCGCACTTCGGTCATATTCCGCCTTTTGAGCTCTACGTCCCACAAGCAATGGCCTACGCTGCTGGATTCATATCCGAGTGCTTGACATGGATATCCGGCAAGCCAGCAACCCTGAGCCGCGGTAGCGTTGGCGACGCATGCGCCATTAGGTATGCTAGTGGGGAAAAGGCGAGATAGATCTTGGGGTACGAACCTCGTGTTGGAATTGAGGATGGTCTCCGGATGAGCTGCGAGGTGGGTAGATGTCTTGAATAGTTCCAGTCATCTTGCATTGCGAATGCCGCTGTTGACGCCAAGATCTAGGAATATGCCCATCGACTGGGAATTGAGTTACCGACCCAAAAGACCGACAAGAAAAAATAGGCAGTTTTCCTCATGTGGAAGCCTATGGGGCACAGCAGGGCCAAGTATTGTTGCACCCATCGGCTAGAGAAGCGCTGTACCATTCTTAAACTGGATCTGAGGTGATGACCAGCGAATCAAACTCTGTCAATAACCCCCCGAAATTATGCCCATGACTTTCTGTTAACTCAAGTCGTATCAATATAGAAGGACATCACTATGTCTCACGACTCGACACTGCCAATCGGAAAGGATAGGACAGGGTGCTTTCCCTGCGTTTTCGGACATCTCTATTCTCATTAAATTATTCCTCACATGTCTTTCCGTTTTCGACACCCTCATCCTCAGTCCCTGGCATGGTGCCTTAATTCTTGAGACCAACATCAGCCGGGGTATTCTAGACTTCATGGGTGAAAGAGACGCACACCACAGAACCTGATAGCGTCAGACACCCTGTTTCAAGTGGATAAGGACGAAGACCTGATTCTAATCAGTCATTGGGCTGTTCCTATCCCGTATAGAGGTGATTCGCTTTCACGTCGGAAAGGCACTAGACGGCAAGCACTGGCTGGAAAGATCGCCCCAGGCTTGGGCAACAAAGCATGCAGTAAGGTGTATGCCCAATTCCTTCAGGAAACACCAGTCGGTACCCTGGCAGATGAGTGAAGATCCCATGATCTCCACACTCAGGCTTCGACTCCAGGCAACTATCTGTCCAGAAATTGGCGGCCCTTTATGGTTAAATCAGTGTTTCCAGAATGATCGTGTTTGCGTGTGGTACCGTCGCAGTATGAACCTAATTACCCCTGTGTTTGAGGGTGAACTATTCGTAGAATGGGACATGATGGATGGTTATGAGTAGAAGTTTGACTGTTTCTCCCCTAGCGCTGCTCCCTGGACAGGGTTTAGACCGTCGATGGGGGTCGTCATACTATGGGCGGAGAATTACTGGTTGTGACGACAGAGGCAAAGGGCGAGGTTAGCGGGCCTGAGAAGTCTGGGAATGGGGATGGTTGCGAGACTTCGATTCGGCCCAAGCCAGTGACAGGATGAG
The DNA here is from genome assembly GCA_027569225.1 of Aspergillus panamensis. NCBI lineage: Eukaryota > Fungi > Ascomycota > Eurotiomycetes > Eurotiales > Aspergillaceae > Aspergillus > Aspergillus panamensis. Next base: position 109,543 of record JAPDER010000007.1, read on the forward strand.
CTTGCTGACTATCGTGAGGTCTTCTTGGGTTGTCATCTGCAACCTTCTCATGCGTGCGTCCGTGACACCTTCCTTCATCGCTTCTGCAACATCCAATGGACATCGATCGTCTCAGCCATCCAATCCACACGGAGTTTGTGAACAGCATCAAATATAGTGGGTGTTAATCCAAATCGAGCATCCAGGACCTCGATGACATTGACGATGACTGAACCCCGATGGAGCCAAGCCTTAGGAGCCTGTCGCGTTGTGCCTAGCGGATGCACACGCCTGGCCGAATTCTGCCGTTGCTGCCCAAAACCCTAACCACCCATGGACCCATTGCTTTTTTCTCCTCATTTTTGTCTCGGGAGGTTCCATCTCATTTGAGGAGAGGATCAACATCAGAAAGTTCGCCACGTTCTCCTTGTGGGGGGGAAAGACTTCGAGTTTCTTCCGGACTCATCCATGCCCATTGACTCCCAATGGCTACACAGCTACCCACCTAATGGATCAAGGGACGGCAAGGGCTTCCTTCTAGCCCCGGGGATCTTCCTGGTGCTGACTCTGGCTATGCGCGAAGATTATTATTATTATTATTATTATTATTATCACCATCGTCATCTTATCGTGGGCGATGGCCTTGCTTTAATCTATTATTCTGGCCAACCCTCTCCTCCGACTGGCAGTGGGGACTCCATCAGGAGGCTTTGTTGTCCACCGCGTACGACGCTTTACCGTACTGACCTCCATTATACGTTGGTCCCTCTTTTCGCAGGAACGGAGATTTGCCTCAAGCCTCCGTTGGTTACTGGCCCATCGTCGTCCCTGCCCTGCCTCTCCTCACGTCTCGTGGGGCCGTGAAAGCAAGAGCTTATCTGGCGCCTCGATGGCCTTTGGCCCACGCCCTGACCCTTTTTACATATATGCCTCACGGCCAAACGATCTAATTTTCCCTCTCTCTCTTTCCCCTTCCTATCTCTCTTCCACCTACCTTACAGGCCTGGCGTCCTCGGTCAAGTACACAATTTATTTTTGTCATTTTGTTGGTCATAGATCTATACACTGACTTTTGATATTGCCCCCCACCCCACTTCTTCCCATATATTTCTCGTTCCTGTCCTCGATCTCACCTCTATGTACATACAATCCATGCCTACCGTACTTCAGCCTCCGATATTGACAATGTCTTCCTATTTTTCCGGAACCACGACGGGAAGCAGCTCCTATACGCATTCCCACAGCGGTGATTCCGATTCTTGGTCTCGTCAGAGGTTAGCTCCAATGGGCAACTTCCTCTCCCCTTTCAACACCTCCAATGCGACTTCTTCTTCGTCTGCGCCCCCCGTTTGACTGGTTTTTTGAGAGAAGCTCACCGTGTACAGTGGAATTGTACCCCCACAGCCACCGGTATACGGGACTTCGGGTGAAGCTCCCGTGATCTACCAAAGGTATCTAGTTGTCCTACATCGTCTGCTTCTTTTTCTCACCCAACTAAGTGTGATTATATTATATTATATTATACTGAAATTACTGTCTTACCTTCTCCAGCGCAAAAAGAATTTCTCCGCCGCGCTTTGAAACTGGTCCCATAGAAACCCAAATTGCTACATCAAGGCCTCCGAAGATTGTTTCGCCAGAATTCGACTTTTCTCTCCCCCATGGTGTTTTCCCGGTGACCTCCCTACCCCCCGGGAATATTACCGTTTCACCAAGGGGACAAGTTCCACCCCCGGGTCCCGTGTATCGAGAGATGGATCACCCTGCTCGCCTTCCAGTGGATTCTCTCCGGCGGGACTATGATTTCATGAAGCCCTCTGAAAACGCAGAGTATCTGGTCGAAAGAACGAGCCGCCGTACTTCGGATAAGTATAAGGCGAATGTTCGACATCACTCTCAGAGACGCCCATCTAATCGCGACGAGTTTGATGGACCTCATCAGTTTCTAGAACCGCTTTCACCCCGCATGATCGCGGCGCAGGGACGGGAGTTACCCCACCTCCCTACTAACCTTGATGTCGCAGAACAAGACCGAATTCTGTCCTCGGTGAATGACCGTCTGTCACAATGCGCTTTTGATTTTGTTGCCAAGTACCGATTTCCCATTCCGTTGGAACCGGATAAGAGACAAGTGAGAGTCCCTTCAGATCGTGAATGGACTGAATGGGTATACCTTCTCAGAAGACTAGCTACAAAGCGCCGAATCCCTGCTAGAGTTCTGTATAATGGTCAGATTAAACAATTAGTCACGGTTTTGGAGAATTCCCTGGAGATGAGGCATGCTGCCAAGCACCAATCTCGACCTATCAAAGATGATCGAAATGTTCTACAGCTCATCTCTGCCGGTACCCAGGTGGCAAAGATCCTGAAAGATGCCAGTGCAATGGAATATCTTGACCGTCTCTACTTGGATACGGAAAAACGCATCCAGGATCGGCGTAACCGCCGGGTTAAATTTGCCACACCTTGAGTAAGCCCTGGCTGCTTTTCCCAAGCTTTCATTTGAGCCTTCTTGATGAAGATGGCACTTCCATATTTGGCCAATATTTTACCCAGGTCTGCCCAGTATTGGATTTATTCATTTCCTTGAATTCTATGGTGTGTTCCCAATGTCCCAGGCATCCCCATCCGGAAGGAAACTCCCTTGGAATCAAACATCATACCCTTGGTCACTCGGATCCATTCTCATCCCATTTACTTGGATCATAAATATTCCCCTTGGATCCTCATCTGGATAAAAATTTTCCCAATCCTGGATCTGGTAGGAGGGCTTACTTCCCAAGACCTCCAATTCCCCCCATCCCATAAAATTTCCCTCCATGGTCAGATGCAGTGACGAGCCTGTGAAGCACGTCCCCAACTAACACCCTTTGATATCTTTCTGATATTTCTAATGGTGATTTTTGTACGTTTTGCCATCTTGATGATGCTTGTTCCGCACGTTTCCTTTGTCCTTGCTGGGATATATCCATTGGACTTTGTCATAGTTAGGCGCTTGTGTGAGGTCCTTGTGTGTTTTGTCTTTGTCATGTTTTGATTTGATGTTGGAGCTTTAATCATTTGTACTGTACTGTTCAAGCCTGGTGCTTAGTAGTGGAGGTCGCCTGTCTCCCAGCCATTCCCTGTGGTATCTGTTGTTTTCTCGTTGTCTCTCTCTCTCTTTTTTTGTTTGCCGTTGTGATGGGGCAGTTGAAACGCTTGGGCTCTTTGTTTCCCTTTCACTACCCTCTGGTGTCTACACTGTAAGGGCCTTGACTGTCTGAAATCCGATGGGTTCTTCTATCTCTCAAATTTCCTGGTTCACTGACTTTCCACCCTGCGCCAAGTAAGAAGGTTTCCGACCGAAGGCCAACCAAACTAAATCAAGAAAGCCGAAAGAGGAAAAAGAGTGAGTGAGAATGACTGAAAAAGCAAGGCCATTACTGCTTAGCTCGGAAGGGACCCTTGTCAACGGGTTGAACTAACAAGACAGGCTGCCGACCCCAGAGGCATAGGGGACGCCCTACCAACCAAGAGGTTTATTGGTCTATTGCAGAGTTGTGGCGGCGTTGGCAATGCAGCCAGTTCCTTTTTTTTTATGCCGTCTTAGTAGAGATTGGAATGAATTACGTGTGCCAGCAGTAATGGTAAAGACTGCGTCTTGACAGGCTGGAGAGAAGCCACTTCTCTTGGAACTGAATGATTGCTTTTTCTCTTTTATATTTGACAGAATATTCTCAAGAATAATACATATGTACACCAGCATAGGGGGGGGATAGACTAGTGGCACCAAATATGCAGTCATCTTGCCATCATATAGACAAGGGGGCAACTATACCCAAGGCAGATGGGCACACATACCATATTTTACTGGAAGGATGTACATGCAAGACAATTCCAGAGCTTGCATGAATAAATTCATTCCCCAAGGGCATCCTTTTAGACGGTATTTTTCGCCAAAAGCCCTCCCAACCGTTGTAATGACTCTTTCAATACGGAGAGCGGCGAGAACCGATTAGGGTTTTTCCAGGCCAGGATTCCAATCGTTGCTAGCGCGGTGGCCAGCGTAGAACCGGCGATCAGACCCAGTATACGACCCTGTCTCCGGTTCACTTGGATGATCTCTGAGTAGCGCTGGTTGCTGAAGCTGACGCGGGTATACTGGGTTTGCCAGCCAAGGCTTGGAAGATGGTGGTACAGGGCCTCCTCGATATATTTGCGGATTCGGTACAGGGGGCTTTTGACGCCCCAGCGCATCTCGAGGTAGTTTTGCTTCGATAGGTCGTTGATGGCGTGGGCATCTGCGGACCGTAGATTGGTGTAGGCCTGGAAGGCGACCTGCCGAGCGATACTCCGGGCCTCGGGACTGGCGGTGGGTGTATACACGCCGTGTTCGTCTAGGCAGTTGAAGAGGACCTGGACGTCCTCGAGGCCAGCGTTCAGGCCCTGCCCGTAGAACGGGAGGACGGCATGCGCCGCATCCCCGAGGATGACGACGCTGGAGTTGTAGTGGTGAGGCCTGCATTTGATGCTGATTAGGGGGAGATGCGGGTTTGAGGCAAACTGCTCCTTGAGGTCTTCGGGGGTGATCAGTTGCGGGCAGACGCCGGGGAAGTGAACGTCGAAGAACTCGAGGAGGTCCTCTGTGGAGCGTTCCAGCAGGGCGTAGTGGGCCGCAGGGGCGAAGAGAGTACAGGTGAAGGACTTGTCGACGGAGGGGAGGGCGATGAACATGAATTCCTTCCCGGGCCAGATGTGCAGGTGGTCGGGGGAGATGAGGAAGTCGTTCTCTGGAGAAGGGGGGATGCGGAACTCGCACCATAGGGTGTCGATGTATTCCTGTTGGTAGTCGACCCGGGCGTACTTCATCATGTGGAATCTTGTGGCCGAATGGGCTCCGTCGGCACCGATCAGGCAATCGAAGCTCGCTTCGATTTCGGGGAAGCGGCCAGACGAGCCTGGAGCAGGGGCTTCACCTGGCAGTCGGCGTTCGAACCATGCTTTGCTAGCGCGGAAGTCGGCACCAGTCAGCTTATGGTTGAAGAATAGCTTGATGTTGGGCGTTCGCTCCAGTTCATCAAGGAGGACGTTATTTAGCGTTCCCCTGTCGACGGAATGATTGTTCTATCTCGAACGTAAGCTCAGGCTCTCAAGCATCGGCTATGGGAAGGAGGACTAACCCGACCGCGAACATCGTAGGCTTGCGGAGCTTCCCATAGCTCTCCATCATCCCTGCCATGAATCATGCGTCCGTAGATGGGGACCACCTCCTGCAGGATATTCCTGATGAGGTCCGGTCGGTTCAAGCCCTTCATTGCAGTGATTCCTCGATCCGACAAGGAAAGATTGATCGATCTCGTGAAATTTAATGGCGTTGTGCCAGCGATCCTGAGATCTGTAAATCAGTTTATGATGTGAGCATTTTTCCTGCATCGGGCTAAAATATGCATTTCAATTCCAGCTGATTTCTGGGATGCTGGTAGCCATTGGGTTTTTTGCTTTTTGTCGGCCCTCTTCAGAACCAAAATATCCACATAGTTTTCATGCATTGGTGCTTGGAAGCCGAGAAACGGCCAAGAGAAAGGCAAGAACGAACCTTCGCGTAGCTCATACACCTCGACATCATCGCCTCTGGCGGCAGCATAGAGAGCTGCAAGTGACCCTACTGGGCCTGCCCCGACTATGACCACCTTCTGTTTCGTTGGAGTCTGTGCCATGGCGCCGGCAGCAGATGTGATCGTTCAACGCCTACAAATCGATTCGTACAACGCGCAATCTGGTACCAGGTGCGCCCAGCGCGGTATCAACGTGGATTTCCCTAGAAAAAAGCTGCAAATTGTTCTTATCGTGTGAAGCAAACGGAAATTTTGAACTGGAGGGGAATCTCTTCCCCTTTTGGTTAGCGCAATGATGTGACCGATTTGATCCGAAACTTCATGATCACGTGAGATTAGACCCAGTGCCTGAGGCTGCCATGCGAATAAGCTGTCCTACTCTATAATATTGACAAAGCTTTAGGCTTTTATCTCAATGAAGACCGCTGCTAGCTTCCCTAAATTTAGTCGTACTATACTGGTCACATCGGTACCTGGAGAAGACCCAATACTCGGAGATCTAAGCCGGGGCACCTCAAGCGATCTGTACTGTTTCCTTGAGCTTCCTATCAAGCGTGATTAGCTCTGGCCTTTTCGTACTTGCGTCTATAAGCCTAAGGCAATTGAAGTTCCCCCTAAGGTCTCGCATCAATAGCTGATACCGATTGATAAAATATATCATTGCATCTCTTTTTTTGATCTACTCCATAGGTACTCACTACTTACCCCACGGAAATTTGATTACAAATGGAAAAGGCAGAGGAAGGCAGTCCTAGTACGGCATAGCGCAGCAGCCACCCGTTTGCCGAGTAGCTGATTTAACCAATCACGAACCCTAGAGATGCAGGCTGTCTCCGGCTTTCTGGCGTGAGGGGGAGCTTGCCATCACGTGACTATAATTGATGCCCCAGGCAGAAGGGTGGAATTACGAATCACGCCTTCGTTCTGAAAGGTTGACTCAATCAACTATCGCGCCCCTGGGTGATGGAGTTGGTGAGAAAGCGAAGTTAACGAGCGGCATGTCTCCAGAGAGAACTCCCACAGAGACATCCCCGTTGCTGGGGTCGCAAAGCAATGGTAATGCTTTACATTCTCCGACGACCGCAACTGGCGGTCACTCAGACCCAGCTTTTGCAGAGCAGGGTCGCACAGAGGACGGAGCAAATAAGGATGATTCTAGTACCGGACAAAACCTACACTATATAGTTCTTGCTATCTCGATTGGGGTATGTGATCCCCTTGGTATGGCCGTGGCTGTCTTGCTAATCGTGGTATCTATAGGTTTTTCTTTCCGCTGCTGACCAGACAATTATCATGGCCAGCTATGGGCAGATTGGCAGCGATCTCAAAGCCCTTAACCTTACTAGCTGGATTGCTAGCTCCTATTTCCTGACATTGACCTCTTTCCAGCCTCTGTATGGTAAATTAAGCGATATATTTGGTCGGAAAGCTTGTCTGTTATTTGCATATGCGGTGTTCGGCCTAGGATGTTTATTCTGTGGTCTGGCGCAGAATATTCATCAACTTATTGCAGCTCGTGTACGAAAGGACACCAATAAGCGCGGCCCCTTGCGCCTATAAGCCAGGCTAATGTGATGATAGGTTTTTCAAGGCATTGGAGGCGGCGGCATGACCACCGTTGTCAGTATTCTTCTAAGTGATATTATTCCTCTCCGGGAGAGAGGTGTTTGGCAAGGCATCATCAACATCATTTATGCAACGGGATCAGGAACGGGAGCACCCCTCGGTAAGGATGTCCAGTATCTCGATCAACTTGTCACCCCTAACGTTGAGCACAGGTGGTATTCTCGCGGATTACGTCGGCTGGAGATGGTATGACCCTCTTTTGGCGCAACCGGGTAACAGGGACTCACATTGAATAGGTCATTCATTGCTCAATTCCCTCTCTGCGTTCTTGCTTTCATCCTCGTCTCGGTAATGCTAGATCTTCCCGCCCAAGAGGATAGCCACTGGAGAACGAAACTTCGCCGCATTGACTTTCCTGGCGCGATCGTGCTTGTTGGAGCTGTTCTTGGCATGCTTGTTGGTTTTGATAGAGGTAGCAACGTGTCTTGGACTATACCCGTGACCATCATCTCGCTGAGCGTCTCAGCTGCTCTTTTCGTTCTGTTCGTTGTTGTTGAAGTATACTATGCAACCGAACCCTTCGCTCCCGGTCATATTATTTTCGACCGGGCTTTCTTCGCCAGCTATGGGTGCAACTTCTTTAGTTTTGGTGGCTGGCTGGCTGCTCTATTTTACATCCCACTATACTTCCAAGCCGTCGACGGAGTATCTGCGACTACGGCTGGTCTACGTCTGCTGCCCAGCATTCTGGCTGGTGTCTCCGGGTCATTGTTTGCGGGCTATGTTATGAAGTGGACCGGCAAGTTCTATTGGATCACCGTGGCTGGATATAGCTCTCTCTCCGTAGGACTAACCCTTATCTTCATTTTCTCCGGTGTCGCTGGAGAAAGCGTGGTCCCGATGATCCTCGGCATGGTAGCTTGTGCATTTGGCAATGGCATTGGTGTCACAACCACACTGATTAGCCTTAGTAAGTTATATATTCCCTGTTCATAGGCAGTATGGCCTTGCTAACGAGGAACGTGTTGCAGTCTCAAACGCAACTCCAGAGGACCAGGCTGTCGTAACGGCCTGCTCGTACCTATTCCGATCTCTAGGGTCGGTGATTGGCCTCTCACTGTCCTCCACCGTTGTCCAACAACTTCTGCGTGGGCGGTTGAGATCTGCATTGCGCGATAGCGAGGATGTCGATCAGATCGTTGACGGCGTGCGGCAAAGTCTAGATTTTATCAAAACCTTGGACCCAAGCGTCGCGAAAGTTGTTCGGGATTGCTACGGATGGGCGACCAACAAAGGCTTTGGGTTCCTGATTGGAGTTGTGTTCTTCGCCTTTGTGAGCAGCCTGTTTATTCGGGAGCAGCGGTTGACTCGGTGAGAGTATTCCATATCTTTTGTCATAGGTATGGATGGCCAGACTGGCTATAAAATGGAGGCTACGCCTTCTTCTGGTATATGGTATTTTTTTTTATATATACTTGATGGGTTTAGTTAGAGATAGATTATATCCATTCGAGCAGATCCATGTACATGCTGCAAAAGTTGATAGAATTTGAAATGTTGATGGGACTTGCTCCCGCCGGTAAATCACACTATTCTACCTGCAGAATTATGCTAATGGAGACCTCCAGGAATCCCTGAATTTCGTGGCCCTGATGGTAGCTGGACGCTAAGAGCTCAAGCTAGGCCGTGGACCAAGGTAGCCAGCACGCGCACATGGCGCTCGTGGAGTTGCAGAATCGTGGGATTTTGAAGTATCTGGCTAGCCAGAATTGTGGCGGGCTCCATAGACGGAGTGGTATTTTGCTAGTGAATATATTATTCGTAAACGCAGGAAGAGCATAGGAGTTTAGAATAATGACTGGGGACCAGTTGGTGTGGTAGCTTTAAAGGCGGTGACTTGGTTACACTCCGCCTTCCCCGACTTGGCTTCATTTCGCCGGAACAACCACAAAGAAAGCTGTGCTTTCTCAAACTCGCCACGACTTTCTTTCGGGTTTATCTCATCATCTTCTCCTTTATTCCCCTTCATTTTCTCATCCTGGAAGTGCTATTTATCATGATAATGAATCTGCCTTGCTAACGCTGCTCCCATATTGCCAACAATGTCGGATTCCCACGCGAGGTTGACCTTCGCTCGCTACCGCCCTCTTCTCTACCTTCTCTCCGGCGTCGCAGCTGCCTACGCGCTCGTATACCTCCGTAACCATATCTTTCCACAGTCATCACCCCAGTCCTCACTTCACCGTCGGAGAGCCATCCGTCGTCAACGGAGAAATGAAGCTGAAGCCGCGGGAGTCGCCGAAACCCCATCATCTCTCGCCATCGCCCATCTGGAGCAACTTGAACGCCAGAACGGAGTGTACGGTACCTTTCGAATTGAAACTGAAGATGGGCGAAGGGTGGAGAGCGGACTGCTTCCATCTCTACTCGCCACGCGGGACCAGCTTATGGAAGAAGTTGGGGTGCCCCAGGCCCATGCGGAGCGGATGCGCGAGATGATGGAGGACACATTTCTGGAGTCATTTCTCGCGCTGGATTTCCCGCCCACACATACCCTTCCCGAGGGTAGCGTGGAGCGGGAGTACCTGACGGAGCAGCTACAACGACGGGGCATCTCTCGAGCGGGAATCGAGAGGGCCCTGGCACGGTTTAATGACGAGAGTAACTACGGGGAAGAACTGCGTCGCCGACGGCAGAACGGAGAAAGGGTTACGCTATCGACTTCGACATTCCCTGACGATACTCAACCGGTGCAGAATATGGATGGAGGGGAGACGGTGGTTGATGATCAGAGCGTGTTCTCCTGGCGAGAAGGGAACAATGACTCGATGCCTGCGCGTGAAGGTCAAAACCTGCTCAACCTACTTTACCATATAGCTGAGGATCAGGCGCGAAAAGATGGATATATTCACCGAGGAGTCACCTGCAATAGCTGTGGGGCTATGCCAATCCAGGGAATCCGGTATAGATGCGCCAACTGTATTGACTATGATCTCTGCGAGACGTGTGAGGCGATGCAGGTTCACATAAAGACTCATCTGTTCTATAAGGTTCGGATTCCTGCTCCCTTCCTGGGAAATCCCCGACAGTCCCAACCCGTATGGTACCCCGGAAAGCCGAGCCTTCTTCCGCGGACTTTGCCACGCTCACTGGCCAAGCGCCTAATGAAGGAAACTAACCTGGAGGGCACGGAGCTGGAAGCTCTATGGGATCAATTCCGCTGCTTGGCGAATCATGAATGGACAGATGACCCCAACCGGTTGTGCATGGCTATTGACCGCAAAACTTTCGACCGGTGTTTCGTGCCAAATACTTCCGTTCGCCCACCACCCCCGAGCCTAATTTACGACCGGATGTTTGCATTCTATGATACGAACGGAGATGGCTTAATTGGATTTGAGGAGTTCCTGAAAGGTCTTGCCAGTCTCAACAATAAGAGCAATGATGAGCGGTTGCGCCGCGTCTTTCGCGGGTATGATATCGACGGTGATGGTTACGTCGAGCGCAAGGACTTCTTACGGGTGTTCCGTGCATACTACACACTCAGTCGAGAACTGACACGAGATATGGTTGCTGGTATGGAAGATGACTTCCTTGAAGGCGGCGCACGAGACGTTGTGCTTGGAAGTCAGCCAATAAGTTCGGCATTCCCTGGCAGCATCCCATCCGGAGAGACTTCGCGAACCGGGGAGGGCAAACGTATCAACCAGGAGGGAGATATGGAAATTGTGGACAGTGAAGGTGTTCTGAGACCAGATGGTGCCGACACTGGCGATAGACATTCCGTTGTCGCCGAAGCTGCTGTCCGGCGCCAATTTGGGCGTTCGCAGCCGCTGCTTCCAGTAAGCGTCCGGGTGGCTCCAACTACAGAGTCTGGGGTGGTCCATGCTTCAGGTAGCCAGCGTAGGCAAGGCACTGGTGACGAGAATGGTGGCGAGGTCGGTGGAGATGGTGATGAAACAACCAGCTCGTCTGCAGGTAGCGACCGCTGGCCTCCCACGGAACATATCCAGGAAGAAGATATAGTGAATGCTCTAGGGGCTTACGTGCCACTCCAGGAAGTTACCGACCCAGTGGACAGGGCTCGTATCGGTACAGCCGTATATAACCGCATGTGTGACGACGATCAAAGACAGGCGAATGATGCGCGGAGACAGGGAATTGATGAGCGGTGGAGACGGAGAGCATTCTACATCGATGAAGAAGATGGTGGAACCGCCCCTGATGGGTACCACAGCGACCCCGATTTGGACAATATCACTGATTCTGGGGATGATGAATTGCAACCAGGCGATTACTCACCCCCACCGTCTCCTCGCTCTCGATCGTCATCCAAGGTACGGTTCCAGGATGACCTGACCGACGATTATGAAATGCGATCCAACCCGTCAACCTCCTCCCGCAGCATATTGGTGGGTGAGCGGTGGGGGGGCTTCGAAGTCCCCGAGGTCGAAAAGGATGTTGGGAAGGAGATTCTTTATCAAGTAACACAGCAAGGGTTCAACGAAATATTGGATATCATGTTCAAGCCAAAAGAAGATCTGCTCATGGAGGCATACCGGACCCGCACTGAGCGGAAGCTCTGGGCCCATGAAATCGAGCTTGCTGAGCAGATGGATGCTAGGAACCGAACCGACCAAGATAATGAACAAGCTGCAGCCGATGAGGCCGATGAGGTTTTGGAAAGACCCGTGATCGACAACCCCTACCGCGATCGATCCCGATCCCTAGATGAACTCCTTGACCGTTCCGGGTATTCTATCCGAAGCCCTATTCTCGAACCTGTCCAGGATGGCCCAGTACTTGCACCCTCATCTGGGGATGTGAGAATTCCCGTTCATCACGACAATGACGAGGAGAACGATGATGTACAGCCCACACATCTCGCAAACCCCGAAGAAGATGTTGCACCGGAGAGACCTTTGTCTCCCCTAGGCCAGCCGGATGAATTTGTTCTCTCTCCCACTCCACTCTCCCCCCGCCTTCCAGTGCTGGAAGAGCCGCTCATCGACACTGATTACGACCCCACACTCCCACATCACCGTCCAAATGACGAGTCCGAAATTCCCCGCCAGCTCAGTGCCCACCGACATCTTCATCAGCCTCATAACATTCTCCCATCTGAACTTCGTCTACAGCCAAATAGCACCAGTACTACCTTTCCGGCACCGTCATCCCTTTCAACCTCTCCAGAAGCAGAGGCAACAGCACCCAAGCGTGCTCCATCTCCCATTCAACCTCTACCTCCACCATCGTCGTCATCCTCCTTGCCCAAACGCCAGGGGCCGACTCTTCCTCCCCCACCCCAAACGCTGTCTCGATGGGCCTACCTTAACCGCGTCGAACGCGAGGCCAAGGAGCGGGGAGGAGCAGGCGCTAAACTCAACTTTGATGAGTTTTCACGTCGTATGGCAGCCGACAGAGGGCGGAGGTTAGCCTTTGTAGCCAGCTGGATTGAGATGGCTAGTTTCTAGATGAACGTCTTTTCGCTATCACCCACCTTGTCTTTTAACTTTCGTGCCTTATCTTATTAGTTTATATTTTTTTTATCACTTAATTGGGCATGGGCCGGAATGTATTCATAAATAGAGCATTTATTGATTCTAGCGTGGGAGGGCAAAATAGAGATATGATTACGGGCATTTTATTCGGGGTCTCAACAGAAATATTATAATTTCTCCATCGTTTGGCATGTTGCATGCTCCTCTTATATCTAGGTATACATGCATCCATTCTTTCCTGATCCCAAATGATATGCGGATATACTGTACTATACAATAAGAGATGCGTAACAAGAAGAAAGAAGAAAAAAAAAAGGAAAACTCCTATCCGATCGTGCAGGGGGGGCATGAATAGAATATTGTTTTGGAGGAAGAATAATCAATCCCAATATTTAATAACACCCTCCAAACCACCCGTGACAAATTTACTGGTTTCCTGCGGATGCCAATCCAAGCAGGTGGTAGCACCACCTTCCTTCCCACTCGCCATAATCTTATGGAACATCTTGCCCGTCTTCCAATCCCAGAAACAGACATAGCCGGCACTATCCCCCGAGGAGATAAACCGTCCGTCGGGGGAGATCTTCAGATCAATGGCATAACCGGCATTATTATGGCCACGGAAATTCTTCTTCCGGTTCTGGCGGAACTTATCCGTCGCGCCGTAGACGACGATCTGGTTATCGCCTGATTGGAACGCGACGTATTTGCCGTTCGGGTGGGGTGCGGCACGCGTGAGGGCGAACATGTATGGTTCGGCGATGAATTTGATGGGGACGGGGATGCCATATTCCCAGGCGCGAAGCGACTTGTCATCGGAGGTGGAGATGAAGCGGCGGTTCTGGTCGACGAAGGTGAGGGTGTTGACGGCGGCGAGATGGTGGTCGTATTCCTGGACGAGTTCGCCGGAGCGGGTGTCGAACTGGACGATCTTCTTGTCGGACATACCGGCCAGGAACTCGTGGGAGAGCTCGGGGTTCGGGTTGAAGCGGATGACGTGCGGGGTTTTGCCCGTGGTGAAGCGGCCGATGCACTTTCCGTATTCGGTGTCCCAGAGTTTCATCTGGCGGTCGTAAGAGGCCGTAAGGAATGTCTTGCCTGTTGGGTGGAAATCGGTGTCTGTGATGGCCTTGGAGTGGCCGGAGAATGTGCGCAGGAGTTCGCGGGAGTGGTACACGTCCCAGATCTTGGCTTTGCCGTCGGCGGCAGAAGAAAGAAGAAGGTGGCCGGATTCGGGGAGGAAGCGGAGAGAGGTGATGGCTTTGGTGTGGGATTTCCAGGTGTGGATGAGTTTCTTGGGAACGTAGTTCTGGGCACTGCCGACGGCCTTTCGGAGATCGACGTCCAGGTCCTGGGGAACGTGCATGTATGTGCGGCCAAGGTAGTCGAATTGCTCGGAGCCGTGGAACTCGGTGGTCTCAGTTTTGGAGGTGTTATCTTGGTAATCTGTTGCTTCCTTGCTCATCGCCGGCATGGGGCCCGAGGGGAGTTCTTCCTCTTCCACCTCCTCCTCCTCCACCAGCTCCTCGTCGCTGGCAAGTGCCTCTTCGTAGACCTGGTCGTCGTCCTGATATTTCGCCCACGGCCCGAGATACGCGCCTGCACCCTCAACGATGCCAGGATCGCCCTTCCGTTGTCGTTTAGCTCGCAGTGCCGCGGACGCCTCCTTGGATGGCTTCATCTGCACGACATCCCGTCCACCATACTGCGCAGCCTGGTCCAGATTTCCGACGAATTGGCCCGGGAGGGTGGGGTTGCGCGTGTACCCGAGACTCTGGAATGTGCGGTGCTGCGTGGCGAAAGTGGCCGCGCTGATGGCGGCCTCTTCAGCATATCCGGTCGGGACGTTCTTGCGCTTTAGGCCGTTGGCAGCACCAGCGGGCTTGAAAGGGTTTGAGGGGCCTTGTGATGGTCGCGATAGGTCATCGTAGGTTGCGTTGTAGGTGAGTGCTTGGGATGAGGTATTAGCCAGCATCATTTGCATATGGGCTTGATCCTGTAGATTTGTTAGATACCTGGACATAAACTGATTGGTGTTCTGTAGTGGATGAGGGAACAAAGGGCAGAATTATTGTAGGGGACCAAACCTCTGTGTTCACTTCTGGCGCGGCGACGATCTTGGTGGCTGACGTCGTCGCAAGGGCGATTGGAGTGTCATCATCGCTAGAGTCATAGCCAGCCCCCAGTATTGAAGCCATGATACAAGAATCCGCGGGATGGGGGACGGAGGAGGAGAGAGATTGGTTGAGTTGGGGGTTGGAGAATCTGAGAAGCCGAATCGAATCTTAGAAGTTTACGGGTGTCGACACCGCCTACATGCGCAGAAATAAAAATCCTTGATCACCATCCCCATTACGTCTAACACATAAATCTAGGATCAAAATACTCTCAATACTGTCTACGGAGACAAGGTAACCGAGGTGCTTTAAGATTGTATTAAAAATTTCCCCTAAGCAGGGCATCAGACGCTCTTCATTGTAACACCGCTGAGGTATATACAGCCATTATTTGAACACATTAACATCGAATAGAACAACATCAACGAGTTCCAACAAAGACGTTAGAAAATCATGACAAGTAACATAGACCATAAGGACAATTCCAAAAGAGAGAAAATAAGAAGAAGAAAAATAAGTTAGCAATAGAAGGTTTCTTCAAAGAAACCACCGACAAACCACTTCGCAAACCCAAAAACACCAGGATGGAAATCGCCAATCTTTCACTCTCATCAATACCGATTTATATTCATGATCATTTCACGTATTAGGTCTCTCCTTCCCTAGGCTCCGGCAGACCTCAGTGCAGGCAGCCTCGAGAATCCGTGTCGTCCGAGAAGGGAACTCGTTCAAGCCTCGGAGAATGACTCGAGATGTTGCAGCATAGAGTAACCATGTCGGAACTCCGTTAAGTCCGGTTTTTCCCTCCCATCAATAAGATAGCACGTTTCGCAGCTCCTTTTACTAGGCGCGGCCATGGCGCGTGGCTTTCTCCGTCTCGATGCGAAATTAGTGAGACTCGTCATGGATGAGGGCGACGATCATGCTGTAAAGGTAGAAGAAGAACATCAAGAGGTGGAAGCCGAGCTTGATGAAGGATTCCTAGAGTCCAGAATTAGTATGCCGTAAGCAGGGTCATGACGTAAAGGCTGTGTGACACTCACCTTCTTGTGCAGGTTGAGCTTGCGGAAGATCTCAGTGGCATCCAACAAGTGCTGGTTATCGTAAATCCTGCGCAACACGAAATCAGATTAATAACGGTTCGTTCGGGGGAGACTTCCGCCAATCCAGATAGGAAGGAAATATACTTTTTGCAATTGAAGGCCAACAGTGGCAGGTTCAGAATGAGTGCCAGCCAGTAACCGTTAACAGCGAACAGAATAGTCAGGAAAGCGTGGACACCGGCTTCGGGGATGATATAGGCGTTGAGACGGTTGCAGAGGTCGATAGGGTTGATGTAGTCACTGTAACGGGAGCAAAACTAGATTAGCCGGAGGTCCACACTTGCGCCGCCCTGATTCCGTCGCAAACGCCACCCAAACTCCCCAGGCGCTGGAGTGAAGTTCCTGGAAGCTGCATGAAGACAGCAAGAAGGGAATTGGATGATTCGTACCACTCGAGATCGCTGTACATGATAGTAAAGAAGACCTGCAGGAACAGGTTGACGGCGTTGATCAACACCGCCAGCAGGTAGAGCCACGCTTCACCGGACATGTTGGGGAGGAGTTGGCGATAGCAGGAAGGAGAAAGAGTGGAGAGAGGAAAGGGGAAAGAAAAGTGGTGGTTGGATTGGAGGTTGCTATAACGTGCGAGCAGAGAGAGAAGGGGGAAGAGAAAGAAGGAAGAGAACGAGGAGGGGACGAAGTGGATAGAGGGAGGTTGTTGGTGTGGATTCGAGCGGATGGAGAAAAATGGAGTTTAACTGGTTCGGAGGGCGGTGAGGCTGCGGAGATCTTCCAGCCCTCTTCTTCGACTCAACTGGGTTGAAAGGGAGAAAGCACAACAGTAATCCGATGAGGAATACTGAAATCCAAAGGAGAGTGAGGCTGAAAATATTACTGGGTACAGGACAAGTGGCCAAAAACCGAGGGTTTGTGTGTGTGATGCTGTGTCCAACGCACCAGCTGGCGGAAGAGCTCTGGAGGTGACGCGGGGAACACGTGCTTCCATCCGCATCTGGCACCTTCCACTTCCAGGCAAAGATGAAGAGAGAGATGAGATGACCCGAGATGATTCATTCCCAGAGCTACTATATGTACACATTCAATCCATCTATCATGAGATAAACAATAAACAATAAACAATATAAAATCAAAGAGCAGATGGCTCAGGTACATTCACATAGCCAAGAACCCCCAAAGAGGCGGAGTACAGGCGATCAACTGCGCAGATAAGGAACAAGATCACAAGGGGACAAAACGAGGCAAAAACCAGAAATGAGAAAAAAATCGAAAAGAAAAAACTAAAAAAGAAAAAAGACAAACATGGCTGCACAGTATCATTACATCCCATTACCGTTTCTCAACCAGGAGGAAATGCATCGCAGCATACGCAATCACAAGGAATACCGCAGAGAAAACGCCCAGCCCGATCACATCGGTCCATAGGGCGAGGGTATCAAATCCAAACGCGCTGAGGATCGAAGCACCCGGCACCTCGATATCAAGTCCGTATTTGTGGTCGATCAAAGTTAGATATGTCACTTCGTTGACGATCAGTGCCTCGAAGCCATAGTGGAAAATGGAGAGCTAAAAGAGACTTGTCAGCCGTTTCCCGACGAGACAGTGGAGGAAAATGAGGTAGGTATTATACTTACAGTCTGCAGCCACAATGCAGATGGCGGGATTGCATCATGGTTCAGCAAAAGACCCGCAAACAACAAACTGAATAACATCACCAAGCTTCCAATCAAGTTGGCGACTCCTCCATCACGGAAGACGATACCAATAAAGAGACAGATGGTAGCCGCCGCCAAATTGAAGAGAACTAGGACCAAAATGAAGCGGAAGAACTCGGGCCAGGCCGGGATCAACCCCGTCATTGGATACACAATCACACCCATGATGATGGGTGGAATGAGCCGGAGAGGCACAACATCAAATACCACTTTAGCTGCAAAGTAGGTTACTGGATGGTAGTATCCGTTAGCTCGTTCACGCACGAAGAGAAGGCGTTCCGTCGAGAACACTGTCAGGCTGGTAAGGGTACTGAAACCGAACAATGCTAGGACGAAGAAGAAGAGACCCAGCCTGTTCTGGAATCCTTTAATGTCGTCGGTTAGCCCGTAGAAGAGGAATCCACAAAGGACAGCAAGAAGGATGGAGATCGCATAATGTGTGAGCATGAGCATTGGGTTCCGGTAGAGATTCTTCCACGTTCGTTGTGACAGGATAATGAACTGGCGAACCAGGCTGACTCTGGTGTAGCTCTTTGAGGCAACAGCAGCAGGGGCGGATGGAATTTCTGGATTAGCGTATCCGTTCGCTGCCCGGGCGCTTTGAATTGCTGCAGTGATCTCGTCGTATACGGATCGTGCAACATCCGATGCCCAGTAGCTCGCAACCAGGACATCTAGATCCGTGCGACCAGGCGCGGGTGGGGGCAGCTGATCTGGGTCGTCGAGGACCTGGGGTGGAGTTTGACCTTGTTGGCGAGCCATGCGTAGCCACCGCTGTGAGTTCTCTCTACCTTCATCAACCTCTTCTACTCCGGCATCCTCCTCATCGGTTCGGGGAGTAGGTGGTGCTTCGGGATCCTTCTTTCGCGAGTAGAGTTGGCGGTCCTGGCGCTGCTTAAGTGATACAGCTCGTTTACTCTTTGGTCGACGGTCCGGTTCGATAGTGCTGCTGGAGTTCTCTTCCACGCTCACGTTTGATGCGCTTGCAACAGACTTAACCGCCCGCAAACTACTAGATGCAGTTTTCGGTGGATCCATAGGCACGTTTAGAAGACCAGATTCCTCTCTATGTCCGTAGAAATGGGTGCTGGCATGCATTGTGAGATCTACCAAAAAGTCTGCAATGTTGAACCCGGGAGGGCATGCATATCCAATGTCGTTGAAGTATTGCTGGCAAGCTGAGAATAGACCGGAGTAGACCGTCTTGCCTTGAGCTAGTAGAATAAGCCTATCAAAGAGAGCGACAATGTTGGAACGTGGCTGGTGAATGGTGAAAATGACAGTTCGATTGTAGGTCTTCGCAAGCGTGACCAAACATTCTACCACATTAAAGGCATTGAATGCGTCTAGTCCGCTGGTGGGCTCATCCAAGAAGAGGATGCTGGGACTGGTGACAAGCTCGCAGGCAATTCCGACTCGGCGCTTCTCTCCACCAGAGATACCGCGACCACTACCTTCCTCGGAGCCAATCAACTGATCTCTGATATGGTAAATGCCGAGTTGTCTCTCGACCTCGAAGACTCGTTGTTCTTTGGCAGTCCGGCTCATATCCCTGGGCAGACGTAGAAGGGCGCTGGTCAGAATCGTTTCATGTACTGTCAGTGTGGAAAGCATGGTATCCTCCTGATCGACAAAGCCGATCATGTTCTTGAAATCAGCATCCTCTAACTTCTCTCCATTGACGTAGAAATCACCCTGGACTAGGCCTCTTTTATTCTTTCGAGCAAGGAGGTCGAGGAAGGTGGTTTTTCCTGCACCCGAGGCGCCCATGATGGCGGTGATCTGACCCGGTTGTGCGGCACCCCGGATGCCGGAGAGAATCTCCTTTTCATTAACATGGTAAGACACGTTGTTCCAGAAAAGTGCCGCAGGACGGTGTTCGGCCAACAGTTTGTACGCTTCATCGTCCGAGTCATCAGACAACGACAACTGGATACGGCCTTGATACGAGCGGTGGGAGAAGTACCACATAATCAGGATTATGGCGACCACAAAGAGAGCGCAGCCAGCAATCACGCCAGCAATGAGTGGAGTGTTGATCTTCTTGACTGGGCGTGTGTACCCCGGCACGTCCGTTTTGTACAGACACTCGCCTGAGTCGCACTTTAAAGTGATACTTGAGTCGCCAAAAATGCTTTTGATCAGGTCATCCATCGCCGGCTCTTGAAATTTACTGCCATCCTGAGAACTGCCGCCATCGGTGGACAGCGAGGAGAATGAAGCTGGACCCTTGATGGCCTGCGTGAGGAACTCTCCAATATCAATGGAGCCCGCCTCACCGCAAAGCATACGACCGGGAATGCACTTGCACTGAATGTTGTCGCAGCGATAGTGAGTTCTGTTGAAGTTGTAGCCGGTCTCCAGGTCCCACTCGCAAGTATCCAAGCCGCAGTAAAAGGATTCAACCTGGTCGACCCAGAACTGAAAGTTACAGGTTTTGTCCTCGGCTTCACAAGAGAAGGTGACCTGGGGTTTTCGGTCCCCGAGCTGATCCAGGATCTTACGGTTTGTCACATCGCACATCTGGAAGTTCTCCTTCACCGTGACACCTTGCGTGTAGCAGACGCCTTCTTCGCCATCTGGCATCATCGCATTACACGCATTGTCTGTCTTGCAGACATTGCAGTTAATACCCTCCCACCCATCCTTGCAGGAACAATACTTGTCTTTCCGAGGGGCTCGTTGATGGCCGTCTGCCAGAGACCCACACACCGGTTGCGAGCAGTCATCCCCTCCATACCCAGGTGGACATACACATTTCCCGGTATATTTATCGCAAGAGGAAAACTGGGCGCATTGAAAAGCGTCGAGTTGGCAGTTGAAACAGGGGGGGCAGTCTGGGGGACGGTCGTCGAAGGTTAAGAGTGACTGAGACGTGGAGTAATTTCCTTGTGCGACAACAGCTGAGGTGTAAAGTGAGAGCCAAATAGACAGAGAGAGCTGTAATGTCGACCTCAACCGCATTCTGCTAGAGATGCGTGGCAGCCGGACTCAGGGCTGTTGTTGTGACCAAGTGGAGGCGGTGCGGAGTAACCTGGCTCGACCGCCAACTGGAGAGGGAGTATCGTATGTTGTTAGGGAGGCTGGAAGGAGAGGGGAAGACAGGAATCGGGTGAACAAGTATCCGCCACCGATATCCGGTCGGATGAATGAGTGGTGGGATAAGGAGGAAAAAACAATGATGCAAAAAGGAGGAATAATAGAGAGAGTGGGCGAGGGAGTGAGAGTGGAGAGGCAGGTTGCAGGTGAGAACAAGGCGGGTTTGGTTTGGTTTGTTGGGTGAAACGGAGGCGATGACGAGGGCGGAGAAACGAGAGCGGTGCCTGGTCGCCTGGGGCATCCACCACGTCGTACAGAATCAGAATGCGATGTCTGGCTTTCTTGCCACATTCGATCAGAACAGTGCTACCGTCTATCAACTACGCTGAGGATTGTCCTCCGGTCTTTACTAATATCATAATATCTAACATCCAACATCTAACGAATCTAATTGTTCCTTCGCCCGTGACAATCCAGAGTGGGGATAATCCTCCGGGGTATCAACTGTCCCAAAAGGGAAAGCTTCCGGCAGCCCCACGTGATCCGTCCCTGAACCAGAAGAAATTCAACGACCTTAAAAGAACAACCAAACCTGAAGATTTAAGATTCTCACTGTTCCTGGCCAGACCACGGTTTCTAGCAAGCCAGCCACCACTATTATGGTTCAAATCAAACCCTTTGCCGTCGAGCAAGTAGGTGCAAAATCTCACGCCAGGGAGAGAATCTCCCCCGCATTCTTGTCCCTCCCAGCTTTACATGACGTGGACCGCTAACATCTCCTGCAGTGGATGGACAAGTATGAGACCAGCGCCAAGTACAATGTGGCAGAAACATGCTGCGCCTCGATTTCCGTGCAAGACCTGCAGGAGATTTGTGAGGAACCGTCATCTCACCCATTAGACCTTTCGACGAAGCTCACATATGGAGCGATCCGTGGCTCTGAGCGGCTGCGCGGCACATTGGCCAATCTCTACTCCGTGCGAACACCTACTGCTCTGCCTTCTGAGAACGTCCTGATCACAGCGGGCGCCATCCAGGCCAACTTCCTCCTGCTATACTCCCTGGTTGGCCCCGGAGATCATGTTATCTGCCACTACCCCACGTACCAGCAGCTCTACTCGGTCCCTGCCTCCTTCGGCGCCGAGGTGAGTCTCTGGAAGTCCAAGGAAAGTGATGGGTGGAAGCTGGATCCCAATGAATTGAAAGAGCTTATCAGGCCAAACACCAAGCTCATTATCCTCAAGTACCTTCCCCCCCCCCCTTTTCTGCCGTAAGGTTAATGATACTAAATCCTCTCCTCAGTAACCCCCAAAACCCCACCGGCGCCATCATCCCCCAAGCCATCCTCGAAGAAGTGGTCGAGATTGCCCGCAAGTCCTCCATCTACGTCTTCTGCGATGAAGTCTACCGGCCCCTCTTCCACTCCATCAGCCCCATGGAACCCGAGTTCCCGCTCTCCGTTCTCTCCCTCGGATACGAGCGCACTATCGTAACAGGATCCATGTCCAAGGCGTACAGCCTGGCCGGGATCCGGGTGGGCTGGATCGCCTCCCGCGATCGAACCGTGATCGAAACCTGCGCGGCGGCCCGGGACTACACGACCATCTCGGTCTCGATGCTCGACGATGCGGTGGCCAGTTACGCGCTGGACGCCTCGTGCATCCACGCGCTCCTCAAGCGCAACCTCGACCTCGGACGGACGAACTTAGCGATCCTCGAGAAATTCGTCGAGTCGCATCGCTGGACGTGTGAGTGGGCGAAGCCCCGCGCGGGCACCACGGCATTCATCAAATTCAGTAAGATGGGGAAACCGGTGGATGATGTGGTGTTCTGTGAGCAGCTCCAGGCGAAAACCGGGGTGATGGTTGTGCCGGGGAGCTTGTGCTTTGGGGGCGGAGAGGAGTTCCGGGGCTATGTTCGATTGGGATATGCTTGCGAGACTCACGTGTTAGAACAGGGGCTCGAGGCGCTGCGGGGATTTCTAGAGGATGAGTATGATGAGGTGCCTGTTGTGAAAAAGAAGTAGATTTAGATTTACGACTTTATGCATTGATGTCTATGGTATTCCGTGCATAAAATAGAGTTTAGATGAAAGGCCTACTCCAAATCGAATAAACTATTGGCGGAGGTAAACCATTCCTATCCAGGACATTAAAAACCAAGCGTTGCATCAATAGTGGAGAGAACAGGGGACACATGTGACCCCCACACGATCTCCTCATTTCTGGATCTGGGGCTTACTTGCAGTTCGACTCTATTGATGTTTTTATGTCCTACTATTAAGAACCGAAGGAACAGGCAAAATCGAAGCTGTAAACACTCCCATTATCTATACCACCGTATGGTTTGTTCCCCCCCAGGATTAATTTCGATAATTACCTATAATTCTGGCTCCTGTCCTGACTCGATCCACCCAGCGATCAAAGTGCCGCTTACCGAAGGTGCCGTTGGCAAATCACAATCAAAGGTTCTAAGTTCATACCGAGGCATCTTTCGACTGTGCATCACTCACCCCTCACTCCAGGTCTCTCCCTTCCCCCTGGCTTGTTTGTCACCGTCTATTTGACGTCGATTCTACAAAGGTTGTCGTTAGCCTCTCTGGCCATCCATAAGCCCGCGATGTCGTCTCACTCTGCTTGGCTTCCGCTCTTTGCTTCTTCGACCTCCCTTTCATGCCGTTCCCCGGTCGGTCATACTTTATCTCCTTAGCCTTCTCTTCTCTCCCTGGGGAAGACTGATTTTGAATTGAACTTCGGGCGTCACCCAACGAGGAACCCTAACCCGTCCCTTCTCTGTGTACCTACAGGTACCGCTCATCACCCTTCCCACCCTCTCTAAGTCATGTCTCCTTCGGTGCTTGGTTCGTTGCCCTCCCATTCCTTGGTTTGCTTATAGTCCTTCCTGCTGACTAGAGCCTCTCGTTTGAATAGATGTTCCTCTCTCTCTCGCAGCCCCGGCGCTTGCGACCACGTTTGCATACCTAAATGCGAGATATTCGCTCTTCTACGACGCGAAGATCTTTAAGGCGTTGATCAAAAGCATCGTATCCTTTCGCATGGCCATGCGCCGTGACACCCTGAACCTCTTTTACGTCCTGGAACGTAATGCCCTAGACGCCAGCTCAAAAGATCATCCGTTCATCGTATATAATGGCCGCACCTGGACTTACCATGAAACCTATATCCTGGCTTTGCGCTATGGTACCTGGTTCAAGGAAGTCCACGGCGTCAAGCCCAGGGAAATTGTCGCCATGGATATGATGAATTCCTCCGCCTTCATTTTTATCGTGTTTGGGCTCTGGACCATTGGTGCCGTACCCGCATTCATCAACTATAATCTCTCGGGCAAGCCCCTAACGCACTCTGTCCGGACGTCTACTGCTCGACTCATGGTCGTTGATGAAGAGGTCCGTCCTTCGTTTGGCCCGGAGCAGATGGCTGAATTCTCGGCGTCCGACTTCCGGGAGGACGGTGGTCCCGTCGAGGTGGTCTTTTTTACCGCCGATGTGGAAGCCCAGGTGCTGCGAACGGAAGCGACCCGGGAGGAAGACAGTGCACGTAATAGCAGGCAGCTCCGCGATATGGCGCTGCTGATCTACACCAGCGGTACAACGGGTCTGCCCAAACCAGCCATTGTCAGCTGGAGGAAGTGCTGGAGTGCCAGTAATTTTGTGGGCAGCTGGCTTGAGCTTGCCAAGGATGACCGTGTTTTTACGGTATGTAATCACTTGCCACAAGAATGGCCACGCTTGGGTGGAATTCACTAACCTGGATAAAAATCAGTGTATGCCTCTTTACCATTCATCGGCCACGGTCCTAGCTTTCATGGCCACTCTGATGGCCGGATCGACTCTGATTATCGGTCGCAAGTTCTCAGCCAAGAACTTCTGGCGCGAGGTGCGCGAGAGTGATGCCACTGTTATCCAGTATGTGGGTGAAACTCTGCGGTATCTGCTTGCGGTCCCCCCCACGCTTGATCCCGTCACCGGAGAGGATCTGGACAAGAAGCACAACGTTCGGGCGGCCTATGGAAACGGATTGCGGCCCGATATCTGGAACCGCTTCAAACATCGCTTCAACGTTGAAACGGTGGGGGAGTTCTATGCCGCCACGGAAGGCACGTCTGGAACGTGGAACTTCTCGTCAAACGATTTCGCCGCCGGTGCGGTTGGGCGCACTGGTCTGTTCAGCGGTCTCGTTTTTGGGAAGGGCCTCACCATCGTTGATGTGGATCAAGAATCACAGAAGCCGTGGCGTGACCCTGCAACTGGCCTTTGCAAAGTGGTTCCTCGCGGAGAGCCGGGAGAGCTGCTGTACGCTATCGACCCTGTTGACCCCGGCGAGACCTTCCAGGGATACTACCGGAATAAGCAGGCCACAGAAGGCAAGATCATTCGCGATGTGGTGAAGAAGGGCGACGCCTACTTCCGTACGGGTGATGTGATCCGTTGGGATTCCGAGGGGCGCTTTTATTTCTCGGACCGTCTTGGAGATACCTTCCGATGGAAGAGTGAGAACGTGTCCACGAGTGAAGTCGCTGAAGTGCTGGGTGTCCACCCTGAGGTACACGAGGCTAATGTTTACGGCGTGGCCCTGCCCAACCACGATGGTCGCGCGGGTTGTGCCGCCATTGTTTTCAGCAAGCAGCTGCAGGCATCCGATCCCTCGGTCCTTGTCTCCCCGTCTCCAGAGGTCCTCAAGAGCCTTGCGACCCATACTCTGAAGAACCTGCCTCGGTTTGCGACGCCACTCTTCTTGCGCACCACGGTAGAGATGCAAGCCACGGGCAACAACAAACAGCAGAAACACGTGCTGCGGACTGAGGGTGTTGACCCTGCACGGGTGACATCCCAGGACAAGCTTTACTGGCTCAGGGGTGACACATATGTTCCGTTCGAGCCGGAGAACTGGACGCAGTTGCAGGGTGGACAAGTGAAGCTGTAATGTACGGATATTTTTGGCCTATAGTAGTTTGTTATTGAATTTTTTTTGAGATTTCATTATATACCTGTGCCTCTTCTTCAACCAAGACATGTATCCTGATCTAAAAAGACATTTCCTGAGCCCGATAGACAGATGGCATGCCCGACTGCTTTTTCGTTTGGGTTAATAATGCCCTTGAATACATCTGGTACTCTCTGGGGGTCTTCTTCATCATTGTGTCCTAACCATTGAAGGAATATTCCGTGACCTTAGTTCAGTCACAGCATCACTGTGTAATAGATAAGCAAGAGAAGCAAGAAAGAAAGAAGGAAAGAAGGAAAGAAAAGGTCGTGCCTTCTCATGGTGAGGGGTGACACAACACACTAGGCCTAAAGTAGGTAGCTCCTCGGAAGATGCCTTTATGGTCTTTAGCTCAGCTTCAGAGCTTCGTTCCGAGACCGGAACCAAGTGTCCGAGGTACTTCTATATCATCGTCCCCTCCTCACCTTCTTCTCTTCTCTCTTCCTCCGTCTCTTTAATGCAAGCCACAATCCAAGAGAAATAAAAGAAATAATACAATCATGCTCCTCTCATCCCCCCGAGCTCTGCTCACCAAACTACCCCCAACCCGCCTCTTCTCCACCTCCGCCCACCACCGCTCCTCCTCCTCCTCCGCATCCACCATCGCAACCGCATTCCTCTCCCGCTTCCAATCCCTGGGCCCCCAAACCCGCTCCCAAACCCTCGACGCAAACCAACTCCACCTCCTCTCCTTAACGCTAAACCGACCTTCCCTCTTCCCCTCGTCATCTCGCAACAATGCCGCCACTACAATAGCCCCAGGCACCCCCTTACCCGCAGCCTACCACCTCGTCTACTTCACCCCCGCATTCCTCGAGACCGAGCTCGGCGACGACGGCACAGACACCTCGTATAACCCCGCGACCCCCTTTACACGGCGCATGTGGGCCGGCGGCGAGGTACACTGGCCGCGGGATCGCAATGGGGAGCCGAACCCGCTACGAGTCGGACAGGAAGTCCAGGAGACGACGCGCGTGTTGAGTGCGGAGGCCAAGGTGGCTAGAAAGACAGGCGAGGAGATGGTCGTTGTGGGAGTCGAGAAGGAGTTCCGGAATGAGTTTGGGGTGGCGGTTTTGGATCGACGGTAGGGACCTGGCTTTTCCCTCCCTCCCCCCTCACCTCTTTATTTATTTACAAGGGTAAACTAACAATGAGGTAGAAACTGGGTCTTCCGCAAAGCCCTCCCGACTTCTCCCTCGGGAACAAAATCACCAAACAATCCCCCCCCGTCTGCACCACCATCCACACAACCCGCCTCAAGCACCACGATCTCAGTCGGAACCACGCACACGCGCACAATGCGCCAGACAGCCGTGACGCTCTTCCGTTTCTCGGCGCTGACTTTCAACCCGCATAAGATCCATTATTCGTTGCCCTGGGCGAGAGATGTAGAGGGCCACAGAGATATCGTGGTGCACGGGCCGTTGAATCTTATTTCGATTTTGGATTTGTGGCGGGATGTCCGTGCGACGACTGACTCGGGGTTGATTCTGCCGGAGAGTATCTCGTATCGGGCGACGAGTCCGTTGTATGCGGAGGATGAGTATCGGATTGTTCTAGAGGACGGAGGGGAGCTTTCAAATGTGCAGATTTTCACGCCGGAGGGGAAGGTGGGCATGAAGGCGGAGATTAAGGGGTAGATGGTACAGAGTAGATTACTTGTATATATTTTTATATTATAAAGGAGGAGGGTTTTTATTTGGAAAACTCAATCAAATTGTAACTTCTGGTCATCGTCGTAGTCTCAATCTAGGGTTGTACATCTTTCTACTGAGCAGTAAACCACTGACGCACCCATCGGCCCATCATCTCCCCGTTAATCGCTGCTGTATCTCTCAGCCTTGCACTCGCGCGCTCTGCTTTGTCTGTCTCCCAGGTCAGGCTTCCAAGACCCGCCTCAATGTTGTTGAACCGCATCTGGAAGAAGCCGAGTAGCCGCAAAGCCGGGTTCGCACGCAAGACGGCATCTTGGCTTGCGTCGGGTCCACCCTTATCGAGGGACTGCGCAGCACTTGCTCTCAATGCCGCAAGCCACGTCTCCGGAGAGACAATCTTGATAGGGTCCTTTCTTTCGCTCTGCGCGGCAACTGCCTCTAAAGCGGAAACGATTGATGGCAGAAGCGACTCCCAGGAACTCGCGTTAGGGTTGAGAGGGTGCAACACGCGGACCGGTTCGGCCTTCGATGACAGGGCGTTGTCGAGTCCGATTTCGACAATGACATCGCCTGCTACGTCGATGGGGAGCCAGCGGATGCTGTTCTCACCTGACGGGTTGGTATCATCTGGGGCCCCGACAGAGCTGAGAGAGTTGGGAATAACGCCCAATTCCCGCGATCCTTGAACCAAAGCAGGGATCCAGTCTGCCGGGTTCCAGCGTCCGGAAGTGTTCACAGCACCTGCAATCTGTCCAAGACGTAAGATAGTTGTGCCCCTCAGGCCGAGCTTTTCTGTGGCGTACTCGAGGAGTCGCTCGCCGATATACTTGCTTTCTGCATACCCCGCATCGCCCGGAACGCGGAGATCGGATATGATAGCTTCCGGGACGTTGTGTGACTGGGGCTTCAGTGCTGTAAAGTTCATGGTGGAGCTGATCGACGAAACGAAGAGGAGCGTTGCCTGGTATGTTGATTGAGAACAGAATGCGCTCAAGTTTACAACCCCTGCTAACTGCGGCTCATAGGACTGCAGGGGAACATTGAAGTCCACCGTCCAAGCGTTATGAATGACAAGCGTGGCACTCTCTCTCAGTTTCTCAAATGTAGTTCCCGGAAGACCCAAGGTTTTGGGCTCTGAAAGATCCACTCTGAGGAACGTGACTCTCGATTCCGGGAAAGAAGAAGGGAGACTAGGGTTGAGCTGGGCATTACGTTCACTTTGGACAGTAGCCGAGTCCGACGAGCGGTTCAGGCAGTATACATGTCCCACGCCGGGATTCTCCAGAAGCGAATTCAGAATATAACTACCGATCGACCCAGTGGAACCCGTGAGTAGCACAATTTGGCCCTGGCTTTTGTTCGGCCGGCTACCGGCACCAGCAGGGGTTGTGACACTTGCGGCAATGCTATCAATGTCGTTCATGTGTTTCTGCAGGATTTGTGCCCGCTTATCAAGACTCTGCTCAGCCTTCTGTTGCTCTGAAATTTGCTCGTCGTGTGCCAAGAGGAAAATATCATGTGCAAGTGCACTGATTGATGAATGCAAGTAGACGGTGCTTGGGTTAATGGAGCGTAGACCTGTTTTCATCCGCAGACTTCTAACAAGTCGAAGCACTTGGAGCGAGTCCATTCCGCGTTGAAAGAAGTCTTCAGTGTCTCCAACTTGCCCAAGTTTGGTAGTGTCATTGAGTGCTTCGCGTACAATACGCTCAGCTGTCTCCGCCGATTCTACAGCCGGCTGACCCGAGTGAATAGTCCACAATTGCTCAACATCGGCATACACCTGATTTATCTTATCTTTGTAAAGGTCCAGAGTGGCCGGTCGTCGAACGGTGCCCTTTAAAGTCCTCAGGAAGGGCTTTTCGGGGTCAGTGAAACATATGTGCGTCTGGGAGACCTGTGCGTAGGCAGGCAGGACACGGTTAGCTGCTTCTATTGTGGGCCATAGCCGTTGAACTATCTGGGCTCTGTCCGAGACGGACTGCGGGTTCTGGTCGTTCAGGTCGATCAGTAGCCCGGCTTCAAATCGCTGTTGCCCAAACATCAAGCAGCCGGCGACATCTGGATGGCTTGAGACTTGGCTTTCATAATCAATAGGGTTCACTTTCTCCCCATTTATAAAAACAATTACATCATCAGATCGTGAAGCGTGGGTCCAGAGACCGGGAATTGTAGGATGCTTGGTGAAAAGGTCCTTAGTTCTAAATTCGCTCAACTCTGGATACGAGGTGAAAACGGGCTGATAGGGCTCTGTCTCGGGAGTTTGCTTGAACACAAGCTCATAAACACCGCCTGGTCGCGGGTCGAAGCTTGCTCCTAGCTGAGGAGGGAACTGGAGATAGTTCCAATCATTTTTGAAATCGTACCCGTGGTGGTAAATTGCTGGTAGCGGGCCAGTTTCGGAGGATCCAAGGAATGAGAGTAATTGAACTTTGGTGGATATCACGTCGCCAAAAACTTTTGGAAGGCTTCCTCCGGAGAATACTAGAGTGTCGAGTTTACTGCCGATCGTA
This sequence comes from Aspergillus panamensis, assembly GCA_027569225.1. Classification (NCBI taxonomy): domain Eukaryota; kingdom Fungi; phylum Ascomycota; class Eurotiomycetes; order Eurotiales; family Aspergillaceae; genus Aspergillus; species Aspergillus panamensis. The sequence goes on from JAPDER010000007.1 coordinate 139,286, forward strand.
TCAAGCAGCGCCATGTTCTTCGAAATAGTCTCAAGTGTCAGGGGGGCAAGAGCAGCCCAGTCCGCCTTGACATGCTCGAGTATCTGGACTAATGCCTCCCCAGTGGGAGGGACGCTCGGTAGTGGTAGAATCATGGTCGTATTGGTGAAGAACGCGAGTAGAATCCCAAAATTAATTCCTGCAGGCTTCATCATCCGTCAGCGTCGAGCAACAAGTTGAGATTCAGCGGTTAGACTCACATGTCCCAACGGGAGAAGTAGGATACATCTCTTGTCCCCAATCATAGAGGTCTGTGAGTCGTAGCCTTCTGGCGCTGGTATCCCTATATCTCGCACCATCTTGGCGATGAAACCATGGGATATGAACATAGGCTTCGGAAACCCTAATACCGGTTAGTGTCTGTAGATTGCTCAGCCAGCACGGCACATACCAGTCGACCCCGACGTATGGACCATGAACGCAACTTCATTATGTGAAGTCGATAGAGTCTTCGTAAATGGGTACTCCGGCTGAGGGTCGTCCAGCAACTGTTGTATTGGTGGGAGTTCAATAACCGTGAGCTCTCTGCCTGCGAGGGTAGCTTGTACGGGCGGAAAGGACTGAGCTGTTGTGATGATTGTTGAGCACTGAACGTCGTCGAAAAGTTTGTGATTTGCAGCCACACTGTTCCGCTCCGATATCAAAAACAACTAAACCAGCTTTTAGTCATCGGGTATACAGCCCATCTATAAATTACGCACCGTGAACCCGGCCTTCATTGCCGCAATGGCGGCAATGGAGCAACGGGGGTCATTCGCAGCAAGCCACGCTAATGGTTCCTCGGTGTCACTCCTCCCCAGGGTCTCTTTGATCAAGTGGGCGACGGCGTTCACAGCATTGGCGAATTGGGCGTACGTGATTTTGCTGAATCCATCGTCAAAGGTCGTTGGAGATGTGGGGTACTCCGCCCACAGTGCCTTGGGCTCTTTCTGAGCTAGCTCGCTAATAACGGCGGGCAGGAGCTTGTCTTCGGCGTTATTCACTCTCCGGTTCGCCATGTTGAGCACTAAAAGAAAGTATCAACGTGGATCCTGTTTTCAAACGTGGGAATTGACGTGAGGGCGAACAATGGGCAACCCAAACTATTGCTCAGGAAAAGCAAGGACCGAAAGAATGGAAGGGCCAGGGAATGTTATTATAGGCAGAAAGCGAGGATGGAGAAAGGAGGGGAAGTAAGGAAGGGATGGAGCACTCCTCCATCGGCCTATGGAAGAGCCCGCAGCCTCAGTATTCACTTTCTGTCGCACTTGATGTATGGGGCAGATTACTAAACAAAGGAAAGAAATACATTTTTAATTACCCCCTCCTTCCCAGTATCTGACTGTCGAATACTCACTGTACACGACATTTGGTAGGCTGTTCATCGCGTAGTTCTGGTCGCAAAAGCCTTGCAAGTTGCAGGGGTGAGAAGAATAAGAAATGTGCCAGATGGGATAGAGACTAACTATACTAACTGGGCCGTGGAAGCCGGGGTGCCCCAGAAGGGCTCTGCGGAGTGGAGGCCTAAAATCCCACTTTCGGACAAGTGAATAATTCGGACATTATGATTCAAACCAATGTCAGACCCCTGAGGACGAGGCTTTGTTATTGTTCCTGTGTCTGCCCGACCTCCCCCGGAAGTTTTCCACCAGAAGGTTCAAGACTCCATCGAGTGAGCGTCAAAGTCTGTTCTTTCAGTGTATATTCTCCGACCCTTCGAAACTTGGATCCGGTACGACTTGGCTGATTGATCGGAGCATATCGTGGGTGACTCGAGGAATCTGCGTCCTACACGTTGGGAGCCACGAGAACCACATTAATAGACATGATCTCCCCCCCCCCTCCCCTTCGAGATACGCGGCCGACCGTTCATTACGTGGAGAACAATGTGGTGCTGACAGTCCATCCCTTGCTGTGCAAGGTTGCACTCAATCTTATGGTTTCACAGACCGCACTGGTCACCAGGATACAGAAATGTCTATCCCTGAATTAGAAATTATAAGAACCGGTGACATTCTCTTGCTGATCATTGAACACCGTTGCATATCGGCCCCCAAACCACCTTTTCCCCCAACATGCCCGCGATGGAGGAAGGCCCGCCCCCAGAAGGTGGAGATCGCGATAGAGGCCCTTGTCTGATGGGAATCATCTGGGCACAGACGGCACTAGTCACGACGGTTGTTATTCTGCGGTTTTACTCCCGTCTTCTTATTCGCAAGATCGGGTGGGATGACTGGCTCATGCTTCTCACTGTGGTACTGTTACCCCGATAGCCTATTGATCCAAGCGTGCGGGAAAATTCAAGTGGATTCTATACATAGGACTGGGGACGAAGGAAAGCCAGCTAACATGTTGGATAGGCGCTATACATTGCCTCTGCCATATTTGCCGCCCTACAGGATAGTGTGGGAGGCTACCGGCATGTCTACTATCTGTCGGAGGAAACAACCATGTATGCTTTGGAGATGAACTTCATTCTCCGTGGGGTACACATCCTATCATTGGCCACCGGAAAAGCCTCTGTCGGCGCCCTCATCCTCCGAGTGATCGGAAAGCAGCGAATCTGGCAACGGTGGACTCTCTGGGGGATTATCGTGTTCACGGTGCTGGTGAACGTTTTGAATTGCTTATTTAACTTTGTTCAATGCACTCCAGTTGAAGCCAATTGGGATCAACGGATTCCTCGGAAGTGCTGGAATGCCACGGCGCAGTTGAAGTTCGCCTACTTCATGTCAAGTCAGTGCAACCTCCCCCCTGCAACCATATCCCGGCAATGTCCGCACTCGAACCAATCGCTGACTCTGGACCCCCAGCGGAAAACTGCCTTGCTGACGCTTTGCTGGCGATAATCCCCGCGACGTTTATTTCGCGCTTACATATGAGCCCCCGGAGGCGAATAAACCTGTCGATCCTGTTGGGGCTGGGTTCGATGTTGGTAATCCCAACCCTGTCTGATCATCATGCACTAAACAAAAGAAAATCCAGGGCGATGATTTGCGGCATCGTAAAGATCACCGAGCTTGGCTCGATCGTTGATGATCCTGACTTTACATGTATAGTCGTGCATACCTTTGCCCCTTGAACAGATATCCCATCCTTATCATGCTGATGACGTATTTTAAACAGGGGGAGAATATGCCTTGACCATCTGGGGCCTATCAGAGGTCTTCGTTATCATCATGTGCGGTAGTGTGCCTGCATTGAAACCTCTCTATGACCGATTCTTCGCGAAGAAAAAGGGGGAGATCACTCTGAGTAGCGATGGAACGTATGGGGAGGGACATCCTATGCGAAATGTCTACCAAGCGAGAACCGGGTCGATGTCCTGTGATATTGGACATGAAAGAAGCAACACCACCCAGGATAGCCGAAGTTGGTATGATCCTGTACAAGGCATCCGGGCAACTACGTGCATCCAAGTCATCAGGTCGCCAAAGTCTAGCAAGGGTTTTAGGGATAAAATCTCCAATGCTGTGTAGGGGCCTTATTTCTGGGTGAGTAGAGGTGATATTATTGTACTATGCTCAAGATTTTCAAAAGAAGAAGAAAAGATATAAGTTTGAACGAAAGCAAAACATCTGCTAAGGATATATAATATCTTGTGGGCTGACAACTGTCACGCCCTTTTGCCACGAGTTCCCTTTGTGCAAAATTCTAAACCAACACAAGAACTCCGCCAAATGTCCACCCAAAAAAACACAAAAAAAAAACACTCCACTGTATTCCCCACAATCAAGAAGCGAACAAGTACTGCCCCCAAAGCCCTAACACAAGACTCGCCCCGACGAGTTTCGATCCTGGCCCAAACCACCAGGCGCAACTTTCAGGCCGATCCAACCGAACCGATGTCACCATCGTAGCAAGCACGGCGGCGGCACCCCCACAGCTCGCCACAAAGTAAATAGCAGAGAACCGGCAAGCCAACCCCATCACAAGAAGTAGGGCAACCTGCACCGCAGCCAGAACGGCAAGCACAAGCTTCGTGCGATCCCCCAGAAGAACCGCCAATGACCTCACCCCAGCCTTCACATCATCCTTCGCATCCTGATGAGCGTAGACCGTATCAAAGATAATCGTCCAGAGCGCACAGGCCACGAATAGACACGCGGCCGCAAGAGTACCCACGTACGGAGCCCCTTCCCCTCCCAGCAGTAGTAGCTCAAAATCGAGCCCGAGTTCAAGTCCAAGGTCAAATCCACCACGTTCAACCCCACGAAGCCTCACGCCCACCGCCGCACAACACAAAAACACGGGCATCGCAAACCCCACCCCGAGAATCACCTGGGGAAAGTCGGTGAAGCGCTTCCCGAGGGGGTAAACCATCAGCACGGCAGTGATGGCCGCAGCATGACCGACGCATTCCCGGGGTAAAGGGAGGAGCAACCCGGCGCCGAGCACGAGCTGAACGAGGGTAAAAATGTGGGCCTGCGTAGTGCTAACGGCGCCACGGGCGATTGGCCGGAACCGGGTCCGTGTTACTAGACGATCGTAGTCTTGGTCTAGATTGTCATTCCAGGTGCAGGTGGCGCCGCGGAGGAGGAGGACCCAGAGGGCTAGATGGGCGGCAAGGAAGAGGAGTTGGGAGAGGGGAGCTGGGGAGGGGGAAGAGCAGGAGAGGCAGGCTGCGAAGCCGAGGCCGATGGCGTAGTGCCAGTAAAAGGCGTAGTAGCCTGCTGGACGGTCCAGGCGCATGAGCTCTGCATATGGGATCCAGGAGGAGGGCATGAGGGTGAATATCCCCGTGCTGGGTGGTTGATAGCCCGTGGTGGGGACCGGCTGGGGAGGGCGGGTGGACGTGGATTTAGTAGTTGGGCTCATGGTTAAAAAATGATATTATGTTGTGTTTTTTTTGAATGAAATAGATGCCGAATAGATATTGTCCTAGAATGGATGGAGTGTGATGGTTTGAAGCTACGATAGGATCTCATATCAACGAAGGTTGAATCCCTTACTTATAACCGAGTCTCGAGTCTCGAGATTACAAGAATAGCGACAAAAATAGGGCATCCCTTTCTGAGATTTGAATCTCGGGAGCATAGCCTTTTGTGTGACTATGACTGTCTTATTATTTGACCCCCATTCCCATTCCTGTGCCTCGTGAGTAAGATTTCAGCGGGCCATCTGCGCTCATCTTCGTCTAATGCACGCCTAATCATCCTCCTGTCCTATGAGCGAAATGATTTAAAAAAATATAAATAAATAAAGCCAGGGTTCTAAATATACGATTGACCAGCCCGGGTATTCGGCAACGTCAGAAATAATGTTATGCTCTTTTTAGTTTCCGCTTAAGCTTCCAAGGGTCCAACCGACACTAGGTGGGAACGAAGAGGTTGGTCGGGTTCTAAAAATATGCACTCAGCAGCTGCACACATATATTTACGGAGCATCTCTCATAATCTCAGACAAAATCTGAAACTCGGACCCGAGTGAAATACGCCTGATGGGGCCTATCTAAGCCCTGAACAAACACTTCCAGACTGTGCCTTCAAACCATACTCGGTCCTGCGCCCAAGCCTTGGTGATGAGATCCCTTCCGACCCGCACCACATCGAGCACTTGCTCTTCCGTACCCCAGCCGGGAACGGTACTTCCGAAGCCAACAAGGTGGACGCCAACGTGGATGATTGCCCGGAAGGCTAGCTCCGGGCTGATGTCCTGGTAGCCGTCTGCGAAGCCCTGGATGACCCATAGGGCAGCATCGCTGTCCTTGTAGTGCTTGAGCAGGAATAGTTCTGCCATCATTTGGCCCAGATCAAGGGCACGGCTGCCACATTGGGCCATTTCCCAGTCAGTAATGAATAGTGGAGTGGTGGGGGATGGATGGTTGAGGGCCGTCTTTGGGATCAAAACACTATGTGTGTGGTTAAAATTCCAGAGTACGAAAGGTACGTAGAAGTGTGGAAAAGAAACTTACTTTCCTGACCAGAAGTCACCATGGATTGCACCAAATCCGGCTCCCTCATGCTTTCCAACCTCTCCCGCAGCCATATCACGGACCTTCTCGAACACAGGCCGACTACCTTCCAACAGATCGGGATGCTTTGCTATTGTGTTGATGAGATTATCATAATTAATGATGAACTTTAAGTCCCGGAGGACCTCGTTCTTCCCGAATTGCGCTACTACTTCCACCTGGGCGGGGTCTGAAACCCAAGCGTGGAATGTCCGGAGCCAGGCTCCTATTGCACGACCCACAGAGAGAGCCCAGTCCTGGGAGGCATTTTCCGACACTCCGGGGGATCTCATGAAGGTCTTCAGATCTAAGGCATCTGGCAGGTCTTCCATCACCTGGGTGTAAGTTGAAGGGTTGAACGAGTAAAGAAGCGGAGTCTTCACGGAGATCTGACGCTTTGGCCCTTCAGGGTTGTTGCCGACCACATCAGAGATACTGGACAAACCGCTCAATGCCCTAAGAGAGGATTCTTCGATCAACTGTGTGAAAGTCAGTCATCGGGTACCACTCATGTTGGGATAACAGAGAAGAAGAATTACACATCGTTCCGCAGTCAACCTGAAATTCTTGTTTGAAGCTACATAGTCCTCCGTATGCTTCACAACCACGGTCTTAGTTCCATTATCGAGGGGGTGGGTCAAGATGCCACGATAAACGAAGTTGGCAGTCCCTCCACTCAACTCGGTAAGAGATTCGCAAGTATACGGTGTTTGTAGCAGCTCTTCCACAACGGCTTCCTTGATTTCCTTGTTATCCATGGTGATTGAAGCTTTGGATGCCAATTTATGTTCTTGCAATGCTTCATTACTTTGTTGTGCTTCTTATATGTTAAGGTCGGCGACCGTTTTAGGAATAGTGTCGTTTAGCTCGAATGAGTCATCAGGTCCGGGGTTGTTGTCATTTCCCGATTAGGACTTGGCGAAGCATTTCAGGCTCTCATCGTTGCAAGCGCTAGCTTCGACGAAGACCATTCCTTACCCCAGTGATACCCATCTAAAAAATAGTCCTGAAATGGGACAAATCGAAATGCAGTTTTTGTGGGGATGAATTAGCCCAGAATCGCCAACATTAGAAGTCGTCTTTTGTACTCCGTATTGCCAAAAATAATCAAGCCAACAAAGTAAAGAGTCGGCTAAAAACACTATATTCATACCTGATCGCCCCTCTCCGCTTCAGGCGGGGGGTTCGTGTGGCAGATTCGGGTCAAAAAGGGGGCATTTAAGGCGAGGAGGGGTAACTGCACCAGGAATCAGCCTAGGAATCAGCCTATGGCCTGGCCTACCAGGCCTCGGGCGAAATTGCTCCCAGGATGATCTTGAGCCTCATCCACTCGCTGGGTTTGGCGGAAGACGTCCCGTCCCATTAGCTCCAGAGGTAGCCTGACGATCGAGGATATTTAGGCTTTCAGCTGCTCCTTTCCTTCACATCTCACACAAGCACCTATCATTCAAACGAAGAAGTTTATCATTGCGATCTAGCCTTGGCTCCGGCTCCTCAGGATGAAGCAATTTCTTCGAGGGCTGCGGTCCAAGGACAAAGATATTGACATGGTCGGAGACAAGGTCCTTTTGGCCTTATCAAATTCTCCCCGAAGTTGAAGTAACTCTACTAATGCGCATATTGTGGTCTTTAGAGGCGATCAGAGGACATCAGTGAGAAAGGGTTCCAGCTCAATCGCCCCCACGATTTCGAGCAGGAGCCACACGGACTCTTCATTCTCTACCCTCCGCACGGATCCCACTATGAGTTTCCAGCTCCCAAAATCGAGTATGGTCATAAAACACTTCCACCTAATATTGATCCACACCCGCAAGGGTTCTCAGCTGACGCTCGTGTAGCATTGTCGCCATCCACGGTCTCAATGGCACTGCGAAAGGAACATGGACGGACAAAGCATCAGGGAGCTTTTGGTTGGAGGACTTCCTCCCTGATGCGATCCCAAATGCTCGGATTATGACATTTGGCTACGATTCTGGTCTCGCATTTAGTAGGTCGAAGGCTGGAATCGACAGCTTTGCGAGAGACCTGCTTAATCGCCTGAAGATGGTTCGAAATAGCCATGAGGTATGATCTGCAACCCGAGCCTCATGTTAGGTCACTGAATGGGATTATACATCAGTCCAGAAATAGACTTCTTATTTTCGTTGCCCATAGTCTGGGAGGGATCGTGGTCAAGAAGGTAAACAAACTACAGGGCTACCATCTAAACAGTCGCTAAACAAACATGTCATAGGCACTCATTATCGCACACAATGAAGGGTACGAGGATATTTCCCAAGCTGCAAAAGGCATTGCATTCATGGGAACCCCTCACCGAGGATCTGAGATGGCTTCCTGGGCTACGGTTTTCTTGAATCTAATCAATACTGCGAGTCTTGGACAAGGCTTACGCGGCCATCTGGTCCAGAATCTAAAAACTGATTCTGAAATCTTGCTGGATATATCCCGGCAGTTTGTTCATCGCGCGAAATCCCTTAAAATTATGTCTTTCATTGAGCAGCAGTTCGAGAGGCCACTAACGAATCTGGTAAGCTCTCCAACTGTCCACGGTTGGTACGCATAAGCCGTTTCATCTACAGTGAGCTGATTTGTCTAGGTGGTTCCTGAGAACTCAGCCGTACTAGGTCTTCCTAACGAAACTGTTTACCCCCTTACTGCCGATCATCGCAGTATGTGCCGCTTTCCAACCGCGAGTGACCAGAATTATGTTCTGGTAGAGGCGGTGATAAGGGAATTGATCTCCATCTGCTTGGACACCCCAGGTATAATGGTGAACCTCAAACAGGGTTAAACACATTCTTACATACTTTTCAGACCTCATAGAACCCCCAAAGAGTCTGGCTTCCGATGTTAAGCAGTCTGTCGATTTAAATAAGCTGTCTCTCAAGCCTGACTTATCAAAGAGTCTTAGTTTGGTCAGTATAGAAACATCGATTCTAATTCACAGGATGCTGACGGGAATCAATACAGCGACAAAAGGTGTCAAGCGATGATAGCAGTTTCACTAGCTCTGCAACAACCTTGGTTTCCAAGAAAACGGACCGTCAGTTTTTCACGCGCTCAAGCTCTACGTTTAAGACATCCAGCCCTGCACCCAGCACCCAAGTCGAGGCAGAATACCCCCTCCTAGTCCCATCTGAGACTGAATTGAAGACAGACCCCGTCAGCACTGCGCCAATCAAAATTCGAATTAGTGGTCTCAAACATAAGCTGAGCCCTAGCAATTATGGTAATCCGACGTTCTCCCATATTCTTAGCCTCCCACCTAATACTCACTCGAACTCTCTCGGCAACCTCCTATCCGGTAAAGTAACAGGTATGTTGGACATAAAAGTTAGATAATATTTCTGCAGTGCATGGGCGATGCTAACTAGATTCTTGGGACAGGATTAAAGTATTGGAGCAATTTCCGACATCGTGGTAGCACAACTGCAATCCAACACACTTGGTCAGATATCTTCACAGCCCCTGTAGAGGTGGTCTCTGGGAGGTCCAGCTATAATCAGAAAAATGGATTTAAAATCAACCAAAATCAGTCGATAGCCTCTTTCATGAGTAAAGCCTTCCCCCACCCCTTACAAGCAAAACTTTGCCATCTCTCGGAGGCCGAAGATACTTCGACCTTTTCAAGAGTTTCTGCCGAAAACATCGCTCTCTCTCGAGGCACTGACCCTGAGCTCGTCATAAACTTCAACCGCACTGTCCGTATTCCAGAAGATGCACAGAATTACGATCTTCCGCCAGGAATGGGGTCGTTCCCATTATTTGATGTTCGGCCATTTAGCCATCTTTTGCCACCTGATGTTGTCGCTAAAGGAGGTTTGTTCTTGCCGATGTATCGTGAGTACTACCTTTCCGTTATGTTAACCTACCGTGGACACAGTTAACAATTTGTAAAAGAAATGGAGGCAATGTGGATTCAATTTCACTGTTGGAGCAAAGAAAAAGCCTTCGCCGTCCGGCCATTCCTGGGTGGTGTAAATGGCATTTCTGGAGAACCATTGTCTGGTAACATGGCCTCGCTCCTCCACCGCATGAACACCCACGTTCAGAAACAGGATTATTGTGTTCTTCCTGAGCAACAGTGGCTTGACGGCATTGCTACCGCGCCCGGGGTAGTTAGGCAATTTGTGGCGACGAAAATGGCTCCACCGCGCCAGAAACACGCTGAAAATCGGCAATCTATATCCGATCCCCGTAAGAGTAAGAAGGCCAAGCATAAGCGCAATGATAAAGATCTCCCAAGTGAGCCACTGGGGGCAAGCGTGGAGTGGCAAGTGACCGGGAAAGACGAGGTTGGCGGGATTCAACTCCAAATCATTCCCAAATTCGACATCGAAGGTATGTACGCTGGTACGGAGAAGAATTCCTACAGACGCCTCATGGATATACTCGAGTCCCGCGGCGAGCCTCTGACCTCCGATTTCCGCAAATTGGATGTTTTGAAGACTCCGGCAGAGGAAGGCTTCAAAGTTGGAGATATCATCCATGTGAAAGACCTTCGAATTCTGGAAGAAACTCGCCCCAAAGTTGTCAGCGATCTACTAGACGAGGCAGATCCACCGTTAACTCCCAATGATGTCGTGGAGTTGGAAATTCATTACAGTTACCCCCAAGAGTTTACCTTCAATGTGCGTCTTCCTGATGCGGCGGAGTCAGCAATTTCTCTCGAGGTAGGTTTTGCAAAATTCGAAGGCGTTTCTATGGTAAGACCTGCTAATTCTAGAATAGTTTGATGCGAATGATGGGTTTGAAGACGTCCTCGCAGTTGTTCGAGAAAAGGTGGGAGGAAAAGAAGGCATACTACACGCCATTGGTCTCGTCGAAAATGATCCGAACTACTTAATACCAGTCACGAGGTGGAATGATTTTAATTTCATGGACAGTGCTCGGAATCCGAAAAGCTTGGCCGATATTATGGAGAAGCTGAAAGCGAATCTGCGTGGGGAAAACGCCCCGACCAAGAAGAACAAGACATGGGATCTAGTATGGGTGAGTCTCAGTCCCTGACTCGGCGGTACTGGGCAACCAGTGAGGCACATTTCCATTGACTAATAGTGAGATTGAAGACTCCTCAGCAGCTTATACCTCCTCAAAGACTGTGTTGTGTCTACTGGATCACCAGGTTGGAGGTCTCCTTCGTAGCATTAGACCCGGAAGGTACGATTCACAATTTAAAAACGGAGATTCAAAAAAGCATGGGCGGCTCGAACGTCAGATGGCATCTAGAACCCCTGAATAACTACAGGGACCGTGACGAGAGAACAGCAAAGGTGTTTCGGGTAGGTGACAGCAACCCGAAAGGATATCCGGAGTTTATACTCTTACAAACTGGCGCGGATTCGACATGGTTAAAGGTTACAACTTTGACCGGAAAGCATATTTGGATCAACTGCGATTTGGACGCCCTGATCGATACGGTCAAAATCAAGATACAGGAGGCTGAAGGTATTCCCCCCGATCAGCAGCGGCTAATCTATGAGGGCAAGCAACTTGAGGATGGTATGTGTGTCCAGGTTCCTATGGGATTCACTTCAGTGCTGACTTGGGTAGACCGGACAATACGTGACTACGGGATTACCACGGTAAGATACCTGCGTATAGTAGTAAATGGCCGAAGCATACTGCTGACTCCTTGAAATGCCAGATGTCCCAGCTTCATTTAATCCTGAGGCTTCGGGGAGGGGGAGGAGATCTTGGCATTAAGCACCAAGGGAAATATATATGGCTCAACCCAAACAACCTCTATACCGTCCTTGATTTGAAGAATGCATTATCTGAGCGGCTAGGGTTGCCACCCATGCGCCAGATCATAAAATACGACAGCACGGTGCTCGAAGATGGTACGTATCTAGAATACTTCCAAACGGCACCCCCTTGGTCTTCTCTCAGTGCTCAGATCCTCTACTCTCCAAGTTCTAACAGATGCATCATAGATCGCCTCATATATCCCTACAGAGACAGGACCCTCGAACTCATTATCAAACCCGAAGCCCAACCAAACATGCTGAGCTTAGGCGCCGGAGGCAACATCATCCAGCACATCGAAAGTGACCCTCACGACTCTCGGGTCTGGGACCTTGCCGGCGCGAAGATCCTCAACGTGCAGATCGTCGACTCCCTGACTTTCCGCGGACTGACCGGCCTCGACCCACCCGAGACCCCTATCAGCGCAGAGATGTACGAAGATCTAGGCCTCCCATTTTACAAGCTCTGGAGAGAGGAAGACAAAGCGAGTGTCAGTGGGCAATGGGGGAAACTGATGGGCGTCGCAGAGGTGCAGAGCAAGAATGAGAAAAGGCGCTGGGCTGGTGGATCAACCAGCAGAAATAGCTTTATGGGTTTCAAGTGGGGATTACAGAAGACCGGAGCATGGGGCCAGATTTCTCTCGAAGAGGGAGAACAGGAGGAGTTTGTGGAAGGCGAAGGCCTTGAGATCCCCGTCGTCCTGCTGGATGTGGATGATAGCTTGCCCCGGTTTCGAAGCGTTGCTGAGGTCGATGAGGATTATATGTGAAGTGGGGGTTGTTTTATTTTATGATATCACGATATATGTCCTGGTTTCTAGTTATTCATTTTTGTGGGTTTCAATGTGAATTGTCCATGTCCTTTACTAATTGCACAACCAACCGCCCAGGCATTAAGCTTTAACAGTGGATGGATAGACCATCGAGGTCAAACTCCAAGTACGCAGTTTTGACACCAACATCAGCAGCTTGCTATGTCACTAAATGAGATGTTGTAACACCCAATACTCCGGCTCTCGTCTCGGAAATAGCCAGGTGAATAGCTGGGTGACTCCTTTGCTGTTGTTTTTTTGCCCGCCGAAGAGACGGATGGCTGCGTTGGATCTAGACTACCTAGGTACCATGATATCCGTGACTTGGAACAAATGGAAACACTGCACGCACAAGTACAATTAAGGTAAGCACAAGCGTTGAAACTTGAAAGTTTTTAGGTAGGAACGTCTGTATTCATTAAAACGAGGGTCCTCATTGGTTAGATACTCTAAAGTATAACCGAAGGGACCTCGTATGCTATGCTATTTTATTTTGGTTTTTTTTTTCCTAAGAAATACATTCCCGATGGTGTGTGAGTGGCTCACAAGATCGTGGTGATAAACCGGTATCTAGATCATCCCCCTGCAATACATAGCCAAGTATGTTCGCCCTGGTATGTGCATACATATCCTCATATCTGGATTGAGTCGATGTCTCAGTTTGCCTTCAGTCAAAGATAACCTCGAAGCCGAATTCTCCTGGGGTGGCGGGAGTCGGATCGTTGGTAAACTCAGAAAGAGGATCAAAGGCATCGTCACCATTGGGAAGTTCCTAGTATCAACAACCTGTCAGTCAATTCTTGCTTGTTTCCTAAAGGAAAAGAGACTAGGCTAGGTAGAGAAAGTACCTCGAACATGGCACGACTCTGCTCTTCTGCAATACGCCTCAGCAGGTTGGCCGTCTCAACTTTCTGGAAATCCGTGCAGAGCCGGATAAGAGCATCCTGGATGCCATAGACATCGATGGGTGGGCCGCAGCGGTACAGGGTCTCGACAGTATCGCAGGTACTGCTTGCGCATGCAAACAGGAAGATCCCGCGGTATAGAACCTCGTCCTCGAGCTCGTAGTCAAGACCCATTTCCATCAGGGCCTGCACTACGGTGGATTTGCCGGCCTTGAAGGCATAGAGGAGCTCAACCAGCCCGAAGTTGGCGAGGTCCAGACCTCTCAGGAGGCACTTGACGATCTCAACACGATTCATGGCGTCGGCGAGATCGATAGCACTTCTGCCCTCTGCGTTCTTGGCTTTGGGGTCCGCTCCCATGTTCAGCAGATAGTTGACGCGGTCACGATCGTTCATCACGACTGCAACGCCGAGCTCGAGAACGAGGTCAACGGGCTGGCAATGCTGGTAGAGTGCGTCGATAGGAGTTTCAAGGGGATCGGGGGAGCTGGCCATGGTGTCAAGATCCACCAGGAGGTTGGTGAGGTAGTCGTCGTCCATGGTAGGTGTTTGACTTGGTCAATCGGCTCTACTACTTTTGCCTTGTTTTACCTTAGACGGCTGTTTTATTACACAGAAGGTTATCCGATGACTTACTCGATAGGATTGGATGATGAGCTGCTCACAGGGAGCTCAGAGTCGGAAGAATGTGGACTTCGACGCTGGGAGGAGGCCTAGGATTGATTAGCAGAAGGCGTTTTTCATCTTCTAGCAAAGACTCGTTCTGTCGTCAGCAGTCGCAGAGAGACTGATAGATATTAGAATGTTTGTATTCTGGTGATATACTCCAAGTTGGGCTTCATAAAGATGAAGGCAATGAATGTTAGGAGTGATACAGGGCAGGCATGGAAACTCACAGGGCAAACACAATGTGTCACTCTCCTAAGAATGTGTTAAATAAGAAGAATATTCTTTTTATCATTTTCTTTGTGTGGGTGTTTTGTTTTCCTTCTCGGCGCAACCTGACGACATAAGCAGCCGTGAAGCTGTTTAGTAGTGAGGTGATCGATCAAGATACAGAAGCATCTCATTCAGGAAACCCACCATCAGGAAAACCAGACTCTTCAAACCTCTTAGATATGCACTCTGAGCAACTAACCTTGCTTCTTTCTATATCTATTGATCATAAAATCTTAATGATGTACTTTAGCATCATTGCTTCACCAAGTGAAGCCTGCAGGATCTTCGCAGACGATGTGCTGGATGAAAGTCACCAGGAACCTCCTACCAGCTATATACTAGTAGTCGGTAAAATGCAGATTTTTATGCAGTAATACCAGCTCTCTCTCCTGGGTCTCCTTCTGGCTCATGCTTTTGCCACCAGTTAAACATGCCTGCTCCCTTCCAGTTGTCTTGTACACGCTGACAGGCACACTAGCAATTGTGGCGTTTGAATGCAACAGCCACTGGGGCCGAAGGATAGTAGACGAGATGGCCGACAAATACCAAAAATACGTCTCTTCTTACTTCTCTAGCTCGAGGGAATCCTCCTCTTGCTGCCAATTCCGTTAACGTAGCTACAGGGGTGGCATTCATGTTGGAAGTGATCTGATTATAATATTGAGAGAAATAAGGAGTCAAAAGCAGAGAAAATAAAACAAGTTACCGTATGGCCTCTTTTTTCTCCTTATAGGATTAAAGAAGGAGAGCCAATACCATCTAGGTATATATCACAAAATATAGATTGTTCAAGCCTATGTCAGCATTGACAAGCGGGTACAACAACAGCAGATCAGTCTATTTGCAGATACCTTTGCCCACTCGATTGGCCCAGGATTGGGTAGAGTACCCCACGACGCAAGAACAGAGATCGGAAGAGAGGGGTGAGATGAGGGAGGAGAGGGGGGGGAGGGGGGGGGGTTGAGAGAGGGGCTGACCCCCCCAGTACGTGCGGGTTACACTATATATCATTTTGCCAGGAGAGACAAACCACCTCTCAGCAGCAACTACCGTGCATCATGATCGACAGGAATAACCGGGTTCAAGTGTGAAGAATATTCCAATCAAATTAATGCCATGAATGTTAAATCCTAAGCACTCCCTATCTACCTAGGTATTGACAGATTGCTGAGGTTGAGACAGTTTAGCTGGGACCAAACCCCCCCCCTCCCCTGTGCCTTCTGTTCCGCCCGCTTCGCTGATCAGCAGGACCCAAAACACCCAATTCCATTATTTCCTCCACCTCCACTCCCGGCCCTCCTAAACGGTCTCTCAAAAGTCTGCCTTCTTTGCCTTTTTTTTTTTTATCTCTTTTGCGTTCGACTTTCCATCCATTGACACCTCATCTCTTCTGTCCTATTCACCACGCGTTTAAATTGGCTGCGCCGCGCAGCTTTGGAGTCGGGGCCTAGGGGTTCCATTTCGAGCTGCTGCAGGCCGAGACTTTTTATCCCTCGATTTCCAGTCAATCAAAGCCCTCATCTAGACCCACGGAGCTTGATCTCGCTAAGAAGATTTTATTTAAACCCAAACTGCCTCCCCCATACTCAACTGATATCAACACAATTCTTGCCGACCAGCCTTGAACCATCGGTGTACGACGTCATGAATGAAACCACTCCGTCCCCGACCCCGGGACCTGCTACGAAACCCTCCAAGTCACCCCCGGCGTCGACCGCAGGAACAAAACGAAAGCGAGGCGCAGCTGGGAAATACTATGCCGTGAAGGCAGGCTATCAGCCTGGTGTATACTATGAGTGGAAGGAATGCTTGACGCAAGTGACGGGATATAAAGGCGCAGTGTGTGAGTGCCCTTGAAAAGTCCGAAGAAAGAAGAAAAGTCCAAAGCTCTTCCAGCGCTCTTGCTATGCTTCCATTACTCAACAGGCATCTATTCTTTCTCTAGTTCAAGCTTTCCCAACCCTTGAAGAAGCAAATGCCTTCCTGACCGGCGCCAAACTGCCTTCCCCGCGCGGCGCTACTCCACTCGACTCAGAACCTACAAGATTCTACGGCGTTCAACGCGGACGCGTACCGGGTATATATACGAACTGGGGAAAAGCTCAGGAGCAGATTAAAGGATTTACACGACCTCGTTACAAGAAGTTCTCGACCAGGGAAGAGGCGGAGGAATTTGTGAGGGAGGGCCAAGAGACCCCGACTCTATTCACAGGAAGTCTATCTACACAGCCGAGTCTACATGGGGCGCCTGGGATGATGACCGAAGTTCCGAAGAACAGTCAAGGCGCCCCTATCGAACCTGGTGAGGGACCTTTACCCCCGGGGGCTAAAGATGGATTCGATCCCAACCTTCTTTTAGACCCAGCCACCGGAAAAGTGGTGTACAAAGCCAATGGACAGAAGAATTTAACTAAGACCCGACCTACGGGTCCACCGGGGATGCTGCGCATCTATACCGACGGCAGCTCCCTGAAGAACGGAAGGGCACACGCAGCCGCGGGCGTTGGGGTTTATTTTGGGCCAGGAGACTCAAGGTTTGTAACTCCTACTTTCTTTATTATACCTCGTTCACCTACTTGAGCTAGAGTGGGTACATTGGGCACCTGCCTACTGACGCCCACAACCTTCCCAGCAGAAATGTCTCCGAGCCTCTGAAAGGTAGTCGACAGACGAACCAGCGGGCAGAATTAACGGCTATCCTACGTGCTCTGGATATTGCCCCACGGCATCGTGATGTAACAATCGTTACCGATAGCCAGTATGCAATCAACTGTGTCACGGTATGGTTTGTCAAATGGCGACGCAACCAGTGGATGACCTCGGACAACAAACCCGTGGAGAACAAGGATCTTGTAGAATCGATCCTAAGCAAAATAGAGGAGCGGACAGAGCTACAGGTGAAGAGTCTCTTTGAGTGGGTCAAAGGGCATAACTCGGACCCTGGCAATGAGGCAGCCGACCGTCTAGCGGTGAATGGAGCGCAAAGGGGGGTTTCAGAGAAGAAATTGGCGGCCCAAACTGTTCAAAGTGTTCCAGATGATGCCTTTGACGACGATGATTTCTAATGGACAGGGAGGGAGGTAGATAGGGATAGGATCTGAGTGTTATATTCTTCCATATCACCCCCAAAGTTCTCTTTCTAGTCTCTGCCTCCAGGCTCCTTTCATCCTTTCCTCCCCCCCCTTTCTACCCTCCTATCTCCTCTTTTTCTTTTCTTTTTCTTTTTTTCGGACACATATTTCCATATGGAAATGAGCATGAACATGAAATAAAACGATCAGAATCGTACTGCAGAAGAAAGCCAATAAACCAATGACTGGGCAGCGACTCGACGAGGCCCGACTGAAGATCTTTTGCTTTCGCAGAAGAGAAGCATCCTGTACGAATAATATCTCCTCGCGGGGGATAACCTCAGTGTTGTATGATAGATATATTCCCAATTGGGGTTAAGCCATCCCGTAGTCCGACCCGAACTTTTCCCTCCATCATTTTATCATCCTCCATCTCAAACTTGGAAGGCATCTATCTCTGCATCAGCCGTTGTTATTGAATCAGCTCGTTCCAGTGTATCGTGCATATAAGCCCAGGCCACTTGCTCATCCACTACTATTTATTTCCTCCCGAACCCCCACCTTCACACAGCCTTGCAAAACAGAAAGTCAAGCAAATACTTTCTACCAAAGGAGGGGTGCGATTAAAAACCTCTTAATAAGTCTTCGCGACAGACTATCATCGAACGCATTCCTGCTCGCTTTCTATCTATTTGAGAGCTGTCTCTCAAGTTTAGCAGATGAGATACAGTTTGGTCGCCAGCCAATTTATTCGCCCCGATACTATGATTGAATAACACTTGCTGTTAACTTACATCAACATTTTCCCACCTTAACAGTAAGAAACCCAAGCCAAACCTTTCAATTTGCCGCCTCTTGCTGACTTTGTTGACAGCTGAAAGACTGCGCCTCCAGAGTGCATACCAACTCGCGGAGACTTTGTGTGACACCACAACATTGGTCGTAGCCGGAGAATAATAATCCAGTCTCCCGCGATGCCGACCCTATCGCTTATCAATTTTAACATCGTCTGCGCGACGCTGGGAGGCTTCATCTCCATCTTTGGGCTCGTTTCGTACCTATTCAAGGAGAGGTTTTATCTGTCTGAAGCCTGTACGTATATACCCGGATCTCAGAAAACCCGAGAATGTAGCCACTGGCTGACGGTGTATAGTAATCTCTTTGCTGGCCGGCGTGGCCTTCTCCCCACACGCGGCCAATTTTATCCGCCCACTAGATTATGCTCTCGGTACAGAAACCAATCTGGAGGAGATAACCCTGTGTTTCACGCGCCTGGTGCTCGGGGTGCAGCTCGTCCTCGCCGGAGTCCAGCTGCCGAAACGCTACCTGCAGATTGAATGGAAGAGTCTGGCACTTCTCCTGGGGCCTGGAATGGCTGCCATGTGGATGTTCAGTGCTCTGGTGATCTGGGCTCTGGTTCCCAATTTCTCCTTCCTCCAAGCCCTCATTGTTGGCTCCTGCGTTACTCCCACTGACCCGGTGCTATCCAACTCCATCGTCAAGGGCAAATTCGCTGACAAGCATGTCCCTCGGCCTCTACAGCGGATCATCGTTGCGGAATCCGGTGCCAACGATGGTCTCGGCTACCCGTTTCTATTTTTCGCTGTCTATCTTCTCCAGTACACCGGTATGGGAGGCCAACCGGGGGGAGCGGGAAAAGCTATCGGGTTGTGGTTTTATGAAACTTGGGTCTACACGATTATTCTGAGCGTAGTCTACGGAATTACTGTGGGCTGGGTTTCGAGGGAGTTGCTCCATTGGGCAGAAGAGAAGCATTATGTGGATAGGGAGAGCTTCTTGGTCTTTGCTATTGCTCTTGCGGTTGGTTTTTCTCTTGCTGCTGCAAACTATCATTCAACCATTCTTCATCGCTAACAACGCCATCTAGTTGTTCATTGTAGGGACCTGCGGAATGATCGGGACTGATGACCTTCTCGCTTGCTTCATCGCAGGCAACGTGTTCACCCAAGAGTATGATCCCTCATCCAGCAAACATCCCTCGCGAAGCTGACCCCAAACTCCAAACAAACAGTGACTGGTTCCGGCTAGAAACCATGGACGACTCGCTCCAGCCCACAATCGATATGCTCCTCAACCTGGCCATCTTCATGTGGTTCGGCGCCATCTGCCCTTGGTCGTCGTTCCTAAACAACAGCGTAATCCCACTCTACCGTCTCGTCTTCCTAGGCATCCTAATCCTGCTCGTCCGCCGAATCCCCATCGTCTTCGCCATGTCCCCCTGGATCTACCAAATCGAAAACCTCTTCCAAACCGCCTTCGTCGGGTTCTTCGGCCCCATTGGCGTCGGTGCCGTCTTCTACCTCTCTGTCTGCCGCGAATACCTCAAGAAAATCACCGCCGACGGCGAAATTCGCCCCGACGCCCTCCAAACCGCCGAAGCCGTCGAAGTCATCGTCTGGTTCCTCGTCATCTGCAGCATCGTCGTCCACGGCCTATCCATTCCCCTCGTCAAAGCCGGCTACCATCTGCCCCGCACCATCTCCAACGCAATCAGCATCACCACCGCAACGTCAACGACCCTCGACGCCCAGGTCATCCCGATTGCGAATACCAGACACACCCACAGCACCGCTACGACCCGAGACACGGAACAAGGCGGCCACCACCGCGGTCGGAAACGAGATACGATCACCGCAACCACCGCCGTGACAGGCCAGAGTGCGGCGGCGGCGGCGGCGGCGGCGACGACGACTCGCCCCCAGCCCCCGGTACTTAATCTAGGCCGCACGGTTATCCGGGCCGCATCTCGCTCGCCTGATCCCCGGCGTCTGGGTGAGGCGCACGATCAGGAACCGGCTCGGCCGATTCATTTGGTTGTAGGTTCGAGTGAGAACTCGGAGATTGGGATTGAGATCGAGACCGGGGTGGTTGCTGGTGGTAGATAGGTTGTGTTGACTGGCCGAGAGGGTGTCTTGTAAATTATGAAACAGTGAACTGTCTATACAGGTGAGGATAGAGGATAGAGGGGGCTAAGGGGTTACCGATATTGAATGGTTCAGACGGAAGACTTTTCGTACGTGCTGGGTCGGATGGGGTATAGAGTGCAATGAAGATATCGAGTTAGGTAGAGGTCATCTACGCGGAAATCAAGAACACGAATATATCAGAAAATTTTATATTTCGCCTAATACACGCTTTTTGTTTTCCTTTTCTTTTCTGTTCCCTCCTCTTCTTTTCTTTTCCTTTACAGCTCTTCTATCCATCAATTTTCCTAGTGAGTCTTGAAATTTAGACATCCCACTCAACAAACCGCCTCCCTGTCCCCGTGATTCGGGTGATAAAAGACACAAAGGTGTGCGAGCAAAGTAGAAAGGGAATTAAAAAAATTTTAGTTAAGGGAAAACCAATCAATCCACCCTGATATTTCAAATCACTCTCGCAATCCCTATCACCATCACAAAAGCCTTTGTCTACCTCAATCGAAGGGCAAGACAACTCTGTGGTTTAATCCACGTCATCGCCGGTAAGTAATTCTCAGGTAGCGATCTCTCTTTTCTCTGTGTCTCTCTCTCTTTTTCTTCAAGCGCACCGCCCTATCCTAGGACCTAGCCACACCGCCACCTTCTGGATACAATGTCTATAAAAAAGGAAATTAGGGGGAAAAGTAGTCATGCAGTCGTTATGATATCCCGTCCCATGTCACATAGCAAAAAAAGTCTCATCTGCTGTCCGCAAGGTAATAAGCCAAAGTGAAAAGGGGGGGTTAGCTATGCGAGCAAATTTTGGGGTATATATCAGAAGCGACATCCCACCAGATACAGCACCTGCTAACACAACAAAGATCAAAAGGGAGATAGTGTGATCAACGGAAAATAACAATGGAAAGAAAGATGCGAAAAATATCACCGCGAACACAAATAGTAGGTTAAATAAAAGAAACTGAAGCTATGAGCAAATATGTCAAGGGAAAAAAATCCTGACCATTCGCGGGTTTGAGCAAAAGGGGAAAGGAAAATTAAAATGCGACGCAAAGGATTAAAATCAGGTGGACAAATTGACAACGTCGGTTGTCTGCGAAAAGGAACATCTCAAGATGCCTCCAATCTTCGTAGAGGCGTAACATGCCGAGGGTGGGTTATGAGGATCGATGTGACGTGATATGTACACCCAGTGAATTGGGGGTAAAGAACAAACCAACTATGCGGTTGATTGTATAAAGTATAGTTGGCATGGCATGCACAAGCCGGCCAGGAGGACAATTGGAATCGAAATGAAATCGGGAGATAATGGAATGTGAATCTTCGCGATCTTTGTCTAAACAGACAATGCTCTCTATGTGTTGAAACTATTGTCGTTGGCTTTCATCCACGAGATGAATCATGGAATGCGCTCATAAAACAACAGGTATGCCACCTTATTGTCGCGGGACCCATACCTTCCAATCGGAGTTCGGATACCAGAAGAAGCTCCAGATTGGGCAGCAGACCCGTTGACGACATTTGAGGTGGACTTCTTGCTCGAATGACCACCTGTGCTGGTGCCATTGACTTGACTCCAGCCGCGGTCATCATCCGACTCATCCCGGTCAATATGGTCAAAAATATTAGCATTTGGGTCCTTATCGCGCTTATGCTGCTCTAGTGCTGCCGCGAGCACCTTGGGATCCTCTTCACTTCCGGCTTCAGCAACGTCCTCGCTGCGGACGCGGCGGATTACGGTGTCATCGATTCGAATCCATTCACGACCGTCTTGACGGCGGACATCAACCGTGTAATGGCCACCGCTGGCGTTTTTGCCGTGGTGATATATGACACCAATAAGTCGATACTTAGGTAGGCCACCTTGGCTCATCATGACATTACGTCTATGCGGGGGGAATACCTCTCGAGGTATTTCCAGGTCAAGAGGATATCCAACCTTCTTCCAGATCTTCTGTGTTCCTCGCGTCGCGCTGTCGTACTGGAAACGCTTTAGATGAAGGATGAGAACAGGAGGCAGATTCTCTATGAAAAGTTGCTTAGTGGCAGTGACGTTAGGGCCGCGTGCGGAGTTGAAATCTCCCTGAATGCTTTCAGGTTTAGTCAACCCCTTAAGAGCGTCCACAATGTTGTGGATCTCGGCTGAGCCGATATCAAGTTGCAGGGGCTGATAAGGCTCTAGGGTTACTGAAGCTTTGTTTCCAGGAACTCGGAACTCCGACCGAATTTTCCCTCCGAAGACTCTAGTAATGGGGGACTCCACGGCGATATGACCAGAGGACCGTGTGACTGCGGCCTTCTGCTTGTGGCCGACTTCCAGCCAGCCATCACTGGTCTCTCCATTAGGGGAAGGCGTAGATGTCTCAGGATCCGCTCCTGTTGGGCCATGAGATGCGGAAGAAGTCTTTGCGGCGCGAGTACATTCCTCGTGCATTTCCTCCAAGAGAAACCCTAAGAATTCCTGGGCGTCTTGCTGGTGACCACGCTACATTGATCATATTAGCTTGAAGGAGATTACAAATTGGCGGCAGGAAAGCACTTACCCTCATATCTCGGAAGCGTGGTAATTGGCGAATGACTTGATACACGAACTCGGGGGTGAAAGCCTCGCCGTATTCTTCGAGCTCGTTAGGCTTCAGCCTCAATCGCAACTGATCCTCATCATGGGCAGCATCAATGACACGAAACTCCTTCATGAACATGATCCTAGTACGATAATTAGCATATCTGGATATAAAATTCCAAGAGCATACTAACATGGCATCAATCAATGGCACATCACTCTGGAAGCTATGCGAAGCTCGTCGTCCAATGTGGTCTAAAAATTGATAGAATGGCACACACGAAACCAGAATCTGAAGAACCTATTGCCACAAAGTATTAGGAATAAAGAATTGAGATTGATAGAAGAAAACATACCGAATTCATATAGCACATATTGCCGGTGTTCACCAGACCCCTGGGCTCAAGAAAAGCGACTTTATCGCTATACTGAGAGACGTCTTCTCCAAGATTCAACAAGACGTCCGCAACAGACTCGCTTCGGGGTTTGGCGACACCATTGAGGGCATCCGATTGAGGAGCCACTACACCCACGCTGCGGGCTAAATTCTTGGATCGTACCAGGTCTGCCCAGGATTTCGGCGCCGCAGGAGCAGGAGAAGGCTTCGTGGCCTCCTCTGCTTTATCCGCATATTCTTCCATTGAAGCCTGAATTGTGACATCGGATGTCCCGTTGGGAGTACTGGTAACAGCACCAGGGGACTTGGGCGTTTCAGACGCGCGGCTAGCATCATCTTTAGTGCTCTGGCGGGGTGTCACAGGACCAGGGACAACAGGGATAACCGGTACGATAGGCATGGTAGACTTTGGCCCTTTAGATTGGGATTGAGGGCGGACGGGCAGGTTTTGAATGGCGGAGGATGGTGTAGTGGGCTGAGTTGAGTTTGCAACTGAGGGTGCAGCAGATAATGTCGGTGTTTGCGGTTCGGAGGGTGTTCGCACAGATGCTTCTTGTGCTGTAACTTCTCCCTCGTTTGCAAGGTTATTAGTCTCCTGTGCTTCTTTAGCGGGAAGTTCAACGGAGTGGGAAGATCCTTGCAGCGTGCGACTTTTTCGTCGTCTGCGTGGAACTCGAGCTGGGAATGGGCGATCGGGAACAGAGAGCCAGGGAACCTAAGTATTGCTCTTGGATTAGAAAAAGGGATATAAGGGGGACAAGAATATGTTGAGGCTTCCTACCGGCGCACGAAATGGTTCTCTTGGGGGAGGCACTGGAGTTGCGGTCACCAGGGCCGGTCCAGGTGAAGATATAGCTGGGCTCGGCGAGGAATATGCGGGAATGACTGCAGGCGATTGTGGCTGTGGCGGGATTGGGCCAGGAGCCGGTCCAATAGTAGGAGAAATCGTAGACTGGAAGGGTGTCGTTGTCCTCGGCTGCATTGGGACCGACTGGGGCGGGAGATGGGCCGGAGCCATGACCGGCTGGGATGGGGGATAGGAAGATATGAATGTCGGCGCATAAGGGTTTGGATACCTTGGGGCCATCTGCATTGGAGGGTATGGTGAATACCACTGTGGGTACTGCGGCGGTGTGTAGGCGCTAGGAGGAGGATGGCCATTCATATGAGGATGGTACCCCATATATGCGGGCGAAGTTCGCATATTGGGGGCCCCTGTCGAGTAGGGGAGATCTGGTTGCCGCCGGGGTGTCGGCATGGGTGGCTGCCCATGGGGCATTGCGGGCAGATGATGGTTCATCATGTCCAGGCACGTCGGAGAGCCGCCTTGACGAGTTTAGCCACGCGTTGCCTCGATGGGAGCCATAAGAGTCCTAAAAGAGAGAGTCGAGATGGGTCGCTGAGGCCGAACTAGGCTGCCATTATCCCTTCGCAGCCGGAAAAGTGTGAAAAGAAAAGGCTAATTGCGGACTTTCGACTTGGTGGCGGGTGTATGGTGTGTGGGGAGGCCTGGGGAGTTATATCGGGTGTTAGTCGGCTGTGAATGCGCGAGGAAAAGGTGTGTCGGGAGAGGGAAGGGGAGGGAAAACGAGAGAGAAAAACAGATAAGTACCTACCGAGATCAAAATCTATTAAAAAAAAATTAGAGATAAAATAAAGGCAGCGGCCTAGAAAACAAGAAGAAACGGGTCGGACGGCGAGACAGCAGGAGCAGGAGCCACGGGGAGGAAGCACAATTATTGCTGGAGCTGAGGACGAGATGATGTTTTTTTGGGTGGGCGGCACGTGCCTGCCTGAGGCTCCCCAGCCGATGCCAAGACATGACATCTTCGCCCCTCAGTCTCGCTTTTACTCTCCTCACTCCTCCCTTCTCTTCCCCCCTCGAGGCAGGAGGAGGATCAGGAACTTGGTGCTTCCCTTCCCCCTGTGCTACCCTTCGGGGTTCTCGATGATTATCGGTATTACTGTTCTTTTTGTTCTATGATTTCAATACAGCTCTTGCTCTAGCGGGACTGGTTGCTTCCCCTCCCCCTCCTCGGGAGACACCGCCTCAGGACAAGCGCGATTCTGTCCTTCCTCTATCCTTCTCTCTCTTTTTCATATTTCCAAAAGCTGTATCCTCGGTACGGGACGACGGCTTTGCATGCAATTTGGCTCTTATAGTAAGCAATGTCGTCCAATGCTGGCCAGACTCCAACCTCTTCCAAGGCGGTAAACATCCCGAACCAGCCAGCTTCAGCGACATTTCACTCAGTTCCATCTGTCGACAGTGGTTCTCATAGACGCGTGGGGGGATCAGGTAGTTTTGGCGCTGGATTGGTGTCGAGGAATTCAGCCTCTCCCCGAAACAACCAGGCTCGAAAAAGCCAAAATAAACGGCAAACCAGGCGCCCCCGGCTATTAGATGATGAAATCAGTGAATCGGTGGGTATCTCCAGTCCGATGGTCGCCTCGCTGCAATATCGCATTTGCTTAGATCTGTGGGGCTGACTGATATGCGTGTACCCAGGCTATCATGAGATCCACCACTAGTCGTAAGGGGCAGACGTCCATCACCCACCTGATGAACTTCTCCCTTCCTCCTCGCCCGGAGTATCATCCTCCGCCCCGCAATCCCCGCAGGTACGCATCTTGGGGACTGGGATCTGGCTATCATGCCATGGATAAAGCTCGCTATGTACACGCGAATTACCGGTTTATCGTGACACCCAATCGATTCTATCATGCACAGGCGGCGAACGCTGATGTCCATTTGGACTGGGACACCGTTCTTCAGGTCCTGGTGTCAGCGCAGACTCAAGCGTCGAGCTGCCCCATTTGCCTATCCACCCCAGTAGCGCCACGGATGGCTCGATGCGGCCACATATTCTGTCTCCCCTGTTTGATTCGGTATATGCACTCAACCGACGAGGAGAACCCGGTACCGGAAAAGAAGGCGCGGTGGAAAAAGTGTCCTATCTGCTGGGATTCCATCTATATTTCAGAGACACGGCCCGTGAGATGGTTCACTGGCCAGGAAGGAATACTTCCCTTTGAGGGCGGCGATGTCGTTCTCAGATTGGTTAAAAGAGAACCGCGTAGTACCCTCGCGTTGCCACGGGATGGAGCCGAGCCTCTTGGCCCCGAAGAGGATATACCATGGTACCACGCTGCAGAGGTGGCTGACTATGCACGTATTATGAAAGGAGGGGAGGACTACATGAATTCTCAATACGATTCTGAGATCGAGGACCTTCGCAGGCAGGGACAGGAGGATGAACTTTTATTTGGGGATGAAAACACCTGGACCCAAAAAGCAGTCACCACCATAGTCGACGCGAAACAGAAGATTGCAGGAATTGGTAACCCTCCGGATATCGTGCCCCAATCTGCAGCAAGTAGGTCACCAAAAGAGCCTATTGCTCTCCAGCAGCCCCCAGATGAGGTTGCTATGATGTACACCTCCCAGCATGCTACGAAATCCGGGAAAAGCTCGTCTGTCGAATCTGCCCAATCATCAAAAACTACCGCGACTCCCTCTTCTACACCAGCAACCGCAAGTGACATAGATCGCACAACGGAGGCGATGGGGTACATCAGCTTGGGTCAGGCTAATGGCACGAGACCTACCAAACAGAAAGACCCAGCAGCTGGTCGAGACTCAAAAAAAGGCACCAATACCCCTCATTCTTCTGACCACCCATTCTACTACTACCAAGCACTACCTCATTTTTACCTTTCTCCTCTTGATATCCGCATTCTTAAAGCGGCGTTCGGCGAGTATTCTTCGTTCCCCGCGACTATATTGCCTCGTGTGGAGCACATCTCTACCGGCCACATTGTTGACGATGAACTCCGCAAACGAGTAAAGTATCTCAGTCATCTCCCACAAGGCTGTGAAGTCAATTTCCTCGAGTGCGATTGGAGGGACGTTGTTGTACCGGAAGTCCTAGAGCAGTTCCGCACCGAAACAGAGAAAAGAAGGAGGCGAAATAAGGAAAAAGAGGTGCGCGATGAGAAGAATCGCATCCGTGCTGAAAAAGAGGAAGATGAAAAGCGCTGGGCGGCAGCTCGGCGTAAGAGGCTCAGTGTCAGTGCTGGCGACCCACCGTTTCACGATCATGACTTCCAGCCGTTGAGCGGTGGTCCTCCAGAGGTCGATCCATCCGAGCTAGAGATGGGGTCTTCTATATCTCCCCCCCAGTCATCGTCTCACTTTGGAGCTCTCGCCTCACCCTCAACCAGCCCTCCTGGAACTCGCACGGTGTGGGGAACGGCTGCTGTAGGCCCTCACTCGCACCCATCCTATGCCCAGTCAACTGCTGCCCCCCGGGATGGCTGGCTTGAAGGATGGGAGGAGGAACTTTTCGCTCAACAAGAGAGAGAACTGTTGGCACAGACGGCGACCGAGGCAGACAACTCCGCCTCGACGTCGGCCGGGAAGAAGAAGAAGAATAAGAATAAGAAAATCACATTGATGTCTACTAACATACAGAGAGGTGCCTGATGTTAAGATCAAGATTTGCTCTGTTATTTATCCTAATATTTGCTCTGATTAGTGTTTGCACCATCTACCTAGTCTCCCACCGTCAGTGATTTAAGAAATAAACTGTTTTCTGCATCGTGGTGGTGATGAGTCGGGGATATTCTTCGGAGTCGCTACAGGCGTCTCAACTGGAACTCGCATATTGTCAGATTTACTATACACTACATGTATTCATTCAATATACAAGAACTTTACACATACATCAAACATATATACCGTTTTCTGCCCCAAGAACTACTGAGATCCTATGGTAGGTCATAGAACTGTAACAAAATAAGGCGTTTCCGGTCATGAGAAACGAGGGAGCTAAACGTGGTCTGTTCAAAGAAAAATCCGAAAGCCTTGCGTGCAGAGTTGTATTAGGGCAACGATCGCTGCAGGTGCACTCTGGAGTCTGCCCAGAGTCTGGAGTCAGCGCATTGGAAGACGCAGAGAATTGATTGGACGAATGGGCTAATTTTCAAATTTCAGGGAGAGGCCAGGTTGTTGCACTCCCCTAAACTAAAATTCCTCTTGCGCGGCCGATCCTTAAATTGTGCCTGAGCTAAACTCAACTAAAAAAAGTTCCCCAGTTTTATTGTTGACCCTGCCTCGCCCTCGCAAACAATTCTCCATCCACTCCTCTTTTCTGGCCTCCCTTGACACCCGCGCTGCTCTTTCTTCATTCCAATTGCTTTAAGATTATACGAAAAATTGCTCCAGCTCATTCTGACTATCTTATGATCAGGATACTATGACCGTCACACGCTCCCAAACGGGGAAAACCCCCAAGTGAGTCTTTCAATTCCCTGTTCCAGGAGGCAAAAAGCCCCCCTTCCCTTCAGCAGCTGAATGTCCACCCTCCTGCGAAATACCCTTTATTGGATTCTTCAATGTGAGGAAATTAGTACACCTCAACTAACATTACTTCGGCGCCTAGAAAAGTGGAGCGTCCGGGCTTCATCGAGACACCTGGCCGCCGGGTCACCCGTAACAGCGTTGCGCCTTCCGACGATGCATCCGATTCAGCGACCGAAAGTCGAGGACGAACTAGGTCCGTGACTCGGAGACGCACCTCTGCCAAGGTCAAGGTCGAAGAAACCTCCGAAGACGAGTCGAAGCCTGCGTCGCTAAATGGACACAACGATGTTGCGAACGGGAAGAAGCCACGCATTGTTGACGGCTGGGAGGAAGGCAAGGATCCGAAGATTGACTACAGTGGACATTTCGAATTTGGAGGCTCGTTCGGTGTGCTATCGATGATGATCGGTTTCCCACTACTCATGTATTACATGTGGATTGGAGCCACCTACTACGACGGTAAATTCCCTCGTCCTGCGGAAGGCCAGAGCACGACGGACTTTGTCGCACACCTGGGCAACTTAGTATACGAGGGCGCTTTTCCATCGCTCAAGGCGTGGACTGCTTACTGGGTCTTCTTTATCTTCGAAGGTGCCTGCTACCTGCTTCTACCCGGCATTACTGTCATGGGCCGCTCGCTTCCTCATCTCGGTGGAAAGCAGCTCCCCTATTACTGCTCCGCCGTTTGGTCTTTCTACACTACGTTTGCATTGGCTGGTGTCCTCCATTTCACCGGTATCTTCAAGCTGTCCACGATTATTGATGAATTTGGATCCCTCATGAGTGTTGCGATCCTCTCCGGCTTCATCGTCTCCTTCATCGCCTACTTTTCGGCCTTGGCCCGCGGCGCGGAGCATCGCATGACAGGCTATCCTATCTATGACTTTTTCATGGGCGCGGAACTTAACCCCCGGTTGTTTGGGATCTTGGACTTCAAAATGTTCTTTGAAGTCCGCCTTCCTTGGTATATTCTTCTTCTTGTGACCCTAGGAACGGCAGCTAGGCAGTATGAAAATTATGGATATGTTTCTGGAGAGGTTGGTTTCCTGCTGTTGGCGCATTTCTTGTATGCCAACGCCTGCTCTAAGGGTGAAGAGTGCATTGTTTCTACATGGTAAGCTACCTGCTTAAAGTCTTGGATCTGTGACCAACTAACCTGTCCCAGGGATATGTACTATGAGAAATGGGGCTTCATGCTGATCTTCTGGAACCTTGCTGGTGTGCCTTTGAGTTACTGCCACTGCACGATCTACCTTGCAAACCATGACCCCGCTACCTATCGCTGGAACCGCTATTTCCTTGCCTTCCTATATGTTGCCTACCTGTTTGTTTACTGGGTATGGGACACCACCAACAGCCAGAAGAATCGTTACCGCCAGCAGGAACGTGGCACTCGAGTTTTCCGAAAGGCATTCCCCCAGCTTCCCTGGCAGACTCTTACGAACCCCAAAACAATCACTGCGGCAGATGGATCCAAGATTTTGGTTGACGGCTGGTGTAAGTGATTCCAGGGTCAAGACTCACTATCGGTGACTAACTTGCGTACAGACGGCAAGGCTCGCAAGATTCACTACACTTGCGACCTCTACTTTGCGCTGAACTGGGGTCTTATCACCGGCTTCAGCAGCCCCTTCCCATGGTTCTATCCTGTCTTCTTTGCATGCATGATTTCTCATCGCGCTCTCCGTGATATTCAGCGTTGCCGAAACAAGTATGGTGAGGCATGGACCGAGTACGAGAAGCAGGTCCCGTACTTGTTTATTCCTGTAAGTCAAGGTCTTATCCGCTAGTTCTTATGATTTTTGGGCTAATGTGCGTGGTTAGTACCTCTTCTAAACCAGCTGAGACCATCAACCGCACCTGCACTTCTGCTTCGGCGATCTCACCACTTCGCATTGCCTTCCTCTATTCTTATAGCAGAACACCTAGATTCACGACGAATACGTTGAGGATCTGTTTACGCAACTTTTTCCCCGTTATTCCTATTCATAATATTGGCATACATGATTTATTTGACCTAGCTTTAATCCCCTACCATTCACTGTAACTTATTATTCAATTTCCTGTACCTCTTTTTACCTCTTTTTTTTCTTCCCTTCTTAACCTTATTTCATCCACTTTTTCTTTTCAGGTTTCCATCAATTATCTCAATTGCAAAAGTTGACGGCCGCAGATTAATAACTAATAACCACTAACTACTTCTGAATAACCAGAATGAAACTTGATCACTCAGATATAACAATGCTAGTACCTAAATCTATGTAATAACAATAATCATTCACAAAAGTTTCCACAATCATAGATCCATAAATCACGTGCCCCACCCCTCCATGAGCTTATCAAACGATCAATCATCATTCATCGATCGTCGGACCAACCCCGCGATTCTCTATTACTTTAAACTGATCGACTTCCACGGACCAAAGAAAGGAAGAAAAAAAATCATAAAAGATTTACAATCGCACTCAATTGCTCGCCATGTTGATCACAGAGTCATTTCACGATGTCCCTACCACGGCAGACGGACAGGGAAGCATGCGTATGTCCTCCGTGGAACTTCCATGTATGGATCTAGCTATCAGAAAAAAAAGCTACTAATAATGTTCAAATAGGCATATATGTCTTCCACCCATCTATCCCGGGTTACCCCAAGGCCAGATTCCCGGGTGTAGTGGTTTTCAGTGAGATTTATCAGGGTAAGGGCTTTTCTACCTACCTGTCACTGTTACCAGTGTATGAAGACGTCTAGCTAATTAGAAGAATAGTCACCGGGCCTGTTGAGAGATTCGCCAGGCAAATCGCAGGTCAGGGCTATATTTGCGCGGCCCCATCTAGCTACCACGAATTCACAGGCCCAGAGGCGTTAAAATACAACGCTGAAGATACTGATAAAGGGAATGAGTGGAAAGTGAGCAAGGTATGTACCTCCCTTCCTTTCTATCTCTCTTCCTCATGGCTTGGATAGTTTTGTTGAGGCTTATTTGTGGTTTGGGCGGCGTGTAGAAAATCGCAGCTTACGACGAAGACGCCTCTCTAGCTGTTGACTATCTCTTGTCACTGCCCACGTGCAATGGCCGAGTCGGCGCAACGGGTATGTGTCTCGGCGGACACCTAGCGTACCGGTGCGCATTAGATAGCCGCGTGAAAGCAGCGGTTTGTTACTTTGCGACAGACATCCATAGTCGGACGCTGGGGAAGGGGAAGAACGATGATAGTTTAGCCAGGGCGAGCGATATCAAGGGGGAATTGATTATGGTTAGTTTTATTCGCTTCTAAACCCCCGGCCCTGGTCTCGATCTCTCTCTCTCTCTGTCTCTCTCCGGAACTCTTCTTCAAGAGAAAAGAAAGGAAAAGAGACGCAGGACCCTAAATTATTAGAGTGGTGTGATGTGGACTAACGGAATACTGCAGATCTTCGGAAAGAACGACAACCACGTGCCACCAGAAGGAAGGGACTTAATCCGAAAGACGCTCCACGACGAGGGTGTTTTATTTAGTTTCTACGAGGTTGCCTGGGCACAGCGTATGTTTAAACAAGAATCAACCCATCCAAACCCCACCCATCGTGACCAACGTATAAGTATTTGTCGCTCGATTCTAGAACAACTTCCAGCTAACAGTATTGGGTGGGGAATTCATAGATGCATTTATCCGGGATGAACTCAGCAAGGGACGATATGACCCTGCGATTACCAAGGCGTGCTTCGAGATGCTCCTGGAGTTGTTCGGGCGAACCTTGAAGCTGGATCTCGGGGAGCATGATGGACAGGAGCTGAAGATTGAGGATGTTTGCTAGAAAGCAACCAGAAAAAAAGGACAGGGGTTGATACTTGATTCTCTTGGCTGTTACAGCTATGACGTACGACTAGGTGATATAATATGGCAAGTTGTCAACCACGCCACGCTAACAACAAAGAAGTTTCCTGGTCTTGACAGGTTTACTTGAATAATTGAGTGAAATTTACCTTCACTTAATACTCCATAAAATGTTTGCAGATTCATATGGACAGGAATCCAACTTTATTATTCTCCCTGATTAATGACCTGAGGAACGATCTACTCCGTGTCACTCGTCTAATTCATCCTCAACCAAGAGACCAAGATAACATTGCCAAGTCTGAAATAAAAGAGCCTCTAATCACACCTTTCTTCATCTCCCCAGGCTAGAATTGATTACATCAGGCGGAGATTTTCGATCCAATATCCTCCTCACAGACCCTAGTAAGGGGCGCAACAGCTTCAGTAGCGGGCGCCTCTTAATATAAGGACTACCCTATAAGAATAATTGCAACGGCCATTACCCCATCATATTAATTCAGTTAATTAACACTAATCACTCATCAGAATTTACAGTATTGACGACTTTATAGTTATACCCCGTACACTTTGCTAATTTGTCTGTTCGTGAGACAGGGATGTTGTGTAATAATGCTTCTTCTCTTGTAGATAACTTCTCGAAGTCCGTTAGGAAATACTATTTTTATGAGAATGCACCGAGTTACTCATCCTCAGAGATTGAGTTAAGAGTCATTCATGCAGGATTTCATGGCATCAAATTATCATGGATCTTAATGGGGGTTTGAGACATGTGGAAGTTATTTTGATATTGGCACGGAAGACAATCCGAAGGGGGTGGGTGTCTTGTGTGACCGGGCGTTTGTTCCTGGCAGTGAGGAGTTGCTTCAAGGTTGTTTGACCATTTTGCTGGGAGGACGGGGGAGATTAATAATATTATTATAACATTTATAGCCTCCATGGATGGAGAGCTTGATGACCATAGAAGAGTCGATTCCAAATTCCAATGAGGGGAGATTATCTGCAATTAAGCTTAATTGGTGCACCGCTTGAGAGATTGAGTTCAAGAAGAACTTTCTTTTTCCATTCTTGTTTGCTTCTTTTCGGTGAGAGGAAAGCAAGGGAGAAAGTCGACAGGAGCCCATCATTGTGGCATGAATTGAAGAGATAGTCGAGTTCCTCCTTGAGGAACCCTCGAATTAACCATGGCGGAAATCAAGGCATGTCTTAGGTAGGTTTTCATAGATGGGGTTCCACCTGGTGCGGCTGGGTGGATGTCACAGACTCAGTACTGCCTCGCTGAAAATGACAGTGAAATGATCCGAGCAACGGAGTTGTATTTCCACCTTAGATTGACAGTATTAATAACAGAGACGACGAGGATGCTTCGGAAAACGCATTTCATCGGGATTCCGATACTATTATTAGTTTAGAGGCTCTCTCGAGTGAGGCTTGGTTATAACTTATCAGGCAGCGAGAATGGAAACCGGGGAACTAACGGGAGCCATGGATGACAATGGGGGAGCAACCAAGGCTCGGTCCCAAGTCAAGACTATAAAGAGAGGGGGTGTCAATAATCATCCTCAACTATTGAAATCGACCGAATAATGGACAGAGGATTCAACAAATAAGAGACGTGGAGGGAGAAATAATCTGAGTCAAATCTTGGTCCAAGTCACCACCAACCTCTTGTGTCTCTCCCTCACCAGCCCTCGGGTTCCTGAATTCCCTGCGTTTGTTCTGCAGGGTTTCTGGCCGTCAGATTTCTGTTGAATCATTAAATAATATTTAGTTGGCGTGGTCTAGTGCCTCTGTCTCTGCCTATAGAATTCATTCTTCGTCCCTCACTGCCGTCTCGTGTTAGCTGTTCCAGGTTACGCTGCCCCTCTCACGCTTAGTCTCTTATTATTATCCTCTCGCTCCCGACTTTTCCTCCCCATCGCAAGATTCGCAACGAGGGTCTTGTCTTGTCTTGTTTCTTGCTTCTACCGTCGGCATTCTCCCCCCAGGCTTCTCTTCATCTCTTCCCCTGTCCGCCGTACATATTTACATACATTCCCCACGTATCGTACATATTGTGGCTGTCGGTTTTCGTTGTTCCTGATTGAGCAATCTCCTTTGTTGATTTATTAGATTTCCCTTTCCTTCTTGCGGGTCTCGAATCTCGCTTTTTGCCGCTACGATCGGGGGTTGGGGTGACAACATTCGACCGGGTTGCTGCACGCTCGGCACATTCGACGTGTCCACCACCTCGACATCTGCCAAAACGAAGGCGACAGACAAAATAATAATACAGAATAAATCATCGACCGCCGCAAAAGAATCCCAATAATAATAATTATTCTCACGGAGTACAATAATCTTAATCGAAGTTCCCTTCATTTCCACCTTGCGATCAGCGACGGCGCGATAGTGACTGGGCCTTCGGCGTGGGTCCAACATAGGGAAATCGGTTGACCGTTTTTAACAATCCGTCCCAACTCCACGCTCACTTTCTCTCGTCCTTCTTTTTCTTTCGCATGGTGGTTTAGTTCGATCAACGATCGCTAGCTAGCCATGGGTTCGACGCAGTTTGGGAATTTTAACGTGAGTTCTGCGACTCAGCCTATCCACTTCAGGTTGCATCTGGGTGACCAGGAGACTGACTGATCACATCTAATGGGTAGGACTTTTGTCGCGATTCCACACTGCCAGTCTGCAATGTAAGTTTTCCCTTCCTGTCACCTCCCTCACTGCATGTCTAGTGGACTGCGGCGACTATCTCAATTGATGGAGCTCCCGGCGCTGATTTTTGTTTTCTCCTGATATAGCTTTTTGTCAGCCGTAACCAGCCTCCTAATGCAGCATTTGGCGGATGTGCGCTTACTGGAATTGATTTGAGCGGAGATCGGAATCTGAGTAATTTGGGTATGGAATA
Organism: Aspergillus panamensis; assembly: GCA_027569225.1. Classification (NCBI taxonomy): domain Eukaryota; kingdom Fungi; phylum Ascomycota; class Eurotiomycetes; order Eurotiales; family Aspergillaceae; genus Aspergillus; species Aspergillus panamensis. Next base: position 174,707 of record JAPDER010000007.1, read on the forward strand.
CCACTGCCGATGGACGCAGTAAGAGAGACAGTGTGGCTCATTTTCGATTTATAGGCTCTATCTTGTTGGCGTTCATCTCTATTTTGGCATCGGCGGCTCTGCTATGGCGATCTGAAAAGAAGCAAGCTGCAGTGGGACGAAGGTATGCGCTGAAGAACGATCATAAGGAACGGGGCGCGGATCAGAGCTGACCCGAAGCGTTGTCTAGGGAGATACAAATATTCTTAATCGGCTTCATCCTCGTTGAAGTCTGCGAGATCTTCTCTGTGGGAGGTATTCCGATTACCGAGAATGTTCGCAAGGTTTGTCTCGTTCATCTTGAGAGTCTAGTTCATCGACCTGACGGTTTATAGGGTTTCTCGGCCGCTCACATTGCTCTCATCACTGCGACTTGTTGGGTCCTCTTTCTGAACGCCCTAGTGGGATACCAGTTTCTCGATGACGGTACCCCCGCCTCGATCGGTCTTTTTTTTGCCTCTGGTCTGGTCATCTTCGTCGGCACGGGTTACATCGCCTTGGATACAGCCTTCGACTGGACAGGGGAGTTTGCAACTACCGCGGACGACAATTACCGAAATATCGCCCTCTATGTTCTGTACTTGCTCTTCCCTCTTGTCTGTATCTTTGCGTTTTTCGTTTTGGAGACTTTCCTGGTGATTCGAATCCTCGGTGAACTGCGGCCGATGCGTAAGTCACATTTGAAGGACTCCTTGTCGCAAAATTAATTCCTAACATCTCTCCAGTCTACCTCGCCGCCGCGGCAATCCTATTCGCCATCGGCCAAGTATTCAACTTCGTCATTAGCACACATCTGTGCCAGGCGACGGATGGAAAAATCAACGGTGCTCTATTTGAGACGCTCTTCACGCTTGCGGCCGTGGCCACGATCTGGGTCTTCTGGAGCAGCATCACCGAAGATGACTGGCCCCTGCCCTTGTCGCAACCATTACCCGGATACCCATAATCTCTTCCATCAAACACACAAACATAACATAAAAGAAGCTCGCCCTACCCACCATGTCTAGTCCACAGAGAGCGTCGCCCTCTCCTTTTTTTTCCCGCTTCGATAATAATATATGACACACTACTTTGATCCCCCCTTACGATCTTTACCGCATGATTGATTTGATACCCGACCACCCCCCATGATGCTTACACCGAATTCCTCACGAACAACATAAACGTGGGAACGATGTTTTATACCTCTTTTTCCCCTGATCACGCTTTCACGATCGTCTTTGGATGCGATGCGCCTCGGTTGACTATGACATTTCTTCTACCATTTGACCCGGACTGTGCAGTTAGCTCGTGGAGCATCTGGTCATAGTTTGGTATATTTATCTGGATTTGCTTTTTTCCCCATTTTCCTCTTTTCTTGTTAGATACCTATTTGCAATGTAATTAGTGTATGTTTAAATAATACCGCTCCTTGAGTCAATAGGATCTTACATATGAATTAAGCTCAACTCTGGTCTAAGTATTTGCTTAGATCCGACTACGTAGGAAGTCCAGTTGTCCAATAATAGAAGCTCAATAAATAGTGATTGGGAAAGACAAAAATATATACAATACTCCATATCCAGAGACGGAAAAGGTTCACAAGCCATATGATCCCTCATCAACCAATGCAAGCCAGTCATCTATGAAAAATGCAACCAAAAGAACCCACATGAAGCAGAAGTAGAAGGCAAACATAGACCGAGGGGAAAAAAAAACCCATGCTAATCCGCCATTATCCACCATAACCCCTTCTTTCTCTCCGTGCTTATAAAATCCAATCCAGCCCCTCATAACCGCACCTTAACATCCACACACGGAAGCGTCCACTCCCTCTTCCCCACGGCACTCCTGAACCACTCCAATCCAAACCCAGCCCAATCATCCGGCCTCAACTGCTCCATTAGCGCCCCAGCCACAGCAGCCTCGGACGAAGCACACGACCCCCCATCACCTGGGAACAAACGGCGCTGCGCCTCATCGACCACGGCACCGGCCAGTGCCTTTGCGGTACTGTTGACTGTCTCGAAGACATAGCTGGCAAGGGACTCGGCTTCGGGCGGGATAAACGATGCGTTATTGCTGGTACCGTTGTGGTTGTGGAGGTTGTGGAGGAGCGACTCCTGGGAGTACCGAGGGGCGAACCAGTTCGAGCGGAGATTGAAGAAACATCGGTCCGACCAGTTACAGGTTGAGGCGAAGAGGATGACGAGGAGGGCGGAGCAGTAAATGCATGGACGGTGGAGGATGTAGGTGAGGGTGACGAAGGAGATGAGGAAGAGCGGGGAGGCGTTGGTTGGGATGAAGAGGAGAGGGAGCCAGCTAAACAGTTTCAGGATGGGTGATCGTGTGAGCATGTTGGATATAACGGATCTCTTTATCTCGGAGGTATGATGGATGGATGGATGGAGGGCGAGGTCGAGTATGGAGGGGGGGAATATTGCTTGCTTACCTCCTTAGACAGAACATGGTGTTCTTATTTTCGGTTGTAGGATAATGTAACAGCTCTCGGCGGGAAACTGCTTTGAGATGGGGGGAAGAGAGTTGAAAAAAGAACAGCGGGATGATGAATTTAGTGGCGAAATAGGAGGTAAAGTGGTTTGATCTGCAGCGAATGCGAGGTTAAGGTTAAGGTGAAGGTGAAGGTGAAGTGAATGAGTGTGGTTTCGAGATTCTCAATTCACTGGTGGGCCATAGTTGCTGTGATAGAAGTTGAGTAGGATTGATTCCAGGAAATTATGTCAATGGTCCAGTCCAGGATGCATTCATCTCTTCCCTGTAAAATAATCACAGCCCGACAAACAGCCGTTGAGTTGTGTACAGTAAAATAAAATACACCAAGGCACTTTTTGCAGGTAAAGCTAAGTAAAGTAAAGTACGGTATGGTCAGCCCCAAAGCTCCAGCCACACACAACTCTCACTCAACCAACTCCGAATCTCGTCTTCTTCCTCTTCCTCTTCCTCTTCCTCTTCCTCTTCTTCTTCTTTTCTCTCTGCTTCGCTGCCTTCCCTTCTGATTCTTCTTCTTCTTTGATCTGTACTATAGTCTATCATTTCTGTATCTGACTACTTAGTTCTTCCATCATTCTTTTCAATTACCGCTTTTTCCTTCCTGCTACCTCGCGTGTTGTGTCGTCCTCTCGCTCTTCGCTGTCTCTCGAAAGAGAGCTTCCCTGAGTGACGGTTGAGCTTGGGTTCCTGTTGGAGGTCGCCTCATATCACGGCGAGTGACAGAAATGTCCACCCCCAACGACGTCCAGGCTCTTCTGGCGAGCATCAGGGGACGTCCATCCCCGTCGAGCACGCCTGCCCAGGACCTCGGCATGCACCAGTATCCTCTGCAATACCAGCAAGGGTACCGACCCCAGCCGCCCTACGATGGCCAAAGCTTCCCACACCAACATCCGCAACAACACGCCTATCGACACCCTTCGGTCTCGTCGGCGATTCAAAGCCCGTCCCCAATGAATACTCCACCCCGTCATGGCTCGGATATTCTTAGTCCCAACGTCCCTACGCCTCATGAAATGTTTTCCCAGCAGCAATACGCCCAGCAGCAGCATCAGCCTCTACCACACAATCCCGATCGTGCGGTGAATCTGTTGAATCTGCTGAAGTTCGCCCAGCCCTCTCCGGTCCCACAGCAGGCTCCTGCCACCGGGATCGACCAGCCTTCCTACGCTCCGCCTGCTGGACCAGCTGTCAATAATGCTGCCCCGTCCCATACAAGAAACCTTTCAGCCTCCGACCTTGTTGCTACGCTCTTTGGCAGACAAGGACAAGCTCCAGCTCCCCCTGTCCAGCCTGCTGGTGCGCAACAGGCCTCTCAGCCTCCTGTGGAGAGGGCTCCTGCTCCTGCTACACCGAGCGCCGAGAAGACGCAGGAGATGCTCCTTCGTCTGCTCAACCGACCCAAGCAAGGTCAAGACGTACCTGAAGGTCCAGTGAAGCCGGCTGTTCAGTCGCCGGTGTCTGCCTCATCCCAGAGAAATTCTTTCTTTGAGCCTGAAATAGGAGGTAGCGTAACACCTTCCGTTCATGGCATCGAGTCTGCCGATATCCCCTCTGTGAAACCAGATGGGCTATCGCCAGCCGGCTCAGGTTCGATTTTCACCCACGTCAACCCCTTTGATCAATTAGCTGCTATTTCTCGGAACAGAACTCCTCAGCCTAAGTCTCGTAGCGAGAGTCCGGTCGTCGAGGTTGTGCAGAGTCAGCAGTTTAATGTCACTGCTCCAGTGGAGCCTTTGCCTGCATCGCAGCCGCCGGAGAATCCCGTGTATGAACGCGTCAAGACTCCTAGTCTGGCTGAAGAGCAGCAGGAGGCCGTGTCAAATGTGGTTGATAAGCTTGTGGACCAAATTACTCGCGATGTTGATGAGGCATTTGCAAAGATGGGCAAAGACAAGAAGGCTGCCGTGGAGGCGGCGCTCGAAGATGATAGTACCCAGGCTGTTCTCGAATCTGTTGCTACCCAGCTTCAGGAAGAGGCCATTGAGATTGAAAAGGAGGTGGCGAAGGATATCCTTGAGGAAACAGCTACTCTGGCTGTGGAAAAGGAGACCTCGCCCTCTCCCGCTGGTGAAGCTCTGGCGGACAGCTGGGAGAGCGCGGAAGATAGCGCTGAAAAGGAAGAGGAGCGGGTTGTTCCCGTCCACAACTTCCCTCTCAAGCCCTTCATCTCTGTCACGGTCAAGCCATCTACGGGCAAGCTTTCAACCCTCCGAGATGATGGAATTATGGATATCGCTCGCCTGAAAAAGGACTTCGACCAGTTAGACCGGTCTTTGACCTCCGCTACTCCCGACTATATTGTCTACGCACTGTCCAAGAATGGAGGAATGAGGATCATTCGCCAAGAAGATGGAAGTGACAAGCAGGTCTTCCGCTCTACTCGTGATCGCGTGTTCAACGTTGCTGTATGCACCAGCCAGTCGATGGGCAGTTCATCTGACGAGCAGGCTGTTCTTGGTATCGGCGTCAGTGGTGCCGTTTACTGGGCTTTGATCTCTCGAGAAGGGAAGGATCTTTTCGAACTGGACGCTCTGGAGAGCGAAAGTCTGATCTTCCCTCCCTTCCCGGCATCCGATGAGAATACTTCTGGTGGCCAGCTGAAAACGCGGGCCAAACGGAGCTCTCGTCACCCCGGGTTCTTTGCCATCGGCCGGGGTAAGAATATCTATGTAATCTCTCCTCAAGCTGCCGCAAACCCTGCATATGGTGTGTCTGGAAACAACCGTGTCGTCAACACCGAAAAGTTTTTCAAAGAGCGTGCGATGAAGATTTCAACGGGTAAGGCTGGCAAAGATTTCATGTTCAGTGACGATGACACTGTTATCGCCTCGCTTGACAAGACTGGCCGCCTCCGTTTCTGGGATATTCGTGAGGTTGTCAACAGCTCTGCTTTCTTCACTACTGGGCCCAACCCTGCCGAGGTCCGTATTCCCTTGAACACCTTCGTCACCGGATCACCTACCGAAAAGTCGTGGCCTACTTCCGTACTTTTCATCGATAAGCTACGTCCCTATGTCAAGTCGATGGCGCTCCGGTACGTACTTGTCGGATTGAAGCAGAATCACACCTTGCAACTCTGGGATATTGGGCTGGGCAAGGCTGTGCAAGAGCTTAAATTCCCTCACGAGAATGAATCAGATGCTATCTGCAGCGTTGCATACCATCCTGGATCTGGAATTATCGTTGTTGGTCATCCCACTCGCAACTCGATCTACTTCGTCCACTTGTCCGCCCCTCGGTACAACCTGCAGCCCATGTCGCAAGCATCTTTCATCAAGCGTTCTGGTGAGAAGGACAGCACCCTGCCGAAGCCCGAATCGACCGCATGCATGAGCGGCATCCGAGAGATCTCGTTCGCGTCAAAGGGCCAGCTCCGCAGCTTGGATCTTCTCCCGATCACCAAGGCGGCCGGTGATGAAAGTGGCTTGTTCGAGCTCTATGTCATGCACTCCCGCGGAGTGACATGCTTGAACATTAAGAAGGAAGACCTGGGTTGGGCCCAAGATAACAAAATCATCCGTCCTATCAATGCCCTGGAGGAAGGTCATATCGATATCGCTGATCTCCAGACATTCCCTACCTATGTTTCCGATGAACCTTCTGTCAATGGTGATTCTAATTCCACTCCTACCAAACTAGTGCCGAAGGAAATTGCAAAGGCTGCACCGGAGGTGGTTCCTGACAGCAGTGCCGCTACCGGTCCTAGTGCTTTGCGTACACCATCCCCCACCAAGGTGATGAAGAAGAAGCCTGGCGATGAGCCGGCTGAACCTGTGGCTTCCGCGGTTGCTAGCGGCGAAAAGCCGGAGAAGAAGAAAAAGAAGAAGGCGGCGGCAGCAGCCGAATCTATCAAAGCAAAGGAGAGTAGCACCACTCCTTTTGCTGTTGTGGATGAGAGCGCTGCCATCCCTGTTCAGTCCGCCAGCGACTATGTCAACGGTGACACCGTCAAGACCCCGATATCAACGGCAAATGCCTACAGCGCTACGACCTCTGTTTCACTCCTTGCTTCCGCGGCTCGTGACTCTGGTGACTGGAACAAGCACGTTGAAGCTTTACAAACTGGAGTTTCAAATGAGTTCAACAAGAGCCTTGGCCGCGAGTTGGAGGGACTGTACAATCGTTTTGACGAAGAGCGACGCAGCTGGGATGCAGCGTCTGCCGCTAAACAAGATCAAGTATTGCGCCTAGTCTCAAGCACCTTGTCGGAGAATGTAGAGAAGAACCTCGCTCGTATCGTTTCTCAGAGCATTCAGTCTGAGGTTGTCCCGGCTCTCACTGAGATTACCTCGACCACTGTCGGTAAGCAACTGAACACGGCTATTTCCCAGCAACTGGGAACTGCTATCCCCCGTGAGTTGCGTCAAGTTCTGCCGGACGCAATCTCCCGTGCTCTGCAGCAGCCTGACCTGACGAAAGTCTTGTCGGACGCTGTTGGCCAGAAACTCACCACCCTTGTGGAGAGTGAGGTTTCCAAGGCTGTACACAACACGGTGACTCCAACGTTCAAGAATCTTGCCATGCGCGCTGCTGAAAAGGTCGGAAGCGACGTCGAGAAGCAGATGCAGGCGCAGATGAAGCAATATGAGATCCAACGTCAACACGATGCTCTGAAGATTGACCAGCTCACTTCGCTCGTCCGCGGGCTATCTGACACTGTTGCCTCAATGGCGGCGGCCCAGACTGGTTTCCAAAACGAGGTTCTTCGACTTAACCGTGTCCTGGCCTCACAACAGGAAGAAGACAGGCGCAGTTCTGAGAGGTCTGCGGCACCCATATCGACTCCGGGTGGATCGCGAAGTGGTGAGGAAATTGAGATGGCAGAAATCGCCCACCTGATGAACCAGGGCAAGTATGAAGAGGGCTCGGTCAAGGTTTGTTCTCTCAGCACTTTTTTTTTACGTTGACGCCATGGACTAACTCTGCTATAGTGGCTCCAATCTCAGCAGCAGGCCGACCTGTTCGATAATCTCTTTGTCCGCATGAACCCTGCGTATTTGAACGGACTTTCTCCAATCGTCGCATTGTCCGTCGGAGTTGCCGTCACCTCTTCTCTGGAGACAAACACCCTCGAACGTCTTGCGTGGCTGGAAGTCGTAATGCAAACAGTTAACTTATTGGTATGTGGGACATTCCTTTTGATATTCACCAAGCACTAACACAACCCACTTTAGGATGCGGACATCCGCGAAGTCGCGCCCAAGATCATGGACATTCTCATCCAACGCCTTGACGGTCTGTACAGGTCCACCATTGACCGCGACCCACACGATCCCATCCTCCGCCGGATCCCTCCCCTCGTTCGTCGAGCCCGGGATCTCCGCGTCTAGGATGATGAATATGCTATGCTATGCCTTAAGAAGAAGTGTATCTGATGAAAACGCATATTACGAATTTTACCGAGTCAAGAACCAAAAAAATTAAAGAGAGCGAATGGCCGAAATTTGTTCATCGAGGTCATCTAATGAATAATCATGCATTGGGACATGGGAAAGCGACAAAAGCACAGAAAGCAGAGTGATTTCTTTGCATTTTTTTTCCTCTTTCTTTTTTTTCCCTGTGAATTATTGGTTATGTGAAGGAGCGATCACTATGGTTATGAGACATATGAGGCAATTGCTTTTACTCCGTATTCGGAATTAATATAGGAATGGTAAATGACTGCTTCTACCTTTTTGCTTCCTTTTGGCAAGCGTAGCTGCACATGTTCATAACATCAGTAGAAAAAGAAACCTACTGTGGACGAAAACGAGCTCAATGTGAAGTTGAAAATACCATCAGGAGCATATGGCTCAGCCGAAGTGGCTTGTGATTTGTTGCCCTTTAGCTTATTTTTTTTTTTTGAAAAACAGTAAATAAATAAAGTGTCTACTCATTTTACATCATAAATAAGAACTCTGGGCTCTTGTGCTCGATTTTAAATAGATTGACTTGGGGTTTTACTTGATACTTTATGGATAAGGATGGGGCGCATAAGTAAAGACAGATAGTAGTAGTGTTTCACGACAGGCATTCCTCTTTGTGGGAGTTATAATCTATATTTAGTTATACATACTAATTAATTGTAGGCAATTGTCGGTTGTTTATCATGCATAGTTATTCAGGCGTGAAACGCAATACCATCCTCTGCGGTACCCTCTTCAGATGCTGCTCCATCTTCTATAAACTCGAATCCCAACGCCCGCCAGTTTAATTCCTTGCGCCAGTGGATTCCGTAATAGAGTCTCTTATTCTTCTCCTCATCATTTTCGGTATTCTCGCCATCTTGGGTAACCTCTTCACCCTCGTTGAGTTGTTCTTCTACGTCGGAGACAGCGATAGGAGTGACAGCCGGCTCTGAAGCTAGCCCCCCCGTCACCATCCGTCCCTGTCTAGGGAAAGTAACCGAGCGGAAACGAGACAGAAGCAGTCCCATACAGCAACATATGCAGGGTTCATGCGTGAGATACACATCCAGGTCCGTGCAGAGGTAGCCGCCCTGCGAGCGCGGACGGATGCGAGCAGCCGGGATATCTTCCTGAGGCAACATTGCCGGAACCGCGCTGGTGTCCTTCCCGGTTTTCTGCAATTTCTCAGGAACCGGCGAAACATCTGGGGAATCCGAGGCTGTGAAATCCGGCTGAGAAAGAAAATGCGACTCGAGGGGGCTTAGCTCCGGTTTATCAGCTTCGGCGGCCGGGTCCTCTGCTCGGCGCCTGTATGCGATTATCTCGACCACCCGCATCAGCGCGTGGAGGTCCGGCCCGCCTTCTAGATCAGGATTGTATATCTCTCGGTCTGGGTTGGGACCGATTCCAAGTTGGATCTCGGCTTCGGAGAGGGCCCCGGCTTCGCGTCGTGAGTACCGTCCGTCGCCGGCCACTGCGACGATGGCGTCCGCCCAGTGGGATTCCGGGTCGTCTTCTGTCTCTTGGATTCTCGTTGTGATTTCCGGGTCGACGACGACGGCGCCTACCCTGCGTCCATTCCCTGATTGTTCGGCTTCCTGGGCTACTTTGCGCGCTAATGCTATGTAGTGTCCTGCGTGCGGTTGGATGAAGTCGCGCGTGCGATTTAGGATCTGGACGGGAGGTGCGACGGTAGCTCTTGCCGCGGCGGGGTTGAATGTGACGGGCCACATCGCCTGAGACCATTTTTCCGCTTGCTCAGTGTTTAGTGGGGGAAGGACAGGGACGCGGATCGTGTGGAAGGTAATTGGGCTCGCGGAATCGGGGGGCAAAGTTGGTTCTGGGTTTGGGGCGAAGGGGGCCAGGAGCGTTTGTAGCTCGTCTATGTCAGGGAGAGGTGGGGATATTAGGACAAAGATTGTCTGAGAGGATGGCGGGTCTGTTAAGAGAATTGGCTTCAGATGTTCCGGTAGATTGCTGTGTTTTGCGAACCGGCGCAGGTGATTCATGGGTTGAGAAGGGCTACGGGGGAATTTCGCGTCTAAAACTCTGTGAACCAGTGATGAGCGAAGTTCATAGCCGTAGTAGATATGGCGTTTACACTAAGGAAGCAAAGAGAAATGAGATCAAGCCTCAGTACACTCACTTGATGACTTTCGAAGCACATTTTAGGTTCACTTCTGCGACATATGCATCATCTAGAGGTCCGTTAGAGACCGGGTCTGCGCTTTCCATGTGATGAGGGAAGAAAGGTCAAACATACCATATTCTTCGGCTGGCTGGGTTTCCTGCACCGTTCTGATAGGTGCCACCTCACCCACAAGAGGTTGGACCCCTTGGACAATATCCTGTAGCTCCATCGACTCGCGAGGTTGGGATGAAGTTTCTCTCTGATAGCGGGGGTTCACTCGAGGCGGGGTGGTGAAAATGCAGACGACGGACGCGATCACGAAATCGCCAACTGCATGATATCAACCTATGTGCAATGGCTGCGCCTAGTTAAAAGGCAGACCGATCGCCTGATGTCAAGCAGGAACAAAAAGAGACCATCCCGATCCAAAACTGATTCCGTCCAGAACCCTGTACCCTATGACCTAAGCCCTGATTCAGCAGTTTTGGGACGAGTATTCTTCGTGCCTCAGGCAGGACAAGAGAACGTGGACGTCATCGTCCGTGGCAGCCAATAATGATGATGCAGTCACTTCTAACAAGAAAGAGGATACCTGGGAATAATAGCAATAATAATACAATTCTGATAGTTATTTACAATTGTGTCTCGGATTTGCACTGAGGACGTAGGAAAGAGACCACGTTTTCTGCGCTATTTACTTGGCAACAACAGAGATCAGGAGGAATAGAAATAGAAAAAATTTTCAAAATGCCACCAGGACACCAGCTAAAGCAAAACACCCAAGTGAAGATGTACAAGAACGAACCCGCAAAGAATATCGAGACAAGATAGCAATAAAAGGGGAAATAAAAGGAATCCGCAAAGAAAACATCAAACGCCAGTCGTCGACGACTATCAACCTTATGTTCTAAGTGTATACAATCTCAACTCCATGGCCCCGGTTTATGGGTATGCTTTGCATCGATACAATCACATATACGCTTCGGCTTTTTGCTTGGGGATGCACTTTTTTGAGTTGGGTTCAAATGCGGACGAAGCTTATATATCAATCCGAAAGGTAAAGTGAAGTGACCACTTGTTGAAGTAGAAGGCGAGGTACAGAGGCAGCTCAGCGAGCCGGTTCGATTTCATACCCTTCACACCTTTCTACCAAGCTTTGGTAGTAATCTTCAAGCACTTCGGGTTGAGGAACGATGCGCCACTCAACTCGGAACAGGAATTCCAACTCGAGGAGAGCCAGCTCCGTCATACTAATACCCCCCACTCGAGCATAGGTCTTGTTGGTCCAAAAGCTATCACTCAAGCCTTTGGAAGCAACGGTAGCACTCGTAATTAGAAACCGATGGATTGTCAGGCTGGAAACAGTAAATGAAGGATATAGCGCGCAGAGCCGGTCAATGTAGTATACCATGCTGAGTAAGATTGGGGGCGCCAAGGTGGCGTGGGTGGTAAGTCGCTGGAGGTAGTCTTGGACAGATATCCGCGGCGGGGAGCGTGAATGGAAGCGCGTCAGCCGACCCTGGTGGAGGGGTATCTTATCGTTAAACCGTATCAATTCCATCAGCATGCTCGAGATCAGAACGACAAGGTCCCTCGTATCCGCTAGCTCATAACGTGCAGGGAGCACTTTCACCTCAGGATTGGAAGGGCGCAACCGCTTTGACTGGGAGCCATCGGATTCCCGCCTCCCTGGGCCTACAGCCGTACCGCCAGTCTGGGTATCGTTTGGGCTGTTCCGCTTGTTGGACCCCAGGTTGCTGCCGGTGGGGGCTGGCATTGGCGGCGCTAATGAAGTCTTGGGGCTGGCAGATACAGGGGCTGCAGCAGCAGGGGGAGGGGGGGAAGGGGCTGAGGCAGGGGTGGCCTTGGGGGCAGAAGAAACCGCAGGAAATCCGTTATTGGTAGGACGGTCAGAGGTTTCGGGGAAGGTGGCGGGATTAGCAGCAGCAGCAGCAAGAGGCGTGGAGGCGCTAATTCCGCCCCCAAGGGACGTCTGCCCGGCGGACATGCGGCCGCAAGGAGGATCCCCCGAGGGCCCTGTCGGAGAGTGGGAGACGGAATGCCGATTTAGGGCAGATCGAAGCTCTTCGATGGCCAAGCGGGAAGAACGCCGACTAAAATGACTAACGGGCGCAGCAGACGGGTCGCGGGCTGGCTCATAATGCTGATGTTGGTACGTAAAGGGGGCCGAATTCGTCGACAGGCGGCGAGGGAAAGGTGAGCAGGGAGAGAGAGGAGGGTTAGGGGAGGAGGGACAGGAGGGCGAAGGGCGAAGGGCGGAGGGCGAGGGTGAGGAAGCTAGCATCTCCGCCCAACAAGTCCACCACGTGGGCGCACGACTGAACGACGTGCGACGAGACGGGTAGCCGCTGTGAAACCTTGTAATATTACTTCTGGGGAATGAAGGATGGTGCACAGACACATCGTGATCTGTGGCTTCGGCTGGAAAATGAAGCCAAATCTGGCGCGGACAGTGTGCAAGTCACAAAGAGCATAGAAGGGGAAAAGAAGATAAAAGAGGAAAGACTGTGAGTACGAGGCCGGCTGTTCCTCAAGGCAAGACAGAGGGGAGTCAAGAGTCAAGACACTGAAAAAAAGAAAAGAGAGAGAAAACCTTGAAAGGTCATTCACGCACATTACAGGTAAGGATAAGGGAAGGCCAATGGAAAACCTTGAAAGACCGGGAAATCGTCAGTGGCACCCGATTCCGGCCAATGAGATCCGCCAAGTACGGCTCCAGAAGGGGGATTTGGTTAGCATTCTTACAGCTCGAATACACGGTTTCAATGTTGCCCGACGGAGCCAACAATTGTGGACCGTTTTTGATTACCGTATCAGTAGCCGGTGTTGCGATTGGAGAGGGATTATTCTACCAAGTATAATTGGTGAGATTATTGGCTCACGGTCCCTTTCATGCACAACAGAAGTTAGGTACGGAACAAGGAAAAAGCATCTGACCCCCGGGACTGGGGCATACCCCTAATCTACCCTAATCACTTGGTGAGTGATGGTCAGATGTGGTAATTGTATTACCAGGTGTAATTTTTCTCGGACTACTAAAACGCTTCTGACTAACACTGCGATGTAACTGAGTTGGACTGTGAGAGTCAAAATGGCGGCCCTGTATGGTAATTATATGTACAGTAGTAGACGAGACTCCGGAATATACGGAGGATCGGAGGAAGAGCCGGGCAACTCACGAATCACTGGGACTAGGGGTCAGTAATCTTGGATTTTCTTTTTCCTTGTCTAAATAGCTTAGTCAACCCTTTTTTTTTCTTTTAATCATCAAAAGTTTTCTAGCTAAAAAAAGTATAAAAATTATATCACCTGACATAAGTAATAGTATAAAAAAAATAAAGAAACTAACAAGTATTTTACTTTTCACGTGAAGTTAATAAAGCCAACCCCTACACTGGACATGTTTTCTCTTTCAAAAGCCCCGTGATTCAATTCAATCTACCTCGGTTTGGCCTATGATCTCCTTTTGTAGTGCGTCCTTCCGGTCCGTTCCTTTTTGTCGGCGGAACATGGCCCATGGGTTTGTGCAGCCGCCCATAAGGCTGAATCACATGAGATGTCATTTTGGGGGAAAAAATTATCTGATGAGTAATCAATGTTGGTATAAGTCATGTAGTTGATATCAGGTGATGTCACCTGACTTTGTAATGTAGATCACATGATCCATTTCCGAAAGCAGTAAGGTAGCAGGAGGCTGGGTATGGGGGTTATCATTCCTGCTGCTGGTAATCCGATAACGCCAAGCTCGTCGGACTTGCGACACTCTGGAACTCTCATCATTTGGAGGATCGGAAGAACATCTCTAATTCTCATTTCGATCCCAAATCTCTGGTTCTTCGTATATATTCAAATCTGCTTTCATCCATCCCTACTTCTCCTGATGCCTCTTTGCTGTGCTTAGAATCTTTGACTTGTGATCTAGAAGAACTGACAGCTGTGACCTCAACCACCATCCACCTATCGCCGCATACAGCATTGTCTACCTACTACTAGCTACTCTGAACCCCTCTCCTAAACCAAAGCATTCCAATTTACCCGCATCTTCGCCCATCTCTCTGTCAACAGTAGGACAGAGTATCTATTCACTTCCCTGCGGTCTCAAATTTTTTGGTTTCCGCCGATCAACGCAAGATATCCGCCCACAATTATCCTCCCGCGGGAGGCGGCGATTCAGACCATGACCCGAGCTGCAACACCCCCGATTCTCTTGCAGTTACAAAATGCCGAATCTTTATTGTCCCAAGCGGCCGCTCTTCGCAGTCTTAAAAATGAAACAATTGGCCATGATCAACACAAGGAATCCTGGATCCGATTGGGAATTATTCCCATCCTCGCCAACGTTCTTGCTTCCCGCAAACCTGGCATAAAAACCACTTCAGTTACCGAGCTCAACGGAGGATACAAGGACAGCCAACTACCAGGTTCGAAGGCAGACGCGGATAAGGCCTGTCTACAAGCTATAATAATTACAGGAAGTCTAGCACAAGGTACGAGGCTGTCATGGAGATGAATCCGACGGATGTGCCCTTTGATAATTTTATAGCAACTAACACTCGGATCAGGAGGTGCAGCCTTTCTATCACCCATCCTCGCTAGCAACATACTTCCAACCCTCCTGTCCATCCTCTCTTCCCCCAACTGCCCGTCCAATTTTGTCCACCCCATCCTCCGGGTTTTCAACAACGTAGCAGATCGGCTGCCACTGCAGAGTCAGCAAGAGTGGCCCAAAGACACACGCCTAGCCGACCTCCTGTTCTCGAATGAGCATATCGGCTGCTTAGCTCGCATTATCGGGCAGGATTACGGCTCTCATAGCAGTCAAGCATCCGTTGAATTGGCTGCTTCCCTCATTGGAAAACTATGCACAGAAGAAGCACACAAGGCAGTGCTTGCTGACTGCGGTGTCCTGGATGCATTAGCCGTGAAAATAGCATCCTTCGTGGTTACCCAGGGATTTGTATTCCCTGGAGCGGAAAATCATGTGCAAGATCCTAACGCTCTAGGATCCTTGCCACCCCCTGCTCCACAAGGAGCGAAGCTCGCACCGATTCTGCGCGCCGTCACCGTCATTATCGAACATTCAAAGTGGCGCGCTGAGCACTTCCTTTCGTCACCAGGAATAGTAACTGTGTTTCCCAGACCAGTATCGGAATTCTCACCCTCCGATATCAAGAAGAATCCCTGGGGTACAACTTATCTATCCGGGACAGCGGTGCCACGGCAACCCGGAGAAAACCCTTTAGAATATTTACTTCCCTCAGTTCCATTATCACAGCTTAAGCCTTCCGCCAGCGCAACCAATTTCCCGCCCCTCGGCCATCAAGGGTCACATCGTCGGCCGAGCCACTCATTCCCAACACCACTATCGACATTTGATCCGCCAGCGTCCGATGACGATGAAAACCCTATCGTCCCTTGGCTTCTGTACGTAGTCCGCGCGGAAGGTGGAATGGCACGCTTGATGGCTGCCCGCTTCGTCACTGTTTTGTTCCGTCTAGGACTTACGAAGAAAAATCGAGTCTCCATGCTCTGTTACCTGCTGATCCCCATCCTCATCCGCATGCTCGATAAAGATTATGAAACGTCAAATGATGATGGGGTCCAGTATGGTGGGTTAATTCCATCTACTGATCGCCTTAAGGAAGAAGCCCCAGCAGTACTTGCCGCCTTGGTGATTGACGATCAGGAGCTTCAAAAGCACGCGGTGGAAGGGGAGGCAATCAAACGATTATCTCAGCTACTTAAAGAAACCTACAACCCTATTCACGGAAACGTGCACCCCATGTGGCATGCGGAAGTTAGGGAGGAGGGCGAAAGCTCAGATAACCTCCCCACCCAATGTCGCCTCGGCCCTCCAGGATTTTCACCTCTCCATTGCCACGTCATGAGATACAGGGAGAATATCCTGAAGGCTTTGGCCGCTCTAGTTCCCTTTAAAGACGAATATCGTAAAGCAGTCTGTGAGCACGGTGTGGTCCCATACATCATCGATTCCCTTAAGCCTTGTTCAAGCGACCCACCAACCGACGTTTCCAACCCGCGAAACACCGCTACCGATGGTAATCCAACGCCAACTCTACTAGCTGCCTGTGGTGCAGCCCGGATGCTTACACGCTCAGTGAGCGTTTTGAGGACCAGCTTAATTGATGCTGGCGTCTCAGCCCCCCTCTTTGTCCTGATTCGTCATCCCGATATCGAAGTGCAAATTGCCGCCACATCCGTCATTTGCAATCTCGCTCTGGATTTTAGTCCAATGAAGGAGGTTAGTTGTACACTTTTACCACACCTCAACTTTCCTTGGAACCCCAGCTGACCTTTCCAGGCAATCATCTCGGCCGAGGCCCTTCCTATTCTTTGTGAGCATGCTCATTCTTCAAATACCAAGCTCCGTATTGAATCCTTATGGGCATTGAAGCATGTGGCCTACAACTCCACCAACGATGTCAAAATAAGGATAATCGATGGTCTCGGGCCCGAATGGATTAGGCAGGTCATCACACAGGACCCAACCAGCGTTTTAGCCAAGCGAGGGACGGATGAGGAGCTGGATGCCAACACCTCAACTGGAATGAGCCGCGCCAACTCGGCTGGGGAGCAAGTAGATCTCTTGAACCCAGTGGAAGATACCGAAGAGAGGGATGAGGATATGAAAATGTCGGACACCATACCTTCCTCCAAGGTTAGCCTGGAGATGTTCCTTCCTAACGCTAGGCGAAGGCGCAAGCTTGCGTTGCACGGTGATCTTGACCAGACTACCCAAGCCCGGCAGGACGACATCGCAGTGCAGGAACAGACCCTCGACCTTCTACGCAATGTCGTGTGTGGACCGGGGGCATCTGAGATGATCGAACATCTGTTCAAAGAGATCGGACAGGAACTAATTCTAGATTCTCTTGCGGATAAACTCCGGCCTCGTAGTCTGCAGTTTCCTCATCGGCGAGAATCCAATCAAAGGGCTCTCCAGGTACCAACGGAGATTCTAGTGGCAGTGACGTATTTTATCATCCACCTTGCTGCCGGTCTCCCCTGGCATCGGGAACTGTTAGTGTCACACCGCGATCTGTTACGCTATCTCATGGGCTATTTCAACCACAGTCATCGAGACGTTCGGACGAACTGTGTTTGGGTTGTTATCAACCTTACTTACGAGGATGATGCGGGGGATAAAGAAGGTTGTCGTGACCGGGCATTGAAATTACGTTCGATTGGAGTGCTCGACCGGTTGGCTGACCTGGAGCGGGATCCGGACCTTGATGTTCGAGAGCGAACAAAAACAGCACAACACCTGGTGAATTCCTTGACCCATGCATAGCGATGGTTCTTTACGGTTTTGTCAAATTACTTGTCACATTTGATGATTTGTCTGCCATTTTTTGCGTAACTCACACTTTTTGCAGGCTGGGATCATGAAAAGGGGACCCTTGAAAGAGAGGCGTTTGATATGGATTTTTAAAGATCGCTACAGCGCAGATTCTGGCTGCCAAATATAATACATAAGGTACTTCATAACGCGCATCCTTTGCCAATCCAGAGGAGTTCATTGAAAGCTTCGAATTCATGACTCAAGTGACAGCTCTGCTTATCTTATCGATAAGATACGTCGTCAGGCCCAAAACGATGTCATGGTTAGTTTGACTCCCTCCAAGGTACAGAGTACAGCAGAAAATTATAGTAATATTACTTTGAATTCTTTTGTGACCGCTTCCCTCTCTATCCCCCCTAATCCTTTACATACATATCTCAAGCATATTCGCAACATCACAATGCCCCCCGTACCAGCCGCCATCCTACGCGCCCTCTCTATCCCCGACCCCTCCAAAGCCACCCTATCCACCGCCGGCTTAGGCTCCGGGTTCACCAGCACAGGTGCGATCCGAGCCACAGTCCCAACAGCCGACGGACAAGGCGAAGAAGAGCGCCGGTTCTTCGTCAAGACCTCCGCGGACGGAGAAGCCGCCAAGGAGATGTTCCACGGCGAATACGAATCACTAAATGCCATCTCGGGCGCGGTCCCGGGTTTCTGCCCGCGAGCTCTCGCATGGGGGCCACTTGACGAGGCCAACGGTGACGACAGCAGAACCAGCAAGAGCAGGGGCTACTTTCTCGCGACCGAATTCATAGATCTACGTGTTGGGGCAAGAAAGAGTGGTGCCTCGTTAGCGCAGAGACTAGGCAAGCTCCATTCCACGCCCGCCCCCGTGAACCCGGAGACAGGGAAACGGATGTTTGGGTTCCCTGTTGCAACGTACTGTGGGGATACGAGGCAGCCGAACCAGTTTCGGGCATCGTGGGCGGATTTCTACGCGAATGAGCGACTGATGACGATTCTGGAGTCGTCGGAGAAGAGGAACGGGCGGGATGCTGGGTTGCGGGATTTGGTGGAGAGGACGGCGCGGTGTGTTGTGCCTGCGCTTTTGAGGAATGAGCATCTGGGGTATAATAAGTCTGGGGATGGGGAGGGGATTACGCCGGTGGTTGTGCATGGGGATCTGTGGAGTGGGAATGCGGATCGGGGACGGATAGTTGGGAGTGGGAGGAAGGAGGAGGAGGAGGGCGTGGGCGATGTTGTGTATGACCCGTCGGCTTGCTATGCCCATAGCGAGTATGAGTTGGGCATAATGAGGATGTTTGGAGGGTTTGGGTCGTCGTTTTTTCAGGAGTATCACCGTGTTGTGCTTAGGACTGAGCCAGTGGATGAGTATGAGGACCGGCTGAGGCTGTATGAGCTGTAAGTCTTTTTGAATTTCCCACCAGAAGGGGAGTGGTAGACTAACCTTTATTGCAGGTATCATCATTTAAACCATCACGCAATTTTTGGAGCCGGATATCGATCTGGAGCTGTGTCGATTATGCAAAGGTTGTTGAGGAAGTATGGAGACTAGATATATACTTGCACGGGGGTTTGATATCTCTTGTACTTGCGGGCCAATTATCCTTTAATGATGGATAGTTGTAGCTTATATAACAACTATTAGTCCCTCCCTCTATACAGTTAAGCTTCCAAGCCTCATATTTCTTATCTTTCCCCCTCTTTTGTGTTATTTGAAGCAGCCAAAATGAAGATGGTTGAAGTATACAAAAGGATACAATGATACGGTCATAAATACCGGAACAACGATACTCCCACAAATCACGTGCTGCTATCTCAAGATTCACTTCGCATTCAAGAGAATCGCTTTCAATCTCCCAGCTGCCAGACAAGAACCCATTTTGAGGCTAATTGCTTACCCGGATCCCTCAGAATGGCCCCTGAACAGAAGGGTGATGGTACCAATCCGCCTGCACCTGAGGCTGCGGTGCCTGAACCTCCTCCCATCCACCCATCCTTCATCCAGGTAGCCAAGCCATACATTTTCGAACAGACTATCCAGAAGTGTATCGCGGCGATGGAGGTCAATCCTCTGCGGGAGGAGTCTTTGCGTCTTCAGGGTGTGACCTGGATTGATAACGTGCGCCGAGCGCTGTTCTTGTATGTTGAGCTGTCCGTTTCATTCTTCCTTCTGCTAACGACCACAGGCCTATCCGGACTTTCAACACTGCTGTGGTGTATTATCACAAGTTTCGACTCATCCACCCTGATACTGAGTATAACTATATGGTATGTATCTTATATCTCTAGTCCGAACCGCGCTCCATGGATTGCAGACAGAACATCTAACCCTTTAGGATGCCGCCGCGGCTGCACTGTTTACAGCCTGCAAGGTCGAAGACACCTTGAAAAAGTCCCGGGAGATTGTATGCGCCGCGTATAATCTCAAGCTTCCCCAATCAGAGCACCTATCGCCCGATAACCAAGTTAGCATTCCTCGAAGCTTCCCATTCGCCCCATCCCATCGATAGCTAACCTCGGTCTAGGTATTCGAGGGTCATGCACCGAAGATAATCGGACTTGAGAGACTGATGCTCGAGAGCTCTGGTTTCGATTTCCGGACACGACACCCGCAAAAAACACTAATAAAACTCGCCAGACAGTATGAACTAACGCCAGAATCGCGAATCTCCAACCTCGCCTACCGCATCTCCCAAGACCTCTACCGCACCTTTGCGCCGATTAAGCAGACGACCTCGACAATGGCGTTCAGCTGCCTTGAATTATCTGGGCGTCTAATAGACGAGCGCCTTGAACTCGTTGAGCTAGGAGCGGACTACGAAAAATGGAACACAAGTCGCGAAGAGGTGATGGGTTGGTCTTTCTTAACTAGCCTCGGGATAATCTCAAGAACAACAACCCCCGCTAACAAACACCAGAAACCCTTTTCGATCTTCTAGAACTCTACACCCATAACCGCGCAGCCACCTCCGTCGGCCCTCACTTCCCCGCCGACCGATTCCTCACCGTCCGCATCCCCCTCAACAAGGAAGCCGAAGCACACAGCCTCCCGCGCTACACACACTGGCTGAAGGAAGAAAAGGAGCCCCGGGCGAGGACCAACGGCTCAAAGAGCACGAAAACATCGGCTACCGAGAAGGCTGCCCCTCCCGCTCACCCTCTCATCCCTGTTACCGCAAACGGAGAACGACCCCGAGCCGGTGAGAAGGGCCGATACGGCGCCGTGCGTTTCATGATCGACCCGGAGTGCGCGGAGTCTGAGAAATCGCGTGTGGCAGAGTATTTCAAGGTCGAGATGGAAGAATACGAGGTGGAGGAGTGAATAAAGTCCTCCGGAACGAAGAACCAACTTCCATACTTGTGGTGTGGCGGTCGTGGCAGACCTGCTTTACCGTGGCATCTTTGTTTGTGAGGGCCTCTCCCCCCTCTCCCCCCTCTCCCCCCTCTCTCCCTTAAACCTCCTGGTGAATGGGGAGGGAGTCGGATCAGCTCGGCCCGCGATGCAATACGCCTGCATGCAGAGGATAAGCTCTTGCAATCCTCACTCCCCGTATTTTCTCCTGCATACCTCACCGCAGTCACGAGCATTAATATTAGCTCCCTACGCCACCTGGCTTGAACTCTGCCCACTCAATTGCTCTGAGTAAGCGATATATACGGACAGATTACTGGTGCTGGCTGCTCAGGACAAATGAGGGGATGTGTCGGTGACGATATTTCGATGTCTACGAGCATACCCGATGAAAAAAGATCTTGGTGCGGAGTGAAGGCTCTTATTTGGCCCAATATATGTCTGGATTTACACGCTCTGCCCGCAAGGTCACGCATTTAAGGACTTGAGCTGGCAGCGGAAGTGTGCACAACGTATTTTGTGAGAGATAGGAGGATGTTGACAAGAATATACCTTGAATTAAATTGTCACTCATGACATAAACTCAATTAAACCTGTAGTTGATAATGGATACTACTCGATTCTCGAGATGGAATTAAAAAAAGATAAATGCAAAGTACACAATGTGTATTGGCTATATATGGTTGATTTTACACTTCCTGCCACCCACAGACAGCATCGTCATCATTATTGCCCATACACCACAGGGACCACCAATGCGGATAGAACACAAAAGAGAGAGGGAAAACACCCTTATCCGAAAATTTTCACCTTTTCTCCCCACTCTTGAGATAGTTCTTTTTTACTTCCCTATCCTGACATGTTTTACACCAAGGACCTTCCCAATGCGATTATCAGACAAAAAAAAGCATATAAGAGATGCATGTCCTTACTCGCTCTCACACACTCACTCAAATACAAGTTACTCATCCAGAAAACGACATACAACGGATTCGGGCGAAGGGAACATGATGTAAATTATGTTCGCTTGCAGGTGAAGAACAAACGAACGGTAGAAGACGCTGAAGAAACAGTTAATTATAAAAATATAATTCATGTACCGCAATGTTGAAGCCCCGGAGGGGTTATTATCGCGGGTAATTAGAGTCGGATTAAGGGATTATTCTCATTATGTGGTTTCTCATCGACGTTTGAGCTCGGTGCTCAGACAGTCCAAGACCTTGTGGAAAAAGTTAGTGGCAATAATACACCAGGGATGATGAGGTGGGCGTACCGTTTCTGTAACTGTTCCTTGGTTGTACAGATACTTGCTCAAGCCACGAACCACTTCTAGTTGTTCCTCAACAGTGAGGCCGTTGATCGCAGTTTCGATAATATCTCCCACACTCGCTTTATATACTGCAATGAAGCTGTGGTAATACATGTATGCGAAGAAGCCCATGATAAACTGGCAGTCCATGCGATCTGTGATGCCGCCGTGGCCGGGAATCGATTCGCCGAAATCCTTGATCTTGAAGGTACGCTTGAGGCCCGAGGCGAAGAATCCTCCGAAAGGAGCAATCAGAGAGGCGAAGGAAGCGAAAACCAGAATATGGAACTGCATGGGCTCAATATAGAATGTCCTACCAAACCCAGTCCAATCCGGGATTGTATAGGGCTGAGGGACGAAGGCTGGGTTGGGAACACATTCCAATCCAGTCAGGACATTTGAACCGAGATCATTGACGGGGCAGATAAAGTACTTGTAGCGCATCAAGATGTTGGTCATGAAGTAGCCGAAAATGATAGTGCAAACCCAAGCGCCTATGAACCCCTCGACTGTCTTCTTAGGCGATAGTTGGATGAGCTGAGTTCGGCCGAATGTGATACCGCAGACGTAGGCAAAAATATCATTGGTAATTACCAAGGACGCTGGGAGGAAAAACCAGATCATACCCTCCAAAACGTTGTTCATGACGAAGTGGGCTTGGACGACAATCAGGTACAAGGCCATGTGAGTCCAAGCAAACTGCGTAAACTGGAATCTATAGTGTCCTTTTTGCAGAGAAGCAACAAAGAAGACGAAGCCTAAATCGCGCGTTCCAAATGTATTAGATCCCGGTTCTTGGCTAGAAATGACTGACTAAGGGGGGACAATATGCTTACCCATGACATAGAGAGTGAAACTGATGAATCGGTGATGCGTCGCCAAAGGGAGCAGGACCTCATCGACCAAGAGAATGTGCTTGAAATAGTAGATCACGCTTTCGCCGTAGAGAAAGTACATGCTCGTTGCCAAAAAGTACCAATTCAAAGACTTGGTGAAGCGGAGGTTCTTCTCCTTGCTAGGGACATTGGCAATGGCAATAACTTCCTTGAACGAGACAATTTGTACAGCAGACACGATTGCGATAATGTATATGTGGCCCGAAAACATAGCAATAAAGAAGCCAGCGATCATCACAAAGGTCCATATTGTGCGGGTAATGAAGGTCTGCTTTTTCTTCTCGTACTCGGACTGCTCGGGTTTCTGTTGAGACTGTTAGCGTTGGGTCAACATGCAGGGGCAGGGTTTCGTTCTTCACCTCTTCAGGGATTGTCGCGGGTTGAGCAACGGTTCCGTTTTTAGAGGGACTCCCGGGATCAGAAGCAGCATCGCTAGCATCTGAGAAGCTTGACCGACGGGCATCAGCGCCCCGGTGCTGGAACCTGACGTTCCGGCGTGATTTCGACATGGTTGGAATAGGAGAGAGGAAGTGGAGTGTGGAGAGAAACAGTTAGGCTCCTCCGAAGTGTGCACCGGGGAAGGAGGGGAAACAGGTGGACGGGGAAATCAGAAATCTAGGGAAACCGGGGTAGATCGGGATGGGGCTGACCAGGCGTGGAGGATGGGGGGACAGAACAATGGGAGAAGGAGGAATGAGAGCAGTGCAAAGGACAAGGGCACCAGTGATCGGCGTGAGTTTAGGAAAATTTCATGTGAAATAGGGATCGATTTGCCGGGGGGGAAAAAGCAAGGACCAAGGACGAGCCCGGAGGAAGCGGGATCTGAGGCAGAACGGAAGTAAAAACCATTTACACCTCTTGTTTACGGCAAGAGGAAGCCAGATGGATGAACAAGTGAGGGAGGGGGGAGTGGGAGGAAGATGGAGGAGGAGGAGAAGGTGGTGGTGGTGGTGGTGGTGGTGGTGGTGGACAAGAGGATGATTTGTTTGGTTGAGGCAGCCTAAGTCAACCTGCAGACTGTCATCTACGTCAGGCGGTTTTTCTCCTCCACCCACGCCTTTCGCGCTTCACTCTGAATTTCACCCCGACCCAACTCCAACTCCACATCCTTCCGCCCTTCTTCATTCATGGCGATCTCGTCTGTTGGGTATGGAAGATATCGACGATGAGTTCTTTTCCGACGATGGCTTCGACGATCTTCCCCCAGATGCCTTGTTGCAGCTGGAACAGGATGCCTTCCGCGCTACCCAGGCAGAGAACCCTCCCCAACAAGAACCGTCGACGGGTTTAAATTGGTCGTCTCGAGATGCCGTCGATTATAAGCCCCGAACAGTAGCCCCAGGATACTCGCGCCCTTCCAATGCCTCTCTACAACCCCCGGCGCAATTGCACACCGGATTGACAAATGAGTATGGTGCTCTAGATGTGGGAGAACTGGACGCGGTGGTTTTGGATGATGGAACAGGCTCTACGAATGCGTTAGACCAGGCTATGGCCTTCTCGGGTCGGTATCCCCCGCCGCAGGATGGTGATACTCTCCCGTTGGACGAGACTATGGAGCTTGAAGGAGGTGCCTCATACATCTCTGACATGCAGAAGGAATACGAGATCCTCACCGAAAAGGTAATTGCGCCGTGAATTTCAATCGACCACAGTATAGGTCTAACTCCTTCTTTTAAACTAAATAAGCTCCAATGGGAAAATGAACGATATACACACCTGGAAGGCGAATTTACTGTTGCCAAATCTATGGTCGAGACGAAAGCTGGCGAGATTGCTATTATCCGTTCGAAGCAATCTAAAGTTATCGAGGACTATGAACGGCAAGTGGCTGCGCTGCGCAAAGCTCTCGCCGAGGAAGCCGCAAGACATAAGGAGGAGGTGGAAGCTGCCCGCGCCGAGGGTAAGATGCTGGCTACGGAAAACGCATTTCTTAGACAAGACCTGGCCGAAGAGACATTACGGATCAACCAGCTAAAGACAAAGGCACGGCTGGAGGAAGCAGAGCCGCCCGTGACACCCAGGAAGACCAAAGTTCTTCCTTTTCGCGACGGATTTGACGATGACGAAATTCTGGCCGTTTCCCCGAGCAAATCGGCGCGATCTAAACGAGCTACACCAACTGTACCAGGGAAAAAGAGGAGAAGAATGAGTCAAGGAAGTCCGACACCGCTACACCTAACCCACCAGGACGAAGATATTGGCATTGAGACTTCCATGTCAGATGATGTGATGCTAGACGCGGCCCTGGAGCAGCCCGCTCCAAAGATCGAAATCGCCGGTGCTCAAGTTGTGAAGCAGATAATGAACCATCGAACGTTTCCTCGCGGCCGGCCTGACCTCGAGGTTATGGCAGCACTGGCATTCCCGTCAGAACCACATCGAATGCTGTCCAATATTCTCTTGGAGGAGATGGCCAATCTTGACTTTGGCAATTACGTGACGGAGCATATGCATGCCATAATTTCTCTTTGGTCCCGCGCGTTGAAGGAGAAATATTACAAACCAGTTCCAATGTTCATGGCAATCACGCGATCTATCCTGGCAATAGATGCACAATCTGTTCGAGACCTGATTGACCGCCTGGTACCTGTGCTGCAAGAATCTGGCGACGTCAATGGCATTCCCCGTTTCAAGCACTCACCGGTCTCACGCCAAAGCTTTGGCCAGATACGGCAGACGCCGGAGTCGGAACTTCAGCCGCTCGTGGATTCGACCGACGCTCTTGGGCTGCTGTATCAGATAGCCTGTAGATGTTTGAGCGAGGAACGTCAGCTAGAGAGCTTCTGGCGGAAGATCCGCTACGATTTTGTCCTGATGATGTTGAACTGCTCCCAGCATATTAATGACCTTAATCTGACACTAAGTCTTCTCTCAACAAGCGTCCGCACTAGCTCTTTTGGCTCGATCCAGGACAATGACCAAGACCAGAACGCGAATGAGAACTATATCATCGATCGCGTTGCCAATCTGTTAAGCGAGACACCGCAGCCAGACGCAGGCCAGGCCCCCTATGCGCGAGCTGAGATCTGCGACCTGCGTTTGGAAGCCCTGTCCTTCCTGATGACAGTAGCCTTCAACCCCATATTACCCGCTAGCACGCATGGCAGCTTCGTGATTGCATCCCATCCAACGGCACTGGCACGCCTGATCAGAGCGATGCACGATGAGCTCGATGCGCTTTATTCGTTTCCCCCCGAGAGGAACATGCACGCGTCCCTGGTAAATGATCTGATGCGTCTGATCTACTGTGTCATGCGGCGGCACCCAGAACAAGTCGATTTACAGTCCAAGCTGTCTCGAGTGGCCGGAGGAAAACAGAAATTTCTCGTAGTACTGACGCGACTTGCTTTTAGCGAAGGCCTGGCTCTAGAGTCTGGCATCGAAGATGAAACGGTCGAAATGGCGCACGAAGTTCTCGACGACGCGGTCAACCCGCAAGAAGCAGAGGCTTTGCTGGAAGCTTTCCCGCATGCTAAAGTGGATGATTCGAGAGAGATAAACGAATGAAAAAAATAATTGAAATTTGCATGGTGTTGGGTGGATTTAGGCCTATTTTATGTGATATGATGTTTTTTTGTACATAAATGTATGATGGATGGGATATGATGATAGCACTGATAATTTACGACATGAAAGAATTACGTTTCAATCTTTGCCCTGTAGAGACTATCTCCAACCATAGCTGACGAACATGAGTTGTGTGTAATGAAGTAATGAAATGTTACCTTTCAGACCCAGGGGCCAGCCAGTCAGTCAAGTAATAATAAGTTTCGAGGAAGGAAGAATAGAAAGACAATCAATCTTGTCCAAAATACTTTCTTTCATTGCCTTGTTCTGTCTGATATTTCGGAGGCGCAAGGAGGGAGGGAGGGGTTTGTTTGATTGAGTCTACTGATATTAATTGGTTGTTTGGGTGACATCACTATGACGACCAAGCAACATTAGGGAGGATGCAAGTTCTGTTTACATGGTGTTACACTCGACTCAACAGGATGACACAATAAATGTCTCTTCTCCATGCCCCCGCACAAGGCGAAGAAATGATGAAAAGATAAAGGATCCATAAAATGGAGAGTGCCAAAGAATACGCCTGTCAATGACCCGAAGGCCGTTGAACAGACTGTTCCGCCGCGCTGTGCAATGCAGGGACCAATCTGTGGTGGACCGCCTTCTTGATCGCAGCCACCCAAACAAGGTAAGTATGAAGAAAAGAAAGAAGAAAAGTATCTAAAAGATCGGGGGGCGATGGAAGGTTATATAGGGGTGAGTGGGGCACATCAGACAACGCTAACGGTAAGCGAGACTATTCCAACCAATAATAAAAGCTTTGCTTCCGAGTTGCTTTCTGCCTGAGATTTCTGGCTCTGGAGATCATGTGCCTTTGGATGGCTCACGTGATGAATGCGAAGTTTTGGGCGGTCCGGCAAAACGATGGAGGGAGCAGGAGAGAGACAGCGAGAGAGAGAAAAGAAGAGGCAGAGACACAACTGTCCCAGACTCGCCCATCATGAGGAACAGGGCTACCACGCCATTGAGCAAGCCGGTAAGCTTTTCCAATTCTAGGCCCCTACGTTCCAGGGGGTTTTACCCTGTTCCCCGAATCTAATTGGGATCAAAAAACCTCTTATAGAAAGTTCGACAATCATGGAGCAAATACAACCTGTATAACCTCAATCGACTGCGCAACCCGCCAACCACAACGAAAACCTTTTTTCAACAGAAATGGGCCGCCAAGTCGATGTCCCGCGCCTACCACGGTGAACAGGTTCGCGAGAGCCAGTGGACACGCATGTTTTCCCGCCGCATCCGAAGCGTGGTGCCCATGAGCCCCATGAAACTGGCCCAGGACGATGGATCAGGGGTGTCCGCTGGTCGTGGATCTGGTCTGGAGGGTCCCCAAGAGACTGGCCGGAGCTTCATCCGTCAGACTCCCTATTCACATATGACATTTGCTCCTCTAGAGCGCCGGTTAGATGTGGCTATTTTCCGGGCGCTGTTTGCCAGCAGCGCCCGACAGGCTAGACAGTTTGTTGTGCATGGTGCTGTGACGGTCAATGGAAAGAAGGTGCAGTTTGTTCTATGTATATTTGGGTCTTGGAAAGTGTCAAGTTCTGACGTTCTTTGCTACTTTGCAGATGAGATACCCCGGTTACCTTCTCAACCCTGGAGATCTGTTCCAGGTCGATCCCGAGCGTGTCATGTTCGCTACCGGCGCACCCAAGGACAAGTTCGAACGCCGAGAGGGCCGTCTCGCTCGCAAGAAGGCGTCGGAAGAGCAAGAAGCTGCTGCTGCTGCTGCCGAGGCTGAGGAGGGAGTTGCTGCCGTGGAGGAGGCAAAGGAGGAAAGCGAAGTTACAGAAAATGTGGCCGAGAAAGAGGATCCCCGCGAGACGCTGAAGGCTCTGCTTGGCCAAGCTAAGAACATCATGGCTAGCGGTAAGGACGTGATCCCAGCCAAACGCAAGCAGGAACTGCGTGGCTTTCAAAAGGCCGTCCGCCGAGTGCTGTCACGCTCCGAGTCGAGCACTGTCTTGACCGACAACCTGGAAGCACAATTTTCCGAGCTCACGCTGCTCCTCAAGGCGAAGAGGGCAGAGAATAAGGACGAGAAAGGCTCCAAGAAGGGCTCCAAGAAGGGCTCCAAGCAAACTCAGTCCACATCCGCTACCGCATCTGAGTCTCAAGATACCGAGGCCACAGCGACTGAAACCAAACCGGGCGACAAGCTGACTGAGGCATTCCAGAAGGCAGCACAGAACCCCGAGGAAAACTTGGATACGTCAGAGCTGACGGATGAGGAATTCGAGGTGCTCCGACGAGCACTCATCCAGATGCGCAACAACCCGATCGACAACACCAAGCCCTATGCCACTCCCTGGCGACCACGTGAGTATATGAACGCGTTTGCCTTTATTCCCCGATACCTGGAGGTCAACCAGAACATCTGTGCGGCTGTGTACTTGCGACACCCTGTGGCTCGACCTGGTATCTCTGAAGTCCCTACGCCTTTTAGTGAAAGCGTTGCCACTGGCGCCTTTTCCTGGTACCTGAGACGGCGGTAAATGCGTTGTTTGATGTTGTTGTTCATGTAATAATTCCCTTCCTCTCTCGTGTTTGACTTCGTATCTGTATTACTGGGATTTGGTGTGTTTTGCATAGTCGGTGCTCCTCTTCTGTTTTCTCTGTTGGTTCTTCCCAAAAATGCGGCCGACACTACGTTTGCAAGGTGTTGGATGAGCCTCACTGACTGTATGTACAATATATACAAAGAAATACCACTTATCAGCCATGAACCAAGATCAATGTATAATAGTTAAATATTCTCTTCGTCCTCTAGTCCTTAAATTCGGCCTTCTGGCCATAGAATAATGCCATGCCGATAGCAAGAAAGTGGCGTAATATTACCCGGGGGGGCTGAAAAATACCGGTATTCGACCCACAAAAAGGCGCAGGAATTGCAAAACACCCAGGGGTCTTCCTTTTTTTCACTCGTTTCCCCAATTTTTCGATCTTTTTTCTTTCTTCTTTTTATCAGGACGATCAACAGCGAAATCCATCACGACTTTATCTCACCCATCATTCCCCAGAACAACTCGTCCCTTTTTACGGCTCAATTATCAATATATGAATTTTCACTTAGCTATATAAAGCTCCAGTCACCCCTCCTCGATATTTTCATCCTCCTCTCAAGGTAATAATCCACGGGAAGAAAGCAAATCAGAGATATACCAATGTATCCTCCCTGGCAGGGGACCTCAACCCCCGCAGTAGCAGCCGCCACCCCAGGGTCCCGAATCGATACAGCCTCCCAGCCATCGTCGCAGTCTTACCAGATGTCACAGATGCGATGGCTTCCGTCGATGATGTCGCGAACGACAGCCCACGCCCACAATCCCCTCCCGACCATCTCGTCAAATCTGCGTTTGGGCCAGCAGCAGCAACATCAACACCAGCACCAGCACCAACAGCCACAGCAGCAACCACCCTCACATCAACAATCTCAGGCTCAAGCTCACTCCCATCAGCATCACCATCCACATCACCACCACCATCAGCAACAGCAGCAAAGCCAGCAAAACCAACATTCACACGCGGCGGTGTCAGCTGTGGTAGATTCGCGGACCCAACACCCACCTCCAGCTCCACCAGCCCCCGAATCGGTTGATAGTGAGGACAGCGATCGTTCAGATACCCCCGGGGGCACACCAGGGACGCGAGATGTAACAGGACCTGATGGGTTGGGAGATGCGGATTTTGCGCCGTCACCACCCCGACGCGGGCGAGAGGGTCCGCATGGGCGTCGTTCGGGGGTAGGGGCTAGTGTAGGGAGGAATAGTAGCAATAATGGCCTCGTGGATCGGGAAGACGAGGATCTCGACGGGGAGTTGATCTCTTCCGGAGCTGGGGGTGATGGCGATGGCGGGAAGGGCGGGGATCCCTCGCGGAAACATGGGAAACGGCTCACGACGAAGGAAGAGGTGTCGCTGTTTGAGATTTGCAATCGACATGCGTCGGAGTTCGGTCAGCGCAGTAATCTGTGCAAGTGGTGGATGACGGTGACGACAGAGTTTACACGCGGCCAGAGCCACCCATACTCGTGGCATTCGGTGCGACGGAAGGTAGAGCTCGTGACGAAACAGCGCATGAAGTTCTTGGAGGAGCAGCGCGAGAAAGGCGGGAATGAAAGTGATGACCTGTCGAATCCGCGCTGGCGTGCCGTTGTGGACGCCTGGATCCCTACCTGGCAGCGATGGGAGGAGGCCGAAGCCCGGCGCATTGAGAAACGGGACTCGCGACGGCCCCGGAAGAGGAAGTGGGCGGAGGGATGGGATCTCTCCAACTCAGAAGCTTGGAGAGCGCCTTCAACACCTCTGTCAGATCTAAGGAACAGTCAGAATCAAACCCCGACTCATGCTCACAGCCACGCTCAGCCCGCCCATGTTCCTCCTCTCTCCGCCACCCCCGTCCGACTTCCCCCAGGCTTCGACAACATGTTCTCTAGCCAAACCACCGCATCTCCATATGGCGCTCAAGCCCACCCTTCCTTAGTAAACAGCACCCCCTCCGGCGCCGACTCTACCGTCATGGCCGCCGTCCTAGAAACCCTAGGCAAACTCAACCGCCACCTCGACGCAGCCAATACCTCCGAGCCCCGTTCCTCCCCTGCCGTCCCCTCCTTCACACCCAACCTTGACTCCCGCTCCGCAAACCGCCTCAATCGCTCCTCCTCCCAATCGAATCCCGAAGAAGCAGCCAACGGGACCGCTACTCCCCTCGAACCAGTCTCCCCCACACCCGCTCACAACCTTTCACCCGAAACCATCAAAAAACTCAAGGAAGAGTTACGAAGGGAAATGCGCGAAGAGATCCGCTCCGAACTAGAGAAGGACCGGGCCTCATTAGAGGAGAAGCTAGATTCAGTGCAGAGGACGCAGGATATGATTTTGGATATGCTAAGACAGGAACCTTCTTGATCTTTCTTCCCCCCCCCCCCCAAAAACCTTCCTTCTCCTCACTGTGCTCGAACTTTCTTCGACTTCTTCTTCCTCTTCTTTATTCACTTTTACCATTTCACTGTTTAATATCTTAATATCTTGTACCTTTTTCCTCATCCATGATACCTGTCTACCTACCTCCCTACCTATCATTAATAGCGGACTTGGCACCGCTTTGTTATCTAGCTTGACATTTACTTCATCTTGCTCTTGTCTTTACCTTCGGATCTACTCCAAAGGGGTATAGATATTTATATCAACTGCCTACCAAAAATACATAATTCCATAATCTTTATCACAAGCCTTCCAGAAGAGAAAGAGAGAAAGTAGAATCTCCAATAGTATATTGCTAACACTATAGGAGAAAAACCAATGCAAACCAAAGACCGGGCTAAATTACAAAGTAAAACATCATAGTGGATGATTGGGGGTGGGGGTGCTACAGTTGCGAGCCTGATAATTTCCAGCATCGGCGCGCGTTTCTTTTCGGTTTTTAATGAGTTTTCCTCCTCTCGTTCTTCTTTTTCATCAAATTAAGAATAGTTGAATTGAAGAAGAAAGAGGATTAAAAACGGTTCCCTTTTCCTCGGAGAGAAAAAAAAAACTAGTAGTAGTAGGTCTCATCAACAGTGCGGCCTCTCATCCATCGGGGCTCGCTGCCACGGACGTAGATGTCCTCGAAAAGGTTGCGGGGGGTGTTCTCGGGGATCGCCATCTTCTCGGCAATGGCGACCTCCTCGTCGATGAAGGCACGAGCCTCCTTATCCAGGGCCTTGAGCTCATCCTCGCTCATGACGTTCCAGTTCAGGATGTTCTGCTTCAGGCCGGCGATGGGGTCGTGAGTGCTGCGCATGCGCTGAATCTCCTCACGACTACGGTAGGTAGTACCGGGGTCGGACATGGAGTGACCACCGTAACGGTAGGTGACGTACTCGAAGACCAGGGGACCGTTGCCGGAGACGGCGTAATCACGAGCGTACTGGACGGCGGCCTTGGTGGCGAGGACGTCCATAGCGTTGACTTTGATACCGGGGATGTACTGGCCACGCTTGTAATATTCGGTCAAAGCGGAGGAACGAGCGGCGGAAGTACCCATACCGTACTTGTTGTCTAGGGTGACAGTTAGCTCCAGCTGTTCCTCCTAAAAATATATGGATATTTAAAGAAGCTTACTCTCGCAGCCGAAAAGGGCGGGAAGCTTCCACAGCTTAGCCATGTTGAAGGCCTCAAAGACCTGACCCTGGTTGGCGGCACCATCACCGTACAGGACGATACTGGTGGTCTTCTCGTCGTTGTACTGCTGGGCAAAGGCAAGACCGGCACCAACAGGAACCTGGGCACCGACGATACCGTTACCACCGTAGAAGTTGGGGGCGAACATGTGCATGGAACCGCCCTTGCCGTAGGCAATACCCTCACGGCGACCCAACAGCTCTCCAATGATGGAGCGGACGGTACCACCGCGCATCAGAGCAAAGCCGTGGCATCGGTAGGATGTGATAACCTTATCATCGCGGGTAATGGCGTGTTCGATACCAGTGGCGACAGCTTCCTGTCCAACGGACAAGTGACAGAAACCCCTAATCTTCTTCTCCTTGTAAAGGCGATCGGCAGCCATCTCCATGCGTCTTTTGAGATAGAAAAAAAACTTAGCGGCCCCGAACATCATAGAAAAATTGCGTTACGCGATTCTCATACCTTATCGAAACCATATCATAATACATCTGCTTCAGCTCCTTCTTGGTCACCTCCATGGTGTATGGAGGAGGGTCGACCTCATAGGTCTCGAAGCTCTCATCGGAGAGTCGGACGGTGAAAGGCTTGTCCTCTTCCTATCGGGAAAGCATCGCACATTAGCATGGTTTTTTTTTTTTTTTTCGTAGTATACATCGTTTCCGAAAATTTCAACGAACCTCTGGGATATTTTCAGCATGCGACGAGGCAGCGTCCGTGGTGACGGAACGGCGGGAAAGGGGAGCAAAAGCCTGACGCCTCAAAGGCGCGGCCTGGCGGACCGCAGATCGGAACAACATGGTGGACGACAGGAGGGAAGTCCAATTGAGGAGAGACAGAGGATATCCAGGAGAGGAGGAAAAGGCGGGTTGGGTTTATCTCTGCAGTTCAACAACAATCGGAGATGTTGGGAAATCTGGATTGAACTTTCCAGGTGCGGCTAATCCTGATCGGGCAAGGGCCTTAGGTAAGCTCAGCTTCCTGATTGGGGGCCACCGGTGAGGATGCTGCAAACAATGCAAAGTATGGCTTAGCATCCTCTTTTTGCTCGCATTCCGGAGATTACTAGTCCGAAGGGCGAGACAACGATATTAAGTAAGAGGAGTTGTGATACTCTCTGTCTGTATGCGAAAATTGAGAAAGCACGACCTCTAATGTCATATCATCCAAAAATAAACCCTCAAATAGAATGCCATGGCTGAAAAACGCCGACTGTGTGACACGTTCACCCAGTGTTACACTCAGCCCAATGTACTCGGGCTTATAATATGCTCACACTCCGAGTCTTCGACCCCTGTCTCAATACTCAACTTCAACCCTGCTTGATGATTCTCAGTTTCACTCACGAGGCTGTGTTAATGGGTATGTTCATGCAACAACCAGGAATAAAATAGCGAACAACCCCCCACTCTGATAGATTCTTACCCCAGCTTTAATTAAGCGCTGGGAAGAACGATATGGCCCCCAGGACGAGGTATCTTGGCCTTGCGTGTGGATGCGAAGCATAAATTTGGACCCGATCCTATATCCAAGCTTGCGGAGATACATTCCCTACTTGAAGTAATGAACACCATGTGCGAACCTGGGATGATCGGCTCTGCCCATGGACAGCACACCAACTAGTTTCCCCGTACTTGAAACCATGATCGCATCACCAGCTGAAAGTGTCGAGCTTCTTCTTGAGCTCCGGCAGACAAACGAGAAACTAAGTGATGTGCTTCAAAATCTAGAAACGATATCAAAACCAACCCCAGTGGCTTGGAAGGCGATCAGGGACTTCTACCGTCGCCATCAGAATATCCATATGGCTGACCATGTTGATACACTTTGTTGTCTGGCTTCTCAAATTACCTCCAGACGAGAACGGCCATCATCCCCAGATTAGCAATCACTATTCCTTATGGCCATATATTTCGTGTATCGGTGCCATGTGGCCCAGGTTCTTCCACGCTGTTTGCATCTTAGTTGCCCTATTCGTGTCGATTTCGTCTCTAATCCTCATACTAATCGCCGACGAGATCCAACCTGGTCACTGGCTGCGAAGATTTGCTGCTGGATTCGCTTTATTTACGAGTATTTCGTTGATCGGGCTAAGTTTTGCGCCTGTTGAATCGACCCCTTATCTGCATTTGACGTTTACCTCTGCCCAGATATTCGGGATGGGAAATACCAAGTTCTTCGATTGGGTATCAAATGCAGTGAAGCGACGTTGGTTCAAGAAACACACCGGTACGATGTATAAAATACCTCAATTAAAGGTTTCAAGATGGGTGAAAACAATTGTCGCCTCGTTCGCAGCTGGTATATTCCTTCCTTTCCTTACCTCAGAGACTAACACAAGCCCAGTTCTCCAAGCTGACAAGTTTTCAGTCCCCGCAATAGCCGCCATCATCGGTATATACGGTTGCAGAGGGCCTTCTCAAATCCTCGATATAGCATCAACATTTAACAAAGTTGCCTTCACATCTGCCGTTGGGGAATGGCTGCTCTCTGTGGGATGGGTTGGCTACCTCTCAGTTGTGGCCTATGATCTATATCACATCCGGGCCACAGTGCAACTATACCGCTCCTATCGATACCACACCCGATTGCATGACGGCGTCACCAATATCCAGCATGTCAGCTGGCGAAAGTGGTGATTACGAAAAGTGTCCTTGGTTCGAGGAGTACGTGACGGTGCAGCTCGCAAATGAGATGGAACATCCAGCTTTTAGAAAAGAGGCATACTGTTAATCCTATGAACTGCCAACATTTCATCCCTGCCAGCCGCTACTCCAACGCCGCGACGTTTTCCGTTGACCTAGCTTTATACTGTGTATAGCACAAAGTTATGAATAATGTATAGGATCGAGATGGGCATTCTAGCCTCCCCATCAGTCAGGAATTATCGACCACTTTACGTGGTGGAAAGGGCCGCCTTTGTCCCCAGAGCGAAATATCAAAGGAATTACTTCGCCGTTGAGCATATCCTTAAGCTCTACAAGCCGAACAGAAAGCACGCCACGGATTATATTAGGGGCCCGACGGACAGTCAATGGAGATTTCATTGCCCACACTCATATTACATTGATACGAGTACATGTTTAATGCATACTAGAGGCCGAATAATCTGCCAGAACGAAATAGAGTTGAGTTACCTATACCAGAATAGGATAATGAAATGGTACCACATTGTCTTCTACTTTCTATTCCTCGACGATTGTCTTATGAGTGGCGTTTTAGAATCTAGTACCCTCTTGACCCTTTGTAGCAACAGCCCTACCTAGCAGCCTTCGAATCCAATCCAGAACACATACAACTTCAACCGAATCCGTCCGAAAACCATAAACATATAAATAGATAACAGTAAACTGCTTAAAGAATCTCTTATTACCGATATCTTCCAAAACGAACAGGTAGGGCGGTATCCTACCTCGTAATATCTCCTAATCGAGCTGCTAGTACCTACCCACTAACACCCACCCCCCAACAAAAAGACTCAATCCCTCCATCCTACCTAGGTAGAAACCAGTTGTGCAAACCAGTACGGCACCTCACAACCCCCCTCGTGGAACATTTGCCCACTCTCAGGAC
Source organism: Aspergillus panamensis (assembly GCA_027569225.1). NCBI lineage: Eukaryota > Fungi > Ascomycota > Eurotiomycetes > Eurotiales > Aspergillaceae > Aspergillus > Aspergillus panamensis. The sequence continues at coordinate 210,948 of JAPDER010000007.1, forward strand.
AAGCTCCTGGGAAAGTGTTCTTGGAGAAATTCCACCCCGTGAGGCCTGGTTTCAAGGATTTTGAGGTACTGAAGGCACCCAGAACCTATACTGAAGCTACATCCATCACTTATACAGTAGGATTAAGGGTGTAGGGTGGGTCGATCCGTCGTTAGGATCTGGTAGTTTAGAGTGGGTGGTGGATGGGCGGGTGCCTGAGCTTCGAGGCATTAATGACACTGCATAAAATTAAATATGTTCGGTGCCAAAGTGCCTGATACGTAAGTGGTACTACGAGGGAGCTACTAGGTACTAGGCAGGGGAATATCCTGGCATAGGTCTCTGAGAGCCCTTGCGGCTCTGAACAGCAGGGGTATATCGATTTGTTTTATTAACATATCGAGAATTCGACAATAGCTCTCATGGATATATGTCGTAGAACTAAGATCCTTCGTCTAGGATGCGTTGAACCTTTCCCCTTTTGTGTTGTCATATCTTGCTGAATGCAATGCGTATAGTGCAATATAAAGTTAATAGATTGTCTCTTCGGGGTGCAAACTCAAATACCCCTCACCCTCGGGCTAATTTCAATAACCCCAGATGAGAAGATGAAGATTAACCTATGGGTCTAGATCTCTTCTAGATTTACTATTCCCAGACAGCTGGGATCCGGGCTTCCTTCGACCCGAACTATCTCGGGAGATACCTTAGAAATATAGAACTCGCATTCTATGACTTTATACGGGATACCACCCTAGGGATCACCATTCCCGTTCCTAGGTACATGTAGGAGGCTGGCAATTTTGTGGGGCTAGTATAAATTCGGGGATATGTGTTCTTTATATCTAATGTAAAATGCCAGCAACGGTTGACTGTGGATATAAATCGATGCAAGATAACGAAGACCTCCTGAGCAGGTAGTGGGTACGCAGAGCCCAACGGTTATTAAACTACACACTACGGAGATATCAAAGAATCGGCCTCCAATTTAAACCGGCAGGTTCGGTCAAATCTCGATTTTAAGGACAGACTGGGGCTGGTGTTGTTTGGTGCTCCACGCGTAATATATTTTATGAAGACCTGGGTGGATGTTTTGTCAGCATGCAAGTACGAACTATTGAGTTTATTATTTATAGCCTGGAAAGATATTACGAGCATATGGGCAATTAAAATTAAGGGTAAGATAGTTGCTACAAGTTTCTTTGGTACGGAGTCCTTTGATGAAACTGAAATAAGCGTGGTTTCATTGTTGACGTTCATGTAATTATTAATATTTAATCGTGTATATTCTTGACTTTGACTCCCCCTGCAATTTTTGGTACCATGGTAGGTAGGAGTGTACAGCCTAATGTGTATATAGTAGACGCCAGTTATTGGCTATGAACTTTCTTTGAGTCAGGTATCCTTTGTATTCAAACTGAGCTATCAGGGCACAACCATCCCAACATAACCTGTGAAGAAACTGCGAGATTTAGTCTGACCAGTCTAGAATTTCCTCTATATCTCAAACACCATTCAAGCCATGCTCAAAGAAATGCGAATGTGATAAGTAACTAGCACATGATGAGAGATATCTAGGCCATGTCAGCAAAAATGAGAACATCCTAACATTGGCTACGCCTTGAGTAAAAGAACAAAGAACACTGATATTTTTGATACATGGGAAGAGCATTTGTGAACAGTCAACTTGGTCAAAGAACCATCGACCAGTAACTCGACGACTCTGTAGCTGTCATTATTGATTGGCTAAGGGAGATCGGCAGTGCATCTGCAGGTCGTGTCGGGTGCCTTGCTTATATTTCGAGAGGACAACTAGGTTTTGAGGTTAGACTACAACTTGCAAATTGAACCGCAGAGATCTGCAAAAATCATTAAAAAGACAAAGAAAAAGGGCCAAGGTTTTGCTTCTCTTGTGTTACCAGGTACTCTAGCAGCAGATATATAACTCTAATACCAATAGAGTTATCACTTCTCACAATACAGTGGGATCGTGGCGTCAAACTCCCTCGTTGACTTATACAGATCACAATTATCAAGTAAAATTATTGCATGCTATTTTCTGATCAGTCAGACTAGTCATCCATGAAGGGTAATGAATTATGACTCCTATTCATCCTTTACGACATGATTGTTCAAGAAGCCAAAGAGGAGAGTAAGCAAATGCTCGCACGAGCCTCTGCATCCCAGTTCCTGGATCCAAACTATTCTCGTCCGGTCGTAGAACTCAGCCGGCCACTGCAGCCGGCCAGCCAACTTGGCTAAGCGAAGAGTTTCACGATTGTTTCATTAACAAGGGTAAGTACACAGGGATTTTGCGCACTTTCGGGAGCTTAGTGAATTTTAGTGGTGGTAGTATCTTCCCCATCCAATAAAAACAGCAGCTAAGTTATTTGACAGGCCAGTCTTAATCTTAATTGAGCGTTGGAATTCCCGTTTCGACAAAGGGCCGACTTCTTGGTGGAGCGGACGGTGGGCCAGCCATCCTGGAGAGTGCAACAAGGAGGTAGCTTGATGTTGAGCACTACCCTGCTAACGGGTTAGACATGTGGTGGCTTGTCGACCGTTGAGATCATGAGATGTCAGGGACAGAAGTGGGGAATAATATAAACAAACGAAGGTGGATGTTGCTCGCCTATTATTTCTCCTGGACTTTCGAAGTTTAGAGTCGCCTTCAGGAGGAACCGTCATTGTTGGTGGCCTGAGGAATGTTAATGGCTGGACCCGGGGCATCGTCCAGTCCACGCGTTAAAATGGGAGGATGATCAGCAAACAATATCCACCAGAGCTTTTGAGGGGAGGGGATATTGATTCGATTTATCCATGTATGGAGACAATATCTATGTATGACTATGGACTGTGTTGAGGCCCCGTGCTTTTATTTATTTCAAGTCTGTAGGATAATTGATCCACGTAGTGGGTAATTGCCAAGCTTGCGTGTGGACAGACCGTTATCTACAGACATCTGCGAACATCTCTGGAGTTTGGTGATGTTGTATGGCCACGAGTGTCTTAAACAATATTTTGGCCTGCCATGGATCCGGGTCGCCTTAACTCGGCTACTAATTTATAACCCCTGCAAGGTTACCATAGGTACTGTACTACTGATGCCGGTGAGCGGGGAAGGGAGAGGGAAAGCCTTCCGGTGGGAACTTTGGAGTCGATTGTAATCATAGTGACATGATGTGATAACGGGATTTGATTTAAAACCGTGATCGAAAAAAAGACTTTGCTCTTCTCTTTTCTTTGCTTTTTTCTTTCCTCCATGATTGAAGATTCCTTCTTCTTCGACTGTCATAGTCTAATTATTTCGCCTCTTCCCCGCAAAATATAACCCTTGATAATTCGTACAGAGTCCAGACAAGGGATCCGAGCTCACGGCCCAGGATGCCTAAATCCGAACATTCCCTAGTCCCTATTGCGGAGATCATCAAGCAACTGGACTTGACAATCAACAGGAGTCGATCATATGTGTCTTTTTGGGTTTATTGTTCACAGTCAGGATCTGAAAAGAGGGGAATTAGAGTTTCTTCCCTTCTTCCTTTAGGCTAGGGTTACAATCCTGAGGGCTTTATTTGAGACTACTAGTCCTGGACAGACCCTCAGAGGAAGCAGCCGAGTTGGTTAGCTTCGAGTTGCGTGGTATTGATTTCCTTCATGACATCGTTTGTTGCTAGTATCCCGGTGTGCCGGCCAATGATGTCGATGGGTCTGGCTCTGTCTGGAGCTATCGATGTGCCTAAAGTAGTGGGTTCATGCACGGGAATGGCTTCATGTACCATGTTGTAGCTAGGACTGCTTAGGTCGAACCGATTCCTTTAGCTAGAGACTTTTTGTGCAAGTACGAAGCAGGCGAGGTGAAGTCGTCACAAAGTCGTGGAGATGCATTTTATGGATATGCAGGCTGATCCTTGGTTTTTACTTGCCCACAAAAATACTCGGCTGGGGTTTTGCGACCACATTCCGATCGGTGCGGCGGGAAGAGCCGAGGCCACGCTTCTCCGGGGGTAAATCTCACCCAGCTTGCTGCTTAGGAGGTCGGGTGGGCGGAAGTCCTTTGAAAACCTTTTCTGCGGAAATGAATACAGAGTAATAAGATTTGTTTTTAAACTCACGGGGAACTCAATTGCTGAGGGAGTTTGCTCTCCAAATAATTGATAAGGTAGTTCGTCGCAGCGGACCCATGGTTGAACGGAGTAAGACGGAGACGGAGGTACTACTTGGTACTAGCTAGCATGGCGCACTAATTTTCCTTGGGCAAAGTCACTGGGCGCCACCAACTCCGCTTCTCCTGGCACACACTTCCGGACTAGCAGGCCTTAGTTCCTCCGTAGTTCCAGAAATCTCCTCTGGTGGGGATCTCATCTGCTACAAGCTTGATAGGGGGTAAGAATACGAATATGCGAAAACGAGGTCATCTGGCTGATCGGAACAACCAAAGATCAAAAGAAGGGGGCAAAGAATGGAATCGACCAAAAATTGTCAGTGAACCGAGGCAGCAAAAAGCCAAGAGTACCACTTGTCTTCCTCCTGTGATTCCTGATCGCGTGGCCATGACAGAAAACGCTCGAGGATCAGCATTTAATGGGTGAAAGAGGTTAATCTTTGCTGGATTGTGCAAAAGCAATCGCCCTATCGGGTTCTTATATACCCTTGATACTCTATAGCAATGATGATCATTATAGATTTTGTCTCCATCCATAAGGTGATCTCTCTGTCTAGACTCTGGAGCTGAAGCTGGAGCCTGGAGGATCTGCTCATTGCTTGAAGAGGAGACCGGCCCCATCGAGAAAGCAATGACACGCAGAGATGCCGAGTGGTTGGAGGGCAATAATTCTCCGAATCTGGGTGATAGATAGATTGGATAGATCAGGGTAGGGGCCAGCCCTGCAAGGAGGACCAATTTTGATGAAAGATGTATTGGATGACAGAATGGTTTCATTATCCAAGACTTGCATAATGATCATGGTCTCCAAGAGCTATTGAAGCAAGTACTTATCTAGCTGTGTTCTGTTCTTGTTTGCTATGACCACCACCATCATCATATCATATCATATCATATTATAATTGTAATCCAACATACTGTAGTATCAAAAGTCATAGGAGGAGGCAGAAGCATGTGCAGATCCACATCAAACTCTGAGCACTGGAATAATAATAAGGGGAAGGGCTCCGTAAAGCGAGAACGGCAATTCGGTCCCTGGATCTGCCCCACTGCATGGAAGGTGGACTCCATCCAGACTGGAACCTGAATACTCCCTACCTAGGTACCTAGGTAAGTAATACTAAGTGCCCATCTACTAGCAGCCGGACTAGCCGTCCATTCGTCGTACCAAATCCCCCGGAGGAATAGAAGAACTTTCGCCTCCACACGGAAAATGGCCATCCATGGATTTGGTATCATCCAAAAACAATGCAATTGGAATAATATTCGTCAACTTTTTCCACGATTTTGGGCGCACCTCATGCAAACCCCTAATAGTAATAATTACCTATTCTTCTTTGCTGTGAAGGTGCGATCAAAACAGGCCTCCTGAACAAACAAAACCCGCTCAGACGCCGTAAAAATATTCCTACTCATCGCGATATCTCCAACTTTCTCACTCCTCCTTTTCTTCGCCTGTTCTCTCTCCTAAGTCCTTTATACCTTTTCTGACTAGCTTCCTATCGTTGTTCTTGCTAACCATCAACTCCCAGTGTCCCACCATCTGACCCCCTGGCCAATTCCTTCAGTGTCGGGCAATTTTTCAAAATTTAAAATATTTTTTAAATCCGTTTTTTTTTTTAATTATTTAATTATTACTACTCCATATATATATTTTTTTTCATTTTACCTTTTAGTCTCTTTTTTTTTTATCATTTTCCTTGATTGTGTTCTCGTTTTCTCCCCACTACGTCTGGCCATCCCCGCTTGGCTCCCCTAAAGTAATTCCTGTCTCTGCCTTTGCACAACGGACTCTCTTTTCTTCCTCCCCCTTCCCCCGATCTTTTCTCGCCGGTCCCATTGGGAACTTGTCTGAGGCCCATGTGGAAACATCGTTCCTCCCCCAAATCGGATTCCACGTCTGGGAACGACGATTCAGGCGAGCGTGGTTTCTTTGGCCGTTCGAAGAAGAAGACTCCGCTCCGTAAGTATAGTGTCTCGTACTAGTGTTGTTCTCGCCACTTCTGGGCTTGAATATACACCTTTCTTTTCTGCATTAATTATTATTTATATTATTTTTTGCTTATGGGGTACTGTCTCACCCTGTTGCTTGTCCTGATACACCTTGTGCCAGCTGTGTGTCTAGCTTGAAGCTTTTCCCTCCCGTATCTTCTCTATCTTACTCTCACTCCCCTATTCCATTCCTCGTCCAGATCCCAGGTGGTTTTGTTTTGTTTTGTTGCAATTCCTTCGTCTCTCCTTCTGCATTTCCCGCTTTCTCCCCCTCTCTCTCTGGATTTGCCGTGCCAGGCTCGGCTACTTCATACGCCACGGAGAAAAAGTGGTGCACCTCGTCCACCAACCCTCGTTCGCCCTGCACCATTCTCCTGCAGGAGAGCCACACCGTCATTTTTCCGTTGTGCTTCTTATTGGCGTCCGCTTCTACTTCGAATTTCCCTTCCCTCCATCACTAACCGGGACATCTGCATAGACATCTCACACCCGGAACCCCCCGCTCGTTCGTCGCTCCGATCATTTCGCTCCTTTCGCTCAGCTCGACCGGCGAGCAGTGTGTCCAGCTACACTGACGTCTCACGGTCTCGCGCTCCCTCCACTGTCGCCGGTGGCTCCAATTTTGCCGATCACCCCAGCTCCGGCAAACAGCTAAATTCTTACCCCAACAACCACCGCGCATCTTTCAATTCCAGGTCTGGCAGGCCAATGGCAGGTCTAATGGACATCGATCGCAGCCGATCTCGACGGGAGCGGACATTCGTCGGTAGCGAATGTGCTGTGTGTGAGGAGCCATTGGAACATACCCTGCGGGGTGAGCGCGTGCTTCAATTATCCTGTGCCCATGTTTCTCATGAAGCCTGTTTCTATGAATATATCCGTGAACTCGAAGGCCAATACTGTCCAACATGCGATGCGCCATTAGGCCTTGACACTAGCCGTGGGGGGAGCGTGCTTGATATTGGTGAGTAGATCCGCCCAATCAATAATTGGTATTTTGTATACTGATCGACCCCGATTACCAGAGAAATTAACCAGCATTGTACGCTCTGTGACCAGCGATACTGCAACACAACGAAGTGGCTTGACAACTCCCACGCCCTGGGATTCAATAACTAATCGGACCAACCCTGGAAGTGATGCGGGGAGTCGAACTCACAACCGTGACAGCCGAGATGCATATTCTCGAAGAGATAGTAGGGATGCCGGGAGTCAACGGGAGCGGATCGAGCGGTTGACTGCGGGGTCCCGGCAACAGCATTCCCGCAATGGAAGTGCCGCAGGGTCCTCGGGCGAGTATCAAGAGGGCAGACGGCATGATTATGATGTTCAAGCTATGGAGTCTGACCTGAGCCCACGTTCCATTCCTATTATGAAGAACCCAATCCCGGCCCCGAAAGTGACCATCCGGAGCGAATTCCCCACCATTAGTCGATCTCGCCAGCAACAATCCTTGACATGTTTGATCACGGTGGAAGTATCCGAAGGAAATTGGCGCCCCGACAATGATGATTTGCGCAATTCTTCCGCGGGCCAATCTCAGGCCAAGGATGAACCATATACTTCGGCAGGATTCCCCTCTGCACAGGAGCCGAAGCGGACTCCATTCGAACCCCAGGAGAATATTGAGGAGATTGCGGAAGAGCTCAGGACCAAAGTGGACAACTGGCATGGTCTCGAATTTAACCGGTAAGCTCACTTTTTCTGATCCTTACTACACCACACCAACTGATTGTACATAGCTTTGGGAAACTTCGCCTGCATGGCCACATGCGCGTAGGAAAGGATCGCGAGTCTTGGCAGGAGTTGGAGTGCTACCTATTTTCGGAGATGCTCATTTGCGTCAAGGAAAAGCGGATTCCGGATAATCGCCAGTACGAGGGTCAGTCGGGGAAACCCCGTCCAACACGGTGTACGCTCAAGGGCTCGATCCTTATTAAGAAGCACTTGAAGAATATTGAAGTTGTTTCAGGTAATTATCTTTAGTGACAGCTGATTATTCGCTCACGTGGATTGCTAACGGTTTATAGAGGAACCTATTCTCTCACTGAACCTCACTGTTAGCGAACTGCCTTGCTTTTATCTTCGCTTCGAGAGCCGCAATCAACTAAACGTCTGGCATCGTGCTCTTCTTGACGTCAATGCCGTCGACCTGGCCCGGAGCGCCGAAATTGACTTCGATCACTCCGGTGCTGAGGAGGATGACTACCGGACCGGCAAGATTAAACGACAAGCTTCCCTCAACTCGTCATATGGAGCGGCGCGTTCGAGCGCAACAGCGATCACAGACTATACCAGCACCGGTACAGAGGCTCTTTCCACGTCTACCATCCATATCCCTATTGATATTGTCGTTGTGATCCCGGTCTCGTCATCCATGCAGGGCTTGAAAATTACCTTGCTTCGCGACGCGCTCAAGTTCTTGGTACATAACCTTGGTCCGCGCGACCGCATGGGGTTGGTAACATTCGGGTCAAGTGGCGGTGGAGTTCCCCTAGTCGGAATGACCACCAAGTCTTGGGGCGGGTGGAGTAAGATCTTAAGTTCCATTCGACCTGTTGGACAGAAGAGCCTCCGTGCGGATGTGGTAGAAGGCGCCAATGTGGCCATGGATCTCCTGATGCAGAGAAAATCTTCCAACCCGGTCTCTACGATCCTTCTGATCAGCGACTCCTCAACATCGGAACCGGAAAGTGTGGATTTCGTCGTATCCAGGGCTGAAGCAGCGAAGTTTGTACCCATTGCCTCAAAAATGAATCCAGAGACATGCATACTGACTAATCACAGGGTCTCCATCCATTCGTTCGGCCTCGGACTTACTCATAAGCCGGATACCATGATTGAACTATCAACTCGGACCAAGGGATCGTATCTCTACGTTAAGGATTGGATGATGTTGAGGGAGTGTGTTGCGGGTTGCTTGGGCGCGATGCAAACTACCTCACATCAGAACGTCAAGCTGAAGCTGCGCCTCCCCGAAGGCTCGCCAGCCAAGTTTGTCAAGATTAGTGGAGCACTCCACACTACGAAACGAGCCACTGGACGTGACGCCGAGGCTGCTCTTGGTGACTTGCGGTTTGGCGATAAACGCGATGTCCTGGTACAGCTTGTTATTCCACCTGATAGTACAACTCATGAGAGCCCACCCCAGGATGCTTGGGAGAGCTTGGTATCTGGTCTCGAGGCCCTCGGGGGTGGCTCCGACGGCGACGACCAACGCGTGCTCAGTGTGGAGGAGGTTCCTTTGATCCAGGCCGATTTGAACTACGGTGATCTGCTCCGTGACGGCCACATTACCCACTCACCACGACCATCCCTCCTGGCAATTACCATGCTCCCATCGAACCCGAGGTATAAGGGTTCCGGACGACCAGCGACTCCTCCAATTCCACCTCATCCATCCATCGTTCAACGACGAATGGAGCTTCTCACGTCCGACATGCTTACCCGAGCGTTGACCCTTGTCTCACGTGGACAACACGAACGGGCACAGCACCTCTTGATGGAAACCCGCAGTATCCTCAAAGGGCTGGGCAAGGGAGGTCTTCCGCCTCTTCCTCCCCCTGGTGCCAAGTCTAGTGCCGGTGAATCCGAAAGCCGGAGTGATACCTCCACCTCAAACTCACCCAAATCGGCTTCTTTCGACAGCCACTCTTCCGCTGCTTCGGACACCAACACCATCACACCCGTCGCTGCCGTCGACCCGCAGACCATGATGGCACTTGACGCGGACCTGGAATCTTCCCTCGAATGGATCAATCACCCGGCTGTTTTTGGCCGTGATTCTCGCAAGGCCGTGTTGCAGGGAATCGGAGTTATCTCCTCCCAACGGGCATACACATTCCGCTCACCCTCTGAAGCGCACTGGGCTCAGCGCATAGCAGGCGTGCGACGCCTGACAGAACGGTCCAAAGACTGGCGCGAAACCGGTGACGATGCCTTGACCGAGGAATAGGCTTCGTCCTACCTCCCCCCGTATATTTATATATGTTCGTTTATTTTGATTTACTTCTTTCGCACCGGCTATCACAGTATCGCTGGGCTTTCTTTTTTCTTTCTCTCTCTTCGTTTAAGATACCACTTCGTTCAACATGGCTGTGCGACATGATACCATGGTTTTGAATTTTTTTCCCTCTCTCCATTTACCCCTTTTACCCGCCTGGATAAGCGCTTTTATCTTGATATTCTTATTTTCATATTATGTTTCTGGTCTGTGTATAGGGAGGGGGTGTCCTGTGTATATGATGACTTACGCTTTGGTTTCTCTGGTGGTATTTGTGGGTGATAGTTGTGATGATCTGGTCTATGAAAAGAAAATCTATTTATTCCCCTGTGCATTGCTAATGGATTTCCTCGTCCATTCTCCGTATTGTAAAAGAGTGACGATGGCTGTCGAACCATCACACTTAACCAAGTGAGCAGGTCAAACGCTCTTGCATCAGGCAGGGAGGTTCTATAGACCTGCTCCTCGTAAGTCATCGTCATCAGCGAGCCAAACAACCTCTTAAAGCGAGTATCCAAGTTGGCCCTGAGTGACTACCGCCACCCACCTATATTTAGGTATAAGCACCAGAGAGGAAATGATAAAGCAGAGATAAGTAAAGCAGGTGTAGTAGGAGTGCTATGTATAGAAACACAACAAACCCATTAAGCAGCCCCGGCAGATCGCACAATAACGGCGGCAACGAAAACTAGAACGTACGTAATTGGGCAAGTTAATCTTTATTTAGAAAGAGATAGCCAGACAAGAAACAGAAAAAGAAAGAAAGAAAGAAAAGAAAGCGATCTAAGGCAGGTACGGCGCCTTAGCGCAACGTGGGCGAGTAGGTGGAAGATCAAGCTAGGTACTACTAAAGTAGTAGTACGTAGTAATAGTAGATGAAGAAGGGGCCTGTTTTGTACGGTATCATACAAGTATGGGGACGATACACATAGTTAATGGACAATACACCGAAGGGGGAAAAAAAGCTAAAGTAGTATGGAAGAGAAAGTTAAGGTAGGAGGAGTTGAAGGGGCGAAGAGGTGGGGAAACTTAACCTACGTATTCGGAGCGACGGAAGCGCCGTGATGGTGCACGAGCAGGGGGGGATCTATAATTAAACATTGGGATGGGAGTATTTGATGATGAGTGGATGGATGAGGGAGAGAAGAGGGGAGAGGGGGGAAGGGGGAGGGAGGTCGTCGTAGATCGGGCATTTGGCGGGATTGTGATCAAGGTGAGTGAGCGGGAAGTTGAGCTAAGAGGTGACATTTTGGCTGATCGAAACCAATGGGGTGGAAGGGGAGGTGAGGTTGAAAATTTACGGGATAAGAATAGAACAGGTTCAGACCGGAGAGGCGGGAAGATAAGAAGTGGATGAAGGAGTTAGGAAGCATGCGAGATGCAAAAAGCGGAGGGGGATGAAAGGATTAGAAGGGGCATAGTCCAATCAACGGGAGTTGACTTGTGATGGAATGGCGGAGGTAAGGTAGATATCTGAAGGTGCTGTCGTAGAACCCTGTTGAATGGGAGATGGGGATTGGTTGGTTTGTCTAGTTGATAATAGATTGTCAAGAAGCGTGGCGCCTGTTTATTTTTAACTTGTTTACTGCCTTTTCTTGATTTTTCGATCATAGATTGTTTCCTTTCTTATTCCACCACGCAAAAGGGTTGGGCTTCGAAATCTCGAAAGGTTGGTTGAATCTACCCTCTCTATAGTTCTATTAACTATCAATCCTCACATATGAGGCCAGGAGGGCGAGGGAAATCGATCAAGTTTGCGATATTGAGGGGGACAAGAAGTAAGGGAGATGATGGGTTCCAAAAATAGTAGGCGCCTAGATCTGCAGGCACTAAGTTGGCGCCGAGTTATTCTTAGGATGCCAAGACTTTTCACCACAACCACAACTCCTGAAACCACCTTCAGGATTGGACACTTGGGCTGCTCGCACGGGCGACTAATGGTGTTAACTTGCGTGATTTAAGTTGAAAGCAAGATACTTTTGCTTTATTGGTCGAGATAGAAACTGCTTTGCACATTGGTGTTGTTTGTTGACAGAAGTGGTCTTGCGAATCTTCTCTTTTAGACCTAGTTTTTCCATCAGGACAGTCAAGATACGAAGACCTAGAGGGTGTTAATTATGGTACGCTACCAAATTATTGCCTCTGGGAGTGTAGTAGCTGCTTCTATTTTATTTTTATTTTTCTCTTTTGGTTGTAAAATAGACTCGAACCGAGAGAGTTCAGCCATGACACCACAAGGAGGGATTGCCGATAGTAAGTCAGCTGGAAATCGTCATGCCGGCGCTTCGCTTGAATACTGATTTGACGAGGATGCCTTCGCTGTTGGACATAGATGGTATTTACTGCACAGAATACTATGTCGGGATCCTTTAATCTCGACACATTGTAAACCCGCGCAGATATCGAGTCTGGACACCAATGGGATCAGCTGTGATAACCGCCAGACAAACATCTCTTTGACAACACTTCCCACTGTACATAGTATGGATATCCCGTCCCGGCGACAGCGGCGACGGTGGATATCAGGGTCCATCTCCGCAAAGCGCTTGCTTCATGAGTCTGAAAACAGTCCCACCCCCTCACCTTCTCTGGGGCAAACCTGATCTCCGTATCCTGATTGGGGGGCCTGCACTCAAGATTGACGCCAGTATTTAACCCTTGATCGACATTCTTCAAGCTATACCTTTCCTGGGTGCTTAGCTCTGCAGGAACACGTTTCGGATTTGCACCCGACATTCATTGTAGCTTGGGGACGAGGAAAGAAACCGTGGCTCGAGAGCCGCGCGCTTTCCTAGAAGAACCCAGAGAGAATAATTGGAAGAGAACAGCCATGGAAGTTCTCTCCTGGATCCAAGGGGTAGAAGAGTGGATTTGCTTCAGGTAGCGCGCGACAATGCTGAAGAAATGTCAACAATGGCAGATCCTGTGAATTGAATATATAATGAAGTAGAATTCTTCGTGAAGTACATAGTTTTTACTTGTCTTCATCTAAGTGCTGTTTGTCTCGTTCCCTTTTTCTTTAGAATTAAGGTTGTCAGCTGGCCTGGTGAGCCTTGTCCCAATCGCTGGGCGATCTTCTCGATACGAACCGAGGCGCAGGATATTCCAGGCTGTGCAGCGCTTTCGTGTTTCCCGAAAATCAGAAAATCGTCGACCCGTAACGGCCGGTCGCCTTAGGCTGATAATCCTTTGACCCTTGAGAATTAGCACACACTGGTTGTGGCAGCTGTAAGTGGACCAAAAGGATGACTGCTATTTTGAACCTGAAAGGGACTACAGCTAACCTAATATGGTTAACGCAATACAGAGTACTGATACTGTCTGGTACAGTGATACAGCGTATGGTTACTGCCCTCTTTTGACATTCTTCCCATTTGCGTGCAAACCTTTTTACATCTACTCTTTTGCACATTATCAGATCTCATCCTGATTATTATTATTATTACAGATCCCCTCATATACTCAGCCACTGCTCCCTTAATTCAGCTTCTTTCATCCTACTTGGCTACTAATTCGATAAATCCTCCTCTGCCCTCCCAAGCTTCCGCCATTGAGTCCATTTTTTTTAACAACCTCATAACCTCATCTTCTACTTCCCAAGGATTGTTTGCTGGCTTAGATCCCTTGCTCTCCTCCTTCTCCTATCAAAAGAAAAACCTTTATTTGAGTGTCTGGCTTCATATACAGCGGTGTTGTCAACATGGCACCCACACGGCCGCAACTTCGTCCGTTGTCTACACCTAAAAACCTGACCTTCCCATCAGAGCTCCGTACCGAGCGGACGTACACATGTCTCGACTCTGCCAAATCCTCCGACGGAAAGAGGCCCGATGAAGGCGAGATAGCTATTACACCTCCTCCAGCATATACAGAGTTCCTCAAGACCTTCACCCCCATCTTCTCCAGTCCCAAGAACTCCCAAGCAAACTTCTCCAAGTATATGCTAGATCAGCCTCGTCAATCTCCTACCTCTGCTCCTCCAAGCGCAACCACCTTCTCTTCCCGTGGGCGCACTTCCTCCAAGATGCCCACCTTGCTGGTGCCCTCTTACTCCGCAGCCCATCGCTGTTCGAAGAGTCCAAAGAGCCCGGACCACCTCCGCCGGCTACGTCTACCACCGCCGTACCTCTATTCTCCAATGACGGCATCTCCCCACAGCGCGTACCCTCACCATTCACCCATGTACTCATGCTTGCCAACCGAATGGAGATTCCAGCAGTTAGAGTCCCCGTTCAGTGACGATGGATCATTCAGTGTCCGCCGTGTAGTCACCACCACGATTACCTTCAAGCGGGTACCTAAACTCGAGGCTCCCCCAGCGTGCAAACGGAAGAGAACTGCTCCTAGTCGGAAAAAGTAACTATATTTCCTCTCTTAAATCAAAAAAACTTCCAGTCCACTGGCACGAGGCTCTGGGAGTCTCCTGTTGTGTTCCTCTCACAATGACCTGTAACTACACTTGCTCATACAACTGTTTCCCTTTTTGTTTTTTTTACGTTTTCCTTATCGTGTCAGTAATTTCTGCTAGCATAGCACCCGTCTGTGAGTTTTGGGAGTATTATTGATGGAGTTGGCCATGTACAGTGGGATTTATGACATCGATTCGACACATGTTTTGTTGGAAACACGGCTTTCTGGTACTATTTTCTTTTTGCATTGCAATTCTAGGATACCTACTCTACGCGCCAATAGCTAGAATTACTTTCTTTCCAACTCTTCCTACTAGTACTTGGTGCCTTGGTACTCAGCCAATACCTCCCTACTAACCACACCACCATAACATGACATGACACGCATGGATCCTCCCAACTAACCTACAACCCCCAACTCGCCCGCAGCCGCGCCAGTCACGAGCCTCGACAATCACTAGTGAGTAAGTTAGTTGGTTAGTTTCCGAGACTGGAAGGATCAGTACTTAGTACTAGTAGCACTTGGTAACAACGGTCCGGCCACATTTATTCCAACCAATACAACCGCACTGCGGAACCAACAGCGCGGCCCAACGAAAGGGAATCAGACCCCTCCTAGGCCGGGAGAGGCGGAGTGACTCATGGAATTGGAACGCCTGTTTCGCGGGTTCGACCGGGACTTGAGGCTCGCCTAGCCTAGGGATTCGATGGTGGTTTTATTATCCTAATACTTGGTTTGGCGGACATCAGGTTAGTATTTCATTACTAGCCATCCTGTGTTACTCACCTATGTAGGTAGGATAGGGAGGGAGAATTGTACATTGTAGATATAGATTTTGGATTGTAGATGTGGTTGTTATATCATCGGTCTTTCTTGGTATTAAACTGTGTCAACATAAAATATTACCACGACGCCACAAAAAGGTGTCAAGACGCTTAGTGCAGCGTAATAGTTAACACATGCTGGATCTCAGGTTGATAAATTGTTATATCCTCCTAAATGATGAGGTATGGTGCTTAGGTACTTAGTACTTCTAGTAATAGCTAACTCCTCTCTTTTTCTTCTAGAAAAAACCAGTAGAACGAACTTAATAGTAACTACCTACTCCCTAGGTAGCTACTTGTAGGTATCAGAGAATGGCGTTGGCAATCAGTCGGTCAACCAGTCAATCAACAATAATAGGTGGAAAGGAACACAACCCGCACATAAAAAAAACACATGGCTTTTGGTTCTGGAACGGCGAATGATTGGTCAATATAATAACTTCCCCCCGGGGGGGGGGGGCTCTCCAAGGATCTGGCGTAGGGAATTTTCTAGTGCCAATCTATTCTTTCATTAAACTTGTCAAATTCAAACTGGTTGATGTCATAGTAGTATATTGGGTGGAAATGACCGGCAACTAGTAGATAGATCCTACCTAGGATTTAATATCGGGGTGGTTTTAAATTGATCAGTTGGAGGGATCCGACATTCTGTAAGGTAACGAAAAGAATGCTGGATTTAGGGCTCTGTTGGAAATTCAGTGATTGGATCATTATACCGGTATGTTGGGATGGATAGCGTTAGGTCGTTAAGATGTGGGTTCTTATTCTTTGTTTGCTTTTTTTTTCCTTTCTTGTTTTCCTTGGGTTAGTTGAAATGGTGGATTTAGGGGGCTTGTGTGGCTACAATATGTATCTTGTAGTGAATAATGTTGATTATATAGTTGAAGGGTCTTTGGAGTGGGAACTTGGAAGCTTTAGAATACAAGTAGAATAGATTGAATATAGTAAAGCTACCAGGCTGTTATAAGAATAAAAATATATAAAGTCTCACACCTGCCAGTCAAAAATTATGTTCGAAAAGGAGAGAATAAAGAAAAAAAAATATCAACAAGAAGAAAAAAAGATTGGCCTCTGGAAAGAACCTCCGGGGTGTTGAGACTTGAGAGACAAGCAAGATGCAGCTGGTTGGTGAGGGGTATCAAAGGCCAAGAGGTGCGTGAAAGTAAAGTCGAAGGAAAAGAGAAAAAGAAAATCAACAATCAAAGATCCACAATAACGCCGATTCCAGGAACTTAAATAGAAGCAGAGAGCCGCCAGTCACCTTCATATACCATGTTGGAAATCCTCCCCGGATGAAATAGTAGTGTTTGATCCAACACTACTCACAGTGAAATACAATCCACATAATGATAACATATTCTTTGTTTTTTTTTTCTCCTCCCTTTTGAAATTGAGGAATAGAGGCCCTACATTAGTAGGTAGTTCCAGTTATTTCGCTTTATGATTTCTCGCCAGTGAAGCTGTTGCGCAGGCTGTTTCTGTCGTTGTTGCTGTTGCTGCTGATACGAGGCTCCCGTGGCGTCCAAAAGGTGAGAGTAGTCCTGTTCCTCCTCACCCGGAAACCCACCGGCCAACGGTGAAGCGGGAGGTTGGGAGCTATCTGCGACTCGCCAGATTGCTTTTAACACACGATACATCCGACCAAAGCTGCCGAAATCGCCTAGATATCCCAGCGCCGTTACTCGTTCGGCCATGATTTTGCGGAATCGGCTGGCGGGGACGGAGTGCGCTCCGGCGATGAGGAGCGGCCAGACGAGAGCCCGGTCGAACCCGTGGGCCCCTGCAGGAATGTACTGCAGGGCATCCGCGACGGAGGTGACGAGGCCGATGATCGCGGTGTCGTAGGGATCAAACCCGGGGAGGAGGCTGCAGAGGTAGATTCGAGCGCTGATGCGGAATAGCATCGTCACGATTTTGTTGAGCATGTCGTGTCGGACTGTTCCATCCGCGTTGAGGGGTGATTCGAGGGTCGGGTCGAGAGGTTCTGTCCAGTCGATTTGGGCCGTTAGGGCGTTGACGTGGTGGCACACGGCCATGTCGTCTAGTTGGCCGTCGGCCTTCAATGATTCCAGGCAGGCAATCTCGGAGATGAGGTACATGATGCGATCATCGCAGCCCATCAGTGCCTGCAGACCGGACGAAACGCCGCGGAGGTGCTTCGTACGGTATGTGTGGGCGAATTGGGGAGTTTCACCCAGCATGGTCGCTCCTAGGATGTCGATCCAGGCAATAAGGGATACATTGAGTGGGCTGGGGGCGTAGTTGAGCTTCTTGACCAGGTTCGACACGGCTCGGAAATGCGCATTCCAGGGGATATCTGGGAGATAGTCGTCCGAGGTGCCTACGGAGCAATGGTAGAAGATCAGGGCCAAGGTCGCGTCCATGACCTCCATTTGGTTGCTGCTGCTGCGGTTGAGAGCGCGGCAAAGCTGGGAGATCGCCTCGTATCGATGCTTCACGATGTCGTGGTCCATCTCATCATCCATCCCCATACTCGTCTTGAGGTGGATTGCGGCGGCACTAAGGCAACAGTGCATGTACGAACGGTTGGATTTTAAGGAGGTGATGATCTCACGGACACGCGCAGGGCCAGTCTGGCGCGATTCGGCAGCGGGGAATACTAGAGGAATGACATTATCGACAAAGTGGTCAAGCAGAGGACGGTCGGCTTCGTTTATCGGCACCATCGATTGAAGGGTCGAAGACAATGGCTGGTTGGCATATCCATATCCAAGGGAGTTCATTGGGTTGATTGGGCTGAATGGGGGTGGTGGTAATGGCGGGGGTTGGAAGAGTGTGGTGGTGGTCGGTGTGGCGGTTGTGGTTGCGGTTGAGTTTCGGTGCCATTCCTCGCTGGCTAATTCTGGAGTGGGCAGCTGGGCCTGCAACGGTGTAATCTGGGTGGGAAAGGTTGGTGTCATCAAGGTTGGGGCCGGAGTTGGCTGAGGGTTTGAAGGCGCCATTGTTGACCACGCCCTGTCACTGTCGGATGTGAAGTCAAAACTAAACGGGGCCGAGGACGTAGAAGATGCCGAGACAGGGGTCGGAATAGAGTCAGTGTAAGCGTTGGTCTGTTGCTCTACAAACAGCGGGGCGCATCTATCAAATTCGGTCCTGATCGGTGATTTCTGTGCCATCGATTTGATGCGATCCATATATTCTGGAATAAGTTAATGTGAGATCATGTGGAAAGGCTCTCAAATGAATTAATTACCTCGCAACGAGCCCTCCTTCTCCATTACCTTGGTTTGTCGAATCCTATCTTTGATTCTGTCCATCTGTCGTCGTCGTTGCTCGGTGGTAGCCCACCATTGCGGGGTTTTATAGTCGCATTTAAGCCCAAGCTTGGAACATGACCTGCAGGCAGGACGTTCCTCATCGCACTTCTTCCTTCGCAGTCTGCAGGTGAAGCAGCCTGCGTACGCGTTGGTCAGTGACTGTAGGGAGAGCAAACGTCAAAGAATAGGAGATGCTGCGCCGTTGTGCAATGGCATGAACTGTCTCATTTCATTGGGAATGGAAATTTATATACCTGATCGTGATCGTCGGTAAGCTTTGACCGACGGTTGGTCCGCCGACTGAAGGACACTAGAGGGGTCTGGTAAGATGTATCGATTCACACCCGTCGACGACCTTGAGGTGGGCCCTATGTGGGAGGGCATGGTGGACATTGTTCAAGAGGCCAATGGTCTTGAGGACAGTGAAGCGAGGTATGCAAGGACAGGACAGCTACACAGGGACAGCTATCTTGCTTGAAGCTCAAGGGGGGAGGAAGGCAAGGTGAAGACAGGAAGGTAACCTCTGTTGTCCAAGGGGGCGTCGATGAAACAGAGGATGAAGAGCTCAGGACAATACAGGGCCGGTGAGGTCTTTATGAAGAAGTATCATCTTTCATCAAGATCAAATCTCAAACAAGACCCTTGAACTCCGTGCTTCTATTTTTGCATCGTCGGGAGGTAGATGAAGGAAGAACTTGTTTCAAAAGACGACTAAGATATGCGAACCAGAAGTGGGGAACGACGTCAAGTAGCAAATCGCTGTCGATATCGTGAATGAAGTATGAAAAAGAGATCTAAATTGGGGAGAGTTATTTTTTTGATGGAGGTGGAGGACGACATAGCGCCTGCGGGCGTTCAGATGCTGATCTCCGAAAGCTGCCATACTGCAGCCTATGTTGTTAGACGCGAACCTAGGCCGATGGCTGCAGGGATTACCTCGAGGGAACATGGACTTCTAGGGTTAAGTGCCTGTCAAGTGTCTTCCCGGGCGCCTAAATCTGGTATTCTGATTGGCCAGCCTTTTTCAACCATCACGGGCTTTGGATGACTTGTCAAGATCGCGATTGCGTCCCATTCACAATGATCCATTTTACCTTCCATAAAGAAGAAAATACCGTGCTATACACCTCATTGTAGATCAGTTCAGCAAAATACTCTTTTGCCGCGCTCTTCTACCATGAAAACTCGCAGTACAACATCCTCGGAGCATTCTTGGTCGAGATATGGAGCCAAGAGGCTTAATCTGATCATCAACCAATGTACATCCAGGATCAAAGGCTGTGGGTCTCGGCCCGCCCCTGCAATGGGGCAGATCGCACATGATGGACTGTTGATTTGCTTCTTGACTTAACTAAGTACCCTTAATTAGCAACATTTAACCGCCATTAATGCAGGCTTAAATGTGCTTTATCTGTTCAGTGCAGCAACACTAGCTGTGGTTAAAATTAGCTAAATTACCCCTCTTCGAGCAAATACTCTATTAATAACTCTGAAGCTGTCAAAATTAGCAACATTAACCCCTCCCACAGCTACCGAGCAGTCCGGTCTGTAGCCGCCCAGGTTCGAAGGCCACCAATCCCAGGACAACAAAGGCTGGCAAAAGATGATCAGAATGGGAGCGAAATTGGGCACAATTGCGCTTTTCGGACTTGAGTGCCCTAAATTAATCTTTTTCTTTCATCAGATTCGACTTTCCGCGTGTCCGTGATACATGTTGTAGCTTGAACTCGATATGCCGGTTGCCCCTCATCCTTCTTGGCGAAATATGTGATTCCCCATCATTTGATTTCTAAATAAAGCTTTCCTTTATTGTACGATTTTGATGGTGTTCTTTTAATAGACTCTTTTTTTGTTTGATGGATCTTAAGAATTACATCTAGGAATAATTACAGAAATAGAACTTCATATCTGAAACTTGAAACATGCATCGGTCTAGATCTACGGGGTAGAACTTGCGGAGAAGATCATCCACGAACAGGACATTAACACATAGTACAGCATTATTATGATGTAACTACTCTCACAAATGCCTTTGGTCTTTAACAAAAGCAATTGACTCCCAGCACTCGGCACATTATTAATTCTGGTACCGAGTTACTTCCCGAGACTGGACAGCAGATTTACATATTCTAGGGACTAAATCACACTACCACTCAATGTACTTACTATCTTTCCCTCTCTATTTCTATTTTTGGCCTAGATCAGATGACTCAAATCAATGCTAATAATTATCCAAGTTTCTTAAGACCTGATAGGTATATCAACAGTGATAGGGTTGTAATACTCCGTAATTCGGGTTCAGTATGGAGTAGCGGTCGAGGGGATAAGGTGATGGGAAGCGTATATTGATCACCTGTGACGACCGAGATTGCCGCTTTGCTGGTGGCTCACAGTCGTATAAGCTCCTCGAGCCGAAGCTGCTAGTACTTCCGTCACAGTCACATCGCGCTCCTCCTTGCTCCCGGTCACTTGTCACTCTCGACCCCAGTTCCTTATTATTATTTGTCACTTTCTCAACGACAGATGGCAATTTCTGGCGCCAGAAGGCGGAGAAAGCTCCTTTTTTTTCTTATCTTTTTGATATTCTATGATTCTCTTTTATTTTTTGATGCTCATATGATACCCACGCGGACGTTGGCAATTTGTCATCGCTAACACACTGGACCACAATATTCTACAGGCATTGAATCCCTAAGTACGAGCAGAGTGCCTACTGGCTACTTCCTGGCCCTAGTCAAATTACCCAGCAATTTTGCACTTTCTCCGCCTTTTCCTCTTTCCGCTTCAGGAAATAGGACAGCGAATCACAGACTGACCGTAATCGACTTACCATAGATTTTTTGGCGGGTGGGGGGAAGGATGTGAAATTCTGCACCGCGGGCATACTATCACTCAGGTGTCACTCCCAACTGGCGGACATAGCGGACACATTGAGTTAACTACAAGGAAAACAAGGCGACCTTGGAGACTAAGAAGGCAAAGGTAGAGATAGGTAATATGGACAGGTAATTGCAGCAAGTGTTAATCTGTACGGTGACAACCGGAAAATCAATGCCCGAGCGTTCAACGGTCAGGTAGCGAATTGGCGATCACAATTTGTGATAACACTAGGGATCCATCGAACCGAAGCGAGAGTCAGAGGTCACCAGAGCGACTTGTGAGAGCCAACACCAGTCAATAAAAGAAAGGCAGGGAATTGGTCAAATTCTGTGATGTTGATGGATGGGATGCTTCCACTTAAGTAGTGTCGTCGAGAGAACAAAGCCCTCCTTGAGTGACGGGTTGGCCGTTTCTGACCCCGTTGCCGCCGAAGGTTCCCCTCAATCACCAAATGGTTCGTGATCATCTGTTCGGATGGGGTGTTGAGAGAGAGAATACTTCCCAGCAGGAGATGAATTTCCAGCCACCAGTTGTGCTTGAGAGGTGTGATTGGACGACTCGGGGAAAGGAAAGCGCTCGAGGAAATTAGCCTGGCGGGTACTAGAAGAAGGTAGAGACCATGATCTGACTGCTCAAAGGCCCGAGTCAAGGTCGATGATTGGGTGAGCTTACCCAGGATTCATTATCTGAGAGTTGTGGATGGATCATGGATGAAGAAGGATGCAGGCCAGCGCCAAGGGGATGCACCAGTCACGGCTTCGATCCCACGATGGCCTCCCGCAGCCCGGCGCGTAGAGAAAGTATCTTCACGGCCGTCAGCCTCTCACCGTCCTCGATCGACTCTTGGCCCCCTCGTCTTGGCCTGTTCTGATCCTGGCGCTAAAACTATTGGATGTGGGCAGTGCGGGATCTTTGCGATGAGCGCTGAGCTACTGCAAGGTGATCACGACAATCACCTCCTGTCCGTCCTCTGCAACCCCGTCTTCCAGCCAGTGGGCTTGCGCTGATGCCAGTCGGCTGTGTGCTTTTTTCCCGCCGTGTTTCACCATTGCTGCATGTCACTGACCGATTCCTTTTCTCTCCATACGTGCTTGCTCCCTAACCGCCTGTCAGAAGTTGTCGCCAGCGCTACGTTTCAACCTCCCCCCCACCATCCTCTCGCTTCCCAGGCGCTCTTCTCCCTCAACCATCTACATATACCTAACTTCACCGTCTTGTTTCACATCTTTCGTCTTTTTCCTCCATTTTTTGCCCATCGTGTCCATAATCTATAATACATATTCCACCCGGTTTATGTTTTGTTTCTCTTTCTGTTAGATGGTCAAGCGGCTGACTTGCTCACTGTCCATCTTCTGAATGCACCGCTAAACTTACTGGACTTTCGCAGCGATTCAGAACTCTTAATTAGATAATGCAGGCACACACACGCACGATGGTTAGTATATTCTCTTTTTGTTTGTGATAGCTGGATGACAGAGGAGATGTTAATTTTGGGTGTCGGATAGGACTCGTCGCTACGCTCTCGACGCAAGGCTGCGCCTGCGTCCGTCAATACAAAGGCAGCTGGGCAACTTCTTCCAGACTGGAGAGTTGTTACTCGTGTTTCCTATGCAGGGACAGACTTTGACGATACTGATTTTGAATATGATTCAGAAGAGGAATCCCCACGGGTGAGCATGGGCTCAGTAAGTTTTTGCACTGGCTAGATCTCTAACGCAGCCTTATTTGCTGACTAGGGTCATCGTCAGTTTGGATATGACAGCGCTTCCTCTCTCTCCACACCTGACCTTCCAACACCTGACAACGCACCCAGAGCGCCTTTCTCCTTCTCCACAGGAAAGGCAATGACCAGGGGGCCCTCTGGCCCTCATCTCTTCCGATCATCGGTTGGGTCGTTGGGCTCGGCCGCAGAGGTCGACCTCTACTTCGAGCGGTCCCCCGTTCAAGACAAATTTCCGGCGAAGCAACCAGAGTCCGAGCCCGAGCCACAGCCCGCGTCAAACAAATACAACTTCTCTCCTTGTACCCCCAAGGCTATCACAACTCTGCATCCAGATGTATCACAGGTCTCGGAGCATGAAATTCGGGGTTGGGCACCCGGACAAGTCGCACATTGGATGCATATCGGAGGCTATGATGACTCCGTTATTGAAAAGTTCCTCCTGAATGATATCACGGGCGCCGTTCTTCTCACCCTTCAGGTGGATGATCTCAAAGAGCTTGGCATCAGCTCGTTTGGTAAGCGACATCAGCTTATGGGATCAATAGACCATCTCCGAAGCACTATGCTTAGGCCCCAATCAAGAATGTCTCCTTCAAGACAATACACGATGTCTGTATCCCCAACAGGAGAAATCCTCACAAACCATGTCTATATTCCGGAGGGTGGACAGGCAGAGCTCCCGAACCATGTCTCCATCGTGGGCATTGAGCAGGTTCTCCCTAAGCCCCACAATTGCTCTAAGGGTGATAACTGCCCCAAGTTCAAGCGGCGTCAGCGCCAGATTGAGAGGCTCGCAGCTGAATTTCCTGGAGCCGTGCTTCTTCCTGGAGGCGAAACAATGGTTGCTGGAAACCCAGGTAACCCAGAGACTGCCTTGAACTTGCTGCGACCAAAATCCGATGCTGAGCCTTCGGTGGCTGCTTCTTCGGACATTTTTGGAGCTATGCAGACCCCCAGACTGTGTGCCGAAGCTCTCAGCGAAGTATCCAAGATGGATCCTCGTGAGAACATCCGACATTTCCTTGACTACCAGCACCTGTCGGCCTCCAGTCCCGCTTCCGATGCGTCGGACAATGAAACTGTGGTCGATCCTCTGCCTGAGCAGACAGCAACCAGGACTTCCCCGAAGAAGTTAGCCCCTGTCACCCGCTCCAAAACCATGTCTGCGAACCTTCGCAGTCTCCCAAAGTTGACCATCCCTGTGGACTCCGACTCGGACGATCCGACCACAGCCACGGCCACGGCTGATGCTCAGCGCACAATCACCCCAAGTATGGAAAACGCACTCTACGAATCCCCAACCACAGTCCAGGAGTACGGGCCATTCACTCGCCGATACGACCATTCAATCGAGCGGTATCGTCAGGGAACACCCTTCACTGAGGTAGATGTGCCTATTACCGCTATCCCCGATGGACCAATTTCCCGTGAGACGTCTCAGTCTGTTCCCCCAGACATGCGCTACGGCAATCTCATGCTGCGACAGCAACAACAGCAACCATTCCAGCGCTATGCAGACCCATTCGTGCGATCTGCCTCGACACGCCCCCCGGCTACCGCCCCCATGCCGCTCCGCCGGGTCCACGAGGATCAACCCCTCACCCCAATCGAGAACCCATCCGAACTAAGCCGGAGCGCTCGCATGCGTCAGCACTTCCACACCACCTCCGACAGCGCCGTCGCATCAGACCCCGATGTCGCTAAGAGCGGATGGATGAAGAAGCGCAAGCCGGCCCGATTCCTTCGCCATGAGTGGCAAGACGCCCACTTCACCCTTCGCGGCACGAACCTAGCCATGCACAAGGATGAGATTGAAGCCCTCCGCCACTCTCGAGCACTCGACCTCATCAACGTTGATGACTACACCGTTGCCTGCTCATCCCTTGGCACCAGCTCGAAGTTGACCGCCGCGTTCAAAAAGTCCGTTATGCGCAACGGGCACCAACCCAGCGCCAACGATGCAGCCTTCGCCTTCTCCTTGATCCCAGCCACCAAGGAGAATGAGAAGAAGCAGCTCTTCGGAAACGGCAACATCAAGAGCCACCATTTCGCCGTTAAGACTCGCGATGAGCGCATCGACTGGATGCGTGAGTTGATGCTTGCAAGGGCCCTCAAGAAGGGTAAGGAAGGTGGTGAGGAAATGCACCTTAATGGAAACTTCATCTAACCCCCCTCCTCCCGAAAAAGAGAATATAAAAAAAAAGTTGGATTGGACGGGAATTTATAAACACCCTTTACCAAATTTTTTCTTTCCCTTGTACTTTACTTCTCTCTCATATTCCCCTGTCTGCATTTTTTTTTATTTCGTTCTTATAAAGTGATCTCACTACAGAACTGGTTCTGGGTTGCATTTTTCTCTTTTTATACCTTTTCCTATGTTCCAAACTGATGACTGAATGACCCAAGACGCATCGTCGCAGGACGACACTGGCAGATACCCGAGATACTCTTATTCTTTTCATTTAGGTTTGTTTATGTTTTCTGGTTTTTTTTTCTCATACTGGTGACTTCCTCCCCTTAGTCTGATTTGAGTTTGGCGTATTATTTCTTTGAATTTCTTCTTGCGATGCATGGTCCTTGTTGTCTGACCTCTTTGGAATTTGAATTTGGTAATCTGCCATCCATGTATCTAATGAAGGACGCTTTTGGTGAAGTTGGGCAAGGTAGTGTTGGGGAAATCCATAGTCAGAAATAAATAGTAAATCGACACGAATGTCGGTATTGACAAAAAGAAAATAAAGCCCATAGTGTTATATTTTTATCTACTCTAGATAAAGATTATATTCTAGAATAGATCATGTGAGACTTACACTGTCACTTTACTATACCACACAAAATGGAAATATTATTCAAAAAGGGGGAGGAATCACCCCATCATCCGAATAACTATATACACCCACCCATCCCCATACGCCAAACACCTCACCACCTCCTCTACAGGCGCAGACATGGGCACCGCCGCCCCATGCAGCACCGGTTTCGCCAACACGGGCGTCCTCCGGCTCGGGAACAGATTCGGGAGTAGCGAGTTTAGGGCCGATCCGATCGTCTGCGTGCTTGTACTCGCTGTGCCACCAGCCGGACCACCTACAGCGCTGAGTCGGGATGAAAGAAGCATTGATTGTCCCGCAGCGAGAGTCGATGTGGTTGTTGGCGGGAGCGGAGATTGCACGACCTTGAGAGACGGGGAGTCGTCTTTTGGCGGGAGGGGGAGAAAAAGACGGACGGGGAAATTGCGGAATGGCCGGGATGGCGTGGGGAGGAGGACATTGGAGATGCGTTGGAAGGAGGGGAGGTCGACTTGACAATGTTAATATTTGATCCCTTTTATTTATATAGAGGGGAATTTTGATATGTAGAAGGGAAATAAGAGAGGTATACCATCTTGAACAGCCTTCCATAACCCCGAAGAATGCTCTAGAGAAAGACTCATGATCCCCTTTCCGTTACCGTTTCGGAGAAAATCAGCCTCCTTGACACTATTAATGAAGGCATCGCTCATGACCATGCCGTTGGCATCTAGCCGAACGAGGTCTTCATCGGGCCAGTCGGTGAAATGCACGACGAGTTTCCAGGGGAGGGGATCACCCGTGGGACGATGCTGATGGTGATCGACATCCTGGTCGTCGGATTTCGATTGCCGGGAGCCGGCGGGGTCTGCGCCTGCGTAGAGATCGTATAGGAGACCGATGGGGTAGTGGTATTTTAGGGGGACTCCTTCGAATGAGAACCAGCCGTCGTGGGATTCGGAGGCGTCCGGGTTGATGAGGGATGAAGAGAAGAAGGCTTTGAGGCGGGGGAGGAGAGAGGGGAGATAGGAGATTCGGGGGTAGGAGATCTGACTCCTGTTAACATGGAGGGAACATGCAAATAAATGAGAGGCGTACAAGGTACGGGTCTGTTTGATCGTAGATGCGGCTCTCGGAGGGAGCGAGACTGATATGTAAAGGTAATTGGCCGTCCCAGATGGTTTTCTGGATGGAGTTTAATGTGGCTTGTTCCATTGTGGTGTGGGTATATATGGAACCTTTTGCCCTGGGCTCGGGGAGTTTACTAGACTGAAAGTTAGTTTGTCTATTTCCAGATGATAGATAGAGAGGAGTTTCAAGTCTACTCTACCTCGAGTTGGGCGTTAGGCACTGCCCCGCGGATTTTACAGTACGATCTTTGGCCGCATGCTCTCCTGGCAGATCCTATCTCGGGTTTTCCGGAGACCTCAATCTCGCAGATGACGAGCTTCGGCAGAGTTAAAATAGAACGATGAAGCCATAAGGCACGGACAATCACGACTTGACGATGAGAGAAGCGACAGAAGATGTCATGTTTGGACACTCCCAAAAGAGGCAACTTTCCCGATCGGGCTTAGCACGTGATGCACCACCTTCTTCTCCTTTTTACTACGACCATCCCTGATTCTCCATCTAGAATTTATTCCCAACGAGATAAAAGGATTAATGGATTATAGTCCCATCTACCACACACCAATAAAGACTGATCTTATTGCCAAGTCTACCGAACAAATCACAACCACTGCAAATTCAGGTGCTCAAATCTTTTGGGCAAACCGTCCCAAGGATGGAATGGTTCCGAGTCGGATACAGTTGCATCTATTGAAGGAAATGTCAAATCAGGTCACGGGTTTTATTTATTATGCCCAGTCTCAGCCCCATGCAGAGCTGATTCGAGAGTAATGATGACCAGCTAAGGCCTTCAGCGTTGGTGGCCAATGTCGCGCCTGATATTATAACTCTCGGATCTCAAAGTAAAGCATCAAAGGCGTATCCAATTAATGATTTTACCAAAAGTGTGGATTTATATGATTGGAGGCGAAATAAGGGACATGAAAGCCGAGTTTCGGCTTTCAGTCTTTCTATACTTAGGCATCCAGCCAAGTATCGTGTGCACACGGAGAGGGACAGCATGATAAGTGTCCTTGTCAACGCTCTCTGTCACTCTATTTAACAATCCCTATTGACTGATAAGAGCAAGGCCCCATTGTTAATGGTCTAGGCCTGTGAATATTTTTATGCATATGGTTTCAGCTCCTCAATGTTGCATTTCAGCCCTTAATTACAGACGATTAGCAATCCAGGCCTAAGCTCTGCCGATGAATGAATAGCACTAGAACGAATGCTGACGAGATAAATTGCGACATCTAATATACCGGGGCAATATCGCCGGTTTTTTTTGGCCATTCAGTGAACGAGCTGAGTCGCCCAAAAATGTTGGATCCAACAGCACTTAGCTCAGCCAATATGCTGTCCTCAGCTAGGTTTATCTTGAAAAAACAGGCAAATATTTATTATGCAGATCACTTCCCAAGTTTTCCTACTTTCTTTTCTCTTCCTAGTGAATATTATTATTGCGAAAAGAAAAGAATTACTCTAGCAGGTTGGTATTGCAGTCATCTAAAACGCAACCCGACGGCCGGCCTAGAAAAACCGCAAGATATATGATTTGACGCCATCAACCGCTTTCTACATTCCTTACTTTCCATCTGTCTTACTTTTATTTATACTCCCTATTCTTTCAGATCACCCAAAATATGTCCTTCAATGTCATAATCGTTGGCGGCAGCGTGGCAGGTCTCACCCTCGCCAACATTCTGGAGAAATACAACATCGAGTACACTCTGATAGAGAAACATGACACCGTGACCCCCCAGCTCGGAGCGAGTATTGCCACGCTACCCTATGGAGCCCGTATCCTGGACCAGCTAGGCTGTTACGATAAGATTGAGGCAATTGGGGTCCCGGTCGAGGACGTGCCGTCGTACTACTTGCAGGGCAAACCGTTAGGGAAAGGTAAAGGTCTGAGCAAATATCTGAATGAGATGTGAGTTTGCATTCCTTCCCTTTATTATTTACCATGATGATATAGTTATCTGACTAGGCGATAGGTTTGGGTATACAATGGTTTTAATGGAGCGGCAGCAACTTCTTGAGACGCTATATGGGAATATCCGAGATAAATCCCGGATTCGGACTCGCTGCCCTGCAGTTGAAATTCAACATGTGGACGACGGGGTCCAGGTTGTGACTGGGGATGGGTCTGTCCTCAGGGGAAGTATTGTGGTGGGAGCCGATGGACTGCATAGTCATATCCGAGAGGAGATATGGCGGCATATTGAAGAGAAAGAGGGGAAACTCTCCACTGCGAACGATCGAAAAGGTAAGAAGTCGATTGATAAGAACATATAAAAGGTGTACTGACATAGAAAAGCCATCAAAACCACCTTCAGTTGTATCTTTGGCATCTCCAAAGACAACGGGAGGTTCGGATTAGGGGGAGCCAAAAACTACCGACATAACCGTCATTACCTGATTCAGGGTGGTCCCAGCAACAAAGTGTTCTGGTTTTTCTTTTTCAAGAACGAGAAGAAAACGAAAGACGGGGATATTATTCGGTACACTCCGGAGGAGAAGGAGCAGTATGTCGCGAGGTTTATGGACGACGTAATCAAGCCCGGTGTTACCCTTGGCGATCTCTACCGCGATCAGATCCATACGGCGTTGGTGCCATTAGAGGAGTACATCATGGAAAGGGTCTATCATAGACGAATCCTGTTGATAGGAGACTCCATCCACAAGATGCACCCGCTTACCGGACACGGCGGCAATACGGCCATTGAAGATGGGGCGTTTCTTGCCAATCGGCTCAAAGAGCTACTCGAGAGCAATGCAGCGCCAAGTGAATCACAGCTGGTAGACATCTTCTCCCAGTTCCAGGGGAAAAGACAGGCCCGGGCAGAAATCACAGCGAAACGATCGAACGAGCTCGCTCGTCTTGAGTCATTCGACAGCCCTTTGCTCAAACTGCTCATGCTCAATGTCATTGGCCCAATGCCGCTTACGAGGGTACTGGGAGCGATTTCAATCCTAACGACACCCGGCGAGCCCTTGAAGTATCTCCCCACCCCGAAGGCGAAGACAGGTGTTGTTCCATTTGACCATGAGGTGCAAGTAGTACCTCGAAAACGATCTCCCGCGTCGACTGCTATCTGGGCCAGTGTTTTCCTGCTCGTTGGGTTTGTATCAAGTGTCCTCTTCGCCAGGAATCTTGCGCTACCAGAATCTACTCCCCATGCTTCTTTCCCCTCATCCTCCTCCTCCATTCATATCTACCCCTTAGTGTCATATCTGGCAGTGAGCGGGCTCTGGTGTCTCGAGTCTTACCGTCAGGCATTCTTTCTGGGACCCGTCAGCACGTAAGTCTCTGAACTACATATATCAATCAACCTACTAATTTACTCCGTGCCCAGCACCATCCCCTTCCTTCTCATCTCAACATACATCAACCGCAACCTAGCCGTCGCCCTCTACTTCGCCCTATGGATCGCCAGCAGCCACCCTAAATCCTTCTACTATCCAACCCCCCGAGCCATCCCCGCAACCGCCGCAGACGCCCTTCCAATCGCGTTCTCCTGCGCTCTCTTCGCGACCATATACTGCCAAGTCAAGAATACCACCCGGATATCCCTCCCCGGAACAAATATCGAGCTCAACACCCTCTCCCTCGCCCAAGCCAGCCTCCCACTCCTCCTCACCCTTTTCAAGCAGTTCTTCCGTCGAGCCTCACCCAACAACGACCGCCAATCCTCCGAGCCGGGTCCGGAGATCCAATGGGGAAACATCGATATCCCTTATCTCTCTCGGTTCCATCTAGCGGTTGCGGCCGTCGCAGGAGCGATGCATTGGCAGTTTGTTCTCGATGTTGTGCCTCGCTTACTCACTTCTGATGTCCCCCGTGCTGCAGTAAGTAAGGCGGGTACGTTCTCATCGCTCATGTTCCTCTGGCTGGTTTTTACGCTCTGGGATTTGCGTCGCGTGAATATTACAGCTCTGAGCTATGCGCGAGGTGGATTGTATATTATGTTGGGTTTCGTGGGGGTTGGTCCGGCTGCGTCTCTGGCGTTGGCGTGGTGGTGGAGGGAAAGGGTTTTTGAGAACGCGCGTCAACGGAGGATATCTGTGGGTAAGGCAGCTTAGGAGCTAGATTCTGTTTCTGGTTTTGGTTTTCTGTTATGTATTATAGTATGGATTGGTGGTGAGTATTCCGGGTGGATGAGACT
This sequence comes from Aspergillus panamensis, assembly GCA_027569225.1. NCBI lineage: Eukaryota > Fungi > Ascomycota > Eurotiomycetes > Eurotiales > Aspergillaceae > Aspergillus > Aspergillus panamensis. The sequence continues at coordinate 242,270 of JAPDER010000007.1, forward strand.
GAGGGTGTAGTAGTTGCGTTGCGTTGCGTCTTTGATGGCTAAAGATTATTTGTGTGTAATAGATACCGCATGTATGTCTCTTCTCACGATAATGGACTACATGGCAACTCTTAGAACAAACTATGAACATATATGTGGCTAGCGATTTCCGTTCCAGTTTTGGGGGGATTCTTTCCTGTATCAGGAGTTGTCTTGAATGGACCTGGCTTGACCTGTTACTCAATCAAAGACCCTCTATGTAGATATATATTAATGCTAGCATAGCTACATAGAGGGTGAAAACAATCCACCTAAACAAGGGGTATGGCTTTGCTAAGGGTGTACTATAAGAGTTATGTTCATTTTCATCTCTGTATGGGGTCCTTCGCTTTGGCTTCCCCTCTCCTTGTCTGTGGATGTTAACTTAATTTAGCACTGCCTGGAAGAATCCAGATTTGTACTCCCTAGTATCCTCTATCTCTATCCCTATCCCACGCCGTTAAGCGAGGATGCATGAACTCCACCCCCACGGAGCCAACTCAAAACCGATATGATCATTTATTATCTATATTTATATCTACCGGCTTGACTCTTGTAGACAAAAATAGCACCTCGCAGGGAGAATCTCCCTGCCAAGTACGAATTATCCGATCCTTTCTCGTTCTGGAGAAAATGACTCGGGTTGAAATTTGAATCTGACTAGTCAGTCTGAGACACGACACACACAGACCACCACGCATGCATTTAATTTAATTTCCTCGAGAATGCGCGTTTTCAACGGTTCAGGTCATTTGACATGTTTGCCATGATGCGTCTCCACGAGTTCGAGTTCGAGTCTAGCTAGTCTGGGGCCGATTCTCGTGGACTTGAAACAGAGAGGAATGTGGATCCGTTTTACTTGTCATTAAGAATAACATAAAGGGAGTTGATTGGGGGAAACCAAGGAATGAAGAGTGAGGCTGTGCTCTCTCTCTCTCTCTCTCTCCATATGTCCTGTTGTTTTAGAAAATCGTTTATATTAAGTACTGCTTAGGACTTTCACCCCTTGATCAGGAAGTGATCCTTGTTTGGATCTCGCAGGAGATGGTGTATTTGTTCCTCACAAAGAAACCCTGAAGAGGTTTGATAGGACTTGACAAGGCTTGCAATCAGCGGCAGCAGCGGGAATTGCCGAGGAGTTCACGAACACCTTAGGGGTGTGTGTGTGTGTGTGTGTGTGTGCTCTTGTATCACTTCCCCTCAGGGACTGTGCTCATGGAATGGGATTCATCATTCCCCAACTTTCTTCGAGTAAGCTACCGTAGCACGTGGTTTCCTTTGCTATTCTTTGTTTGTTAGGTCCAGTCAGGTGCAAGACGTTTGCGAGTCATTGGCGACAGGGAGACCGAGTTAAGTTCGAAAAGATACCTTGTGGTTTCAAGAGGTAGTTACCCTCTTCCTTGTTCATCATGTCCACGGACGGCCTGAGTTCGTAACATTTCTGATGAAACAGGGGCTGGTTATAGTTCTTTACAGACCTAGTCACTCATGAATAAGACAAACTTAGGCTGTCTATCTGGGGTGCGTAAGTCTGATTTGATGTGCCACGAGGAGTCAGGGTTGCATATCCTGTGCAGAGAATCTGTGTTGTGATATCATCCAGGCACCTCTCGGTTTTCTTTTCTTTTTCCTGTGTACTCCCTCCCCGAGTGTAACCAAGGTGGAACCTCTGTAACACAAGCAAAAATGAAGGTTAAATGCTTTCCGTATTCGGCCACTCACTTATTGGACAGCTGACATTTAGCATGATGTCTCCAATAATTCCCTTGGAAAATAAGGTCAATGGAAAGCCAAAGGTTTAAGAAAAAGCAAACCCGGAGCATGACCAAGTTGAACTTCACTCATAACCATATGAAAGTTGAGCGTGATTGGGAGAAAAGATCTATAGAAAAGCAAAAATCAATAAAAACGTTGGAGACCAACCCATCGGGCTCTCATGATTCAACAAAAGAAGACCAACGAGAGGCAACTAGTGAGATAGTTCGATGCTCCAGACTTGATTGACCAAACTAAGCATCGAACTAAAATATTCCTCACTTCGATCCCTGGGATCGCAACAATCAGGTTCTGCCTCTTCCATATCGCTTTGTTGCTCCCAAAGCAGGGTGAATACGAGTTGGGGACCGAACTTTGGCAGAATGGATAGCGAGTGGCTCATCTGGTTTTTGTTTGTGTAACGCGCTCTTTTTTTGCCTTCGCTTTTATCATTATTAAGTAGTAGTGAGTTGTTTCCATTTAATTATCCCGGTGGAGGCGAATCATGAATAGCCTCGATTGCCTTCGCGGGATTTCGAGGACTTGACTTGGAAGGGACCTTCCCTTAACCATTTTAGGGATCATTTCCGTTCCTTAGGTTGTCATCTGTCGGGACCATTAAAAAGAAATTAAAAAATATTGCAGAGAGTGTGCAGATCGCTCCCAGCGTTGTTTAAGCTCGGAGAATGCCGTTAGGAGGAATGGGAAAGGAAATGTCAAGCAGGCTCCAGAGTCCAGCCTTCTGCAATCCACAGCAGGGCCTCATCAGCTGCTAGCGTCATCTTGTTCATGAACCTTGGCATCAGGCTGAGGGGATGCGCTCTGGTGTTTCACCCTTCACTGTGGCTTGACATTGCATGAGCGACCATGGGTCGGTCACACAGGCTAATTTCGCCCTGTGCAATAGGTTAGTCAGTGCAGGATACAGATACTGGATGGTCAGTGACTGAGCCAGAAGCATAGGTACAACCCCCAAAGAAGGACTTTTTTGCCTTTGAAGAAGCAAAAAAAGCAAAAATAGGAGATAATGCTCGATTCTTCCCGTTATTGTGTTTCATCCCGAGTCCCGTAACCTGGACCAGTTCGTCTAAAGAACCAGTCCAAGCAGGATCAGCGAGATGCAGGTCGACGATACTTTCCACTTCTGTCGTGAACACCAGATTTCGATGTGCTCGAATAGGAACCACATAATAATGGGCAAGGTTTACCGACATTGTTCCGTCAAGTCAAGGAGCGAGCTTTTTTTTTTTTTTTTTTGCTTTTTGTTTTTGCCCCCTTGCCTGCGCTTCTCATACCTATGCATTATTATTATACTTACACCGTGGGGCTCGGCACCATCCATTGTTCGGCTCGGTTCGAGACATTAAATCGCGGCGCATTGAACCAAGGGAAACCCACGCGGAACGGCGTGCTTGGCATCGAGGAACCGGTAATCGACGTGGGACGGACGACCGTTCATACATCAGATCGGAAAAGAACCCCTGTTTAACCGACCAGGGGGAAGTCCGTTCTGGGGATATACACTCGATCCATCTATCGGTCTGATTCCTGGTCGACTCCCCCAAAATGCAGGGCCATTGAACCATCGTGATGATTTGTGATTATTCGTCTGATTCATGCAGGATCGTAGATCGAGCCTCTCACAACAACTGGCAAGCTCAAAAATCCAGAGAAAAGAGATAAGGTTGCCACGGCTTGGGCCAATTGTGCTGTGCCTTGCATCCCAACAGCCGATGGCACGTACAGCCCATGTCGATAATAGTAAGAGCAGTAATCAGTAATTGAAACAAAAAGAAAAACAAGGAAAGTAACCAATATGCTCCATCTTAATAATTGAAGAAATCATTACCTTGGCTTTTCAATATATTCAACCAATCCTGTGAAAGCGATCGCGCAAGACCGCCAAGATCATTTCCACCACGGAGATGGCTGAGAGGACCCCCCAATGCATTGAGTTCGTGGGGAAGCAGCCACTAAGAAAACGGAATTTGACACCCTTTTCCGCCCCTTTTCACAACGCTCCGGCGGCGCTTTTGCCGGGGGCCCTCTGCTGCACCCCTGAAAGGCTAAGCAGTGGGTGTTAATAATGGCGCAATTCCAAGACTTAAGCCCAATCCCGACTCTTTGGTACCCGATATTAGCGAGCCTGACTCAATCCGGGGGACGCTCCTGTCAATTGTCACGAAGCCTGGCTTGAATGGTCAAGATAAGCTGGGTATCCTGTCAGCTCTCACCCCAATTTAGGCAGTATTTTCTCAGGTAATAAATTTAAAAAGAAAAAAGAGGAAGTAATCGCTTTTTCTATGTGGAAGAAGCCGCCTCCCCCGGATTGGTTGAAAGAAGGCAAAGAAAAATGCCTGAATGGACAGAGGCATCCGGCACGTCATATCTGCAGGGCTCTCTAAGCACAGAGAGGCTTAGGCTAGAAATGCTTCTTTTGAGCAATATTGAAGAAGATCATGAAAACTAGAGGGGACATTGCCCAGCTGAAAATCAAGGTGCTCGCATGTCCGGGGGCTGTGATAGCAGAGAGGTATGCAAGCAGACGGGAAGTCCGATGTTTTCCCAATCCGTAATATCTGGACCATCTCGGTCTGGAGTGGGAGAAAAAGCAACGGAGAAAAGAAAATGATAATGCGATATACTAATAAGAATTAATAACATTATTATTATTTGGGGGGGCGGATTAAGGGGAAAAGAAAACTAGATACCATCCTCCCAAAAATTAATTTAAAAAAATTGAAAAAAAAAAGCAATCATAAACGGCAAATCTTTTTCCAGCAGAAGGGGTCAGGTGGAAAAGAAATTGCCTGTAGCACCTGTAGCAAGTTTTGATCAAAAATATGACTTCAAATCAAAGTTCAGAGTCCCTGTAGAAGTAAGCAAAGATCGGACTATACCTACAGAATAGTCAGTGCTAGTATCCTCCGTCACGGAGCCACTATATCTGCAAATTGTAGTGTTTATTGAATTGGCCCAAATGCAATATTGCCGTTATTCCCTTCGGAAGTGCCAGGAAACGTTGACAATGGGCCTGGTGGAGACAGACAATCCAAAAGAGTCATGAAAAAGCGAGCAGGAGACGCAAAAAAAGTAATAAAGTGAAAAAGAAAAGAATAAAAAAATTAATTGAGAAAAAAAAAGTTTAAAAAAAGAAAGCATGGGGCCGCGGAAGCGTGGGAACTGATGGAGCATACAGCAGCCTCTATACTAATAGTAGTAGTCATAAGGGATGTCTCCTTGGGGGGCAGTGCGCGATTGGTTTGGTTTTGGTGAGATTGACTACGTTTGTCCACATTAGTTTGAGTAGAGGCCGATCTTTTAAACGGTTTATCTTCGATCCTTGCTCCCTTGGGTTAGGTCCCTCTCATTCCACTTGACCATGACATAGTGCAAACTGCAGAGACCACAATGTCCCAAGGAGAGGGGGGTGGAGGCACATTCTGCGGGCCAAACTTTTCAATCTTGGGTAGCGAAATCCGATGTCCAGAGTTTCAGCCATTGTCCCTACTGTTGGGATCGTACATTCGATAACGACTTCTCGTTGGACGCCTCCTGCCCCAAGACACCTTGCTCAGTTGGCGCTTATTGGCCCCAAGGTGTATACCGGGGGAATGGCTCGGCTCATGTGCCCGATGAACGCCATTCCCATCACTCATGGATTCCCCAGAATGTCCATTCCGGACCCAATTGTCGATGAATTGTGACCCAGTAATCCCCCTTTCACCTCAATTAGCTCCCCGGCAATCACCGATTCCATTCTTGTTCGGGGCTAGGGTGTGCATGTGTGGACCAACTCTGTAGACAGATGATGGTTACCGGTGGACCCTAGGTTGGCGCCCTTAAGATTCACAGGGCACCGGGGAAGAGCCCCATCATTCCCGGCAGCTGATCCTGACTTCGGCTAGAAGTTTCAACCGTTCCTTGGGGGGGGACAAGAAATGAAATGAGGACTCCGAAACCGTGCGCCGAGGAAATGACAGAAGCGCAGCCCACATGAAGATCTCCATCTCGCCGTGTCATTCACTTACTCTTTTGCTGTATCTTCCTCTCGCCCTGTCTGGCTACTTGTGGGTTTTATTTTTATTTTCTTTTTCCCTCATAAAATATTGGTCCTTCCGTTTCTGTCGGGTGTGCTTCAGAGGTCTAGTTATTCTTGTACCACAGTCTCTGGATTCCATCGTCAGCTCCAGTGAAGCTCGTCATTAGCCAGTCCCTGCTCAAGGTATATAGAGGCGCGATTTCCTTCATCTTTCTCAAGAACTCACCAACGAACTCAATTACAAAGGCCTATCTCCAGTCGAAGATAGCCTCTCCTTTTCAACTCAGTGACTCCCGATCTTTTGTCAAGCCGTCTGAAAGCAGCCGCCCATATCACTCTAGTCGCACATCGCACTTGAAAGTCTTCAACAAGTACCTCACTTCAAGCAAGTTTCAGCAAGCTCTCCTTTAATACTCGAGCCGGATAATCAGAGATCAACCGCAAAATGTCTTCCAGCAATAAGCAGACATCAAAGTAAGAACTCAATCCATTCATCTATAAAACTGTTTGTTCACAGGTTTTGAAAGGATTTCCAACGGCATGGGAACCAACCTCAGTGCAGGGAACTTGAGCCACGTTCCAGACGAGAGCAGTGGTAACGTTGTTAATCGATTTTCGCAATCATCTGCTGCGGACGAACCATACTTCGCTCGAGCGAGGATGCAGGACCGTTCAGAGCATGCTAGCCGACTTTCCAACCAACTGAATGCCACAGAGGAGATCATGAAAAAGTAATGCCTCAAACCTTATATCATTTCAGAAACGACAAAGAATGCTCTTCAGGGACACCAAAAAAATGTCAAAAACAACCACGACAAAAAGCGAAAGAAAATGGAGGAGTTGCAAGTTTGTCTATATACAAATTCTATTGCAGAACGCATGGTTATAAACGGTTTGGGGTTGCAGGATTGTTCTCAGTTATGCATATTAAGGGAAAGAGCTCTGGGAGCTCGATGGGAAAGCATCGGTTATGTGACATTATAGTCTGGTTCGAGCGATTTCAATGCAAGAATTCAACCACAGATTGAGCTACTTCCTCGTACTTCGTGCTAGGAAACTCGTGACCTGCCTTGAAAAATTTGAACGCCACGTTACCTTGGAGAGCAGAAGTGGCATCAGGGACAAATTCATCCTTGACGACAATTGGGTCATGTTCACCGCACATGACAACGACTTTGCCACTGGGAAGGCCGTTGTCAATTTTTTCGCTTGGAGACAGACTTCGACTTGCAGATAAATAGGATCCGAGTCGTTCCCAGCTTTCACGTTGCCGCTGCGCTAGAATGGGGCCATGTTGCATGCTGGACATAAAGGAATGGATAAACCCATCATGATTATTGACTTGCCATTGAACGGCAGTGGGAACAGCAACTCCTGGGTATGCGCGGGACAGTACCTGGGCCTCAGCCACCGCTTGTGAGGGCAGCTCTTCCGTGAGTGCGTCCTCGGCGGTGAGCTTTTTAGCCTTGGGCTTCGGAGAAGACAGTGGGCCAGCACGTAGACGACGACCGACGAGGTACTTGAGCACACGCTCTGGAATAAGGCCACGCTCATAGAGGAGGCGAGACTGGAAACTGATCTGGGAGTCGCGGATCAATCCTGAAGGGGCAAGAAGCACCAGCGTCGAGAGAAGCTGAGGAAAGTACGAGGCAAAGGATACCGCGATACCACCACCAAGCGAGTAGCCAACCAGACAAAATTTCCCAGATCCAGTCCCCGTCCAGGACAACTTGGACGAGTTCAGCACCAGGTGGATCTGAGTTGCGAAAAGGCGGCTATCCTGGGGAAGATCCGAGGGGCAATCCGAGTAACCTCTTCCGAACCTAGACAACTTTTAGCGAGGACTTCACCCATACCAGTCATGTAGCCGCGCGCTGCGATGAAAGCTTTGAGTCACCTACAGATCAAAAAGCATCACGCGGCAACCTCTATCAACCAAGGCATGCGCCAGTCCACCAAGCGCAATACAAGGTGTCGTGATTCCATGAATGAGCAGCACCTTGGTCCCATCCTCAGGGCCCCATTCGTACACGCGGATCGATCCATACGGGCTTTGCACATCTCGCGCCCCAGGGAGGACGTCGGGAGGCAGAGGAAGCTCACGTTTCTCTGAATCCGATAGAGACGACACTACATTCCGTGGCGAAGCAAGGACCAAGCCCTCTGGCTGCTGGCCAGAAAGCAGGGAACGAAGCAGAATAGCCAGACTTAACGTTGCCCCTGTTCCGGCGATCAGAGGAAGTTGATGGGCGTAATTTGTCAAGGCATCAGACAGTGATTGGACAGTTTGGCTGTACCAAGAAGCCATTGCCATGGTGGAGAAGTGTGATTTGAGGCTATGTTTTGTCGGATTTCTGGTTCCTATTTCGGAGATTTCCTCTCCCCTCTCTTCTTTCTTAGGGGGGAGGTCGAATTCTGCTACACTTAAGCTACAGGAACTTGAAATTGATAGAGAAGGAGATAGCAGTCAGGTAAGGGAAAGAGTTGAGAGGCCAGACAGAAAAAGAGAGACCGGGTGAAATGAAGATAAAAAGAGAGACTGGAAAAAGCTGGCTGGCGTCGGTGTCAGCCTACTAATCATCCTTACAGGCATGCAAGTCGCCCGATAAGCTAACCCAGTGCCTGACAAGACGCACTAGCCCTGATAGGGAAGTCACGGGAATGCGGCGAACCGAGGCAAATATCCAAATCATCTCTCTTGTCGTCAGCATAAGTCGTTGCATATGATCAGGCCATACAGCAAGCCAGCAGTGAAAAGAGAACTTTCCTCTCGGCGTACACTGGGCACGTGCAGGGAGAACACAACGCAGAGGGTAAGACCAAAGTGTTTAACCACTCGAATTGGACAATCCAATTCAGCCTTACCTCAAGCCGATGCTGGCCACATCTCGGAAGAGTCGTATCTAGGCCTCAGTTGGCAGTTTTAAGCCGCCAGCGGCTTCTTGACTCCGGGTGGTAATAAACGGTTAATTTATCACAAATTAACTTTTGCTAAACCATGAATCAATCCCCGTCAGCCACTGACGTCTAAATCGATCTATAGAAAGGGTAAATGGAGGCCTACTGCCAGGGACCGGGATAGTACTATGTAACAAGCAAAGAAAAAGAAAGAAGGAAAGAAACAAGAGAGACATATCGCGGGATGCCACTTCGTGAATATTCTGGGTTGGATCGTCCATCATGGTATGATTTCCGGTTAAATCAAAAGAATGTAGAGACAGTCTGGTGCCTTGAAAGCTGTTGCACAAGATTCGATATGGCAGCGATCGGCAAGGTCCGAGTTGTCTCCCTGCTCGTTTCTCGGACCGTCGGACAGTTGGTCTTTCTCGACTCTTGATGATGCGCTGTTAGCTTGGGATGTTTCTGGAATTGGTTCATGAGATAATTCCCTGATTGTTTTTGGAAACCCAGGCCGGGAGATATCGGGTATACTTGGTACAACCCTTTTCGGCCACTAGATATTAGACGCTAGGATTTTATGAGCAAAGTTGGAGAAGAGAGACGGGCATTTACATAGCATGCTGGGCCGAATATGCATAAAAATCGTGAGTCCCAATTGTGGCAGGTCAGAATCTTGCAGTCCAGACGAGTCAACTTCAATGGAACGTTGGAAGCCCGAAACAGAACCTGTCTTGGAGTGAAGAACAGGCCCACCAGAACAGCCAATTTTTTTTAATTAACTCCGGGCAAAAGTCGCCCAGGGCTAACAGCGATGGCTTGGCGATGCTGCAGGCCGATAGATAGATTATTTAATTTCCTCAGACTCTAGAGTCTCTTGTCTAGACGGGCTGTCATTGATGGGATCATCTCCCCGCACCTGGGGATCGACAGGGTGAACGAGGCCCAGGATAATTAATTGGTCCTTCGTCTAATTCCATCGACGCTTCAGAAGATGGTCGACGCCCAATCAACGCCACACCTTAGTGCTCGACGAGTTTAGATCTGACGTAGGCTGTCTTCGGATGTTATGGTTCCCAATGAAGTATCTATCCCTAGTCGGAATACGTAAGTCTTTCTTTCCCCATACGATGGGATCCGGAAAAATTCTACTATATCCTTACAGCTGCACCTGATAACAGAAATGGGGATGGAGCCTAGTAGTCTGCCCTGTTTCATATCAGTCAATCCGGTAACCTCCTCCTGAGTAGTAGGTCCACGGTTTCTGAATCATTTTCGTCTCATCGTCGACGAGAATTGAAGAAGGAAGTTCTCGTTCTTGCCGCAAGACGACTCAATAAGAGAGGTTGTAAGAATTTGTGAGAGGAGACGAAGAAATAGAGATCCTGAAATGTCGCTTTACCCCGCAAGACCTTCCAGATATTTGGTGGCTTGCAGTGATCGACGGTAGTTTATTCTGTAAACGCACGATGCCGCTTGACAGAAATCGCTCGGAGCTTCCTCCGTTGCCTCCAACCTGCTTGAAACCCTAGAAAGCCAATAACAGGCTGTATTGGGAAAGCCTCCATGGAATTTGATCAAGCCCTAGTCATTCCAGATCTGGTCTAACCCTCCAGGAAGATTTTAAGGTGCCTCTAACCCTCAACCCATGCGGTATGGAGCTCTCTCCGGTCTCCTGAGGCAGGCGGGCTTCTCTCCATCTCTCTAAAACACTCAACGCTACGGTACAACGGACCGTGACCCGGTTGGGATGATACAATTTATGGATTTTTCCGATGGGAGCATCGTGGGGAGTGTGCGGCCTATCCTCCGCCTGGAGAGCTGGATATAAAAAGACCGAGCCCTCCCATCTTCAACTCTGAATATCAGCTCTGCAGGACAGAAAACAGCGTGCAAAACAGAAAACAGAAAAGAAACGAGATTGAACCTGCACTCCTTTCCAACCGAAAAAAAAATGTATCAACGCGCCCTTCTTTTCTCCGTCCTGGCTACGGCTGCCAGGGCTCAGCAGGCAGGAACCTTGCAGGAGGAAGTCCACCCTTCCTTGACCTGGCAAGAGTGCACCTCCAGCGGCTGCACTGATGTCGAAGGAAGCGTTGTCCTTGACTCCAACTGGCGCTGGACTCACTCTGTTGACGGCTCCACCAACTGCTACACCGGCAACGAGGTGAGTTTCCTCAAGATATCAACTCCGCGCATGCCAGTTAGCTAATGAGACTCGACCAAATAGTGGGACGCTGCGCTCTGTCCTGACAATGAGAGCTGCGCTACCAACTGCGCTGTCGATGGTGCTGATTACGAAAGTGTGTACGGTATCACCTCCTCCGGCGACTCACTCACCCTCAAGTTCGTGACTGGTTCGAACGTCGGATCCCGTGTATACCTGATGGAGGATGACGAAACATACAAGCTCTTCGACCTGGTGAACAATGAATTCACCTTTGATGTCGACGTTTCGAACCTCCCTTGCGGTCTGAACGGTGCCCTGTATTTCACTTCCATGGACGCTGATGGTGGTCTGTCCAAGTACGAGGGCAACAAAGCTGGTGCCAAGTATGGAACCGGTTACTGCGACTCGCAGTGCCCCCGTGATATTAAGTTCATCAATGGCTTGGTATGGAGCACCCACAAATCATTCATTCCGGAGGGAAAGCTGTTAACATCCGAATAGGGCAATGTTGAAGACTGGACCCCCTCCGACGGAGATGCAAACGCCGGTGTCGGTGGCATGGGTTCTTGCTGCCCTGAGATGGATATCTGGGAAGCCAATAGTATCTCCACGGCTTACACCCCTCATCCCTGCGATGCCGTCGAGCAGACCATGTGCCAGGGTGATGACTGCGGTGGTACCTATTCCGAGTCTCGCTATGCAGGTACCTGCGATCCTGATGGCTGTGACTTCAACTCCTACCGCATGGGCAACACCAGCTTCTATGGACCTGATGCTATTGTTGACACTAGCTCTACTTTCACCGTGGTGACCCAGTTCATCGCAGATGGTGGATCTCTCTCTGAGATCAAGCGCTTCTACGCCCAGGACGGCAAGGTCATCCCCAACTCCGAGTCCAACATTTCGGGTGTTGAGGGCAACTCCATCACCGCCGACTTCTGCACTGCCCAGAAGACCGCTTTTGGTGACGAGGATATCTTCGCTCAGCACGGTGGCCTTACCGGCATGAGTGACGCCCTCGGTGCCATGGCTCTTATCCTTAGTATCTGGGATGACCACTACGCCAGCATGATGTGGCTCGACAGCTCCTATCCCACCGACGCCGACCCAACCACCCCCGGTATTGCCCGTGGCACCTGCGAGCAGGGCGCCGGCGACCCAGACAATGTTGAGTCCCAGCACCCTGATGCCTCTGTCACCTTCTCCAAGATCAAGTTTGGGCCCATCGGCTCCACCTTTGACTCTGCTGGCACTGCTTAAGTGGTGAAAAGATAGGCTGCCTTAAGAGTGCGGTTCAAAATCTCTGACAAAATAATAATAAAAAAAAAGTGTACGTATTAAGAAAGAACAGACATAGGTCCTGACCAGAGGTCAATATAAAAATATGTCTATTCTTTCATAAATATTGTTAGCATCTTGATTTCTCCCTTCGCTCTTCTGAACAGGATCAGTCACTTGGTCCTTCGTTCAGGGAGATTTTTTTTCTTGAAATTATTTTCATCATTTGATTTATTATAATGTGTTCTGTTGGCAAAGTTGAATATGAATCTAGTTGGGTTGCAGAGATAAATCCAAGTATCTAAGCTTTGCTCACATGAATAGTGAAAAAAATAAGTTGGAGAGACTCCCGTCCGCACTGGAGCCACGGATTGAAGCTCATGATTGGCGGAAGATTCATCGGCCCGCACCCAAATATGAATTGGAGCTTAAGCTTGTTCAAGAAAAAAACTAAAAAATTGACATCTCATTATTATTATTATTCCTCTTCTTCAACTTCTCACAGCATGTTCGAGACGGTCTGTACCCTGCCGCTCTCAGCGGATCTATTCGCACAGGCCATCCACACCAACGAGCCTGTCATCTCGGTTGGGCTTTCGACGGGCCACGTACAGACATTCCGGCTGCCGTCGGAGGAAGAGGACAGCGATGACGACCAAGCGTCGAATTCCTCGTCGCGCAATGGCAAAGGACACATTGACACCATGTGGAGGACAAGGCGACATAAGGGGAGCTGTCGCTGCTTGACCTATGGGATTGATGGGGAGACGCTGTACTCGGCCGGGACAGACGGGTTGGTGAAGGCCGCGAAGTGGGAGACTGGCGTGGTGGAGAATAAGATTGCGATTCCCCTGGCGAAAGATGGGTTAGTGGCTTTATCGCTTTTCGTATCTGCGATTTGACTCGAGATTTCTTGTTCAATTGGTTTTTACGTAGGGTTGCTAATTGGTCACAGGTCGGTCGATGCTCCAACTGTCATTCACGCTCTCTCCCCCCAGACTCTCCTGCTCGCTACAGACTCGAGCGCTTTGCATGTATACGACCTGCGAACCCCGTTTTCAAAAGTGTCTGCCCGGCCTCAACAAACGCACCACCCCCACGATGATTATATCTCCTCTCTTACGCCTTTGCCGCCGTCCGACACCAGCACCTCCGGGTTCAGCAAGCAGTGGGTCACTACAGGCGGCACCACGCTAGCTGTCACAGATCTACGGCGGGGGGTTCTAGTACGCAGTGAGGATCAGGAAGAGGAGCTCGTGAGCTCCGTGTACATCGGAGGCTTGGCCTCTGGGGGAACAAGCCGTGGAGAAAAGGTCCTGGTCGGTGGTTCTGGTGGAGTTCTGACCCTTTGGGAAAAGGGTGCTTGGGACGACCAGGACGAGCGAGTCTACATTGAGCGCGGATCCGGTGGCGGTGAATCCCTAGAAACGCTCAGTGTCCTTCCCGACGAGCTTGGCAAGGGGAAGATGGTCGCTGTTGGACTCGGGAGTGGTGCGGTGAAGTTCATCAAGATGGGCGCGAACAAGGTAGTGGCGGAGCTTGTGCACGATGAAACCGAGGGCGTGGTTGGCCTGGGATTCGATGTGGAAGGGAGAATGGTATCGGGGGGCGGACAAGTGGTCAAGGTCTGGCACGAGCGGCCGGAATCCACAGATCGATATGGAGCCATGCCGGGAGAAAAGCGCGAGTATGGGGGAAGCAGCGATGATGACAGCGAAGACTCCGATGATAGCGACCGTGAGACTCAGAAAAAGGATAACTCGCGGAAGAAGCCCAAGAAGAACAAGGGCAAGGATCGTGGCAAGGGCAGAGATGTTATCGCCTTCCACGATCTAGATTGATAGGCTGGTGTGTTCATTGCCCAGACCTTTAATACCCCTGTGTACTATCATCATCTCCCAAAAGTAATTGAACAGCCAGGAGTTAAATGGTGAAATCCTACGGAATCATAGGAGACGTATTTTCACTTGTAGACAGAAACAAGCGGATGTCCTACCCTAAAATATACTTCCCTAACACCGTCGTTAGATAAAAGGCTTAATACCACCTAGCGAAAACAATGATTGTAGCAGAGCCGGATGCAAAATGGTAATGAGGATGATTAAAAATTCCCGATAAATGCAATAAAGATTCATTATTTATTCGAGTCGGGTTAAGCCTGGGGGATTTCCGGCCTAGAATGCAGCCTATCTGGAGGGCTGCAAATCTAAAAAAAAATTTGAGTTGGTGGTACTCTGAGGTGTAAATTGGTAGATGATGAGCAGACACGGCGCTCGAGCTATGCATTATCATAGTATTACATAAAACGGCCTTGATGATATCTACTAGATATAGGAGTAGCTTGTATACTTCCAAAAGCTCTGCCCCGCGACCTCCGGGACCCACAGGCTAAACGATTTGGCTTTTGCTTCATGACATTCCTGGCTGGTGGGGTGTGGGGATCATCCGGCCGGTTATTCATGATGATCAATCTTCGACGATACCTATAACTTTAAGGCTGAATGTTCTAACTCCAGGTGGAACTCTTTTTTTTCTTCTTTCTGACTCTGGCTTATTGACTAACCTCCCAAACTGGTATACATACCTCCACAATGGATGCCTTCGAATACAATGCCAACCCCGGCCGTGTTATCTTCGGAAGCGGCACGCTGCAAAAACTCCCCGATGAGATTGCCCGATTCAATAAGACGGCCCCGCTGGTGCTGTCGACACCGCGGCAGGTGAAGCAGGCGGAGGCCGTCAAGGCCGTTCTCAAGGGTCGAGTGGCGGGCATCTTCTCTGAGGCCACCATGCACACCCCGACTCATATCACCGATAAGGCGGTCGAGTATGCTAAGGCCCAAGCAGCCGATGTAGTTGTTTCAATTGGTGGTGGAAGCACCATCGGACTAGGAAAGGCGATCAGTATTCGCACGGGTCTCCCTCATATCTGCATCCCAACGACCTATGCGGGAAGCGAAATGACCCCGATTCTGGGCGAGACGGCGGATGGGCTGAAGAAGACTCGGTCCGATCCGAAGATTCTCCCCGGAACAGTCATCTATGATGTTGATCTTACCATGACGTTGCCTGTCGCCACGAGTGCGACGAGCGGTGTTAATGCGATTGCCCATGCTGGTTCGTCACGACAGAAATTCTTACTGTACTTTGGATCAAGGTGCTAACCGTTCCCCTACTATATAGTTGAGGCACTCTACGCTCGCAACACCAACCCCGTAATCAACCTGATGGCCCTAGAAGGAACCCGCGCACTGGCATCCGCTCTACCAGAAATCGTCGAGAATCCGTCATCTATATCGGCGCGTTCGCAGGCTCTATACGGAGCTTGGCTCTGCGGAACCTGTCTGGGTAGCGTGGGCATGGCCATCCACCACAAGCTCTGCCACACCCTCGGAGGAAGCTTCAACCTACCCCACGCGGAAACCCACACAGCGGTCCTACCCCATGCGATCTCCTACAACGCCCCCAAGATTCCCGAGGCGATGAAGAAGCTGGCGGATGTGCTTCCCGAGAGCGACGGGGATGCCATCCACGGATTGAACGTCTTATTATCGAAACTCAAGGTCAAGCGGGGTCTTAAGGACTTTGGAATGAAGGAAGAAGATATCGATAAGGCAGCCGATATTGCCGTGAGTAATCCCTACTGGAATCCTCGAGAGATCGAGAGAACGCGTATTCGTGAATTGATCCGGCGAGTTTGGGCTGGTGAATCGGCGACAGCTAATCTGTAATGAAAGCTTTTGGGGAATTTGCAGGAGATGAGTTTAATGTATATAAATTCGCTATGAATAAGTTATGAGCTAAGATAAATGGCATGATATGAGGATTGTAATTGGATATATATGATTTGTTCCTGGGTACCTAGGTAAGCTCATCGTTAACCCCTCCAAGTCATAATTGGCTCTGTCCGGAATGGCGGGGTGAAGGTGGGGGGATCTGGTTTTGCCTCCAAAAAAATTTCCATCCCACAACAACAATTCCCCAATTCAACCCACACTTACCTCTTGATTTCCGAGTTTTGATCGAGAACGCTACGGAAATGGAGACTGCCCCAATCTTGTCTACGCCGGATACTCGCATCCTCGAGGAAACCGACCCCGTCGTTTCACCAGAGGCAAATCGCACTCTGTCGGAGGAGGAACTCGCAATCACCTATGACATCGAACGCACCTTGAAGGAGATCCGCCAGGCGCGGTATAAGCGCATTGCGCTCCAGTTTCCTGATGAGATGCTGCCGGATGCTCCGCGAGTGTTCCAGCTGCTCAGTCGGGGCCTGGAGACGAGAGATGTTGATACCAGTGCACAGTCCCAACCCTACGAGAACGAGACAAGGAATGGCAATACAGACACGGACGGTCTTGCTCAGGATGTATCGCGGTTGGGAGTGGGTGACACCAGGGAGGTCGCCCCAAGGTTGTACATCCTGGCCGATACCTCGTATGGGACCTGCTGCGTGGATGAGGTCGCCGCGGAGCATGTGGATGCGGATGTCGTCGTGCACTACGGTCGATCGTGTTTGTCTCCGACGGCCAGACTACCGGTGATTTACGTGTTTACGCACAAGGCTTTACCTCTAGACCCTGTTGTCAAGGCGTTCAAGGAGACCTACCCCGACCCGACGACCAAGGTAATCCTCGCCGCCGATGTGACCTACTCGGACCATGTGCCTGCGGTATACTCGCGCCTCGTACAGGAGGGATACAGCAATCTGTTTGCCACGGAGCTGCTTCATGACCCCTCGTCTGCCATTCCGAATCGGACCGTACCGGATTCGGTGAAAGAGGCTCCAGAGTTGTTGTCGGAGTGGCAGCTTTTCCACATCTCTGACCCGCCCACCGCGCTCCTATTGACTCTGGCGTCTCGTGTCGCGGCGATCCACATTTATCCCACGACCGACCTCTCCAGCGAAAATATTAAGCCCCTGCCTGCGGTGACGACGGCAGCTTTGCGACGGCGCTATGGGATCTTGACAAGGCTGAGCACCGAGCCCATCTTCGGAATCCTCGTGAACACCCTGAGTGTGAAGAATTATCTGCATATCGTGGAGCACGTGAAGGCGAAAATTGCGGCTGCGGGAAAGAAGAGCTACATGTTTGTGGTGGGCAAGTTGAACGCCGCTAAAGTGGCAAATTTTAGTGAGATTGGTGGCTGGGTGGTTATCGGCTGCTGGGAAAGTTCGTTGGTCGACAGCAAGGATTTCTGGAAACCGGTAATCACCCCGTTTGAGTTGGAGCTTACCCTCAAGGGGGATACAGAGCGGGTCTGGACTGGCGCCTGGCAGAGCGATTTCCAAAGCGTCCTTGACCAGCCGACCCACGGATCTCCGAGGGATCGTGAGGAGAAAGGGGACGAAGAGGCAGACAATCCTTCATCCAACGGTGCGACCGCAGCTGATGAGGACGACATGTCGGAACCCGAGTCTGCACCACCGGAATTTGATCTACGTACCGGTCGGTACGTTTCGTACTCGCGACCCATGCGGGAATCCGCTGCTCGCGTGTCCGCTCAGGGAAGAAGCGGCGCCGCCGGTGATGCAAGAGTATCTGCGGCTGATGGGCCCTCTGCTGCCCGGGCCCTGGCGAGACGAGCTAAAGGGGATTTAGCGATGATCGGCGGCACTATTTCTCCAGGGGCGGAGTTCCTACGATCGCAACGGACCTGGACGGGTCTCGGAAGCGATTTCAATGGCAATAATAATATTCAATACGATGAGGAAGAGGAGACAGGCGACAGCACGCTGGTGGTGGAAGGACGCAAGGGCATTGCAAGGGGATATACAGTGGGCGAGTCAATAGATAGGCACTAACTTCGGCCCTTGTGCAGCTAAAGGAGGATGATTTGCATTGATTTGATGGCAACCGTTGGACTGGGAAACCTTCTTCTGCAGCCCGACGGTTACTAACGAGGCCTTGATACCCTATTTGGATGCCTCATTTTCCTCGCTCCCTTCGGTCCGTGATGGACAGCAGCCCAAGAAGAGGGGATTTTTTGTCTTCCCTGCTCCCTCCGTGGAGGCGTTGCATCAGCTCAACCGGCAATAGCCCCGCAGGACTTTTCCCTTCAATATCTCGGCGCCAATTATTACGATTACGATTACATTAGAAAATTTAAATAGAGGAAATAGTCGAATTATAATCCCATAGCCCGAAAATAATAAGGAAAATAAAAGTCCTGGCATCATATAACTTATCGTTGCGTCTCGAGGCGACCTGTCACATGATGAGCCCGGGGCAAATCCCGGCTCGTCACTTGGGATTTTTGTTCCCCAATCGATACTTTCTTCTGAGTTGTCAAAGCCACCTCCATCGAGCCCATGTGTTATCATCCTTGTCATCGCATTGCTCGTTGTCTCTCCCTTTGATGGCCTCCTCTTCCCATGGTTTCCGGCTCTGGATGTAAACCGCCCCTCCTTGCGCACCAGCTCCCTTCCCTTTCCCTTATGATGCGCACTTGTCTCCCGCATTCTCCGCCGTGCTCGCGACCTCGCGTCACTCTCATCTCTCTAGGTGCGTGGTAAAGGAAAGCCTACAGGAATAGGTTGCCAAGAGTATTGGAGGGGGAAGAGAAAATAATAGAAACTACACAACACAAAGAACACCTAACCGCCATGTCTCTCGTTCTCGACTCAATATCACCCGCTCTAGATAGACAAGAGACTCGTGAGATGGAGGAAAAAGATACCATCATCAACCAGGGTCAGCAGGTCGACTCCTCAGCCTTGGAACAGTCGTTCGCTTCAGAGCAACATCCTCTATCTACCTTTGAACGAGTATTTACAACCCACGCCCCGATCTTGGAATCCTTGCTCCTCCAGGCGCCGACCGACACGATTCTCAAACTTGCCCACACCTCTCGTTACCTGCGATCGTTCCTCCGCTCGTACCCGACTGCATGGAAATACCTCTCATTTCGCCTGTTCTACCCTTCTGGCACTCCGCCTCCCCTTCGTGTGTTTATCCCGGGATCCTCAGAGGTGATCGTTCCCCGACAATCCCGGCCATATGCTCTCGACCAGCTGTTGATGAATGTGGTGATTCCGTTTAGTCCTTGTTTGAAGAGCCTGGAGCTGGATAATACTGCTGTCTCTGGACAGATACTTATTTCTACTGTTTTGCACTCACGGCGGGAAACACTGGAGCATCTCTCCGTCCGCGGTTGCAAGAATGTCTCTCTGAAATACCATATCATTCCTTATTTGATGATGTTCGGCCTACAGTATGATGTGAGCATGGAAAAGAATATTGGAAGCTCGCCGTCGACTAAACACCTTGCGCTTAAGAGTCTCTATACCTATCGCTGCCGCCATCACCGAAGAAGACCCTATCTCTCTTCCTCTCTGACACGCAAGGATTCGGACTCTGAACCCACCCATGAGCTCGTTAATCTCTGTCACAAACTGGGAATCTGGACTGATACAGCCTGGTGCTCCACTCCCGCTGGTCGATGTTTCAGAAGGCGAGGCTATGTCTCAATGCGCGCCCCCCAAGGGTCTGCGGAAGTGTGGGTGGTCTTTGATCGATTATGGAGGTCGAAGAACTGGATTGGCCCGGTAGACCAGAGCAGTCGTCCGTCCAAGAAGGATGGCAAGCTGTGGGAACACGGTGAGACTGGCTGCTATGGTGAAGCTCTTGGAACTGGCGAACAAAACGACCTCGGAGAGGGTAAAATGACCCCTGCACATCTTCGTAGGAGCCACAGCCGATTCGTTGAGAATATTCGCTGTGATAATTGCTGTGAGGAAATCTCTGAGAGGTGTGAGCAATGCAGTATCTTGATGCACTGTGTTGGGTGTCGGAAAACACTTTGTGCTAGCTGTGCCTATGAACGGCCCTACTTGCATTGTCGATCGAAGGCGTCCTTGACTGAAGAGCCTCCCAATCCATTCTGGTGGGCGCCTGGTGCTTCCAGTTCTCCGTGTCTAATGTCTGACCCTGTCGAGAACACCTCGGATGACAATACCTTCCAACCCAATGGCGCTGTGACCTACCCGACGCTGAGATTTAACTGGTGCTGCACGGAGCCTATCTTCTCTGGTGGCGGTGGTATTAGCATTGGAACACCGAACCGAGACGTTGATCAGGTTCGAGCTGCGCCGCTCCCGCGTGGCCAAGGCTGGGAAGATCTGGAATACTCTGCCCAGGAATGGAGCAAGTCGTTTCCTAAATACGCCTACGGTGACCCTCGAAAGCCTGACTACACTCTGGAAACCGGCCACATTGCCATGATGAAGTGGTTACTAGGTCCCCCTGATCGACAGCCCACGGCCTGTCCCCGCAATCTCTGCAAGGAATGCTACGAGACACCTCAATGGAAAGTCCACTGCAAGAGCTGTTCCAAGCCATTGTGTATCGAACACGATCTACGGGGCCTCCGCCTGCGGATCTGTGGGTACCGTGATCTCACCTTGGAAAAGCTGGCGATCCAGAACCAAACGGCCTCTGCGGGTTCAAGCTCCCCGACCTCAGCTCAGCCCTATGAGTCACTCCCTCAACTCCCCTACCAAAATACCGGGCCCGGGTTTGAACTGCCATACCGAACCCAGCGAACCCTTGACTCTACCACTAGCAGCTTCACTGAGGATCAGGCAGGCGACGGAGTGGCCGACGTGAACGCTCTGGTCTTGCCCAGCCTCGCAGGAGCCGCAGAATCCGCAAGTAGCTCTGCCACTACTGCTGCTCCACCCGGGCACCGCCGCTCGCGTAGCATATCCGTTTCAAATTCTAACCGATCACGATCCTCATCACCATCCTTCTACTGTGAATCTCCCGCCGAGGCCCAGAAATGGCAAGGGTGCCAGTCCTTCTTCTGCCCCCAGTACCGCGCAGTGGGAGATCAACGCCAGCGCTGCGCTAGCGTTCTCCGCGAATGCACGAGCTGCTCCGTCTACGTCTGCCAGGACTGCGTGACCGCACACCCACCCTGTAAATGTTCGTACTGCGAGGTGAACTACCTCTGTCCGAATTGCTCGAAGATCCGCGAACGCGACGGAACCTGTCGCCGGATCGCAGAGGAGAAGTCCCAGCGCGAACAGAAATGGAAGAAAGACATGCAGATGCTCGAGGGCATTCTGGAAACGAAACTCGCTAACGAAGTTGCCGAATTTGCCGGCCAGTTCTTCGACTTCGTCGAACCAGGAAGACCTTCCTCATCCTCCCATCCTTCTTCTTTCCTCCCTGGCGCTAGCGTTGAAGAAATCGAGGATGTTGATCACAATGCACAACAGCAACACCAGCTGCAACCTGAACCTTCTTCTTCCTCCCCGCCTTACCTCGAGTTTCACGAGAGCCTGGAGCTCATGCTGAGCGAGAGTCTACGAAACATGCACCGTTAATTCCAACCAAACACGATCATAGCGAACTGCAACCAAAGTTGAAAAAAGTTTTCTGCGTGCGCGGGCCAGTACGTTTTTATGTTTTCCCTCTTTTTTCTTTCTTTCCTACGACGGCGTCTGAATAGGGGTCGGGTTCATGGCGGGAGTTTTTCCTCTTTTTCTACTTAATCTCATTTCGTTTCCGTTTATTTACCTTTGTCATCTCGGCTAGGTGGTGTCTTTTCTCGGTTCTTGTTCTGCTTTTGCGATTTCTTCCATTCAATCTTCATGATCATTTACCTAGTATCCTCTCCATGCATGTCGATTTCGACTCCCCCGTCCCCCGATTGTTCACACTGTCTTTCTTCATCTATTATCCGGACTCACTCAGATACTCCTTCAACCTTCATCTACCATCTACTCACATGCTTACCACATTGTCACTTTCACGGATGTTAAGAAAGCTAAAAGAATGTAAACCGAAGCGAAGAATGTTTCTAAAAGGCATTGATGGCGCGAATTTAATTTCCTCGTTACGTTTTATCATTTACCCTGGATCTAAGGTTTCTCCCAGTGTAATCTGCCTTGTGAGCACTACCAGTACTCCATCGATTTAGTATCCATCCCCACTGGTGCTTACCATAAGACGAGACATTGAACAAAAATTTCTTCAGAATGATCCCTAACCATCAACATCCCTAATCACATGCAATCTTCACAAACAAATTTACCCATCCAAGAACCAATCATGCTAGGATCATGTCTCCTACCTACTAAACGCTCTGTTTGTAACTGCCACCGCAAACCTAAACCAGCATGGAACAGCCTTATCGCCATCCAGCCTACTAGCAACTGTCGCAGGGTGAGACCGAAACAACAACCTACTCCCCGGATTACCCTGCGAACTGCTAAACGAACTCTGTTCCTCGGTGCAGTGACTCCTGCCAAGAGGGGCTTTTCCTTGCTAGGTCAAAGGAATACAGTGACCCTGTTATGGTCTGAAACATGTTCGTGCCAAGCCGGTGAGGTATCTGTGAATGCCCGCGCTTTTGCCGAGGGCGTTTACCCTGTTGAGGATTGGGAAAATTGTTGTTTAATTCTTTCTTTCTTTGGTAATGGAATAGAATTTAGCAACATGTTTTTTTTTCCTTCTGGGATTCGGAATGGATGAGCTCGTTTTTAATCCTGGGGAGTACCCTGTAGGGAGACATATGGAGGAGAAGGGTGTTCGTAGATGAGATACGGAGGAAGATAGAGAGCCTGTAGAGGATAGCACGTGGCTTAGGGGGCTGCTGAGTGGCGGTTTAGGCTTCGATCCTCTAGGCAGGGGAAGTCTGCTAGGGTCCTAAAGTAAGAAACTAATGTCTCAATCTGTAACGTAGCGAAGAAACCAAGGCCCGTCGACCTTCGACTAAGGAGTCCAGAAGTGGTTCTGGGGGGGTGATTGGATGGTTTATAGTCCTTGGGTGATGCGCTCAAATAGTGCCCAAGGTCTCTCATCTTGACTTCTCGACTTCTCGTCTTCTCTTCTCTTTGTTTGCTTTTTTTATCAGTTTTCTTCAGACAGTTTTTGATACACGATGAAGCTTTCATTTCTTTCGCTTGCTCTTGCTGGTCTCGCTGCGGCGAATCCTGTGGACCTTGAAGCCCGTCAGAGTATATACTCCCCAGTTTCATGTGTATTGTCAGATGGGGGAATTCCGGTGTATTCTGTGGTAAAGGACTGGAAGTTGTGGACTGACTGTCGCCTTCTTGTTTTCTTCGTACAGTGTCCGCTCTTGGTGGAAATGAGCTGCGCACTGGCTCGTGCAAGGCCATCACCTTTATTTTCGCTCGTGCATCCACCGAGGTGGGCCTTTTGGTGAGTGAATCTTGTTTAGACGGCATGAAATGGCATCCCATCGCTAATGATAATAAAATCAAAAGGGTATGTCGACCGGACCTGGCGTCTGTGATAAACTCAAGGCGAGCAAGGCCGGCCAGGTTGCCTGCCAGGGTGTTGGACCGGCTTACACTGCCGATCTGCCATCCAACGCCCTCCCCAAGGGAACCAGCGATATTGCCATCAACGAGGCAAAGGGACTTTTCGAACAGGCTGCTTCAAAGTGCCTCGACACCGTCATTGTTGCTGGTGGGTATAGTCAGGGTACCGCTGTCATGCACAACGCGATCAAGGAACTTGACGAGTCTGTCAAGGGGAAGATTGCTGGTGTGGTGCTCTTTGGTGATACCCGCAATCTGCAGGATGGCGGTCAAATCCCTGGATTCCCTAAGGACAAGACTAAGATATACTGCGCGGTGGGTGATATGGTCTGCACTGGTACTCTGATCATCACCCCCGCTCATTTTAGCTACATGATGAATGTGGGTGACGCAGCCAACTTCCTCCTGTCCAAAGTCCAGGGCTGATATGGGTACCCGATCGGTGGCTTTGATTGTTGGGCTCAACCAACCATTGTTGATGATGTGGAGTCTGTCGTCACGAGGGAGATAGGGGTAGTTAAGTGAGGTTAAGGATGTTGTACTCACGAAGAATGGCCACTTTATCTTGTCTAAATCGGTTATTCCGTACAGCGTATGGAGATCTCCTTAAGCGCTGCATCGAGAGAATACTTCCTGTCGCCCGGTGATTTGCTGGGAACGATGTTGGGGTTGAGTATGGGCTTCTGGTGCAAGGCTTGAGACGTCCACACTTCATCGCCTTTTCTGACTCTTGCTCAGCCGGCAGGGTTCAGCAAGATGTGACGCTTTTCCACATATAAAATTACAGTGTCTTTCAGCTTCGTAAATGGTTATGTAGTGAATGTCAAAATTGCTGTTATGCCGTTTCACTTCATCTCTGAGCCAGCTGATTGATCATCATCGATTCTTTACGATGGAGGAAAGTTTGGACCTAGAAAGTATGTGGGGAACGGCAGCGAAGGTCATTTTCCAAGGAGAAAAGCATATGAATGCATAAACAATTTAGTGATGGTGTGGTGGCTAGAAATATCAACAAGATGAAGTCTTGAAAGTGTATGGAGTAGTTTACCAGTTGTTGTGGAGTTGGCTCGGGATCGCCCCGCTTCCACTGCGGAGCTCCATCCGGATCACAAGCTGACCTTAGCTTCTTCTTCCTCCTTCTTTGCTTTTCTTTTCTTTTTCTATTCCAGTTGACGTTGTCGAAATGAGAATTTAAATATTAATAATAATAATAATACCACAGTTACCATCTCTCGAGACCCTCTGCTGTACAAATCATGTCCGATCTCGAACAGGACCCTTCCCCCGGTGACGTCGCTGAACGCGAGCGCCAGGAAAAAGAACGCAAGGCCAAGGAAGATGCCGAACAGGCCCAGCTCCCCTATAAATGGACACAAACAATTAGCGATGTCGATGTGACCATCTCAGTCCCAGCTAATATCAAGGGACGGGATCTCGACGTTGTCTTGACCAAGACAAAGATCAAGGTCGCCATTAAGGGACAGGAACCATTTATTAACGTGAAGATCCCCCGCTACCCCTCCACCGCAAAAGACAATGTCTAACTCTTGTTGGATGGATCTAGGGCGACTTCCCCCGCCCTGTACGATTGGACGAGTGCTCATGGACGCTGGAAACTACATCCAAACCACCAGGGAAGGAAATCTCAATTCATCTGGACAAGGTTAATCAGGTTGAATGGTGGCCGCATGTGGTGACGACAGCTCCTGCGATCGACGTCAGCAAAGTCACACCTGAATCATCCAAACTGAGCGACCTGGATGGAGAGACACGGGCAATGGTTGAGAAGATGATGTACGATCAGCGACAGAAGGAGATGGGAGGACCGACAAGTGACGAGCAACGCAAGATGGATATTCTACGTAAATTCCAGGCGGATCATCCAGGTACGTTGACAAGTTCTTTCTCGTTAAATGCTCTTACAATTCTAACGGAACAATAGAGATGGACTTTTCCAATGCGAAAATTGGTTAGTTAAAACGAATCAAGAATAAATAATGAAATCAAGCATGAACCCTCTTTTCGTCAATGATCTGCCCCTCATATTGTATTTTTTTTGCTATTGGTTGGATGATGTAGAAGCTCGTATTTTGGGCTGAGATCCAACACCGCCACTGCACGCCCTGTTCCAGTTTCCACCCTTTCTCTAAATCTTAAAAACATTGGTCAGATTTGAAGGGAGAAGGCTCGAAAATAACAAGATGAACTTCTTCCCCTTCAGTTTCATATTTAAACCTGGATAACAACCACCATCAGCCATGCAGGGCCAGAATCTCCCATTCCGAGTCCAGCCCGAGGAACGCGTCTACCATGCCCGTCGCCCGCATCGCAAGTCCCGTGCGGGGTGTGTGAACTGCAAGCAACGAAGGGTAAAGGTAGGGAGAAGCAATCTTGATTCCGATTTCTACCACCCCAGTGTCTAATTTAGTCAGTGTGATGAGTCTAAACCCTTCTGTCAGCGATGCGAAAAGCTCGGTCTCGACTGTTCCTACGAGACCAGCTCCCCTCCTGGCGCCCAAAAGAAGAAGAAGAACATTCTTTCACAAGTTATTGATCAAGCTCCTTCTATAACCCAGGCCAATAACACCGAGTATATTCTGTCATTGCGTACAATTGCATCCAGAATCAATGATCTCCTAGAGCTACCCCCAGGGCTGTTCGGGGATGGGTTCAGCCTCAATGCTTTACGTCATTTCCAACAGTGTGTTACTCCGACGGTTTGTAGCAAACCGGGAAGGGAGGTGATGAGGTGCGATGTGATTCAGTTGGCCTTGGAGGTTAGTTGTACATAATGAGAAGTATGGGCAAGACTGAGCTGACCGGAATTTATCAATATAGTCGCCATACGTTATGCACAGCATCATCGCTGTTGCAACAGCTCACCTCTGCCATGCATTCCCAGATAATAACTCTTACGCCATGGTGGAAGCGCACCATTGGCAAAAGGCTATTCAACAGTATTCAAAAGAGATCAAAGGCCCTATCGGCCCGCATAACATGGATGCCCTGTTCTCTGCTTGTCTCATCATGACCGTCAACTCTTTCTCACTGGCGGAATACAACCCACGGCAATCATTCGTCTTCTCTGACCACCCGGAAACGGCCCTCAACTGGCTCTTCGTGCAGTCTGGCCTCCGCCATCTTTTGGGCCGAGCTAAACCCTGGCTCTGCCAAAGCATGTGGTGGGACATGTTTATGGCTTCTCGCGGTGAAGACAGTGATCTTTTTGATGACCACCGATCAGGACGAGCGGGCCTGCCACCGAGCCTCGCTGGTATTTGCGGTATTGACGACTTCACCACGGAAGAAGCAAATCCCTATCTATGGCCTCTCCGCATGTTGGCCCCATTGCTGTCCCTTCAGCCCTCGTTTAAAACATTCCCCCGATACACAACCTTCATGGGTCGCTTATTACCTGATTACTATGAACGCCTCATCCAAAAAGACCCACCGGCTTTGGTTCTACTCAGCTGGTGGTTAGCGCTCATGTATTCGGTTGGCTTATGGTGGATTGATACGAGGGCAAGGTCAGAATGTACAGCTATCTGCATGTATCTGGAGGACTGTGGAGATCCATTGATACTTCAGGCGCTAGAATTTCCAGCTCAGACTTGTGGATATTTACTTCAGCATGTTAAACATAAACCGGTTCACGAGCCTTTGCTATTTCCTAATCTGATATAAAACTAATCTTTGGAGATATCATCCAAACATAGTACGTCTAATCCTAAGACATCTGACCTTGCACTTCCAATAAATTTGGTATCATGAATTTCATGTTTTCAGAAGCAACTGGTAAATACTAATTCTTTAGTATACATGTCATGGGCCTTTTCCGGGGTGAGCTCACTTGAGGAATTGAGGTGAAGGTGAAGTGAGGTGAGTCTGTGAGTCTTATGATGATGATCATTAACCCTTCTCCTTCTTACTATCTCTCTCTCTTCTTACCAGATGTTTCCATTCTTCTCATTTATTGCCCAATTACAGATATTGCGTCTTCGCCCTCTCCTTCCTTTTTCTATTCATATTAGGCCTTCTTTTGTTTCTTTCTACACCTCCAACTTCTTCCCTCCTTCACCCATTTTCAGAACTCTCTTCCTTTCCCCTCTTCAGCCATTCTAAACCTTCTCAAGTGTCTTCACACTTTCACATACTTCTTTGCTGTATTATCTTTCCTTTATACGCCCGTTAACCTCTTCACCTCACGTCTTCCCTTCCCCTCCTCTCTCCAAGTGCTAATCTTTCTTCATTCATCCTAACTCCTCCCAACGACTTCTTCACATCCCTATTCCTATCTTGCGAATATTAACAAGAGGAGTACGAAAAGAAGAGTATTGTTCTTCCCTAATATCACCACTCCTCAAGTCCTCACTCTCAGAATGCAGCCTGCTACTCTCAGGTTCATCATTAACCATGTCATCCTTCCACCTAAACTTCCTCAGGGGGAAGAGGATGATCGAGCAAGCCTCGAGAGAAAGCTACTGTGGGAAGTGAAGGAAGAGCTCAAAACTTTCGTGCAAAATTGCCCCCCAGAATCTCAGGATAATTGGCGGGCTGCTTCTAATATGCTTGAGATTTGGACTACATTTGACCTGGATGATAAAATTGATAAAAGAGCTCTTACAGATGCCATTTCCAACTTGGAAACACACGGTGTGTTATTCTTTCATGACTAGAATGATAAATGCTAACGTACAGATCAGGAGCTATTTCACTCTTCATTCGTGCTCAAAATTGTGGTTGGATTGCATACCATGATCGGCAACGAGATAAAATCATCATCGATGCCTTCGAAGTATCCGCTACCTCAGCCGCTGTCCTGGCTGCCACTGGTGCAGTCACCCGCTGCTTTCCCGGACAGAGTGTTGCAGTTCCCACGAACCTACTTGATGATCGCCAATTTTGCACCTACCTAGCAGATAACCTATGCCATTTGAATGCAGAAATCGTTGGTGAAATGTGTGCAACATCAAACCGAGCTCGCTTGTTTACGGAAGAAGAAAGGGATACCATTCATCCAGGCTTAGTTACAGAAGGGTTGATGGTACAGCTCCTGGCATTTGGTGAACACAACCCATGGCCATCCTTTGAGAAACACACACGAGACGAGATAAGTTGGATGAGCCCAAAACTGCCATGGCGAAGATCTCCGATCTGGTTTGTTATTCGTGTTGCTTTGCAGACCGTTTTACTGCGATCTTTCCCAGGTGGCGAGGGACAAATAGTATACAAAAACTTCATACTTCACCTGCTTGCAAAAGTTGGCTCAGAAGCTTCTAGACTTGATTATCCCGGTATTGGAGATCATTTGGCAATTATTCGAGCCAAAGTCGGCCGCCGAATATACAAATTACAGCATGAAACTTATGACTTTGTTGCTCGGAGCGTCAAGACATCTTCAGACAGTATGATGGAACGCTTGCATCAAATTCACACAGAAATACAGACACCTGATTCTATTGCAATACTTCAGAACTTTGGCACGTTGAGTGAGAATGACCTGCGACTGTCGCTGAAGCATTCCCAGAAGCACTTACAAAACGCCATGCTGCCTCCTTCGCGCAACGCCAAATCCGCTACTTTTAATCGAACCCACGAGCCGCGAAACCTATACGACACTCATGGCTTGCCTCAACTGAACCATACTGATATCCTCTCTCTAGCTGACCTCGAGCAATGGGTTGACGTGAATTTGGAACCTTGGCATAACAACGGTGAGCCAACTGAGAATCGTTGTTGCGCTGTCGCTGAGCTGCTCCAAAAGTACTCCGAAAATGCACGAAAAGAGTATGCTGGGTGCGCCAAACAGATTTCCATGATGCTACTCGTGATGCTAGAATTGTGGATGTCGTTTGACAAAATGTGCATCTCGATTTGCCCATGGTTCAAGGATTTTTCGCCCGAAATCCCAAGAAATTTTCTCGAGCCATTGCTTCTTCCCCAAAAACGCCAAATGCAACGAGCAGGCAAGGTTGAAGAATATCTTCGTTCTAGGCATAGAGACCGTAAGGAGGATTCCCGGGGAATCTTCGAAAACCCCGGCCCAGAGAACTTTGCTGTCCTCTATTTCAATAAGTCAGCTGCGCACCGCCAGCTGAGAGACCTTATCCTAGAAGACGCCCGAGAGAAAGTCGAGAGTCATCGACAGCTCTGGGAAGAGCTGTCAGGTCAGCATCAAGATCTTCTGAATAGGGCTTTATTGCTTTCCCATGATCCCTTCCCTAGACATCAACCTCGACGCTGCGAGAAGTGTTGTTTGGAGCGCGAAGCTGCAAAGCTACGAATAGATGTTTACGAATGGCCACTTCCTAGTATAGACAGCCTAGTTAAGAATGTGGTTTTCGAGATCAGCTGTCCTCGCTGGTTTGCTAAATGGAGGGACATCACTTGGAAAATATTGGACGATTTTGCTGGACGCCAGGAAAGATCCCCATCAAAAGCAGAGGAGAATCTACTTGCATACCAAGGAACGCTGGGGTATACCGACGACCACGGCCAGAAGCTTACTCTAGGATCCACGAGAAAATCGTGGACTAAAACTCACTATCGGCGAAAGAAGTTTCCTGTGAAATTTGAGAAAGTCTCAGTTCCAAACCCATTAAGCCTTTATCTGTGGAATGGTGAAACCCAAGAATGGGTTCAGGACAGGTTAAGAACATGGCAGCCAACAATCAAGCCCTTATGTACTTTGACCGTCTCTTCCGATAAGTACTCTCACCTGCAATACGCGATGGGAAAGTCTAGTCATTTTCAGAATGAGGTGGTAGCAGACCAGAGGAACTGCCACTCTGGTATTAGCCTCCACGAATTCAGTGCTTTTGGACATCTGCGTTCCGGTGAGCGACTACAATGGCTCAACATCATACGTGAACTCGCATCACCAAATCTGTCAATGAATGAGGAATCTGTCAATATTCTATTTCGCCAGGCAGCTTGGCAGTTTGGCTCGTATAGAGAAGGGACAGATCTGAGAGAAGCACATAATATGCTGACGGATGACAGTTGCATCAACCGGCTCTTAGAAACAATTGAGGTTCGGCTGGACAGTATGGAATCCAACTGGAACGAGCATTTTGCACTGCATACAATTGTTGCTCTGGGACTTCGCGCTATTAATTTGTCTCATGAGAGTTCTGTCATTGAGCGGGTGGCGTCTTTCCTACGACGTTGTAGGGAAGTTGCGATGAAATGGTGCAAACGTCTTGCTGCGAGTCTCGACCACAGGACCGGAACTGATGGGCTAGCACAACAAACGTTGCTCTTTAAGGTCAGCAGTATTTGTCTGTTGACATACGAGGTGGAGTCACGCCATTTGTCCAGACTTCTAAATAGCCATGAGGATCTGTTTTTCTTGACTCGGTCCTCAATTATCGTATTCGAGAATACGCCACGTGGAACGAAGGAAATTCCTCTGGAAGCTAAAGATATCATTATCCAGACGACGAAAGTGCTTCATCATGTCGAAACGAACGTACGCCAGCTAATAAGGACTCACCCACGCGGACTCAATGATGCAATAAAAGAGAGTGTCCATCATTTGGAAATACCATCGCCCTGGAGATTTTATGTAGGAAAACTTGCCAGGTGGGCCGTGAATCAGATCCATGCAGGCTCTCAAGGGCGCCAACAAGAGATAGTTTATAATATTCTGAGTGGAGAACTCCTGGTGGACAACTGTCCCCCGGGTCGTCTCCCGCGGAAGTATACAACTCACCCATCGTTTCTGAGGCTATTTGGTTCTGTAAGAATGTCCCTACAGTTTCTTCCCTAATGATATCCCCACTGACTAGTCTAGCGAACTCTCACGGTGATTCCTTCTGGCTTACCAGGCACAAAATTCACATCTGTGACTCGATTCGGGAATTATCAGGTTAACTTTTATACAAAGCTCTAGCTAGTTATCTCGCGCTAACACTTCTAATAGATTTATTTTGGTTATGAGAAAGATCAACTAGTGGTGAAAACACAGGACCCGAGTCGTATCTTGCGCTCTGTCCCACACGACCAGCTACTTGGTGACTTTCCAGAATCTTTCGTCACACGATATGCCCACTAGCTAGACCTGGAAACTGGCGCATTGGAATTCCGTCCTCTCGAGCAAAAATGGCAGTCGTGCCCGAGCAATTGGCGGATGAACTATAAGGCCAGCCCAGAGTCTTCATTCATGAAGCAAGGCCAAAAAAGCTTGGTTGATGTTCACGGTGGTCTCTTTCAACGGATTATCACAGTCCTCCAGGTACTAGACAAGCCAGGCCACATCCATGTCATAAAAGCGGTAAGCGGCATAATTGAGGCCAAGATGTTTCGTCTACATCTAAACTTTTTCATCAACGCCGAAGGTGCTCTCGAATGCCGCGAGCATGGCGCGGTAGTTGATCAAAACCAGGATATTGGGTGTCTCTATGGCCTCTCGAATAAACTTGTTCTTCTTGGTAAAGGAGGAAATAGGCATAGAATTGTCTTGGTTCCTTATGGAGAAGTCGAAATCCTGAAAGAGGCACACCATACCCAAGTCTCAGTACAGCCTCCTGACGCTCCACGGATCAAATGTTTCCATTATACGTTTGATCCATATCTCCATATGTTCTGTGACACCTCTGGTATTCTGGGAGCGCTACACCTTGCATATTTGCATGCAGTGACTACATATGTTCTTCCTGACCCGGCTACGGGTCGAACAGGAACTGAAGAAGCCCTTCGAATTTTGCGGCAGGCACGAATGAAGTCGGCATTGCCTCTAGAGACTGAATGCATCGAAACTCTTACTAAAATTGCGGCACTCACTCCGTGGCGTCAATATTATCCACCTCATCTAAAAACTATGCAGACAATCACTTGGAATCCTCGCTTGGGGGAATTAGCACAACACGATGACTTCCGACTCGTAGCTCAGGGTATCTATAATCATCCACAAAGATTTTTTCATTTTCACAGTTTAAGTCAGGAAGACTCTGTGCCATCTTGTACCCCGATTGACCGTGGTAATCAACATCTTCTTGATAGGGCTCGTGCCCGTCACGCCCAATTTTGTCGATCTGAATACGGAGGTGCGCCTGCTAGGGAACCAGTGCAATGGTTCGAGTATGAGGCACGAGATCAGCAGAATGAAAGTGAGAGGAGCCGTCGCGTGTTTGAAGTTGCCACACTTCTACGACATTGGCCGTCTGGGTGGCGGCCTGAATATCACATTTCCGCCGGATTCGAGGATTGGGATCATCTTATTCTCTCCCGAAATGCCTTTGACCCCGACGTTTACAACTATAAAAGTCTCCTTCAACTTTCGTTAAAAGATAACTGGGGTGCTCTATATCATTATTTCCGATCAAGAGAACAGAAACGCGACTCATACAGCCTCATCTCTACCCTTTGCACGATTGTCTTTGGCAAAGATGGAGATCTTCAGTTACGCCATTTACGCCATCTTTTAGCCATTGCTTTTTCCGGAAATGCTGTGTCGTTAAAACCTATACACGGAAGAGAAATTAAGAAATCAGAGATCAGAAAAGTTATTTCAGATCACTATCCTCCCTTTGTGGCAACCCACCCCAGGGAGGGGCAGAATGCTCCAGTAGCTGATGATCAGGAGCGGCGTACGAGATATGAGCAACAGCGAGAAAGTGATTTGAATGCGTTCGAAGCAGTGATCCGTGGCCAGTGGCCCTGCAAAAAAGCCACGGTACCCCAAAAAGGGCCACAATGGCAAGTTGACTGCTCTACTGAATTAAACTGTCTTCTCAGGCGCTGGTATCAGAACCTTCAATTTTTTCTCTTCCTCCAGGGGATTGAGGCCCAACTAAGTACTACACCTGCAATGCGGCGTCCGCCCCCTTCCACCCTCTTGCCTCGGTTTCCGCCCCGCCTCCAGATTCATCCCAGCCGTGCCGTTCCTTGGCGTCCGCCCTCACTATTGGACATGCTCCGGGTGTCGAATGCCCCGACCTCAAACGAAATAGTAGTTCTTAATTTAGGATTCGAGAGGAGGCAGAAATTAGCAAGCCTTGACCGTGCTGTGATCTCGGATCTTCGCTCCCTTTTCTCCGCCCTCAGTCAGCACCCAAAACCTCTATGCCAAGAGTATGCAACGGAGCTCTCGAACAGCCTAGGAGCTCTAGAGCAAACAGAGTTGCCTCACTCACCTTCTGAGTTTCCCGTCAGTCACGATATTCTTGTCTATCATAAGGAACGTTTCGAAGTGCAGAGAGAGCTTCTTTGGTCGACTATCACTTCTGCACTAACAACAACGGCACATGTTTGGGAAGCAATTGGTGGTGCATCATTTTGGCCATCGATTACAGTAGTCAGCGCCATTTCCTTGCTTGCTAGTTGCCAGTGGCTTTCGGTTCCTAATGAGTGGAAAAGCACTCTCCTGCTCTTTGGGAGACTAATTGCTTCTGAAAGACGATGTGGTCGACTACTGACATATTTCGACCAACACGATATCAACGGCTTCTTTA
Source organism: Aspergillus panamensis (assembly GCA_027569225.1). NCBI lineage: Eukaryota > Fungi > Ascomycota > Eurotiomycetes > Eurotiales > Aspergillaceae > Aspergillus > Aspergillus panamensis. Next base: position 276,178 of record JAPDER010000007.1, read on the forward strand.
GAGAAGCTGAAGCCATCGGCTGTGAAGGATGGGATCCAATAGACAATTCAGACTGGCTGCTTTTTGAGATCGAGAATAATCTCACCATTAGAGCCCGCCAGGCCGAGGTTGCCCGGCAGATGATCGCACCTGAAGATGGAGCAAATGCAGTATTGCAATTGAACATGGGAGAGGGGAAAACATCTGTGATTACACCTATTGTTGCTTCACGTCTTGCAAATGGCACTGAGATACTTCGGATTATTGTCCTCAAGCCGCTTTTGCGCCAGAGTGTGGACCTTCTCTCGCAACGACTTGGTGGTCTGCTGAACCGCCCGGTATACCACATTCCTTTTTCGCGAAGTACGCCGGTGGACGGGGAGACTCTTGGTATCCTTCATTCTATCTATAATGAATGTCAGGAGCGGCGCGGCATCCTTATTTGTCTTCCTGAACAAATCCTATCGTTTAGGCTTGTGGGACTGGATAAGACGAGTGAGAACCCCGATCTGGCTCAAAAATTAATACAATTCGAGCAGGCGTTGCAAAAGAACTGTCGGACATTTATTGATGAGAGCGACGAGGTTCTAGATGCAAAGTTCCAGTTGGTCTACACAAGAGGAAATCAACAGACCGTCGATGGTCAGAAGGACCGCTGGGAGGTTATCCAGTGTCTCCTATCCGAAGTCAAGAAACACGCAGTTGTGCTACAATCAGAAGAGCCGGATGCTTTAGAACTAGAATACCATGGTTCCCGATATCCCCTTTTGCACTTCCTCAAGGCCGATACACCCGACATTCTTCTTCGAAAGGTCCTGGATTCTATTATGGGTGGGACCCTTCCTGGGTTATCATTCCAACAATGGACACCATGTATCCGTGAAAGTGCACGGAAATTTATCAGTGCTATTGAAACGACTCCAGAAGACCAACTAAATGTGCACAAGACATTTGATGGTAGCATAATCCTACTCAAACTGCTGGTCCTTCGTGGCCTCCTTGCTTATGGTATATTCCATTTCGCTTTAGCCGGCAAGCGCTGGCTTGTGGACTATGGTATTCATCCTTCGCGGTGCTTACTAGCTGTACCATACAGGGCGAAGGGTGTCCCCTCAGAGAGTGCAGAGTACGGGCATCCTGATGTTGCTCTGACTCTGACATGTCTTAGTTACTACTATGAAGGGCTTACAGAGGAGCAGATTCGACTGTGCTTTCTTTTGCTGGGAAAAGAGAATGACCCTGGCGCAGAGTACAGAGCTTGGGTTTCAGATGACATCCCCAAAAGTTTGCATACCCTGAATGGGGTTAATCTCGAAGATAAGCAAGGCTTTCGGATTGATGTTTGTCCGCATCTACGATATCAGAAGGGGATCATCGACTACTTCTTGTCGCGTGTGGTCTTTCCGAGGGAGGCAAAGGAGTTCCCCTTCAAGCTATCGACTTCGGCCTGGGACATCCCCTCGAAGTTGAACCATCCCTTAACAACTGGTTTTAGTGGGACTAACGATAACCGACTTCTACTTCCGAAGTCCATGCCTCAAAGGGACTTGCCGCATCTCCTTCACACCAACGCCCTCGTCTTGAGCCACCTGTTGCGGGACGAGAATCGCCAGTGTGTATTTGCTCAGGATCACAGTGGCCATCGACTTTCCACGAAAGAATTGCTGCGTCTTGTCAATGCTCAGGAACCCCCTGGCCATGTTATCATTGATGTTGGAGCACAGATTCTGGAGTCAAATAACCAGTTGGTCGCAGAGCAGTGGCTCAAATGGGTATCGCCGGATAAAGCAGAAGCTGCTGTATTTTATGATACGAATGATGAGGCAGTAGTAGTTGATCGAGAGGGATATCGAGAGCCATTACTCGCTTCACCATTCCGTAGCCGAATGCATCTATGTTTGGTTTTCCTCGATCAGCACCATTCTCGAGGAGTTGACATCAAGCTGCCTCGTGATTATCGAGCTGCAGTCACACTTGGGCCCCGATTAACCAAAGACAGGCTAGTTCAGGGTTGGCCAAATTCTCAAACCCAAAAGGCCGCTCTTAGCTAATATCAGACAAAGCATGTAATAGAATGAGAGAACTTGGAAGCGGCCAGTCGGTCATATTCCTCATACCACCCGAGGTTGGCCTGAGTTTAAAGACCAATGAACCAACTGGGACTTCGCTTGATGTGATCAGGTGGGTGCTTCAACAGACTTGTGATCAGCTTGAGAGGCTCCAACCGCTTTGGGCTTCGCAAGGAATTCAACATCATCGTTGTCAGCAGATCTGGGAAGCTCCCCGAACTGAAGAAGACGCCCTGGAAGATGTAGTCCGGCGCATGCAAGAGCCAGAATCGCAAACTCTTTTCGAGCGTTACGCACCCTGGGAACACTCAGTCCGCTTACTCGCCCAGGTTGAAGAGATGGCGAGAAACAACCCTACTATACAAGAACTAGTCGGGATATGGAAGGATTCTAGCATTAATGGCCCTGTGACTACTTTGTTGTATGAAGAGCAGGAACGCGAGCTTTCTCAGGAAGGGCAGAGGGAGCAACAAGTCAGTCGTCCGCGGCTCGTCACACCCGTGCAGCACCAACTAGATGAGCGTATTCACAACTTAATCAAACTTGGCAATACCGATCTCTTCTTTGGAACGCCGCATTCCATCTTGCGAGCATCCAGATACCTCCAATGGACATCTGCTCATCAGTTCAATGCCTCCCGGGAGATATTCCATGATATCTACGTTTCGCGAGATTTCGCTCATACTATCCCACAATTTGCTGGGTTTACCAACGACGAATTCCTCAAGCCAGTCCATTGGATTCTTTCCAATAAGTACAACAATAAACTGCTGATCATAAGTCAGTACGAGGCAAACCACCTCCTACCCATCATCGCAGAGTCAGAAAATACCTTATTACATGTCTATACCGCAAGGACAACAAAAGAGATGCGCTCCTTCCACCACCTCGATTTCATCACCATTGGAAAGGCTCACAATGGCCAGCCATTCTCGCAGGAAATCCTCCAAGCCTTAGAGCTCTTCGCAGGAAGCCTCTATTTTGAGTCTTTCCCCGACTACGAGCGTGCCCGACTATTTTTTGGCCCCATCACTGACCAGTTCAACAATATCCCACCGGACTCGGTCTCCAGCGAGGGATATGTGAATGAAAATACCCAACGGGGAGTTGGCTGGCCGATTCACTCGCCGTTTACGTCCAACCCTCTGCCTTTCCTGAGCACTTGGATAAGTATCAGGACGAAGGGACATGGGTTCTCACAGACCCATATGGGGACTATCGTTGAGGCTCGACCTTTGGATAAAGACCGCTTCTAGCCTGCCTTATCTGCCTTAACTATCGGATTTGGTTATATTTTGTGGTTTTCTTTTTTAACATTTTTTGTGACTCAGAGAAGATATTTGGTTTTCACTCTCGATTTTGACTTTGCATAATGGAGTGTACATACAGGCGATATCAGAAGCGAACTTAAATATATCGTTGACATCGCTCATGATTTATCTATACTCTTTCGATCAGCTCCATAGTTATAAGCACATATAATTCCAATAGTCTGGTCCGTCCACTATGACAAAGGAAAGAAGGTTCACTATACTAAAGCCCCCCAAACCCATATTCTCTACCTGGCGCTTCACTGCCACGCTTATGTTATCTTTAATAGACAGTGAAGGCCTTTCGTAGCAGAACCCATCAACCAGCAATATAAATATCTCCCTTCTCGCTTCGCTTCCCTCTTCAAAACTTCCTCTTACCACATATCAAACAGAACCTTCGCTTCTATGTCCAACTAATCTACATCAAGATACCACAGTTCCATTCCCTGTTGATCAACAGGACATATCAAGATGGAATTTCCCTTTCAATGATGCTCTCGGTTCCCAGGGGAGGCCTATGCTTCCTGGTGTCTTTGATCTTAGTCTCTTCTTTCTATTCTTCACTTTAGAGGCAAAGCCTTTCGACCCCGTTGAGCTTGCTCGTCATTACACCAGACTCAATAACGGTTTTATTCTCCAATTAAACTTGAAGAAGCCGATGCTGTACTGCAAAACAACACCAATGAAGTTCCTAGGAACGGAACACAAATGCTACAAAGTCCTACCCGCAACACTAACCAGGCTCAACCTTAGCATGCGGCCATGTTGGCAGCTGCGAACTGCTAGGTCAGACCGAATTACAGACCGGGCATGAGCTTCTCCATCGACACTTTCTTTGCTGATCATGCTGGACGCTTATGATGACTCAATGTTTATTCCTCGATGTCATTTAGGGCACCGCACAGACTATCCTACCACTCGTAGAGGGGGCTGCGTTTGGGTTCCTACCACTAGATTGTGGGAATTACGCTCGATATAAATAAGGACCTCGATAGCTAGGTTGTGGACTTGAACATTCTGTCCAGTTAAGCATGCTAGTCGTTTATGACTACGGGATGCCCCATGCATTCGGCATGACGGCGGAGACGACTCTGCCACAAACCTGGCAATTGTGGAGGCTAGGAGAGGCCTGAAAACTCTGATAGCGCAGATGCACCGGTATTGGCATATATGGTAAGTTCGGGGTAAAATCCACGTCCTACATACGTTTTCAACGACCCGGGATGGAGATGCTGATAGTACCATAGCCACCCGAAACGTCCTAGAAACTGCAGAACGACGACATAGCTCTTGAGTTCAGGAAGCAACCCGTAAAGAGGATAATGTTCTTATATCGCCATTGTCTTCATCACAGCCCAGCATGTCCAGCGTGAACATAACTCGTCCTTACCAGTCACAGTTGCTACGGGATATCACACGCGGCCATATCCAAAAAATCTACTCCCCAGTTCTATCATGTGGGGGGACAGTGGATGGACAAAAGATTATCCTCAGGTAACATGTCCGGCCAGGACCATCAGTCTTGAGGCGTTGAAACAATACCTACGGCCTTAGAAATTACCTGGCTTGCTCCTAGGATGTTATTCAGTTTATAATGGAAACCCCTAGCGATACATCCTCTTCTCTGAAAGCATCTTCTGTCGATGCAGTGGATGCTGCATAGGGCTTGCTGCGGTTGGGGAGTCTCCCCATGCCATGCTATGGCGGATACTCTATTGTCGAAGATAACACAACGACTACCTGCTGCCGGTACTGAGGGAGCCAGAATTGGCCAAACTGGGGAAAGGGAATGGAGGCCAACAAACAGGTTACTAAATGGAAAGCATGTATACATATTAGTCGATGATTCTATCCGAAGCGAGCCCGCACCGTCGGACACGGCCTGGCTAAAAGCTCGTCGATGATAAATAGGCATAATCGGCGGGTTTTTCTGGCAGTTTCCCTCTCGTCTTCCTTTGGCCAGAAATTGAACATTTGCATGAATATCAAAAGTCATGGTCACACGCGGATCAACATCGACTAGTGAGTGTCGATATAGGCAGGCTTCTACTGAGACACCATAAAAAACGTTGAAAAACATTTTTCTATTTTGTGATAATCTCAGCCATTTAATGTTCCTGGGATGGTTACGACAACAGTTCGATATCAGCTTGTATATCGCAGCCGTGGACATATGAGTTTCGGATTGAGTGTCAACGACCACTCGTTAAGGACACACGCACGTATTTCACAGGTAGCCATTGCAGGATAGTCCAGTTTATTTTGGATTTCATGTTTCTGACTCTGTAGTTGTTTGTAATTCTGTTTCATGCGCGAAGTGGTATGAGAGATCTCTGGCATACCTAGTCAGTCCCTCGGTATGTCCGATTGTGTGTTTGTTGGGATGTACAGGCACGATGGATTATCCTGTTCTATGTCTATTCATTAACAGCAGGCAGACGTCAGCGTGCGAAGAGCCATGGAATGGTTTTTTTTTTTTAATAGGGCAACTTACTGTTGATTCGAGTACTGATGTTAAGACTAACAGATGGCATGCTCTTTGATCAAATACCTCCGTTTTTTTTGGGAAGAAACAACAGAAGAAATTATTTTTGTATTTCAGCAGATGGACAACTTTCCCTCTTATTAAGCATCTGAAGAATGGGTCATGGCGTCCTGTTGTCGTGGTCTATAAAGGAAGGAGAGCCAACAGAGGAAAAATTGTTGGAGAAGATGAAAATGGATCCAGGGTTTGAATCCCCAACCTTGCGTATTCATAGCTGTAGTTGCCTAGAAAGAGCATTCCCTACTTACGAGACAGCAAAGGGTAGTGAAGGGTCATATATTCAATCAAGGGAGTAAGAATTCTAGGGATCCTCGGTATTCACCTATAAGCCAGACCTAAAACATCGATTTAAGGCACTTGAACCCGAAAATTAGCAGAAAACGAAACGGACTTTCTCTCTCGTATGTCAGGTGAATCACATCTAGAACTTTGGTGGCATTGCATGCATTTCTTTGAGCAAGGGGGTAGTGAGAACTGATCCAAGTGCCGAGTGCCTTGGTAGTAGGAAGCAAAAGAGAAGAGAAGAAAAGAAAAGAAGATATAGACAAGTTTCCAAGCAAAATGCTATGTACAAGAGAATGGCAAGTAATAATCAATAGCAAAGTAGCATAATAGTGTGGATGCAATGGGAAAGGAGAAACAGAAGCCAAATGTGGTTCACAAATAGAATCAGATGAGAAAAAAAAAAAGAAAAACTCCACTTAATGCAAATATGCTAAGCTGGAATTTGGTCTTGACGTGTATGTATGTAAAAGTACCTTCAGGGCAAAGCTAGGTTAGCTAGATACAGGGGTTCCTTTTCCTAGGAATTGGAATGTAGCTTTGCCGGCGGGCGTTTCGTCTAAGATTCTATATTGCAGGTGTTTTATAAACCAAAGTCATAGATCTTCATGATTGGTCGTAGAGAAAGAAGTGTGGAGAGTTGAAGGGGGGACTGGGGAAAGGTAATTAAATCGCACAGCTTGCTTTCTCTTTTATTATTTTGTGGCCCCGAAATTATGATGTTAAAGTCGGGCATTGATCCGCGGCACGCTTGAAAGCGTGGGCGAATAGGTCCTGCATGGCGTGGTAGTGGAAGAGGATGCCGCCCAACACAGCAAGATGCCAGATATTGTGGCTCCCACCGACGTAGTCGAAGAGACCCGGGCGCCACCGCTCAGGGACCTGGGAGGCGTAGATGCAGGCACCGACAAAGTAGACAAGGATGCTCTTCACGACAGGGGCGTAGAAGTAGAGGCACCATTCGAAACCTCGGGTGTAGGTCAGTTGAGCCAGGGGCGCAAATCCCGTCAGGGCGAGAGTCACGTAGAAGGCGACACGGCCAACGGCAAAATCGTGGCGGTTAAAAGTAGGATGCCAGGGGAGAATGACACCGCCGATTCCCAAAGACATAGTCATCAGGATGTAGATCCACCGGGAGGTCGGTTCACAGTAGAATGCAGTGTACTCGGTGGTCACGATGGAGGCGGCGACCAGGAATGAGATCCCGGTGTAGTCGACACAGGCGAATCGTTCTAACAAAGTTTGGTTGGAGATGCTATTCATGGTGTGCCACAGGGTACTGCAGACCAGGCATTTGCACGCTGCGAAGAAAAACACCGCAGCCACCACCATGTCCGCGCTGGTGCTCAGGTGGAAGTTCGGGTTGAGGGGGTAGAAATAAAAGGCGATCGAAAGCACGATGAACAGGCCAATCAAATGCGACCAGATATTGACCCATTCGTTGGAGAAGGTGAACACGGAGGCGAAGCACCCGATCTTGGTGGTATGAAATCGGTATCCCTCCAGGATATGGGGGTTCACCCGCCACGGGTGCGGGAGGTCCGCATAGGCGATCAGTTGTTTCTCTTCGGCCAGGAGAATGGCCCGGTCAATACTCTCGCGAAGAGCATCCTTGGCCCTGCGGACACTCTCCATACCCTCATCTACTACCTCCCTCGCCTGGACCAGCTTGGAGTCAACCGCCTTCCATCCATCATCCAGCGCTCCGTAAACACCTCGGTCCCGAACAGCATGGGCGCGGGATTCAAATTCGGTCAAAAAAGACTCCATCAGGCGAACTCCGGCCTGCGCTTTCTGCTCCAGGGTTTCCTTCGTCGCCAAGACATCGTTGTAGCGGTCCTCCAGCGTCTCAACAAAAATCTTGGCCCGTTTCTTGCCACCACCCATGAGTTCCCCTGAGGCGTAAGAACAGGAATCTCTCACGGCCTCCAGGGCAGCGTAAGCGCGTCGTAGGCTCGAATCGATCTGGACCATGTGCGAGCGGCGGTATTGTTCGATCCAATGGAGACGTCGCTCCAGCTCAGCGAGGAAAAGTTCGACCTAAATACAGGCAGCGTTAGGAGATCGGGCCGAAAAGTACCAAACCAACATTTTTGGGGGCGGGGGTAGGCGGAGTAAGCTCGGAGACTGAGGAACGGGATCTCTCTTACCCTGAGAAAGACAGCATCGGCATCATAGTCACAGGACAATTTCCGGGCCGTGTGGAAGGAGTGTCTGCGCCTGCGATCTCGTAGCAAAGAGGTCTCTTCGGAGGGGGTAGCATAGGCGGAGGTGATGGAGTTGTCGAGATACGACTCGATGGTCATAGATTGAGCGGAGCAGGCCATGATGTAGCCTTAGAATTCCTACGGACACCCAATCGATAACGACCAGTCGAGCATATCCTGGGGAGGTAGGTGAAGAGAGGGGTGTTTCACTCGAAGTTGGAGTGAGAGGAGAGAACAGCAGTGGGAGCGTTGTTAGTCTGTTGTTTGGGCAGGGGAGTGTCGGGAGATTCGGGAGAGAAGCCGGCGATGCGATAGGGCGAGAGCAGCGGGAGAAAAGGAGCGCGAATGGGATATTAAAGAAGTCAGGGCGGAGAGGAGAGGGGAATCAGTGAATATCTATCAGCTGAAAAAGAAGACGAACAGCGAGACAAACAAGCGGAGAGAGGAGATTGATTATTTGGTGGGGACAACCGATAATTTATGATTCCCATCAAATTCAACTGCCGAGCACCAGCAAACGGTTCAGCCCCCAAGCTGAGGATTGTGCACGTTACGTGCCGATTTAATTAATCTCATATATTGTTATATTATGGTCATCATCGTCATACGAAAATCGCATCGCTGATAGATAACATTTTATTCAACCTTGCTCTCTGGACGCCTTCGACTCAACCAACGGGATCCCCTCCCGTTCAACGTCTCTCAGTCCAATCCGTTTGGTCGCTCTCTCCACGTTCACCCCAATCTCAACCAACCACCCCTCCGATAAATCCCCAGTGACCCCCTCGTTCGTCATCATTCGTTATTCGCCCTACCATCATGGCCATCAGAGATATCGTCTCCGACCCCTCCTTGCTTCCCGTCTTGAATACCGCCGCCGATACTCGGGATCTGTGCCAAAAGCTTCTCGCCCTGCTGGACCCTTCCGTCACACCCGAGACTGTCTCGGACTCACCACAGTCTGTCCAGAAGCATCTGTTCGCATTGCTAGCCCAACTCCGGGGCCAGAATCGGGATGCGATCTTCCGGGTTCGAGAGACCAAGCAGGGGACTGCAGAGGCGCGCCAGGAGATCGATCGGCTGCACCTCCAGCTTCAGAATCTGTATTATGAGCAGCGACATCTGACCGGAGAGATTGCAGCGTGCGAGTCTTACGAGTATGTCTACGATAGACTTCTACAGTCTTTTTTTTCCCTGTCCTTTGATCGCTAACAGATTGAACCCTCAGCCACAAATATCTCTCCCTACCGTTGATCCCACTCGAGGAGTTCCTCGAACTTCACCCGGAGCATCGCGAATCCAGTGAGCATGAATTGATGATCGCTCGGATCAACCACGAACATGCAGAGCGAGAGAAGCTAGAACAAGCCCGACAGGAGCTTCTCAAGCGCAAACAGGCGTTGATTACAGAAAATAACAAGCGGAAGGAAGATTTGGCCAGTCTCGACCAGGATCTCGAACGGTTTATTGATGTAGGTTGCATATCCACCACTTCGCGAGAGGCTTTGCTAATTACCATCCTGTACAGGCTGCGAAACCAATCCAGAAGATCTTCGAAAAGGAATATTAAGAGCATTGCATGGTGTTGTTGGGATGGGTTGGTTTTGGCTTCATAGGCGCACTTGTTTGATAAATTGATACCCTGATAAATCGGCTGTAAGGAGAAAATAAGGTCATCTTATTCCAGACTTTTATAAAAGTATTGAGACTAAACATAAGAATTAATTATTGCGATATTTTATCTTCATTTAAATTTGTTCGTAGGTTGTTGAGATGCGACCTCGGTTTGAGAGTCTCCGCCTTCACGCGTGGAATTTAATGAACACCTCATTCAATATCCTTAATTCACCCAACGAACGACCCAAGAACTTCTCCAAGCAACGCAGGGCCCCAACAAGTCTGCATCAAGGCTTCTTCTCAACGGTGAACCCTCGGATGCAAAATTAAAGCATGTCCCGGTCATGACCGCAAAGCATGAAGACCCAGCGTCTTCACAGACCACCATGAACTCCAAACCCTCCGCTCCACGTCTGCCAACTCCGGAGAAGCCCAGTGCGATCCGAACTCGATCCATGGTCATCGCCGCTTTCTGGGCTGTCATTCTCTTTCTAGGATTTCCGATATGGTGGAAGACGACCTCCATTTACCGTGCCAGCCTGCCCATCCAGGACATGATCGATTGGGCTGGTGGAAAGGTACGCCGAAACACCCAACAAGCATCCCTCCATTTTAGATGCAGGAACCACAGTGACTGACCGCTACGATGCAACCAGAGCTGTCGACCAGTTTTCCCTCTTGAAATCCGGTTTGATACCCCTTCGCTGCCGGATCTCGAGGCACAGCAGCTCCTCCGCACCACCCAGCACACGCTCGACGACCTGAACGAGTTCTCCGCGCACCATCTTCGATTGAAGCTGGCGAACGAGGAGAAATCCGAATATGTGACCGAGAGAGCTGACGCGGCCTTGACCGTCCGACTCCATGCTCAAGAGGACCTGTCGAGTCCCCGATCGGAGCTGCACACCGACACCACGCAGCTCGATATCTTCTACCCCCCGAGCCAGATCCCGCCCCCATCGTCGCCGAATTCTCCCCTCTCATCCTTCATTGCTGCAGAGCTGCAGCGTCTATTCGCAGAGGAGAAAGCAATCATGGCCCACATTCTGTCCGGGAGCCCCATGGGCGCGACCAACAATTCCCCCTCGTCAAACAATCAGCCTGCGCACGCAATCTCCCCACAGCTCGCAGAGTCCATCACCAAACGCCTCCGCCGCTCAATGAAGTACGCCGAGACATATCACCTCGCCTTCTCCCTCTTTACCCCCGGATCGGCCCCTTCATCCTGGGACATCGAAGCCGCGGTCCAAGAATACATCGCCCCGGTCCTCCAGGCCTTCCAACCCATCAGCAACTTCACCGTCGACACCCAAGTCCAGCTGTACGCGACCTTCTCCCCCATCGCACCCTTACCAGAATACGACGAGGCGCGCGCCGCCTGGACCCTCAAACAAGAGGACCTCAGCGCCTTCATCAACGCCGCCGAATGGCCCCTCAGCCCCAGCATCGGCACCGGCCCAACCATCAACTTCATCCTCTACGTCCCATCCCCATCACAAACCCCTCTCCTCGTCAAAGAAAGCCATGCCACAAGCTGGATCATCCCACAGTGGGGCGGCGTCTTCATTCTCAACCCAGTCCCCAATACCAACAACGATATCAACAACATTACCCCCCCATCCACCAACCCACCCCATCTCACCCACTCCTCCCTCCAACCCGCCTTCCTCACCTTCTCCCACCAACTCCTCTCCCTCCTCGGCGCCCCCTCAACTCCGCCCTCCCTCCCCTTCCGCCTCCAAACCCTCATCCGCCTCCGCGCCGCAACCCTCCTCCTCTCCGCCTCTTCCACAATGGGGTCCCTCGCCCGCCTCACCGAGTCCCTCCCGTCCATCCCCATCCCCGCAACCGTCGCCACCTCCGTCTCCACAACCCTCGAGCATCTCGCTGCCGCCTGCGAGCACCTCCGCGACGGCCGGTTCCGCGCTGCGCTGGCCAGCGCCCGCGTCGCCGAGGTCGAGGCCGAACGCAGCTTCTTCGAGAAGAGTATGGTCGGGCAAGCATATTTCCCCGATGAACATAAGGTGGCGGTTTACTTGCCCTTGTTGGGGCCGATTGGGGTGCCGCTTGTGCTGGGGCTGTTGAAGGAGGTTAAGAGGGTGGTTGCGGGGTGGAAGGCGAGGAGGTCTTCTTCTGCTGCTGCTTCTTCTTCTTCTTCCTCGTAGAAAGGTTTCTAAATAAAGCTCAAATTGTTGGGGTTTTTGTTATTTATTGTAGTTATATAGCATCTCCATTGTGCATTGATATATTTTTTTTTTATTTGGGTCATTTTTTTTCGTTCTTATATATAGAGGTGTCAATCATCTGATGGCCTGCCATGTGTATGATTTTATTTAAGTACAGGTAAAACGCTAGACTGATTGCCACTATTAATGATCCTCCGGTGATGCATGAGAGTATAAGAAATGTAGGGAATGGGTATGTAGAATCCCGCGACGCAATCTATGCGGGTATATTCATTCTTTTATAACATAGAGAAAAGAAACGAGGGAGGTAAAGAGAGTTATATGGCTTTTTGGTTCCGGAGAGCGGATTTAGGAACCGGTGGAAGTAAGAAACGCCCGTTGCTCCCAGCCACGCCGAGATTAGCGCTTGTGCTATTATTAGGGCTGGCGGAGCGCGAGGGAGCTGCTTGGTCGAGGATATCTCCCAGCGTTGTGTTTGGTCGGTAGGAAGGGTAGGGATCAGGCTTCAGCACGCCGGTCGTGGCGAATGTCCCCGGGGGAGTGTAAACCTTGATACTCTCTGTGCTGGGTTGGCGCTGGCGTGGTGGGGTGACAGGTAGAGGGGGTACTGGCTCTGCAAATGTTGGGTTTGGTTTTGGCATACCTCCGAACAGACTCTTTACGCGAGATTTGCTGCGCTGGAGTACTGAGCGGGCGCCTTCGGAGTTACGCTTGGGGTTGGTGCGGAGGAGAAAGTCGGTACGGAAGGAGCTTTCATCTGAAAGGATAGGTTCAGATATCCCGACCAAGGTGCCGTTCGAGGTGCGGTGGGTGTTTTGAGCGAGCTTAACTGCCGGAGGAAGGTTTCTTCTACCACGTCGTCGAGCACAAATCATCCCCAAGCCTGCTGCTACTGCACCAAATACGGCACCGGGAAAGAAACCGGCGGCGATGGCTTTGGCTGGGAGTTCAGAACAGGTGGATGATGCAGCTGCGTCCACCTGACTGCTGTCTGAAGCAGACGAGAACCGGCTAAAGGTGGTTGGTGTAGATTGTGTTGAAGTCTCAGATGGGTCCGCTGTTGAGACATGTATAGCTGACTCGACTGCCCCAGCCGTCTCAGTAGAGATAGTTGGTGTTGGCTCAGAAGCAGACGTTGGGAGTTTTGACGTAGAGGAAGAGGTAGATGTGGAGGTAGTGGGAGAAGTAGAAGTGGAAGTGGAAGTGGAAGTAGCAGTAGAAATAGAAGTGGAAGTGTGAGAAGTTGTTGTGATCTCCTTGGTGGTTGTGGTGTTGGCTGAGGTGCTGGTGGGCAAGGGTGGAGCGCCTTTTTGTACACAAGAGTTGTCGTTTTGACATGTATATCCAAACGGGCAGCATGAATCTCCACATGTGGGAAGCTTGTCATCCAGCCTGGTGGTCTTCACAACATTGTCAGGGTAGAGGCTAGAATCTTGCTGGGAGACATCACAGGTGATGGGTTGGATATAGGTGCAATCATGGCCCTCTGGGCAACAGATAACCGAGCTTCCATTATCTACAGTCACACAGGATGTTGAACCAGGGCAGCAGAAGCTCTCCGCCAGACCTGCATTACTGCATTTCACGGATGAGCTGGGGCAGGTATCAGAGCGCTTAGGTATCAAAGCTGACGTGGACACGTTTGTAGCCAAGAGGGTAAGAAGCAAGAATAGAGAACGTCGGTGGAAATGTATCCGTGCCATAGTATAAAAATGCTGTTGTAGAGGGGAAGTCGACGGGGACGGTGGGAGAGCAAGAGTTGAATGATTAAAAAATTAGGCCAAACACACAGGAGTGCTGGCACGGCGCTTATAGAGAAGAAAGAAAAATAACGCTTGACACCAGAAACAGATGCAACAATGGGTGACAAAGGAATGAAGAAGTAGATTATTATATGCCTCCAACCAAGATCAGTCCACCAAAGAAATGTCGCTAAAGAGAAGGAGAAGAGTGAAGATGATTGAAGATTCCAGCAACGGGACATCGCCAGCTATTTGACATCCGAAGTTAAATTACTTTCCTGCATCATGTCCCTGAATTATCCCAGGCCTGGACCATTAGTTGCAAGCGCCGTGCTCCCAGAATAGAGACACCAACTGGGTTCCATATTGCTGGACGAATGATGGGGAACGAAGAAAGCGCCGGGAGCTTAAATAGCGGACGGGTCCACCATGGGTAGACCTGATTGCATCCAATTCGCCCGACGAGACATAAAGGCGCTTAGAGACATGGCCAGGCTGCAATGGATAGGAAATGAAGGCAAAACAAATGTTTCTGGTGGGTGGGAGTACCTATATAAATAGACGGCCGTTTGGGGAGAGCAGGTGATTCACGGGCTGTGATTGGCTGCTATTGGCGCCGGGTTACCTCAGCAGCGCTAAACCCCATCGGGCCACGAGAATGGAAATTCTGCGGCGCTGCAGTTTTGAAGCTGCGATTTTGGTCTGTTGGACGGACTTTGTGACGCTTTTCCCCCTGCTGCACCCTATCATCATGCTCCCCCGACTCCTCCGGCCGCAGGCTTCGCTGCGTGCGGCTTCTTCCCTTGCCCAGGTGAGCTTTTTCCGTTCTCCCAATGGCTTTTCCCCCGTGGTTCCTCCCAGCTAACTCGTCGCGCAACAGAAACCCAGCTCCGCTCTCACACGCTTCCAGATTCGAGGATTGCACCAGGTGCCCCAGCTGACGCACGATGCGTCCTTCAAGAAGAATGGAATCTCCGGTTTTCTATCCCCAGAGGCTGTTGACTTCTCTTGGACACAATATCAAACGCTCATGATCGACAAATTGAACTTGTTGACGCAGGGTAAGATCCCTCGGCATTCGACTTGCAAGTTTCTAAAACGGAGCCGGAATCGAATTGAAAGAAATTGGCATGCTGATATAGCCCTGTAATCTAGACACCGTCGATGCCGACGCGAAGCCGGGAGAATTGCTGGTCAAATACTCCCGTCGCCCGGAAATGGCCTCTGTGTTCAACTATGCCTCCATGGCCCACAACAACCATTTCTTCTTCAACTGCCTGGTCAGTGGAATCCGCCATCCAACATTTTCCGAACCGGCTACTCTAACATTGACTCCTTCCCAAACAGTCCCCATCCCCCACTCAAATCCCCGAGAAATTCTCCAAGGACATCATCGACACCTGCTCCTCGATCGAATCCCTGAAGCTCGACTTCCTCGCTACGGCCAATGCCATGTTCGGCCCCGGATTCGTCTGGCTGGCCAAAAACCTCGAGCGTGAGGGCCTCATGCACATCTTCTGCACCTACAATGCCGGCTCCCCTTACCCCGCCGCTCATTCCCGACGACAACCGGTCGACATGGCCACCCATTCCTCGGATACTCCGCTGGGCAACCAGTTTGCCGGCGCGATGGGCGCCCACGCGGCAAACCAGAAGAACCTAGCCCCCGGCGCTCTGGACGTCCAGCCCATCCTGTGTGTTAACACCTGGGAGCACGTCTGGATGATGGACTACGGTATCTCCGGTAAGGCTGAGTATTTGGAACGGTGGTGGGATCGGATTAACTGGGATGTGGTATTTGATAACTACAACGCTGTTAGCTCGATCAAGGGAGGACGAAGCTCGGCCCTCCGGAATCGCAGTCTGAGCATGCTATAAAATAGGGTAGGGTTTTTCTGTACTTCATGTTTTGATAAATTGTATTATATACTACACGGTTTTTTTTTTCCTTACCCTATCTGGCTTTGGATTGTTCGATTACTTGAATAATGGGGCTGCTGTACAGCGACTAATCGCGAGGGCTCAGAATAGATAAAATGTACACAATCTAACAACTCTTCGCTAGTATTCAAAATTCAAAAACAAAAAAGAGAAGAGCAAAGGGTCAACTCGCTCTATAAATCGAGTTCATCATACAAAACTCCCTTTCCCTCTATATACACCCCTTCCCTAACCAGGCTCATATCATACAATAGCACACATATATCCAAAGTACCCAGGTAGTAAAAGACACTACCCATGAACCTCCTTGACCCTCTTCTCAAACGCCTCGATCATAACCCCAGCCATCTGCCCCTCCACCGCACCCATCATAGCCGCATGCCACTGATTCTTGAACTCAAACCGAATCTCCAACTTCACCGTCGTCTCCTTCCCCCCATCGACCGGAACCAACTCCCACCTCGTACTCAAATACTCGAAAATGCCCTCATTCGCCCCGGGAAACACCCCACCCCCGAACACTCCTGACGATGTGGCACTAGTAGCGGCAGTAGAGACATCCTGGCCCTGTTTCGAATCCACCCCGAATTTCGCCCCGCTGCGCGCCTCGACGATCCATCGGGTCGGGTCGCAGTCGACCTTGGACGTGAAGGTTTCGCTCAAGGGTCCGTATCCGACTGTTAGGAAGGCGCGGGTGGGGAGGCCGGTGTCGGGGGAGCGGTGGGTGACAGTTGAGGCTGTGAGGAAAGGAAGGAATTGGGAGTAGGATTCGACGGAGGAGATGGTGGTGAAGAGGGGGGTGGGTGGGTAGGGGAGGGTTCGGGTGGCGGTTAGGATGCGGGATCTGGAGGCGGAGTCGTTGGCGTTGTTTGGGGAGGGGAAGAAGGAGGAGAGGAAGGTTCGTTTGGGGGTTCTCTGGAGGTAAGGTTGGAAGTGGGATTGGGGTGTTGTTCGTGGTTGTTGTTGTTGGCGGAGGAGAGGAGTTGCGAGACGCGGTGAGGGGGTTGATTTGGTTGTGAGGCGACGGAGGGGTCGCGGAAAGAAGGAGGGTTTCATCATTGTGTTCAATTGGGAGGTTAATGGAAAAGAAATTGGGTTATCGAGCCATAGTCTTTTTGAGTTGTTGTACCTGATTCTGCCGGAAGTTTTATAGATTCTAGATTTGTTCCACGGCTGCTTATTCAGCGACTTTAAGTGTTAATGTTTACTTGGTTTGCATTGTTATACGGTTTCTACTGGAGATGATGATGATGATGATGATGATCAGGGAAGTTATGAGTGATAATGTTATAGTTGAAGATAAGTCTAGTAGGTTTGCAGGTTGGATATATGTTTGATCAGCTGTAGTGTAGGGTTGTAATTTACGGAACCCAAGTGCTGTCCTACCTCGATATCACAAATCTAGTACGGCAGCTCGAAATATATATCTTCTCAATAAGTCAAAGCTATTACGATTCCACACCCCTACTGTAGATGCCACATAGTGTCCCCATCGGAAGGGTCTTCGAACCCTTGAATCTCCCGGTCCCAAAGTCTCTATTTTAAACATTAGTACCTCTTAAAAAAGAACCTCAAATGTGACTTACCCAATCCAAATTCGCAGGAGTATCCAGCATATCCCCGATGATGTCTAACGAAGCGTATGGGGCATCAATGGTAGTTAATGGGTCCGAAAGCGAGGTTGCGGATGCACTGAGCGGATATGGAGAGTTTTCGAGAGTTTGCCAACTACCGTATCGTGGTGGTTGGGCTAGAACATAGCAATTAGGTCAGATTTTTCTTTGTGAGTGTTAAGGATTATACGCACCATTAATAGACTGAATCGCTGCGTTTGTGTAAGATTCAACCAAGCTCGGTGTAGAGAGTGATATCGCCTGTTCTTGCTTCCTGACCCGCCGGAGCATGATTGATAATGCAACATATGCCTTTTGCGCATCGGCAGATTGTATCCGTGACTTCTCAAAGATATGAAGAGACATTTCGAGCGTGGTTAGGAGATCGCCCTGGCTGTTGATGACAACAGACATATTATTGTCATTACCCCCCTTTGCCTGGCCGTTAATGGTACGGGTATATGAGAGTTCCATGCACAAGATCATGGCCGCGAGGAGGAAATCGGTATGTTGAATCGAGTTTGGAAAGTTTCGGGCACCATACATGAGTCCGCCAGGCTTATTTTCATGGTAAAGATCTGCTTGACAGCGGAGGATTTCCTTTGAGGCACTCATGCAAACTACTCGAGAATATGCATATCGTAGGTTGGAGTGTACCTCGCCCAGATACCGTCTGTGAAGTACGCACCGGGCTTTTTGATATGTGAGATGCAGAGTATACCGACGGAAGATCAAGTCAGATGAGTCTGCGATGCACTGATCAATCGGCCGTATTTTAAAGATGGGTGGGATGAGGCTGTGAGCTTCCTCCAATTTTCGATCAACTTCAAGCGTCTCTTCATATGGAACTGGTTCTCGCGAATACGCTATGTCGAGGATTCGCCCGAAGACAGTCATGAGACGGGACTTGATTCTTGTGTATGAGGTGACAGTAAGTTCGCTGTCCAGGCGTGACGGGGGTAGATGTTTGGTTGACTCGTTGAAGTCCTCGTTTAAAAGATTGCGTGGTAGCTCGACATCATGCTGCCAGCTCTGTACGGTCCGAGGGAACCCGGTTTGAAAGGAGATAAGAATATCAATTTGGAGTATAAATGCCCATACACGGCGTCTCATTTCCCCATCGAATACCGAGATAGCTGGGTAGTGTCGGGGATCCCTGTGGTAACCCATGCGCATTGCCAGCTTGAGGGCAATTGCCAGCAGGAATGAAACTCCAACTTGGGCATCATCATTTGTGTAGAATTCTCCCATGATGTATAGAGATAGTGCCTCGACCTTGTGTCGCCCGGGTGTTGTGTAATTTGACTGGACAAGGCATTGTGAACTGCGTTTTCTGAACGTGCTCACGATATCCATGGGGTGCCCTCCATTACCCAACAGAGGCTCTCCGCTACGTTGATGAATTAACATAGCCGTAGTTAAAATTGCATATAGCATGGCTAGCCAGGGTAGAGATACATCCTGTGGCCTTGACCAGAACAGATTGTACTGCGAGAATAAGCACAACAATTTCCCTCTGGATATTAGCTGCGGGCCATCGTACCTCTTTTTGAAATGTGGGAGCATGAATAACGACTTAACGCAGTGAAAAGAAGAGTGAGGATTTAATCATATACTCTAGGGGCATAGGTGACCTACCCACTAACGGTTCTTTACAGTTAAGAAACAGCGAGACAAGCCTATCAGTCACTGGCCGGGGAGGGATATCTCCCAGCAGCTCCTCTTTGCTTACAGGCTTGCTCAACCCAAACAGCAATGTAGGCGCTTTGTCGTTCGAATCGTCATCTTCGATAAAATCTTCGTCTGATATCTCGTCACTCTCCTGCAACGATTCCCTGACCTCATTGATCTAGACGACATTAACCGACCGAAGAACGGTGAAATCGTCAAAGAAAAACCTTACCTCCTCGAAAATTGCCCTCCAATGCGCATCGTCTATGTAGCTCGTCCCAGCGTCTTTCACAACCAACTTACCCGGCTGATCAACAGGGACATCCTTACCCTCTAGATCATCCAGTGAAGGCGGCACCTGTGCGATCGATTGCACGTTAGATCGCACCTCTCCCCGCGATGCCAAAGCATCTCCCCTCTCATCTTGACTCTGAGCCTCACTCCCCTGCTGTTTATTCTGAGTGAAAGACAGAATCAAATTCTCCAGATGCTGCAGCCGGTCATGAACATGCGACGGACTAGGCGCGCCATGTGAACCCCTCGCTCGTGGGCCGCGACCAACGAATGTACATGAGCTGGCCTCCCCTCTTTTCCTACAATTGGTGCAAGGGTGTGTGCGACAGCATTTGAGTCTATGTGCCGATGTTACTGTTGTCAGTGGCTTTCGGCGGATTTGGGGTGTGACACGACATGGAGAGGCGTACTTGCGACTTCTGCAGGCTGTGCAGGAGAGTTGGACCCTGGTTCTTTTCTTATCTTTGGAGTCAGCCATTTTGGGATCGTTTCGGGAAGTGGTGATTAATATGGTAGAAGTTCCTTTATTTTACATCTTGAATGTCGTAGGACAGTCGATGATAAGTGGTGACGATGAAATCGGTCTCCGTGGTTAACTCCGACTAAAGCCCGGCCCTCGATAACGATTTGAGAACTCACCTATATAGAATCATAGACTTTGTCAAGGCTACCAGGCCTTTTTCATTTAACAATAATTAGGCTAGTCATAGGAATTCCGACTCTCCGTGATTGAACTTAAGAAGATGATTTACAACCTATGAGATATTCTTACAGGATGGTTCTATTCTGCAAAAGTAAATGATCTGGAATCGATCTTGAAGACGACATTAACAAACCCAAGAAGAGTAGAATCTTTGAAAAGAAACTACTGTATTTTCTATCCTACACCCCGTTCCCACAGGCCAACTTGTAAAAGCCATCCAATATTTGTTCCGCCATCCTCCCTCAGCAATGCTCCTATACTGTACTTAAGTTCCTCCCACTCGCGAAAATGGCCGTCAACAATCTCCCCCATGCCCGATGCATTTAGAATCTCCGCGAGTCTCCAATGGCATTCCAGAAGAGCTGCACTAGGAAGCTCTATATTCTGGGCATTGTCTGCTTTTTAGAATTCGACAAGGCCATTCTTTGGGAGTGAATTTCTGTGATAGCGCGGGAATCTCCTGAAGACTTTAACCTAATAGACATTTTTGGTGGGCTAATAGTACACGTCTCTGTCAGTAAACCCGAACCATACAATTATGGTAACTTGCTTGATGTTAACAGTAGGCTTGAGTGCAAGGGAGAATTTCCCAAAATGGATATAGATAAAGTCTTGCAGCGTAATGCCATTGAAAAGATCATTGATGGCGCGGACTTTCATTCTATCGTTGAGGATCGCTGGGAAGCAGTGCTAGAGAGCCTTCCACGCGTTATTAACATTATCACGCGGTGCCTTGCTTTAATTAGTATATTAATGTATAGGACTAGAGACTTGGGGACATACTGAGTCGTCCCATGATGCATAAGCAAAAGGGATAGATAATATGTGCGGCTTCAACGTGCCCAAAGTCAACATCCTCAGGACACCCAAGCTTCTTCCACTGATCTATGTCCATGTAACCAGTTACAACATAGCGATTGCCATCACGCCGGAGGCATTGCGTCCCAAAATCTTGAGTGCGACTTTCGGGGTGGCCCACTGTCGTGGCTACAGCCTCTACATTGTCACGTCTGTTCTGGTGCGGCGACGGTGTCACGATTCCTACCTTCGTCCGGGATTTCACTATTATAGAGATTAGTAATTTGTAATGCATATTTTAGTACCCCTAACTTACTGGGGGCTATGAGGCCTGTGAGCAGATTATAAAAGACTTGGTGGAGGGTGTTATCGGATTTCTTTCTGAGGATATCGCGAGCTAGAGATTCTGGGCCCTTTTCAGGCAGCCAGTCAAGAAAAGCATTCAAGGATAACTCAAGCTTATCCTCGTGCTCACGACTCTGGAATTGATAGTCAGCCAATCTTGCCTTTGCTCGTTCCTTTAATAACAACCAATTAATTGGAGGATCGACGGCTATGGAGGGGCCTGCCGACTGCTCGGCAGGCTGTGACGCAAGCCGTGTAGACTTTCGGCGGGAAGGCGTACAGTCCGAGTAGGATCCTGATAATGACCTCTGACGCTTCAAGTGAGCCATCTTTAGCTACCTAATAATGCAGGAGTAGTATTGGTTTAAAGCAAAGGTTGGATGGGATCTTGAAGATGGGATGGATACAATGGAAGTGGAACCAAAGCATTGCTTTCATTG
Organism: Aspergillus panamensis; assembly: GCA_027569225.1. Taxonomy (NCBI): domain Eukaryota; kingdom Fungi; phylum Ascomycota; class Eurotiomycetes; order Eurotiales; family Aspergillaceae; genus Aspergillus; species Aspergillus panamensis. Next base: position 297,923 of record JAPDER010000007.1, read on the forward strand.
AGATAATTCGTTTAGGAAAAGATATTGTGGGTCCACTAGTCCACTTCCGAACTAGGTCACGTGTACGGCAATAGAACCCGAGCACTGCGCCCTCAGCATGATATATAGGTATATAGGTACAAAGTCTATTTCATAATTGGAAGGTTATTTTAAAGCTTTGCGCGGAAGGCCTTTCGCAAGGGGTCGAGGCCAGATGGACCGTCGTAGATTTGTTGTTCCACAAAGCGAGTGTTGATCTATTACGGCATTAGTACCTTGGAAAGACGTACATGAAGAGAAAAGAGAGGGAAGCTTACATGTTGAGGGCCCAAATCCTCCACCCGTTCGACACCAAGCAGACGCATGCAAGTGGCTGTCTCATCAGCCAAGACTAAGGATAGTTAGTGAATGGCCAAAAAATATGCTGGTGAAAGGTGGAACATACTCTGCAGGGTGCGCTTAACACCATCAACACCACCCGCTCCCAGACCCCACAAAGCAGGTCGTCCGATTCCGACGGCCTTAGCACCTAAGCAAAGAGCCTTCACTACATCAGTTCCACGTCGAATACCACCGTCAATTAGGACTTCTAGCTTGTCAAAGACCTCGGGGCAGTATTTGCGGATCTCCAGTAGGGTATGGACTGCAGGGGGGGCGGTGTCAAGAGCTCGTCCACCGTGGTTTGATAGAATGATACCCTTGACTTGTGGGGTATGAAGCGACGCGATATAGGCATCCTCGTGAGTCTGAAGACCCTTGAGAATGATTGGCAGATCTGTGTGTTGAGCAAGCCAGGGCAGGGTTTCCTTCCAGGTAAGAGTAGGATCGGTTCCTGCAAAGAGCTGTCTTCCAACACCACTTTCGCTCTGCCCGTCAGCGGAAGCGTTCCCTCGTTCATCATCCTCTCTCTTTCCGGGGACCGGGGCGTCTAGGGTAAGAACAATGAATTTGATGGCCTTGAGCTTGTTAATGCGAGTAAGCATCGCTTCGCTCTTCTTGCGATCAATCTGGACGTACAGCTGCCACCCGAAAACCTGGTCGGGGGCAGCGCCCTCCACAATCTGCTCTGGTGTCATGGATGCACTGTTGGAGATAATTTGCATGGCGCCGAAGCTGCGGCAGGCTTCTGCGATACCAGCTTCGCCAGCAGGGTGACCAAGACGGGCCATGGCAGCGGGGGAGACATAGATTGGGAGACCCAGCTTACGCCCCAGAACCGAGACACCCATGTCACATCGCTCGCAATCAATGAAGACGCGCGGCCGCAATAGAATAGATCGGTAGACTTCTGTGTTGAAATATTTTGTGATTTTGTCGTCGGAGGCGGAGAAGTAGTAGGCCCACGCCTTCTTGGGGACTTTCTTGGTGGCCTGCTCCTCAATATCGTCCATATTCAGGAGCGCTCCCATGGGGAGCGACTCATCCTTCGCTACCGGGGTAGGAGCGGCAGGCTCTTCTTTAACCAGAGTAGCGGGGTCGACGGTCCCTAGAAAGGCTTCGGGTTTGAGGTTGTCCTCTAGGATGCCGGGGGGGTGGATGGGGTCGTATTCCTCGGTGGCATCTTTGCCCGAGAGCTTGAGAATGATCTTGGCGCCACCTGGGTGCTCAGAAAGAAAGTCGGTGACCTGGTGGTGGTTGTAATCCATTTAGCACGAGAGAGGACAATTTATATCAGGCAAGGAACCCTACATCGTAAACCTTTCCGTATAGAATCACCCAGCAGCTGTCTTTTGTATTATGCTTCGCGACTGTTTTTATTAGCCGCCAGTATCTTGAAATCCATTGTGACGGAGTAGACGACTCACCCTCCGCCGCGGTGAATACCTTGCTCATCTTGGTAAAAGCGCAAGGCTACCTCTCAGATTGGGCCGAAGATGGATTGAAACCGCCGATGAAAAGATAAGGAAAGCGAGAAAAGTGAAAAATCAGAGGAGAAAAAAAAGAGAGAAGAAATCAGTCCGAGTCGGAATTGGAGACGTTTATCTCTCCCCGGACCGCATAACAACACCCCGAGAGACCGGCCACATCTCCGAGGATTGCTCTGCTGGCCGTGGGGGAAGGCAAAGGGGAACCCACCAGGAATAATGGGGGCGGCGACTGAGTGGCTGCTGTGTTGGGGAATCTCGATAACCGTCGGACTCTGTCTGTGCCTTCAAATGTTCAAAATACAGCGATTTCATTGGTGGATAAATCGGGTTTCGTTCTGCGAGCCAATAATTCGAGGCGAATTGTCTTCCTCTTTGCTGAGATTTTGATTCGGAGACTGGGGAATTTGGGGTATCTGAGACGAGGTAGAGGGAAAAAGGTTTGCGACCGTGGAAATATTGATATCTTCATTTTTTAAAATTATCTTGTCTACTTCAGCCTTGTACAATCCCCAATTGCCTCTATCCATATTGCTTCTGTCTCTTTCAACGCACCTCGTTGCTCGGACAAGATGACCCCGAGAGCACCTAAGACCGCTCAGGATGCGACCCACGTGAGCTCCGTCTCTCCCGCCTGACTTGGTCGTCTTGGGACTGGTCACTGAAGTCATCTTTCGGCTTTATCCGACGTCCGAGTTTCTCGAGATAATTCAAAAGAAGAAAAGCGCTTTGCGATCTGGTCTAAAATCCCCGGTTCCTATTCTTCAAACATTTGCCATAAAAGCAGAGTAGAAGCCATGTTTGAGGTACGTTCTAGAATCGAATTGCCCCTTCCTCGTACGACAGCGTCAACAAGGATCTTTGTTTATATTGACGGACACCAGCGTCGCGCAGCAGACCGATATCGACTTCGAATGCACCGTGCCCGGACGGTCGCATTAACTTCGGATGAGATTGTCGAAGTACGAGCGGCCCAACGGACCTTTGAAGGGGCGTATATCCGCACCGCGCTTTCTCAGTTTTCGTTCGCTCTGGTGGTGCTCAAAATCTTCACCAGTGAATTCTACAGTACTGGGGCTCTCTTCGCCGTCTACGGTACGGGAGTGCTTATTATCGGCCTATTCCGTCGTCAGCAGGGTAACCAGCAATTCTTCTCCGAGGTGGGGGAAGATGGCGTGCACCGTCACAAGTTCAGGACAAGCGGGAACGCGGTGGTCGTTTTGACGGCCTTGAGTATTGCCGCCTACGCCACCTTGATTGCTTTAACTTTGAGCCTGGACAAGTAGAGCTCAAGCTTTCTTTGTTTTGGCGGTGAAAAAAAGGAAGAGTTTTGATAAGGTATTTTTCTTTTTCGAAGAATGCGAAGACGACTCCCTACGTAACTACCCTAGCGCCAAGAACTCCGCAGAATGTGTTGGATTATCATCCCCTTCGATGGCTCCGGTGAAGAACTCTCTTTCTCCCTTGCCATGAGGGGAGCGGGAGCGGATGACGACGGAAATCATGAGACTACTACGACCGAATTATGCCAAGCTGCCAAGAGAGTTATACCTCACTACATAGTGCATGGATACAGTATGGCGAAACCCGGACGGTTTTTTGTACGAGAGGGCGTCTTGTATGACAGTGCAGAAAAGGCCAGCTCAAGTCCGATAGGTGCCCCGGGAGGGTGAGGCTATCAAGTGCCCTTGCGACGCCTCAACCGGATTCACCCAGCCTCAACAACGAACGTGCTTTTAATATTACCCAGGTATTAGCAGCAAGGAAAGGATGTGGACCAATGGCTCAACGTAGAGCATTGTTGAATCAATGTGAAGGCGACGGGGTTCAGTAAGCCCAAATGTAGTGATACCCTTGGCATTTCTGGGCGGCATCGAAAAGTTGAGGAGTTGGGGTGGACGCATGGGAAAAAGGAGGTCTCAAGTGTCTCACCCTCAGATTATTGACGGTGGATCAATTTTCTTCGGTTGGATCTCTTGCACCCTTACATGGGCCAAGCATTCTGGATCTTGTGTGTGGCCCTCAGGGGTCTGGGCCAAGCGTTTTTGCTTCTGTTGTGATCTACAATACAGAGGAACAGGAAGCCACCCTGGGGGTGTGTGATATGGGTAGAAAGAATAAGCAGAAATGATAAGAAGAGCAACAATAAAAACCATGGTAGCCTACTTATATTGGCGGAGGGAAGTCAGCTTTGACATCATCACTATCATCATTATTGCTAACTCCAGGAGATCTTCGCTCCGGGCAATCCGTCTATAGTTACGGAGTTGTAAGTCCGCCGCTGCATCATAATTTGTTCTTCTTATTTTCAGGTAGCTTCATCAAAGTAAATCACCTTTTTTTCTTTTTTTCTTTTTCTTTATATCTCTGATATCTCTCAATTATTGCCTGAGCTATCTCCTCCAACTTCCCTGTTTTCCCGTTCCCTCTTTTAGAGAATCTTTGACCCTCAGTGGTTGCCCAGGTGGGAAGTAAAGGAGGGGTCAGATTGCTAGACATCTTCTGCACCAGTGACGGCTGCCAAAAAAAGTCCCCTGATTATCAGCGAGCCAAAGACTGATATACTTCAGACGGACCTATTACAGCAGGGCTTACTGGCAGGTGTTCACGTTGTTGGGGGATAAAGAAGAGCTTCACTGAGTGATGTTTGGTGGGCGTGCTTGACTCATCCGCCCACATTAATATTAACTGTTCACTGACACTCACCCTCATCGCACTCTCTTTTTTCCCTCTCAGACTAATTTTTGCCGCCCTTCCCCCCCAAATTCTTCCTCTTCTTTTTGAATCCCCCCAAAGCCGTGGGCTGACCATCGATCGCATCCGTCTCCTCCCACTCATTCTTTCTTCGGTCGCTCAGCCTTAGTCTGCAGTTTCCCCTATAAATCCTCCTGTCCACCCTTACAGATTGGCTGCAAATCGCTGCGCCACTCGTGGGGATGGCTCAACATACCGACATTGCGCGCTCAGCCATCCTGACGTGTGCTCATCACTCGCCCGACTTCTCCAGAAATCGAAATTTGGACAATCCGAACGGGATCACCTCGGCCGGGAACTATTATTATAATAATAATAGTAGTAATCCACGGTCGGGAGCCGGGAAAGACGCGACTCTTATGCCTCCTCCGAAGACCTACGCCGGGAGAGCGCTAGGTAATGACTTGCATTCCGATGTCCACAAAGGATCACAAGCATCCAAGGATGGTGTCGGGTGCGCCCTGACTGACACTCCGATTTCTACCGCGCCTTCGTCTCCACAGTTGTATGTACCTCTTTCTCGTTCTGATGTCTCGTTGGTTGGTTTGTCGATTTGTTATTCTCATGTCAGAGATCCTCTCGAAGGAAATCGTGAATCTAGATTCCTTTCGATGTTCTTTTTCCACCTGGGGTCGATCGGCAGCTCGTTTCCTCGGGTTATTTCGTCCCAACTTCCAAGTTGACTGCCCAATTGAGTCATTTTATTTTATTTTTCTTATTTTCTTATTTCTTTTTTGAAAGCTTGTTTTCATTTTAATTTTCGTTTTCATTTTCGCTTTTTATATTACAAATTATTATAAAATACTGACCACGTCATAGTGTTGCTACTCCGAGTCAAGCTTCGACCCCTAGTCGGGTTCGTGCAACTACGCTTGATATCCCCGGCCTGACCAAGTCCAAAGTCTCTCCCGATGGACGCATCGCTCAGCGGGACCTCGGCGCTAAGTTGGTCATTATTATGGTCGGCCTCCCGGCCCGGGGTAAAAGTTATGTCACTAAAAAGCTGGCCCGGTACTTGAATTGGCTTCAGCATGATACCGAAATTTTCAACGTTGGAGAACGCCGTCGTGTTGCTGCAGGAAAGTCCCCCTCACCAGCAGGACATCGCATGTCGAGAAGTCACTCGGTTCACAATGAGCTTGTCGATTCCGTACGACGTCTCAGCGTCAGCGTTGGGGCGATGAATGTCAAAAAGAATGAGGCTTCCCCTCCCGACCCTCAGAATATCTCACCCCCTGAACTCGACAACGCTCTCCCGCCCCCTGTGGTTCCAACTAAAATTCTTGTCAATGGAAAGGAAGAATATGTCCCCCCCCTGCATGGTGGAAGCACTGTTGTGCCGTCAATCGATATTGACCCTCCGGGCACACAGGAAGGATCGCCCGAGACCATCGATCAGTCGGCAAGCTTCTTCGATCCTCAGAATCAGAAGGCTGTCAAGCTGAGAGAGCAAGTTGCGCTCGACACTTTGGATGAACTTCTGGACTATATCCTCAACCAGGACGGAAGTGTTGGTATCCTGGACGCCACCAACAGTACCCTGGAACGCCGCAAAGCCGTTCTCGACCATATTCGTAACCGCGCTGGCCCTGAGCTGGGCGTCTTGTTCTTGGAAAGTAGCTGCGTCGATCCTGTCCTTCTGGAGGCCAATATGCGCTTGAAGCTCTCTGGACCCGACTACAAGGACCAGGACCCGGTCAAGTCGCTCGAAGATTTCAAGAAGCGTGTGGCTCTATATGAACAGTCCTACATCCCCCTCGGCGAATACGAGGAAAGTATGAACATGCCTTACGTCAGGATGATTGATGTCGGACGCAAGATCGTCTCTCACCAAACCCAAGGTTTCCTCGCCTCTCAGGTGGTCTACTACCTTCTAAACTTCAATCTGTCCCCTCGTCAAATTTGGATCACGAGACATGGTGAGAGCACGGATAACCAGCTAGGCCGCATTGGAGGCGATTCGGAGCTCAGTGAGAACGGACATCGATATGCCAAGGCATTGACCCGCTTTGTCGATCATCAGCGACAACAGTGGGAGTTGTACCAGCGACAGAAGGACATGTTGGTCCACCTTCCTCCTCGCCCTGGTGACAGCACCCCACCAAACCCGTCGTATATCCCCCGGGACCGACCCCGCAATTTCTGTGTTTGGTGCTCCATGATGCAGCGTACTGTGCAGACTGTCGATTACTTCAACGAAGATGAATACGATGTCAAGCAGATGAAGATGCTTGATGAGCTGTACGCGGGAAAGATGGAAGGTATGACCTACGAAGAGATCCGCCACCATTTCCCCGACGAATACGCCACCCGCAAGAAGAACAAGCTGTACTACCGGTACCCAGGACCTGGAGGTGAAGGGTATCTCGACGTGATCAATCGGCTCCGCGCTGTGATTCTCGAGGTGGAGCGGACCACCGATCACGTCCTGCTGGTTACCCATCGGTCCGTGGCACGCGTCCTCCTTGCTTACTTCCGGGGCCTGAAGCGGGACGAAGTTGCCGATCTCGATGTGCCATTGGGCATGCTGTACATGCTCGAGCCCAAACCGTACGGGGTTGAATTCAAAGCGTATCGCTACAATCCGAAAGACGACTGGTTCGATTACATCCCGGATTTCGAGCTGCGCCAGGCTACCACCCATTAGAGCTTTTTCACTGTGAAAAGATTGTGACTGTTGTGGTCGGTTCAAGAAAAGTCATAGAACGAGATTCTCTACTCTGTTCTCACCTTTTTCTTTTTTTACATGCTTCTTACATTTGGCTCAGCATCTCACCTCTTTTACGACTTGTTTATGACTTTACTTACGACCCAACCGTCCTAGATTAGCGGACTTGTTTTGACATGTGCAATTATCTCTTCTACCTTAATACTTGTTGACTGTCAGAAACTCAATTCTTCCGGAAGATGAAATATGGCTCTCCTCTCGTCGTTGACAGCATCCGCATACAGTTTAGGGGAGTTCTACATGGTGTTTTTCTTTTTTTTTTTTTTTTTTTTATTTATTTACAGGTGTTTGAGTGCATGGGAATGGCGTTATCTTGGGATCAGATACAGGTCTTTTGTCCGGTTCGTGGCTGGGAGGGGTTCGGTGTGGCATTCGGTTGTCTTCGTTTCTGGGAGGATATCCAGGTGATGTTTCAACACTCTAGAGTCTTGCTTTCAACCACACCTCATCGTGGCAGGCCTACAATAGCTTCGAATAGCTTGAATGTATTCTTCAATCAATCACCCTCTCGCTGTAAGGAAATATAGTAAGTGGGCTAAACCTTCTTCACCCGCTCAAACACCTCCAAAAACGCCTCCGGTTCATCCGCCCCTTCAATCGCATACTCCCCCTGCACCATATAATACGGCACCCCGGTCACCAACTGTCGTCTGGCCTTATCTGCCTCCCGATCGACTTCCTCCCCGCCATCATCCGACGACAGCAACGCCTCCACCTGCCCCTTCTCCAACCCCGCCTTGACCGCCGCCTCAATCAACACCTTATGCTCCGTGATATTCTTCTCCTCCTCGAAATACGCCCGGAACAACTCCTCCACCACCCTCGTCTGTAAGCCTCCCTCCACCCCTTCCCGTTTCTCTCCAGCCTCCCCCTCCCCTTCCCTCTCCTTCTGGCCCGCTAACCACGCCACCCGATGCGAATCGCGGGTATTCCCCGTCCTGCCCCCAAACTTGAACGCGATTCCCTCCCCTTCACCGATAGATGAGAGCCGCGAGAAGATAGACGCCGCCCGGTCCGGCCCGAAGCGCGTCTCGTAGAAGGCCCGTTTGTCCAGGCCTGGGTAGACCGGTGACGACGGGTTCAGGTAGAAGGGCGACCAGGTTAGGGTGAAGGTGTCGGTGGGGTAAGTGGCTTTGTGGATGCGAATGGCGCGGGTGAGGCGGCGGTAGCCGACGTAGCACCACTGGATTTTACAGTTATTAGTTGTTGTTGTTATTGTTTATTTGATTTGATAGTGGGTATGGTATGGTTTATGCTGGGGCGACGTACCGGACAGACACTGTCAGAGATGATTTGAATACTGAAGTTTGTCATGGCGAGCGGCAGATTGTATAGAATAGGCTATGGGATAAGAGTGTAAGCTTTATTAACCGTTATTTGGTTCTGCAGGAGGTGCAGTAGTCTAATAGGAGAGTCGGTATAGAAAGAAACAAGGGTGCTTTCTATGGCTTCGAATCGAACCTTCGAAGTAGATTTGTCAGCAGCAGTTGCAAATGAAGAACCAATTGTCGCATGGAGAGACTGATGGGGATTATACAGTATACGAGATGAGGGGCTTTTGACAGAGAGCCTATTATTTATTCTGAGTAAGTCCTGAGCAAGGATGTATTACACCTACCTGGGTACTCGTCGAGGGAACTGAACTAAAGGATAGAGGTCTGCGCTGATGACATCATGCATGCATGCTCTTCTCTCCCTTGGAGTCTCACGATGGAACTGAACAGGATTCATGATTTTCCCGGAGTAGAATGAGACGTCAATTGTCCGGATTGGCTCTCTTCTCCTCGTTTTGAATGCATTTGATCTCTGATGATCCGCGAAATCTAACCATCATCTGACAGTCCTACCAATACCCCCTCCGCGTCTTTTAACAATTCCCTTTTTCCTCTCCCTCCTACAGTCGATCTTCCCCCACCATCAATATAGAACTTGGTATCAATGACAATATCCTTCCTCCGCTGCCATGATTTCATCTGGTCCATCCTCCACGCTGTCATCCTCAATATCCCTCCCAGTCGCCTAGCTCTCTTCCCATTCCTGGCCGGCTCAGTCTGGTTCATAACCCTGGCCAGTCTCCTCCTAACATGGCTTGCCCGTGGGATGCGTCCTTACCCAGGGCAAAGCAACCCAGACGTTGCGTGAGTTTCCTTAGAATACACATGGATATTACAGCTAAGATATATACGGAAAGCTTCATCTCCGACATCGCCTCCTTCGAACTCAAACCGCTCTTCCTCGTCGGAGCCTCCATAACAGCCATGGGCTTCCTCTTCACCGTAGCCGCAGTGCACGTCATGCGCTACGAGCCCGGATTCGCCCTGATTAAGTGTCCAAATCCATCTACCACTATCCCCACAGATGCGAACTATACCCCAAACCACAACGAGAACCAGAACACCCCCTACCAGAACCAACACCAAGATCAAGAGGAAGACGAGGAAGAAGAAGAAGAAGAAGACCACGACACAACCCGTACCCTCAAAATCATTTCTCTCCTCTCCATCTTCGCTGCCGGCCTCGCCAGCTTCTCCCTCATCCTCCTCAGCGTCATGGATACCTTCCGCTACAAGCCCGCCCACCAGATCTTCCTCCGCCTCTGTTTCGCCGGCCTAGCCCTGCAATCCGCCGGCACGGCGATCGTCTACGCAGATGAGGTCATCGGCGTCGTAGCCTACGTGTCGCATGTAGGCCGGTACCATCGGCTACACGTATGGGGGAAGAGGAGTCTCCGGGTGCGAGTTTTGTACGTTTCCCCCCCCCCCCCCCCTTCCTCTATATAGACATATAAACTATGAAGCGGAACAACGAATCTGTTATTAATGATAGATGATCCCAGCGCAACCCTCTCCACAACCCTCATCCTCATCGAAGTCTTCCTGGGCGTAGCCTTCATCTCTCTGACCATGGACGACGAGAATAGCAATTATCGCACAGCGGGGATCTTAGAATGGGTGATTGCCTTCCTGGGGACGATTTATTTATGGTTGTTTTGTGGGTTTTTTGATAGGTACTCTCTCTTCCCCTCCTCCCCTCTCCTCTCCTCTCTTCTTTTCATTTCTTTGCCTTTTATACTTTTGCCCCTCGTATAGTTCGTTTCCATCATACGTGGGAAGGGAACTATACATTATTCCTGGTCGTGCTTGCTTTTGGTTATGGGAGAATGACACTCACGGATAAACCGAACAGGTCCGACTTCAACGGCTACGTTCCTAGTCTTCTTTACCATGCTGAGGATGGGGTATCGCCCGTCCAGGTGCGTGTCCAGATCTGCGTGCAGCCCCCAACGCCGATCTTAAGTGAGGAGGAGAATTATGGTTCGACTCGAGACCCGGAGAGGGATCCGTTACTTAGAAATGGTTGTAAGATGGATAGAAAATATACATGAGCTGTCTTTTTTCCTTATCTTGAATATGACATGGTAGGGTAGTGAGACTAGTACAGAGAGAGAGGTAGATATAGATATATAGAGAAAAAGAGAGAGAGAGGTGTAGTTATCAGAGAAGCAGGTGATAGGTAAGATAGTGAAATTCTGATAGTGTTCAGTGAACTGTGCTGGTAAGTATAAATATACACATAAACGCAACGTAACCATTAACTAAGAAGCCTAAGAATAAAGTACAAACTTTGAACGCCCATGCAGACATGCTTCCAAACAACGTTAATAAAAGTGTCAGACACCTAACCGCCTATACTTATGTTCATGGTTTTGTAGGTCCAGGACGACCGGGTTTACAAAACTACCTGTTCGCCTTGGTTGAGGAGTTGCCATACATCGGGTTTCTGCATTGTAGCCAGAGACGGCTCTGTACCCGGGACGCCGACATGAGGCTGGTTTCCTCTGAGTCTTTCGAGAGTCGAGTTGTACTAATCGCTTGTTAGCATTTAGTTTTGACTTAGGGAGTGAGAGCATACCTTGAATGCAAAGTTCAATACAAGTGCAACAGCCAATCCAATGCACACCACGATCGGTCCGAATGTGTTATCGAGATCGCGTCCGCTACGCTGTCGGATCAATCTCGCGCGCTTCTCGTGCATGTACCAACCCCATGCGGCCGAGAAGACGGCAAAGAAAGTGTAGACGATAGACAGGGCACGGGCCACTTCGTTGTGCTTGCCGGCAGCATTATAAAGACCGAGCGAGAGGGAAGACAGCAGAATACTGACGTGAAGCCACTTGATGAATGTTCGTTGGTTGGCGAGCCACACCTTGGTCTCAACACGGACTGGCCCTGCATCCTTGATCCATGTACCTGGCTCCCGTACTCCAGGTGGCAGGACAATAGAGGTTCTCTGTGCGCGACCGTTTCGGGTAAACGAGGGGAAGAGTGATGCGAAACGAGACGTGGTGATGGGTTGCTCTGCTTCTTCTTCTTCTTCTTCTTCTTCTTCTTCCTCTTCTTCCTCCTCTTCCTCCTCTACTTCCTGTTCACGTAGGCCCTCGCGGGGTTGGGATGGTTGCGCGTGTGAAGCCGGGCTCAAAAACTGCGATGACTGTCGCTTGCGTAATGGAGAATCAAGATCGGTAAACCTACTGATAGGTGATCCGACCAGGGGCCTGAAATTCGGGCTCGTCCTAGTACCCAGGAAACTTCCGACTGCCATATCATCTGCGGCGTTCTTGGCCTGCCGCTCCTGCTCCTGGTGGAAGGCTGTCTCGGGGTCACGTCGGATGTCGTTCTCAAGCTCGCCGAGCCAGAATGGAAAGCTGTTGACGTGATCTTCGAAGAGCTGCGCAACACCATGGACGAATTTAGAGAATCGAGGTGCCTCCTTGACAAGATGTGACACCATCAGATCTTTAATCCATTCGGAATTGTGAGCAGAGTCACCCTTGAGCTTAATCTCCAGGAGGGCGTGCGGGAAGCGAGCAATCTCGCCCGTCCTGATAGTACTAAAAGGGTACTCCATTCCCGTATCGTCAATATCGGCACGGTGCCATTCGGTCGGGTCTCGACAAGGGCGTTCCTCATCTAGAGAGTCTTCCCGTATCAATGCCAAATTCGTATCGAGAGAAATTCGAATTCGATCGTCGCCGGGGATTTGGAATGCCGTGCGCGTATAGTTGGCGCGGAGCATCGGCTGCAGATTTAATTCTTTGACGAAGGACTGCAGCTCCTCTACGTCCTTCTTGAGGGACTCTGCGTGTTCCAATTCCGCATTACCCATATCTTCCATCCTGTGCACCTGCTTTTCCATCCGGTACTCACCATTCAGAAAGTCCTTGACATGTTTCTGCTTCAGTTGCACTTTCACCTCCCTGCTGTGATTATCATTGGTCACCACCTTCTTTTCGAGGAAAACTGGGGGTTTCTCGTTGAGGTTACCAGTCCACCGGATCCTCAGGGAGGCCGCTTCCTCACTTCTAGCTACCTTTTGGTTATAGAGATCAAATTGAGGGTTATCGAAGTAGAGCGAAGTGATAGTTGGGTCGTCCGGAAGGGTTTCCAATTCCTTGGAAGCTCTGGGGTTGTAGATGAGAACAGGCAGTTTTCGAAGAATGTGAGTCTTGACCTCCAGAATGTTGTCCGCATGGATCCAGAATTTAAACGAGGAGTAGGCACCCTGACCAAAGCCAGGCTCCGCGGGGGCAGGCTCGAGGGAACCGGTGTTCAAAATTTCGCGAACAAAAGAATACATCACAGACAACCGACGAAGTAAAGGCGAATAGTCCTCCGAGTTGAAAGGCAGTTGTGACAAGCGGACTTGTAGGAGGGGTTTGACCCGGTATCGTGCACCCCGTTTACGGTCGTGTTTCTTCGCCGCCTTGAGGAAGCCGGTGAAATTGATTCGACTGTACTTTTCCAACTCGCTAACCTCCTTGGTAATCTGATCAAGGTCCTGGAGGACCTCTGCAGCGATCTGCCTTTTTTGCGGTTCTTCCAGGGTTGAAGGGGCATCCTCGTCTTCGGCATGGGCCACAGGTCGCAATTTGGTCTCGCAGGCGGTCGTCCGCTCCCTCAATTGGCGAAAAGTCTCCACCTGGAAGGAATTGACCTTGTCGAGCTGGACATTGAGAAGTTCCTGGACAAAAGCCTCCTCGTCCTGCTCCGTCCACGGGTGATCTGAATCGCTGTCATCGCCGGTGACATCATGCTCCCTGAGGAGGACTTTGAGCCTGTGGTAGTCAATGTAGTTTTGCCTCCATGGCGGGTAGATGGTATTTCTGAGCGTCTTTCCAAAACGCATTGCGGTGGTATTTGTGCAATATTTCCACGCAGGGAACTGGGGGGGCGGGTAGAGTACGAAGAGGTGGTGAGGGTTCAAGAGGCGACGGGAGAAAACGGCCAATCCAACAGGGGAGAGAAAGCGACCAGACAGAAAAAGAGAAAGGGCAGAACCTCGATGGTTTTAATTGATTTCCAAAGCGTTTCAAAGTGTGGCTAGGATTCTCAGAGTAGATATGGTCTCTCGCGCTAGACAACCCAGACCATGATAGCAGAAAGACCCTAGTGCTTAGGAGCTCAGTTGTGACGGCTCGCATTGCAAGTTCGAAGCACGTGCCGTGGGGAGCAGTTGAGCGTCTCGGCCAATCAGCGCCGCCATGACGTTGCTCTGTACCACAAGTGGGGAGAATTATGGAACCGGCATCGTATTACGCATACATTACGCGACACCTCCATCTGACTGGTAATTTGTCGGTCACAATCTGTAGTACTACTTAGGTAGTAGTAAGGTTGATTTTCCACTTTTGCTAAAACAAACCATTGGCTGAAGACCCTCTTTTGGAGGGTTTTTTTGGATGGGCCACAAGCTTTGGTTGGTATGGCTTCTCCGCACCGAATTATTACACCATGGTCTAGTCCTCGCTCACGGTTCTTTTTCCTCCTCACCAGACGCAACATCCCTTAATAATCCTAATGCAATCTTTAAATGCAACCTCGTCCCAGGAGTCAGACTCGCTGGCCAAATCCCTCCACAATGTTCTGACAGACCTCCACGAGAACCCGTACCCTTATGTCCCCAATCCGCCTCAGTGCAAAAAGCGAGCCTCGGTTGCCTTGGTTCTTCGAGTCCGACCCACGTATGGCCATCAGCCCGACCCATCCTCCGTTCCCGCCAGAGATACCAATGCTTCCGTGAAGCAGCAGCTCGATAATTTTTTCTCGCAGTCCTGGGTTGAGCATGGGGATCCGGAGGTTCTTTTCATCAAACGGGCTTCGCGTGTGGGAGATCCTTGGACCGGCCATATTGCTCTACCTGGCGGAAAGCGAGACCCCGAGGATGTCGACGACAAGGCGGCTGCAATTAGAGAAGCTGCGGAAGAAGTGGGCCTCAACCTGACCACAAACAGTTATATTTGCGTGGGAAATCTACCGGAGCGAGTCGTGACCGCGGGCTGGGGCAGTCTACCGTATGTTCACTGATTATAATGATTACCTCTTAATTGCGACTTGACTGGACGCTGACCGGGTATTGTGTTCTTCAGGTTGATGGTCCTTTGCCCTTATGTATTTCTGCTGACGGATAGTGACTCTCCAACCCTCGCTCTACAGCCTACGGAAGTTGCCTCGACGCACTGGGTGTCTTTGAGGGTTCTTCTTTCGCCGTCGCAACGCACGGTGGAAAATGTTAATATGGCACAGCGTGGAGCTACTGCGGGAGGGTTCGTGGGCCGCTTCGTTGCTCGTTACTCTCCGATGGGATTCATGCAGTTCTCTGCCATTCGACTAGTTCCTACTGAAACTTTGCAATGCAGCACGAACCTGAAACAGGATCTTGAGCGCTCAGAACCTACTTCCCGATCTCGGCAATGGAAGTCCTGGTTCAAGGATACCCCAGCGGGTGTTTCTAGCAACACTCGCCCTCTTCTTCTTTGGGGATTGACTCTGGGCATATTAGCTGACCTTTTGGATATGTTACCGCCTCATACAGCGGTGCAATTGTGGAATTACCCGAGCTTCACTGCGCCTGATTTGAGGATGATTGTGAACCTTTTGACTTATAGCTTGCGAAAGCGCAACATGTGTCGAGTCAAGTCTGGGGCACAACCCAACAATACAGCAATGGATGGGGAGACCGTTGCTCTGCCGGTTGTCCAGGTAGACGGCGAGAAAGATGGCCGCAACGAGGTCGGTGTGGGAGGACTGGGAGTCGGAAGATATTATGGAGAGTCCGATAAACGCTCGGACGGCAAGGCCTATGCGGTGGGTATTATGCTTCAAGGATACTATGAAAAGGTCCGGATAGCTCTGTATATTCTCTACGCCTTGAGAGTGGCTATGGGCTCGGCCGCCGCCATTTACATCGGGAAACTGCTCCGTCGGCGAGTATAATTGTGCAGTAAGTACCCACGGAAGAGTAGCGACATTGTCTACAATGTTCATAGTTTGGTATAATAATATATAATTAGATATTTGAATATTTTCACACCGCTCTCGAAGTTGCTCAAACACCCATGCACTTGAATCAGTATAGTAGATATCTGGATGCAGATTTAGGGTCCGTATGGTCATGTAAATACCAACCGGTCAGCTCCCGAGCCTGAGGCAAATTATGTAACTTTCTCCCAAAGGAGCAAGACAGAGCTTATCTCCGAGGAGCTTAAAAACAAATAAGGACCTAGGTACTTACTACACCATCAGCATAGTCTATCAGATCATTGTTGCTGCTCTTATCGTCATCACCATCCTCCCTGCTGCAATTCTCGCCTCATCGCCAGACCGCCATGGCAGCTACTCAGAAGCTCTATCCCCGCGCGACCGTGAAGCGGATCGTCAAAGCCCATGCAAACCGCAGCCTGAGCAAGAACGCTGATATTTTGGTAAACAATGGATTTTCCGCCGCAGTTTGCTCCGCCTCAGTGGACTGATTTTCCTCGTAGATATTTCTGGACTACATGCTGTTTATGCAAGAGTGAGTTGTTTCTGCCTTTGTTTTTGTTTTGGGGTGATTGCCTGGAGCTTGATATCGAACGCGTCAAACTAACAAGGTATACAGGTTGATGCGTGAATCGTCGATTCGGTCGCGAAAAGCAGGGGAGAAGAATATATCCGCGAATTCTGTTCGGAAAGTGACTGAGGTACGTGACTTTCGGATGACATGCTTTATTCGCTGATGTGATCCTGACTGATCGTTTCGCTATGGCTTAAGAAAACACTACGGAAATTCAAAGGTTGAAATCATTTACTGGGTAACTCGACCAGATTGTTGTATGCTGGCGGCGTGATGGATATAGATAGGGACATTGACCGGGCGTTGATTATCTGATATTGGGAACTTTCTCTCTAATCGAGGGAGAAAACATCTGGGTGTACTGGGCACACTGCAAAGGCGTTCATTGTTAATTAGGAGTTTTATGATACCCCGACGTGAAGGACAATCATGGTTTCGAAGTTCTGATGCCTCACTGGGCCACAAGCTTGCAGAGCCTCGTTAAGGCTGAGTAGCCCCGTAGAGATATCCAACCGTCCAAAAGCAGCAGCCGATTGTTATTCGAGGGCGCATCTGTCTGAGCGGACCTCAGCCGGGGGAAGTTGAGTTTGTTGGGCTGATCCCCTCCGAGACAGAGAAAGCGGCGCTAAGAGTTCCACCCGCATCTCTTCTTTCTTCTGCCCTCCACTAGCTTCTCCACGTCAATCGACCTCAAGGCTTCCTGCTCTTCTTTTCTGTCCTTCTCTCAATTCTCCCTTTCTTCTGACTGATCCATTAATTCCTCCCTACACTTCGCTCTTGTCATTTCCCTTATTATCCTCACCCATTGCTGATATTCATTCCACACAACGCTGATTTGAGTTCAATCTGCCTAACCAGCATCATGGCTGCTTCTACTCACAACACTGCTCCCGCACAATCCCCGGCTCCTTCAGAGAAGCTAAACCCCAGCGATGCGAATGGAGCTTCTAGCTCTTCAGATGGTATCGATCACCCCCACTACAAAGATCTTCAGAGGTATGTTTAGCTTGTTGGCCGATCGCTTTGCGATTGTGTACTATGGAGCTTGCCAGCACTCTCACTGGAAATCATGCTAATAAGCTACTAAAGGAGCTTACGCAATGCTGTGAAGAAACTGGTGAGTTCAAACAACTTTGTATTTTTCTCATCTTGACGACTGATCTTGCCCTCTGTATAGAACGCGACCGCCAGAGTTGACTCCATTATCGTCGAAAACCCTGGGAAATCACTGGACGACTTGGTTGCTGAGAAGAAGATCAATAACGACCAAAAGGCACAGGCAGAGAAAAAGCCTGCCCTCCAGGCTTCTATTGCTCAGATTCAGGAGCAAATCACCCACTTCAGGGACTTTGCTGCCCACTATGAGCAACTTCTGGCTAGCCAGAAGGCGGAGCTGGAGAAGGCCTACAAGGATGAACTGGAGTCTCTACGGGAGAAGGTCGCCGCCGCCGCCGCTGCTGCTGCCACTCCCGCTGAAGTCCCTAAGGCGCCTGAACCTGACTTCTCCCCGCAGCTGCTCAGTCTGAGCAAGTTCCTCTGCGCTGCGGCAACTATGAGACGCGCCGGCGATGAAACTTCAATCGAGACTCGTGCGTTTGAGGGCGTTCTTTACCAGGTCTATGGGGGCTCGCTCGAAGCAGTGGCTTCTATTCAGAAGCTGATCAATGGCGCTGATGAGAAGGTTACCAGTGTTGAGGGTGAAACACTGGAGGTTACCTGTGAGTTCAATTTCTCCTACCTGTAAACTGAACGATACCGTTTGCTAACGCTCTTTTGTTTCTAGACGCCAAAGTCAAACAGATCTCCGAAGAGCAGACTTCTACCGTGGAAGTGACCCCCGAAGCAGCTCCTACCACCGACCCTACCACCGCCCACGCTGCTTACACAGAGCTCCAGGATCCCTCCTATGCTATGGAAGCCACGCCTGTCGGCCAGCCAGAACAGGTTGCTCCCCCTCCTCAGACGTTGGTCTCCGACGGCGCAAATGCAGTTGCAGACGCAAAATGGGAGGGGAATGGCCTTGATTCGCTCGCCTCCTCTCAGAACACTGAAAGCTGGATTGAGGTCGCCCGTGACCCTGCCGAGACCGAGACAGGCCTCCAGGCAACGCCCGCTGGCGATGCTGATTTGAAGCATGATATTCCCGCGACCGTTCCCGAGGAGACCGGTGCCAAGGTTCAAAGCGGTGATGGTTTCGAGCAGGTTGTCCACCACCAGAGACAACCCAGCTTCCGAGGCCGCGGCCGCGGCGGTCGTGGGCGTGGAGGTGAGGGATTCCGCGGACGTGGACGTGGCGATTTCCGGGGCCGTGGACGAGGCCGTGGTGGTCGTGGACGCGGCGGACCCAACGGTTCCCCTGCTGCTGTTCCAAGCCAAGCAAACTAACAGGTTGTGGTGAAGCCGCGAGTCAGCTGCTGGTTTATGGAAGAGAAGCTTTTTGTCACGAATGCTTCTTTCCCGTTTCTTCTCTGTCTATTCTTCCCTTTTCTTCGCGGTGGTCTTTCTTTTACTCCCTTGGCCTCGTCGGCTGTCCATGTTTCCTTTTCTAATAATGGGTAACGGTGGTGTTATGGTTCACGAAAGCAATGAATCTCTTGAAATGATTTCAACAAAACTTTGCAGGGGTGGGGATTCCGAGTGGGTATCTTTGCCCTGCGCTTCTTCCTTTGGGATGGCGGACTGCTTGAAAAAAAGTTTCTGTTGTTCCATGTCTTGCAGTTATTGAGCGTGCATCTGATTGCTCTTTGCTATTTTCCTTTTTCTCATTTGATATTACCTATGGGGCTTGCAGCTTTTGCGTGTGTGGCCGTTATATTTTGGTGGTCTTCATTTTTTTTGACTATCTTACGGTGACTACAATATTCTTTTTTTTTTTCCTTTCTCCTGTATTTTAGTTGTCTCATCTTGTCGACATACGGCATTTTAGGGGTGGATCTGGACGACGGGGAGGGGAGGAGGGGAGGACCTGGGTAGAATAGGTAGAAGCAGGGTAGAGGAGGGATACAAAGCTGAACTGGAATGAACCAAAGCAATCTCAGCATCTCAGCTGTCAATAGCAGTAATCTTCTATGGTCGTATAGAATTGTGATGTATCTGCAACTGCCAACTGCCAACACTTCAAAACGGGCATAAGGATTTGTCAGCGGCATTCCGGAGCTCTTAATGTCCCTGTATTAAATTGATCCTTGACTCCACGACGTTTCAGCCAGCTCACCTGGATCAGACGTTTCTTTTTTTCTTTTTCAATGGCTTGATATCCCCTTTGCACTCCTTTGTTCACTCTTTCTTACTCTTTGTTTCGTATTCCCTCCCTCGCTTGTTGAGCCCAACTTCCGTCACCATGGCTGTCCCCGCAAACCAGCGCAAAAAGATCCTCAAGGTCTTGATGCTCTCTCTGCTGTTGGATTTGGTATAAAACATATTATATTCGTATCGAGTATTCCAAAGACAACGCTGCTAACAAGTCGTCCTAGATATCCTTTACTTTCATTCTCCCACTCTTCCCCTCGCTCCTTACCTTCTACCGCAACCAAGACCCCGCGCCGACCTCCGCGCTCAACCGCGTCTTCCACTATTTGAACGCCTACAAGAACTCCTTTGCCAAACCAATTGACTCTCGCTACGATATCGTCCTCCTCGGCGGTGCCCTAGGCTCCCTGTTCTCGCTTCTCCAGGCCATCGCCGCCCCCTTCATCGGCCGCCTCTCCGACAAGCATGGCCGCCGGACCGCTCTCCTCTACTCCATGGTGGGGAATACCCTCAGCGTCGCGCTCTGGGTGGCCGCTACCGATTTTCGCACGTTCCTAGCCAGTCGCATCGTCGGCGGCCTCAGTGAGGGTAACGTGCAGCTCGCCCACGCCATCGCCACGGATATCAGCGACCCGTCGCAGCGCGGCTCCACCATGGCCCTCGTCGGCGCCTGCTTCAGCGTCGCCTTCACCTGCGGACCCGCCCTCGGTGCATTCCTCTCCAACATCACCATCGTCGCCGCGAACCCATTCGCCACCGCCGCAGGCGTCTCGCTTCTCCTCGTCGTCCTCGAAACAAGCTACATCTACTTCTGTCTCCCGGAAACCCACCCGCGTCTCACGAAGCTCACCCAGACCGCCACCACCGCCACCACCAGCAACAGCAACAGCGGCCAAGACAAACAGCAAGACAAAAAGGTCAAGCGCCAGCACACCAACAACCCCGCCATCCTCAACCTCCTCCATCTCCTCTTCCTCCTCCCCTTTTCCGGCATGGAATTCTCCCTCCCCTTCCTCACCGCTACCTTCTACGCAAGCACCACCGCCAGCCCCTCCGCCCTCAACGGCCGTCTCCTCTCCATGATGGGCCTCATCGCCTCCCTCCTCCAGGGCACCGTCGTCCGCCGTCTCCCGCCCCTCGTCACCGTCCGCGCCGGCGTCCTCGCCTGCACCGTCTCCTTTTTCCTCCTCGCGCGGGTTTCCTCTCTGGGCGGCCTGTACGCGGCGGGCAGCCTGCTGGCCGTGACCAGCGCGACGGTCGTCACGGGCCTGAATAGTCTGTGTAGCTTGGAGGCGAGCGAGGAGGAGCGCGGGGCTGTGCTCGGTCGTCTGCGGAGCTGGGGACAGGTCGGGAGGGCCGCGGGGCCGGTTCTGTTTTGTTCGTTGTTTTGGTGGGTTGGCAGGGAGGTGGCGTATATGACTGGTGGGGTGGTGATGGTTGGTGTTTGTGTGGGTGTTTTCACGGCGTTGAGGGCGCCTTAGGCTATTGGGGGGGTTCTTTTTAGATATTACAAGTGTTGGATGTCGAGAAGAAAAAGTACATAAGGATATCAAGTGTCTGGGTTGGGCTGACAATAAACGACGACACAGTTCAAGCGGAGACGCAACGGTTGGCTAATGTATATTATATTATGAGTTTGGATACTGCAGGCCAGTTCCTATACACCACACCATCAGAAACAAAAAGAATGTAGAATTGTACCTCATAGAGTACAATTCATTGAACTTGGGTATGCATCAAGTTTAATAGAACTACCTAATACAAATCCCATCTCATCTCATCCCAGCTATAAAAATACATCATTGGGAGATTTGTCCATACCCACCAACCCCTAGCCTTTTATAATAACCATCAAAAAAAAAAAAAAAGAATAGAAAGAAGTAGAAGAATGTCCAATCAAGACACCCCCCTCTCCAAATTCCTCGCACCAGAGCCTCTATAATTAAAATTATAATCCGACATCGCTAACCCCCCCGGCGCCGGCACAGGATCCAAACTCCCCCGGGCCTTCCCAATCAACCAATCCGTCAACGTGACGAACTTGGCCGTACGCTCCCACCCGCGCGCATCTTCGGCATGTTCGATCGTCTGCGTGAGGACACGGCCCTCCTCGTCGAAGGAGAAGATGAAGAGGCCCGTGAACTGGTCTTCATGGGAGAGTTTGAAGATGGGTTCGTCGCCGCCGAGGAGGACGCTGAGCCGACTATTACTCATGCCGTGGCTACTGCTGTTGCTGTTGCTGGTCTTGTTTTGCAGCGAAGATCGGGGAGGTTTGTCTGTGTCTTTCCCGGGCCCTTCTTTCCCGGGTGATTGGTGCGAGGAATTCGTGCTCGACGGGTCCGTCCTCCATCGGACGACTAGCCGTTCATCGCCCGAGTCGCACCCATACTCTGCATTGGTGTTTTCGGGATCGAGGATTGTGCCGGCGCGGACGATGCGCTCGGAGAGGATCTGCAGCTTGACGTTGCCGACTAAGGGGACGCTGCTCCAGGCGAGGGGCACGGCCCAGATGGCGGCTCGGTAGAGGGTTCGGCCTTTCACGGTGGGGAGGTGTGGGTGGGTGGAGGGGAAGAGGTGGAGGGTTACGCTTGGGCTGAGGAGGTGAGGCGGGAGAGGGTTGATGAGAATTGTTGGGAGGAGGGGGGAGAGTTGGCGGAGGGCTGGGTCGGTTTGTTAGCTTTCTGCAGTAGTTAAATTAGGGGGAGGGGAGGTGTACTTTTTCCGAGTTTCAGGATGCGTTCATCGGGAGGTTTGTGGTCTGAGTTGTTCCTGCTGGGGTCGTAGAGGCTTGGGGTGAAGGTTGTGGGTGAGAAGAGACATGGCTCGGAGGTGGATGACGGGGGGGAAAAGATGCTGGGGTCGTGTCGGGCGTGAGCGAGAGGTCGAGGATGCGATGATACAAAGGGCTGACGCGGAGTTGAGGGCGAGAGGGAGGATCGAGATGGGTGAAGACGGTGTCGGAGAGAGCAGGAGGAGGAGGTGAGTTGCGATGACGGGGCGACGACGAGCTTTGGCATGGCGGGGGAGAAGCGGACAGGGGTGGGATGTCTAATTGGTCATTCAGGATACGCCCGAGACATGAAGAGTATAATAATTCGGGGTATTATAGACTCGGACCAGCCATGGATGGAGGGGAGGGAAAAGAAGTTGGAGATGTTTTGAGATGCGTAGAAATGATGACGTTCTGTCCGACCCACCCGACTAGTAGAGCTCGAAAGACTAGATAGAATATGAAAATGGCCAATGCAAGTCATCGCAAAAGTCAACAAAACGAAAAAAAGTACAATCATGGTATCAATGCATTTCATCATACAATATACATTACTTTGGCTACGCAAGCTCATCGTCATCCCCCATGTATCGCCGTTCAACCAAATCCCGAATCTTATCCTCCAACACACCCCGTCCATATCGCTCTGCAACCTTGACAGCCGCCTCCACCATCTTGCCATTGCGATCCTTCATCATATGCACTAGCTCCAGCGCCTTCATGCCCCGCTCTTCGCCCTCGCGGCATTCCACCGCTAGCAGCTGCAGCAGGATCTTGTCGAGTTCCACCTCTTTGCGCGAGAGCTCCGCGCGCTGACTGGACGTCGCATGTGTCGACGAGACCAAGTCCTGGAAGAGCGAAAGCAGAATGTTCCCGCGGACAAACGATTCCTCCAGTCGGGCTCCGTCGCTACGGGCCCCAGAGCTCTCCTCATTCTCGTCGTCTTCCAGCGCTTTCCCAAGTCGGTCGGAGATGGGGATCTGGAACTCGAACTCGCTGAGCAACGGCCTCGGGAAGTAGGGGTATCGGTCGCCTCCCTTGAGGATGATACAGTGGAACTTGTCCTGCGCTACTGCCACCGGCCAGTATGTTTCTTCCTTCCGTCCGCTTGCCAGGCGGTCCAATTGCTTGGTGTCCAGTAATGGAACCCACCGGGCTTGGCCTTGGATACGCCAGTGCTGGAGCACCAGGAGAACGCCCTCCGAGTCGTAGATGCATGGGTCCTAGATGTATCTTAGTCTCAGGCTCGGATCGATAGTCGAGAGTCATCCACTTACACCGGTGTCCGAGAAAAATACACTCTGCAATTCCGAGCCTTCAGGGACAGCAACGACGTCCTCATTCTGGCAGACCTCGTCCCGCTTCACGTTCTCAACTGTATATCGTAGCGTCGCCGAGCGCCCGTCGCTTCCCACTGGCCCATTTCCGACGGTCATGATATAGTCTCGCCAGGCAGCGCAGGTCACCGCGGGGCTCTTCTGTCGATACACCTTGAACGGGGTTCCAAACAAGGTATACACTCGGACATAGTCTTTTGTCGTCACCGCAACGATATACGAATCACTAAGCGCCAGCGCTGCTCCCTTGTCAGCCGCCTGAATAGGATAGAGCCGGTATTGATGTCCCTACCTCTGATGTATTCGCCGTTGGGCAACTGAGTTCGCCAGTCCGCCCGTGTGGTCCACGTTTCATGCGGGCGGTAGAATATCATAGCAGGGCTTCCATCTTTCGGGTTGTTGGAGAACAGAGCTCCATGCTCATCTGAAGGCTGTCAGAAAACGAGCTCGATGTTGAACGACACACCACTTACTGAGACACGCCCGGTCGTACATATACGGGTCGGTGAAGTGGAAATCACGATGGAGCTCACGGTCGTAGAATTCCACCGTCACTGTATTATGGGTCTCCTGGTCGACGGTCCAGACCGCACCCGTCAGATTCAGACCTGCTCGATATCAGCACTTCACTCTAAAAAGTCATGGGTTGGAGCTTTCGCACAGAGATATCGACGGTTCCCCCTCCACGGCGTACTCCCGGGCTGTAGCGGGGGGTGAACCTTAGGCTTCCCAAAGGACGTCAACATGCGCTTATCAGCATGACCATCAATGTCGTCCAGATGCTCATTTGTCCGTTTGCCATGTCCGTTCAGACCCTCCGCATAGCCCGCTCCATCGTCATCCTCAACGAAGTCGTCCATATCCTGATCAAACCCGAGAATCTCATCCAAAGAATCCGGGGTGCCCGCCCTCCGCTGCATGCCCTCCTTCGGCCGACTCGCCAGCGGCCGTCTCGCATTATCTGAAATTTCAGCCAAAACACCCGGGAACACTGGAGCAGCCTGCAGCGACTTGTTCAAATGCGACTCGAAATCCTTCGGCACAAACCCATCGTAGATGAACAGCTCTCCGTCCGAGGTCGTCAGGGACGCCGAGTTCAGCGTCGGATGCCACGCGATATTAATCACATTGGGAAAGTCATACCGATGCAGCACCGTCTGCGTCTTACTCTCCCAGATCAGCACCTGCCCGTCCTTTGCGGCTGTCGCAAGAAGCGCCCCGTTAGGCGACCAGCTGATGACCGTAACATCCCCATTATGGCCCCCCGAGAACGTCTTCTCTTTCTTCCACTCGCCCACGGAGAATATCGCAATGTCCCTCGTGGCCTCTGCCGACGCAAACGCCGTCCCATCAGGGTGCCACACCACTCGCGCTGTCGCTTCGTCCTCCGGCTCGAGCCGTCGAATCACCCCGTCCACTTTCCGTAGCAGCTCCGGCTCCTCCGAGTCCATCGAGTATATGTAGACCAATCCGTCCGTGCATGATACAGCGGCGAACCGTCCGTTCGGGTCAAAGGAGATGTGTTTCGTGCCCTTGGCTTGATCACGGAGATATTTCACTCGCGTCATATCTTCAATATTAACCAGTTTGATAGTGAGTTCACTGCCACCGATTAGCTTCAAGCCGGACCATTCGCCCAGGCCACTCCGAATGGAAAAATGAAAAACTCACTCGCTCGCCACAGCCACCCACTCCTGATCCTTCGTAACCGCCAGATCTCGCACCGGGAGCGCGCATCGCACGAGCAACTTCTCCATCCTCCCCGATTGCACCTCATACTGCCAGACCGTGCCGTCTTCCGCCCCCATGAAGAACGAGTCATTCTATACCCCATTAGAACACCAGTCCCCTCTCCATAAAAGACAAGAAAAAGGTATGTATACCGTAGCCGCAACTCCCAGATGCCCATCCACTCCCTCGTCGACCGTCTTAGGCTCCCCATCCTCTCCGACGGTATAGACGCGAATCGCAGAGTTAGATCCTCCCGTCACGATAAACCGCCCATTAGGCGTATACGTCACGACCGTCTGTCCCGGGGTATCTAAACAAATAGCACGCAGAGGTTAGATCTGGATTCAATGTCTTTGGGACTGAGGAACAGCGGGAGAGCATACGGGCTGGTCGCGCTCTAGGGCGTAATGTTTCGGTAATCATTGTGATGGATCTGTGAGGGACAAGAAAAATTAAAAACCAGAGAAACGCTGCCCTCTTCGCAGCATATCCTCAGGCTACTCGAGACGACTACCTAATTACTCCGCTAGGTATCGAGTTGTCTTGGATTGGCATTGCGTTACGGGTCTTGGGGGGGAACGCGTTCCTCCGGCGCGAGACGCGTCGCCCCGTATTATTTCCTAATTTGGTATTATGAAGGGCTTAGGGCACAGGGTCAGGGCATCCCCCCTTGTTATCATTCATGAGTCCGAAGAGGTTTTATTTTATAAATGCTGGATTGTAAGCTATTAAGTTAACTGTTATCAACCTTGCCCCCCATTCGCAGTGAGGAAATCAAAATCAGCCCCGTCCTGCGCCTGGTTCACCGACCGCTCATACAACCCCCGATACCCCCTCTGTCTCGGCGCAGGTCCCGAAGCGGCTTTCCTCGCCTCCAGACGAGCCTTCAACTCCTCATCCGATATCCCCAAATGCAGCCTGCGCGATTCTATATCGCAAGTGATCAAATCCCCAGTCTGGACGATCCCGAACGGCGACTCTGGAAGCGCAGACTCCGGAGAGATATGGAGGACTACCGTGCCCCCCGCAGTGCCGGACATGCGACCGTCCGAAATACGGAGCATGTCTTTCACTCCTGCCGCGGCGAGTTTGCGCGGGATCGGGAGGAGGCCGGCTTCGGGCATCCCGGGGTTCCCGATCGGTCCGATGCCTTTGAGGACGAGGACGGAGTCGGCGGTGACGTCGAGAGAGGGGTCGTCGATGCGGTTTGCGAGGTCGGCGGAGTTTTCGAAGACGACGGCGGGGCCGGTGTGTGAGAGGAGATGGCGGTATTTGGATGCAGAGGCTTTCATGACTGCGCCGTCCGGGGCGATATTCCCGTGTAGGACAATGAGGGAGGAGGAAGGGTAGAGGGGGTCTGAGAGGGGTCGGATGATCTGTCGGGAGAGTGGGAATTCTCGGAATGGAGAGGCGTCGAGGATTTCGCCTATTGTTTGGCCGGTGATGGTCATTGCGTTGAGGTGAAGAAGCGGGCGGAGAGTGTGCAGTAGAGCGAGCATCCCGCCGGCGTTGTGGAAATCCGTCATATAGTTATCACCGCTCGGTTTCAAGTCTACTAGCAGCGGGGTCTTACGGCCGACTTCCTCGATTGCCTCGAGGGTGATAACGCCCTGCAGCTTGGGGTGTCGGTTTGCGATAGCCATCAAGTGCACCACGGCATTTGTCGAGCCTCCGATTGCTTGTAGGACGGTAATTGCGTTGAGGAAGGACTCCTTTGAAAGGATGTCCTGTGGCTTTCGCTCCGAAAGAGCTGCTTTTACCGCATTCGCGCCGGTTTCCTCGGCGACTCTGGCTCTCGCGGACGAGACGGCCGGTGCTGAAGCTCCTCGAAGTGGCATCATGCCCAGAGCAGCAGTAATGCAGGCCATTGTACTCGCAGTACCCATGACACCGCATGTTCCGATCTATCTTCCAGGTCAGTAATACGAACCTAACCAAGAACAAGACATGATAAACTCACAGTCGGAGCAAGCTCCTCGTTAATAGCGGAGATCTCCTCGATATCGAGTTCCCCTGCACGAAACGCAGCCCAGTTATTCCGACAATCTGTGCACGCTCCGATTCTTTCCCCCCGATGGCTGCCTGGCATCATCGGGCCCGTGATGAGAGGCAAGACAGGCTTGTTCGCGGAGATACCTCCCATCAACTGCGCCGGCACAGTTTTATCACAGCCCCCGATCATGATACAAGCGTCAAGCGGCTGAGCACGAATCATCTCCTCGGTATCCATACTCATCAAGTTCCGCAGAAACATGCTCGTCGGGGACGAAAACGATTCGGCCACACTAATGGTGGGGAACTCGATAGCAAGCCCTCCATTGAACTGGACTCCACGTTTGGCCGCTTCGATAAGCTGTGGGACGTTGCCGTGACACGGGTTAAACCCCGAGTAGGTGTTGATGATCCCAATGATCGGACGAGATAGAGCGTCCTCGGAGTATCCTAACGCCTTGACAAAGACCTTTCGAAGGAATAGTGAGAAATGAGCATCGCCGTATGAAGTCAGGCCGCGCCGGAGACCGGAAGTGGCTGCAATTGGAGTCGACAGATCATAGTCCTGGTTGGAAACACCGTTGGGTTTGGGCTTATTTTGCTCCATTATCAATAGAACCTAGCGATTCCGTCCGGGACATATTTCGTATCAAGATCTGAATGGTTCTTTCAAGCGGGGGAATCCGCTGTATTTGAAGTATGGCGAGATTGGAGCTACGGATTAGCCTGGAAGCATCGGCAGAACTCCGCGAGCCGGATACTTTTCCACGGTCCCCCACTTGGTAATCTGCTTTCCTGGGCCCTACCATTGGGTCTTGGACTGCTTTGATCTTAATATTCAATTGAAGCTGATTTGCCGGGAATAAAAGTGGCCATCCCCCGCTTTTCATGTTGTGGGTACGATTCCCTGATTTTCCTGGTGACATGCAAGAGAACCCCTCCGGCAAAGTGCATTGACCAGATGATATGATTAAATAAAATTAGATATAAATACATCATCTATGCGTTTTCGTACCACTGTTAAACACGCTCTGTCATATGTACTCTGATGTCCGTCTGCGGCAGATAAGCCGCACTGGATACTTTGTGCTCAGGTAGGCTGAGTTCACCACCAGCCGTCGGCTGGACATCCCACACCGAGATGACCGTAGCGGATATGGCCATAATTTGTCTCTCTGAAAACGCCCGTCCTTTACATATGGGCATGCCACCACCGAACGGGGTCATCGGGTCCATTCTCGCGCACTGTTCACCCGTTTTCGGGTCCGTCTGAAGGAACCTCAGAGGGTCGAATTGGCTGGGGTTTGAGAAATTTCGGGCGTCACTTTGGAGAACTCCATGCGATATCGCAACGCGCTCGCCCTTCTTAAGTTGGTAGGAGCGGAGATGTGATTGCCCGGCAATTTTCGCTTCCTCCTCCGTCTCCGTAATGGTCAAGTCGGAAGTGAGTTCTCGGAATGAAAGCCCCGCCGAGTCCAGACGCAGGGTTTCAAAGATAGTGGCCTTGAGTAGATGACACGAGCCATGGAGCCCCTTCATATCGATAGAAATCCGCGGCGCTTCGAGGATTGGAAACCCGGTTTCTTCCCTGCTGGGCCTTGAAGCATGGACAAAAGGAGCTATTTCCTTCCGGACATCTTCCAATAGTGTCGGATTTGCGTACAACCGAAGAAGATGATAGAACACTATACTTGGGGCGTTCCCATTCATAGCCCAGACTATTGACAGATGACCTACTGCGCTAGCCTGTGGCGAGAGTCCTAAGCTTTTGGACATCCGAATTCTTCTCTTTATGGGCTCGGAGATATCATCTAGATCGCGGAACTCCATACCAGGATCTCCGCCTTCTTCCCCGACCACAAACGCTTCATGCAGCTTCGCCAGGGCGCCCAACAATCGATCCCGGGCCAGATTAGCCGCGGAGAGCCCAGGCGTCAAAAAGCGAGGCATCCCCATAGATAATAACGGAAATTGATCATCAACGCTCCATAAGTCGCTAAGTAGCCCGGGGAATGCTTCCAAGAGCGTATGGCCCATTATCGTATCGATCGTCAACTGTCCCACAAAATTTCTAATGAGAGCAAAGAAATTCACCTCACAAATAGTCTTACTCCCGCCTTCGATGACCGTGGCCTGGCTTCCACGCTCCCAGGGCATCTGGTCAACCGGACTTCTCGCAAAAGTCACCAGATTCGGTGTTTCCCGCTGCACCCAGCGGGCCAGCGTCGTTGACGATTCCGTGAGAAAAGGCTTGGTCATGAAAAGATTAGGGATATTGTGATGATAAACCTGATGATCGTTGGCATTCAACTTTTGGAATTCACCTTGATCCCCGAAGATTGTCCTCAGAGAATAGTTGATCAAGGGGGCTGAAGTCGTGCCACTAAATAACAAAAAGGATTTGGCCATCGACGACGACGCGATGATATTGTGCGTTATACCGCCCAGTTTGATGCCGAACACAGGCTCTTTCATGTTGTCTCTGCGGAAAATGTTAGTATCTTCATTGGTATTGATAAGTGGTTTGGGCTTAAACTAACCTGGTCGTTTCAAGGAAGGTCACATTATTCCTCCAGAATGAAAAACTATGTCCGAGCCAGGGAATCCAATATGGTGCCACCTTTACTGTGCGGGGTTGCGCTGAGCTGCCATATTTGGAGCGACTCTGAATGCCTGTAATGAAGCGCGTAGTGATGCATATCACAAGTAGGATCAGGACTGGAGTGTGCCATCCCGGGTGTAGCAGTCTATCCAAGATCCCTTCTATGAGTTGTGACATTCTGGTCCTAATCGGGTCACACGCACTGTCCAGTATAGGAGGTATAATAAATATTAAATATAAAGTGCAATCATTAGAATAGAGGAAAGATAAAAGTTTAAGACTCGAATGTGAAGCGGGGAGGAGGTTGGAGAAGTTGGACAGCAAAATTCCGGCTGACCTCATCGCGCTTTCTACGAGTATTTCCACCCCTTGGCTTTTAATACCACAGCCATTATATGCCATTATCTCACGGAGAAAAGAGATCAATCATATCAGATATTATAATATACAGATAACGTATGTATACTAGGAGTGAAACCTCGTACGAGGTATAGACTAGGAGATGGTAATTAAAGGCCGTCTTGGCCTGGATGTATTATCATACAAAGCCCATGCTCATCCCACTCAATGATCACTTCGCAAGATCTTCTGAAGCAGCGCACTCTCTTCCTCATACTTGCTGACTTTGTTCTGAGAGTCATATACCTTTTGCAAGAGCCATTGGATTCTCGAGGTCAGCTCTCGGGGCTGCTTCGGTAACTTCCCAAGAAGCAAAAGCTCCTCCTCGTACTTGGCAATGCTCTTGTTTTCTTTACCAATCAACTGGCTCAAGATCTCAAGATCCAAACGGCTGCTCAGCGTCTTGTTCTGCGTTAATCTCTTGAAAACTGCATGGTAGACCGGTCTTCCAGGCTTCACTCTTTCTGGTGAGCCGTTGACAGTGGTAACTGAAATGAGCTCTGCCTGCTCGAGCGCGCGAAGAGCAGTCTCGCCGTCTGCCTTAAAGAGGTCGGAAAGGAGGATCTGGTTGTACGGCAGTGAGTCACTCTTGGTATTTGCAAGCGTTTTAATTAGATACCAGGCCTGCTCATGTGTCCATCCCTGCGAGTCGCCTAGAATGAACATCTTAAGAAGCTCGGAGGCCGATTGTTCAATGATTCGGTCAACAGCTCCTGCAAGAATTGTCAGCAATGTGGGGTCAAATGGACCGCGTTTGCCCTACCTCGTGGTGTTTCTCCTGCCTCGATACGATACGCCATGAACTCAAGATCCGTGACTCGGCCTCCCAAGATTTCGATGCAGCTATCCAAATTAGCCATTTCCGGTGCGTTCTCATCCAGCTTGCGTCCGTCCTTCGCCCCAGATTCTAGATGGTTGAGTACGAATCGGCGGCCCACCTCCAGGGAGCAGTCACCCAGGGAGATTGTCCGGAATACGGAGTTTGGTAGGGCTTTACCCAGAGGCTTGGAGTACGAAACGTCGGTCGTAAGGAAGATGACATGCGCAATGTTTCCACTGGTCAAGCCCGCTGCCCACTCAGTAATTTTGTTGGACACCACATTATCCTCAGTAGAAACGTGCAGGTAGTTATCAATAACAACCACGGGACGGAGTTCGGGGTGCGCTTCCAGATACTCTTCATCAGAGAGGTGTGCGTCTGAATCACCCTTTTTGCGGTGGTCCAGCGTAATGCTCTTCAGGGCTGTGGCGGTGTTCTGCCAGATGTTACTGAGCTGAGCGTCCAAGGTCTCTGAGAATCCCGCTTTAGTTCCGATCATTCCCTGAGCCGCAAGGTCGATAAAGCTGCTGATGCTATTCATCCATGAGAACAGCGGTCGATAGCCCACCTGGCTGGCCGCGCTGGCGATTTTCGCAGTATCGCCTCTCGCTTCTTGTATCTGTTTACAGTCGACGACAAGCTTGTACTTGTAGTCTTTCAAGGTTCGGTCGAGTACCAGCTCCCGCTTGCCGGAGCCACGGGGTCCATGGATGACGATAAACGTTTCGGCATTCTCCGTTAGCCAGGCCTGGAGCTGAGCAATGTCGGCCTGGCGGTCCTCCCAGATCGCCGTAAGTCCGCGGGGGTCAGACCTGTTATGGCCAAAATACATGATGTTGGCTTTGTTGGCTTGACTTCGAATCCATTGCACGACGCGATTACTTTCCGTCTGGAGCGTTCCCTTGATCTTTATTTTGATGAAGAAGGTACGGACCGGATCAAAGATAGTCACCGTGATGGCCGCAAGGAGAGCAGCAACTGCGGGGATCACAATGCGAGGGTGATTCAAGAGCCAATCCCAAATAATTGACAGCTTGATCTTCCGTATATACTTTATCTTCACCCTAGTACCAGATTTGCCACCAGTCTCCTCCCCGGGGATCGTAAACCCATGCATGCAGTTCTTGGCCATGACAGCGTACTTGGGGCGAGTAAACTCCACAAAGGCATATCTGGGTAATACTTTGGAATCAGACGGCTGGTTCTCGATCTCCCTTATTTTTCCGTATCTGCGGAAGACCGAGTAGAGAACCTCTGTCGTTAACTCTGTCGCAGCGCCATCTGGTGTAGCGGGGTAAAACTCAACCCGGAGCCGCTGGCTGGGGATGCGATACAGATCCTCAATCCATGGCCTTCCCAGCACTGGGGAGACCATTGCCTTGGTGAAGGGGTTGAACCAAGGCCGAATCGGGTTCTTTTCGAGATGATCTCTGACGGTAGCCTCGACATCTGCATCAGTGACACCCGGCCGGCAGGCGTACTTGACAAAGGCACCGCCCTCACGGAATCGAGGGACAACCTCTTTGATGTCCAGATTCAGGCTTTCTGGGAACACCCGCTGGACTATATGCAGCGGATCAGAGGCTGCCAAATGTGGTCGATTAATCCGCTTGAGTGCATTTTCATACGACTGGGTTCCACTCAGCGGGCCAAGTAGTAGCCATTGAAGCTTTGGGGGGAAAATGTCTATCCATTGTCAGCATGTCGTCTATTATCCATGAATGCAAATACTCTGCCTAGTATGCATACTATTCACGAACAGTAGCCCCTCATTCTTTGCAAGCTCGATATGGCCTGACTCGAGTGTACTAACATGTGAGGGGGGAATTGCGCTGGTCGTATTCTGTCGTCGAGAGTTATTTGCAGCATTTAGAGCCGTAGGAGGCCTCCAGTACCGTGCATACTGGTACCTACAAGGCATCCCGCCTGCAAATAATGCCCGCCTCATGTCTGCGACGGTGGAAGCATGTCGGAGTAGAGCTGAGAGCGAGAAGCAGGAGCGGAGATGTTGAAGCCGAGGATGACGTCGATGCGGAGCGACAATACCAGTCCCAAACCGGTTAGGACCGACGGGTAAATTACCAGTGTGTTATGGTACTGTCATGACGTCCGCCATTTAGGGTGAAATTTACACCGCCAACCAAAAAGGAAATTAGCATCTCGCATTTCTTCTACCGCGCATTAATCATTATTATCAACTGCCCTATTCTCGACCTTTGCGATTCTCTAAATACATCCAAAGAGCAAGAACAATGGGCTGGTGGTCGTCGAAACCCTCTGCTCCAAAGGAGGAATCCAATGCTCTGCCCCTTCCAACTCCACCAGAGAATACCCCACAAGCACCACCGCCGCAACCCCGGACATTAAGTCGTGAAGAACAAGCCGACCTAGAGCTTAAGCAATTTCTAGCCAGCATCGAAAGCGATATCAACCACTCGAGCTCCTCCCAGCAACATGAATCCTCCACCTCATCCACAGAATCTCCCGATCTCCAAGTTCCGCCGTCATCCATAGCCCCCGACTCCCTCTACCCCGATACCATGTCATGTCGCTCAGCCTTCGACTACGCATTCTTCTGCCAGTCGCTAGGCGGCCAATTCGTCAATGTATACCGATACGGCGAGCTGCGGTCATGCAGCGAACACTGGGATAACTTCTGGATGTGCATGAAGACGCGCACGTTTCCGGACAAGGAGCGCAAGCGGGTCATTCGAGAGCACTATCAGAAGAAGGCGATCAAGTATAAAACGGGGCCGAGCAGCGAAGATGTCTGGAATGTGCGGACGGAGCCAATCGAAAACGCCTTCGGTGGGGATTTCGAGGCGCTCGAGAGAGAGATGAAAGCGGAGGAGGAAGCAAAAATGAAACAAACGGCTGGTGCTGTGTAGATATGGTGGGTTTGAAGACTTGTTCCACCTTCCCATCTACGCGGCTTTGTGTCTTTATATTGACTGATAAGTTACAGATGGGAAACCCTGCTCTGGGTATTGTACAATAGATATTATAATGACATCTCCATGCATTCTTCTTTGACAATGAACAATGCCCCTGAAACTCCTTTGTTCATTCTTTCAACATCACTTTTGTTCTTGCCAGTATTAAAGCCATTGTTCCTTGAACCTTTGTGCGAGTCAGGCATAGAACATCCTAGCTTCCTCTTTGTTCCTCACCTTCATCCATCCCAAAGCCCAGGGTATAAATAGCCTCGAAGCGCACGCCAAAGCCTCGATGAATTCCAACACTAGCGAGTCTTCACGGCACACTCGCAAGACCACGACTCTCCCCTCCACTCTCCAATATCTACTAACCCACAGACCTCCAAATAACAGAACAACCCTTACCATGTTGCACACTATCGACCGTGTCATCGACCACATGGCCGACGGCATCGCCACCCTCCTCCACACCCCCTCCCCGGATGCCCGCAAGCAACCCAAGCCCAAGCCCAAGCACCATCCCAACTACCCCCAGCCCCAAAGACTCGACAAGCCCATCCCCCTCCGCCCTCCACCCCCTCTCCCTCCCCGCCCCAGCGGACCCATGATAATCCCACTCACAAGCTCCCTCATTAACCCCCGCCCCGCACGCCACCAGTTCTTCCGCAAGCCCTGCCGCAGCCTGCGCAAGACAGTCCGCTGGGGTACAATCACCGAGATCCCCCCGCTGGGCCCCATGTTGCACTTCTCTCGACCCAAACCAAAGGCCAAGGTATATGCACCTAGTACTAACTCCAGATCGTACCGCAGCAACGCCTACTTCCACCACCTGGACGACTCCGCGGGCGATGAAGACTGGATCCACAGCGTCCAGGCGTACCCGGTCCTCGGGCTCAAATCGATCATGAAGCCGCCTACGGCACTCGATGAGGAAATGCTCTACCGGAATATATGGGCGATGAATCTCCTCTCGGAGAGACGGCTGGCGCATACCTATGAGTTCCTGAGTGGGGTCTTGGTGGTTGGGGATGATGTGCTGGATTCTATTTTGAAGACTGAGGAGGGCTGTGGAGATGGGGGCGAGGCGATCTCCAGGGGATGAGGATCTGGGACGGAGGATTCTGAGGCGTAGGGCGAGGTTGTGGTGAGGTGAGTTTTGCTTTCTCTATTCGTTGACTTGCTTGAGGTTTTGGTTGGTTTCGTCGATTATCGAGTGGTAGGTAGAATGTCTATTTCGTGTGGAGGATGTGTTTCTTAAAGTTACTACTGCCCAACTATCAGTCCCTCGTTTAGAATGCTGGGTTTTATCTAGCAATGCAAGTTAACCTGACTACGCTCTGAATATCCTACTCCTACGTAGCAAGCATGTAATATAAAAAAATATTCTAGAATCCTATTGTTATCAATAAGAAAGGGATATTTACAAACGAAAAAAGCCATAGATGAAAAAAAAAAAAATGAAAAAAAAGCAAAAAGCAAACTTGCTGGAAGTCCACACGCTCCAACACCTTGCCGGTCACTTTTTAGAAACAAAAAAAAAGGACGCTGCAACCAAAAAGCGCAACCACAAAAACCAAGATGCAACAACAGGCTGGTATTATGAGAGCAAAATTAGAATCAGTTTTTTCCCTCCCTCAATGTAAACGGTCACTCAGCAAGAGGATGACCCTCCAAACAAAAACCATGACCATGTAAGTATTCGGCGTATCAAATAGAATACAATCCCACCGACATTTTTATCCCGCCGACCCAGTGAACTTTTCTTTTCTCTTTTAAGGTTTTGAAACGTGGTAATCATAGATCATTGGCATCATGAGACATAGAACGAACCCGTCGTCGCAGGAGCCTGTCCGACGTGGAAGGAATCGAGACCCCAGAATATTGTTGATTTCATGTTATTTTCACTTAAGCAATGACAGTTTGCTCAGCGGACTGGGGGAGGGCATCGGCCGCGGGTCGGCGAACAATACCACCGGTCACAGGCAGCTGAGAGCTGACGCCCATGAGGACGGTGTCGACCTCACGGGCGCACTGGCGACCTTCGTTGATACCCCAGACAATAAGGGACTGGCCGCGACGGCAATCACCAGCAGCGTAAACTCCAGGGACGTTAGTAGCGTAGTGGCCCGGAGCGGTCTTGACATTCTTGCGGGCGTCACGCTCGACCTCCTCGCCCAGGAGACGGTCCTCAGGTCCCAGGAAACCCATGGACAGAAGGACAAGATCGGCGGGGAAGAACTGCTCGCTACCCTCGACGGTCTTCATGTCCCAACCACCGGAAGCGCTCTTGGTCCACTCAACACGGACGGTGTTGATACCCTTAACGCGGCCGTTGCCGTCGTCAACAAACTCCTTGGACATGACACAGTACTCGCGAGGATCCTTGCCATGGTGGGTCTTGACCTCGGAGTGACCATAGTCGACACGGTAGATACGGGGCCACTGGGGCCATGGGTTGTCACGGGCACGCTCTGGGGGAGGCTGAGGCAGCAGCTCAAAGTTGACAACAGATTTGGCACCATGACGAACAGAGGTACCAATGCAGTCATTACCAGTGTCACCACCACCAATGACAACAACGTGCTTGTCCTTGGCGGAGATGTAGGCACCATCAGCCAGTTCGGAGTCGAGAAGAGACTGAGTGTTCTTGTGCAAGAACTGCATGGCGAAGTGCACACCCTCGAGCTCACGGCCAGGGACCTTGAGGTCACGAGCAACAGTAGCACCAGTGGCAAGGATAACGGCATCGTTGGTCTGGCGCAGAGATGCGAGGGATACATCGCTATCGGGACCAACAGCAGTGTTGGTGACAAACTTGATACCCTCAGCGGCCATCAGATCAACACGGCGCTGCACGATCTTCTTGTCAAGCTTCATGTTGGGAATACCGTACATGAGGAGACCACCAATGCGGTCGGCGCGCTCGTAGACGGTAACACTGTGTCCAGCGCGGTTAAGCTGGTCAGCAGCAGCAAGACCAGCAGGGCCAGATCCAATGACAGCGATGTTCTTGCCAGTACGAGTGGGAGGAGGGCGAGGGACCATCCAGCCCATTTCGAAACCACGGTCAATGATGGCACATTCGATTGACTTAATACCAACGGGGTCTTCGCTGATACCCAGAACACAGGCACCCTCGCAAGGAGCAGGGCAGACACGACCAGTGAATTCGGGGAAGTTGTTGGTCATGAGCAGGCGGTTAAGGGCATCCTGCCACTGGTTCTGGAAAACGAGCTCGTTCCACTTGGGAATGATGTTGGAGATGGGGCAACCGGTTTCGGACTGACAGAAGGGAACACCACAGTCCATGCAACGAGCGGATTGATACTTGAGCTCGTCCTCAGTCAGACGGCTGGAGATCTCAGCCCAGTCGCGGGTACGGGTGGCAGGGTTGCGGTACTTCTCGCTACGGCGGTTGTACTTCATGAAGCCCCGGGTCTTGTCAAGGATAAGGGCGGTGCGCTTCTTCTCCGTCTTAGAGTCGCTGACACTGTCCTCGATATCCAGCATCTCAGCCTTCTTCTCGGTATCGGCCTTAGGCTTCTCCTTCTCAGCGGGGGTGCTGGGAAGCTTAGGAAGAGTGAACTCAGCCTGCTTGGCAGCGGCAGCCTTAGCAGCTTCCTCCTCAAGGATGCGCTTGTAGTCAGTGGGCAGCACCTTGACGAAGTGAGGAAGAGCACGGGTGAAGTCCAGGAGAATACGGGCGGCGAGCTCAGAGCCAGTGTAGTGGTGGTGGTCCTCGATCAAGCCGCGAACAAAGGCAATCTCAGCAGGATCCTCCAAGCCGGAGACCTCAACCATCTCCATGTTGACCTTGGAGTGGAAGTCCTCGTTGACGTCCAAAACATAAGCAATACCACCAGACATACCGGCAGCGAAGTTACGACCAGTAGATCCAAGAACAAGCACACGACCACCAGTCATGTACTCGCAACCGTGGTCACCGACACCCTCAACAACAGCAGTAGCACCAGAGTTACGGACAGCGAAACGCTCGGCAGCCACACCGCGGAAGAAACAAGTACCACGGGTAGCACCGTACAGACAGGTGTTACCAATGATGATGTTCTCTTCAGCCTTGTAGGCAGCACCGCGAGGAGGGTAGACGATGAGACGACCACCAGACAAACCCTTACCAACATAGTCGTTGGCGTCACCTTCAAGTTCAAGAGTGATACCAGGGGCAAGGTAGGCTCCAAAGGATTGACCAGCAGAACCCTTGATGTTGGCATGGATAGTGTCCTGGGGAAGACCCTCTCCACCGTAGCGGCGGCTGACCTGGTAAGAGAGCGTGGCGCCCAAAGCACGATCGGTGTTGACAATATCACACTCAACACGGCATGGCAGACCCTTCTCCAAGGCAAGCTCCGATTCGGCGATGAGCTTGTTATCAAGGCGAGTGTGCAGACGATGATCCTGCTTGCGAACGTTGTAGGTGGCAACCCCGGGGCGAAGGGAGTGCGCGGGGGTGAGAATGAGGGAAAGGTCAATCTTCTCCTGCTTGGGGTTGCGGATATCATCTCGGACCTTGAGCAGCTCAGCACGACCAATCATCTCGTTGATAGAGCGGACACCAAGCTTGGCCATGATAGCACGCAGCTCATTGGCAATGTAGTAGAAGAAGTTGATGACATGCTCAGGCTGACCCTGGAACTTCTTGCGGAGAGCAGGATCCTGGGTGGCGATACCGACGGGACAGGTATTCAGATGGCACTTGGTCAGGTTAGCCATGTTTAAAAGAGAATTTATTAATCAAGAATGAGAAAGAAAGAAATACCTTGCGCATGAAGATACAGCCCAGAGCAATCAAAGGAGTGGTAGCGAAACCGAACTCCTCAGCACCAAGCAAACAGGCAACAGCAACATCACGTCCGGTACGAATTTGACCGTCAGTCTGAACGACAACACGACCACGCAGATCGTTGAGGACCAGGGTCTGGTGAGTTTCGGCAAGACCCAATTCCCAAGGAAGACCAGCGTACTTGATACCAGTCCAGCGCGAAGCACCAGTACCACCGTCATGGCCAGAGATCAGGATGTGGTCGGCCTTGGCCTTAGCGACACCAGAGGCGACGATACCAACACCAACTTCGGAGACAAGCTTGACGGAAACACGAGCGCGGGGGTTCGAGCACTTCAGGTCGTAGATAAGTTGCTTCAGATCTTCAATGGAGTAAATATCGTGGTGGGGGGGAGGAGAGATCAGGCCGACACCAGGGGTGGAGTAACGAGTGCGGGCAATGGGGCCAACGACCTTGTGACCGGGGAGTTCACCACCCTCTCCAGGCTTAGCACCCTGGGCCATCTTGATCTGGAGCTCGTCGGCATCCGCCAGGTAGTGCGAGGTGACACCGAAACGACCAGAGGCGATCTGCTTGATAGAAGAGCGCATAGTATCACCGTTCTCCATTCTCTTGCTGCGTTCGGGATCCTCACCACCTTCACCAGTGTTGGACTTTCCGCCGAGGCGGTTCATGGCAATGGCGAGAGTGGAGTGGGATTCCATGGAGATAGAGCCGTAAGACATAGCACCAGTCACGAAACGGCGAACGATCTCAGTCCAAGGCTCAACCTGGTCAATTGGGATAGGAGTGCGCTGCTCGAAGTCAAAGTCGAGCATGCCACGGAGAGTGCAGTTCTTGATCTGCTCATGGGCAGCCTTAGCGTAAGCCTCGTAGGACTTGTCGTTCTTTGTGCGAACTGCATCCTGTACGTTGGCAATGCTAACAGGGTCGTTAATATGATCTTCGCCACCATCACGCCAGTGGTATTCACCAGACTCAGTAAGGCCGGGAATTTCAGTGATGGCGCGAGAGGGGTATCCACGTTCGTGGAAGGCATAGGCGTCCTGAGCGATCAGCTCGAAGGTCATGCCCCGAATGCGGCTTGCAGTTCCAGAGAAGCAGCGGTCAATGACGCTGTCGTCGATACCGAGGGCTTCAAAAATCTGGGCGCCCTTGTATGACTGCAGAGTTGAGATACCCATCTTGCTCATGACTTTGAGGATACCACCGTCGCAGGAAGCCTTGTAGTTCTCAATAACCTTCTCGTCAGACAGCTCCTTGCGGATCAACCTCTCGCGGTTCATCTTGAGAATACATTCCATAGCGAGGTATGGGTTGATACCGTCAGCACCGTAACCAACCAGAACACACATGTGGTGGACCTCACGGGCCTCGGCAGTCTCAACGAGTAAAGCGGTTTGAGATCGCAACTTGTTGCGCACCAAGTGGTGGTGGACAAGACCAGTGGCCATGAGGGCAGACACGGCGACCCTCTCAGCAGAGGTAGCACGGTCGGAGAGTACGAGGATCTTGTCTCCGTTCTGGACGGCCTCGGTAGCAGCATCACAGATAGCATCGAGAGCCTCGAGGTATCCAGGGACACCCTTGCTCTTTTCAAAGGTGATATCAATGGTCTTCACGGACCAGTCCTTGTGGACCTGGTTGATGTTCTTCAGAGCGTTGAACTCCGGGATGCTCAAGATAGGGGATGGAAGGAGAAGGCGACGGCACTGAGAAGGATCCATTTCCAGGAGGTTACCCTGAGGACCAACATAGCACTCCAGAGACATGACAACAGCCTCTCGGATGGGGTCGATTGGGGGGTTGGTGACCTGAGCGAAGAGCTGACGGAAGTATTCATAAAGAAGGCGGGGCTGCTTAGCAACACAAGCAAGCGGAGCATCGTTACCCATGGAACCAAGGGCTTCCTTGGAGTCAGCGGCCATAGGTCCTAGGAGCAGGGTAACTTGCTCAAAGGAGTAGCCGAAAGCCTTGAGGCGAGGGTCATTCTGGATGGTGGTGCCATCGAGAATGTGCTGCAAGGAAACATTCTGTTCAGTCAAGGCCTGGGAGACATGGGGCAGCTTGACCAGCTCCTTCTCCAACCAGGAAGTGAAGTCCTGGCGGTGGGAGACTGTGTACTTGAGCTCGGAATCGTCAATGATGCGACCGGCAACAGTGTCAACCAAAAGCATCTTTCCAGGCTGGAGGCGGCCCTTCTGGACCACACGCTCCTGATCAATATCAACAGCACCCACTTCGGAGGCGCAGACGATACGATCATCATCAGTCACATAGAAACGGCAAGGACGCAGACCGTTACGGTCCAAGTTGGCACCGCAGTAACGTCCGTCAGAGAAAGTGAAGAGAGCGGGGCCGTCCCAGGGTTCCATCTGACAAGCAGCCCACTCGTAGAAAGCGGCTTTGGACGGGTCCATGGATGGGTTGTCCTGCCACGCTTCAGGAATCATGAGCATGACAGCCTCAGGGAGAGAAAGAACACCGTTAATCATCAAGAGTTCAAGGACGTTGTCGAAGGCAGCAGAGTCGGAACCGCCATCCTCAACGACTGGGAGAAGAGACTCCAGCTCTTCACCGAAGATTTCTGACTTCAGCAAACCTTCACGGGCACGCATCCAGTTCTTGTTTCCTCGCAGGGTGTTGATTTCACCGTTGTGAGCAGCCCATCGCAGAGGCTGTGCTCGATCCCAGGAGGGGAATGTGTTGGTAGAGAAGCGGGAGTGGACGAGTGCAAAATGACCTTCGTAGTCAACGTTGACCAAGTCGTGGTAGTATTGGTATACCTGAACTGGAGCCAGCTGACCCTTGTACACGATGTTTCGGTTGCTAAGGGAGCACAGGTAGAACCAATTGGCGAGACCAATGATGTGAGTAGCGCGCTTTCGCAGGACATACAGCTGGCGCTCGAATGTCCTAGAGTCGAACTGCTCGGGATCTGTGACCTCTGGCTTATTTCCCTCGCCATAGGCGGACTTCAACACCACGAATGGCTGCATAATAGTGGGCTCCCTGGAGAGGGCGGCGGGACCCAGGATAGTCGAATCACGGGGAACCTCACGCCAGCCCAGCACTCGCAACTCCAATGATGTTGCGATCTCCTCGAATGTCTTTATGGACTCCTTCAAGGCCTCCTCGTCAGGCTTGAAGAAGAGATTACCAACGGCATACTGTCCGAGCGGAGGGAGGTCAACTCCGACTTCGCGAGCAAAGTTTTTGATGAAAAATTTGTGGGGAATACTGGTCATTACACCAGCACCATCACCATCTCGTACATCAGAGCCAACAGCTCCTCGATGCGTCATGTTACAAAGCAAATTGCGAGCTGTGAAAAAAAGCGTTAGCGTTAGTAATAAATCTAATAAATAATTCAATAGTGTTGCGATTGAGCTCTTACCATCGCTAACAATCTTGTGACTAGCTTTGCCCTTGATATGACTAAAAAGCGTAAAATATGTTAAAGATGCTCCTCCAGAGCCACACAAGACAGAAGAATCGAGCGAACTTACGCAGCAAAGCCTACACCGCAAGCATCCTTTTCATATTCAGGGTCGTAGAGACCTTGCCTCTCGGGCAAAGTATTGGCCCAGCCATATCCCTTCTTTGGCTGGTACTCCGAATATTCATTCGGCTTCTGCTCCTCAACTAAAGATTGGCCATAGATTTCCTCCAAGTTCAGACCCATTCTTCCGCCGATGGCCGACAGAGAATGGAATGAGATAACTGGGGGATTGGTGGACTCTGTGTTGGGAAGGCCGCCGCGAATTGGTGTGAGGCGGGGCACAGGTCACGATGTATAGATAAGGAAGGTATGTCGTCAGTGAATCTGGGTCGGTAGACGTGGGCAGCGGAGAGACAATCGCAAGGATGTTTGGTGACCCAACGTCTGGCTCCGGGTGTGATGAAGAAAGTAGCAAGAGGAAGGGAGGAAGAAGAAGAGGGGGAAAGAGAGAAGAAATAGTAATGGAGGGGGAGGAGGGGGGAATAATAAAAAAAAAGTTACTGGACGGGAGTCAGAGGTCCGGGGAATTGAGCAGGACACTCCGATACGGGAAGAGAGAGGATGTATGTATGTATCGTATGGATGTATGTATCGTCCAGTACAGCCTTGCTCAGTCTCATGAATAATGATCATACGTGAGATCACAAGTTTAAGGTG
Source organism: Aspergillus panamensis (assembly GCA_027569225.1). NCBI lineage: Eukaryota > Fungi > Ascomycota > Eurotiomycetes > Eurotiales > Aspergillaceae > Aspergillus > Aspergillus panamensis. The sequence continues at coordinate 340,938 of JAPDER010000007.1, forward strand.
TAACTACGGGAATACCAAAGGGTAACAATACGACTGTGGGGATAGCTGGCAGGGCTTCCACCGTGGCAAATTGCAGGCTGCTTTTCCAGGGCGGGAGGAGCAAAAGGATGACTAGAACTAGATGACGGGAAAAAAGAAAAAGAAACGATACTAACAAGAATTTTGGCAAGCTAAGGGCAATTGCTTCTCCCAATCTAGTCCGGGATGAAGCTCTACTATAAAGAAGAAAAGTGACAGAAAAAGAAAAAGAAAAAGAAAAAGAAAAAGAAAAAAAGAGACCCGTTTCGTACTGCTACACCAGAAGGAGGAATCCCACCCTGGTTTGTGCAGCAGCAGAAGAGCGTTTTCGGCGGCTTCCGCTCTTGGACAAGAAAACATCGGCCCCGAGGTGTGTGGTTCATGCTCGCCAGGAGAAACTCCCATAGGCTCTGTGGAAGTAGACACCTGGGAACAGAAGTGTTTTTTGTGTCCTTTGTAATCCTTTTTTCTCTTGTTTTCATTTACCTTTTAGAACTACCCTTTAAACTGTGGGTAAATGTGGTCTTTGCACCCGAAAAGTAAGGTATGGATGGCTGCACTCCATGCCCCGGGAATTTGTTCTAGAGAGCGCCAAAGATAAGCAGCCCTCAACCAATCAGGCCACTGGCTTTTCAACCTTTTGACCAAGAAGATTAGGTTTTCACTACGTCAAGATCCAACCTAGTGGGGCGCTGGGTCTGAGCAAAAGCAGCCACGACTACCGTACGCTAGTGGGAGAACGATTTTCGCTGCCAGTTACAGTCGTCCTGTCGCTTACACTGGTTGGTATCGAACGGTAATTTATTTCCCGTTTGCTCCACGACTCAGTACGCCTTCATTCAGCAAAAGAATCCCCCTTGGGAGAGCTTTTCCTCCGTGACATGAAACCTATAATAATCAGACTAGTACAATAATGGGCTCCCTCGGTGAGGTCCAAGGCATTCCGTTTACACCCGGCATATACTAGTACTTTTCTTTTATTTTCTTCTTCTTTTCGTCTTTCTTCCTTCAGAAGCACCCCAGTTGTGCAGGCAACCTTAAAAGCCCTCGACCCTCCACGGCTCAGCCAGTCACCGACCAGAGAAATAAGATATATATGAGAAACAAATAGACAATGATGCAAGTCAAAGTCAAGGGAGGGGGGCAACAGAAATCTAGTTCTAAATGGATCAACAGAATGTCGGGTGGCCATGGGCTGTCTGCTAGCCATGATTGGCGCTCCAATCCGCTTTCATAGGATTCGAATTCGCCTATAGGCAACTCGACATTGATTATTCTTTCGGTCTTAAGCCAGGGCCCCAGTTGCAAATCATAGACTCGGGTAATGATCCTTGAACGCTCCATCCGTTCCAATTTTCTTGCTCACATTGGGAGAACCATTCGACTCCAAAAAAAAAAAAAAAAAAGCCAAGCGATTCACTAAATGACCCTCTTCGTCTTGCCACCTCTAGAACTTATATTAATGATTACTATTATTAAATCCGAAGACTCCAAACAAGAGACGAAGGGAAATTTTCTTCCACATGGAGTACTAACTTGAAGTTAACAAGCGTGCGGCCTCGCGGGAGTTGGACACTTCCACATGCTTTTCTTTTTTTTTTTTCCTCCGCCCTTGACGACTTGAAAGATCCGATTGAACAGATGATTGGATATTGATTAAGTGGGGTCTTGCAAGGATACAGTGCTTATCCAAGATTTGGTCCCAAATAGCTGGTCAGCCTGGACTAGTTATGGCACTGTGCACATGGTGTTTCATTATTATTATATTATTGGCAGTACTAGAAGACGCCAAAGAAGCCTGACGACAAAGGGCAATACAAAGAAAAAAGAACCATTGTCAATATTCGGAATAGGTCTTGGCGTTGATCGAGCGTCCAAGACATACCCAACTATCGGCAAGGAGACAGAAAATGCCAAGGATATAATTAACAGAGGGCAGGAATTATTGGTAATTGGGATTCAATCCGAAGTGGCCAACTTGAGGCCGATTCTTGAGTCGGGGGATATTCGATATTATTTTGCTTCTACGGTAGTAGTAGCGAGAAAATTTGAATAATCAGGCACAAAATAAACTGCCTTGAATCCCTAACATGACAACTCGATGGTCTTTTAATCATTCTTATTTCACGAAGCCCAGATTTATCCAGTAGTACTGAAAACAGCCAAAATAATCTGCACCCTGTGCACGCGGGGCCTACAAGAAGTGCAAGCGAAGGCTTAGTGGCTCATGCCACCAAATGTGCACAGAGCAGTGGGTGGTCTCATAAGTACCTTACTATTGCCTGGTAGTAGTCCTTAGGCAGAGGACCCTCCGGAAAAGAACACGCTTTCCCCTGCCCTTCCATCACACTTAAGCTAAAACATGCATACCCCACGCTCAATTGCATGCTGTCGGACGATCAGCGGTAAGTTTGGCCCCGTACTAGCGCAATACACAGTCTTGAGCAGCATATGTATTATTGGCATGGTTGAGTGGGTAATTTACTGGCACGGAGCGGTACCAGTCACAGCGGACTGCCAACAATCCATCAACTCCAACCACTTCCGACAACGGCCAAGCTCGGCGCTATCCCTTTCCAGTCCAGAAACCCCTCTTTTCCTCTGGCGCTGCCCTCCCCTCTCTCCGTCCGGAGTCCGGACCGTACCCTCCTTACCTGTGCCCCTCCTTCACCATTGAGCTCCGTCGCATTAACGAGACTCCCCTCCCCGAAATCGGGGCTCACCTTGCGTTTCAGGAATGTCTGTGGATTGGCCCGTTGGAGTTTCTTGAGCTCATTCCTTCAAGTCATCCAAACCACTTTCTACTTCGTATCAGGCCGTCGAGATTTACCTTCTTTTTTAATCTCGAATCCTAATCCCTGTTTCAAAAAAGATGAAATCTATTCAAGCTTCCCAGTGCAAATCTTTCAGATTCAAACCCCATCGCCCTTACGTCGATCACTCAGATTTTCCCCGGAGAAAAGTCCACCTCATCGTACCTAAGGTACCTACCTAGGTATGTTCACCCCTCCTTGTCTCGATTGGCCCCGACCAATAGGTGAGCTGTAAATTATAGCACCCCGGAAATACAGTACGAGCGGTCCTTGCCAGTGGTACGGTATATACGGTACGGATCTTTCCACACGGGAAAAGCAGACTAGCTTCGTTATTTTCGGTTTGTCGCCCGTGGGCCTTGAGGCTTGGGCTAAATCCCGGTCCCTCCGCCGATAAGAGCTTATTCGAAGAAATGTGATGATAATATTAATACATAAGGTAATTGATTTCCAATTCCCCCATGTTGTCTGGGTGTTCCCCTCTGACTGGATAATTTTTGGAGCATGGAGACGTCCACCACCACCACTTTGGCAAGGATTGTTTACACGTCTCCTGTCATTTGCTTGCTCAAATACAGACGATTTTATGGCATTTGCGACATGCATAGAATGGACTCCAGAGTCCGTGATCAGTGACTGAGGTCAGCCCATCCGTGAGAACAGCATGATTTTGGATACAATCATAGGTGGTGGAATTTTGGATGACGATTGGTCCACTCGGGTACCTCACATCAGCAAGGCCGCTCGACAAATCAAACGACTGGTGAATTAACGATGTCCTACTCCTCCATCGTGACCCCAACTGCCTCGGTGACTCAGAATTTCAAGAATGGGGTCGCATTGATGCAGATGAATTTCTCGGAGAAGGCAAAAAATAATCAAAATTCGGAGAGGAGAATTGTGCCTACCTACCCAGGTAACAACAGGGGTAGCTGCTGTGTTACCAACTTACCACCCCTCTTCTTCTGCCGACATGCAAACAAGTTCATTATCATTATTATTATCCGTATTTGGACCTGCAACCCCTCATTGAATCCCTCACTTTTTTTTTTACATCACGGTTTCGCCCCATCTTACGACTTGCGCTGGGCATCACATGACTGGGCGGAGATGCCAATGTTTCCGTCTCCCGAATTCTCCCGATGCACCTAAAACCAGCCTTGTCCGCTTTGGGTTCACCGACCCTGGCGTAGCTGGTGGAGTGGGAAGACTGCAACGCCTCGGGAGGATCCGGAGGCAATCATACAACTTTCTCAATCTCTCACTCACTCTCTTTTGGAAACGGCCGAATACCGGAGTTTCCAACTCTCGGTTTCTGATTATTCTAGAACAAGAGCTGAATACCCGAGTCCTGCTTTTTTGCCGCCACCCACAGCAAGTCGAGTAAGGCACAGGTGCCAATGAGAAAGAGATCAATACTAATAATCAGACCACGAGGTAATAATAATGGTAACGGTTGAGAGATGGGACCTGCAACTGGGTCCCGAGAAGGAGTGTGAATTCCTTCTATTTCCTAAGTAGGTATTAATTTCGCCGCGGCGGGAGGATAGTCATTTCCCGTTTCTATGCCTCTATTCTGTACAGTGCGCACCAATTCCGAGCCTATAATTCGGCTGATTATAGCCCAACTCCGAGAGTATATTCCTTTCTACTACAACTTCTACTCCTACTACTACTACTACTACCACTACGGTATCGGCAGGCACCTAAAGCTGCGGGCTAAAGCACCCACCTCCACGATGGAAACCAACATTACAGCAATCTACCCGACCCCCCAGGCCGCATGTATCTATCTTAGGAAATTTCCGTTGTGCCTTCTTACCCCTGCCCAGGGCGGATCCCAGATCATCTCACGCCAGATCCATGTCATCCTGGACTACTAAAATCAGCTTACGGTCAGAAACAAGAGTTCTAAGGGCTAAAAAAATTTGCTTGGCGGAAAGTCAGCCAGTAGTATGATAATCTATACAAACTACCTTAACTTTGACCTCACCTTTAGCCGCCCCTAACCCATCTTGACAAATTGATAGAAGCGGTAAATAATTACCAGACTTCAATGTTAATCAAAATTATTCTGTCAGCAAAACTCTATTTCTGGCCAACACGACGATGCATCCTGGACTCGAATGACCAGGATTTCTATTACATGAGTGAATCCTGTCTGCAATCCTGCACATGCTCTGTCTGAGGGGGAAATGGAGGAAGTGCAGGTGACAGTGTCGCCATCTGTTTGTTTGCCTTTAGGATTCCAACTCTTGAGGGCACTGTGGTAATGTAGATATATTGTTCCCCATGTGGTGTGTGTTTTATTTATCAGTAGATGGATAGTATATCCTTCCTATTGCATAACTTGGTAAACAGCCATGTCTTGAGTATACGAGGCTTTTCCAAGCAAGACGTTCTAGTTAGGGTTATCCAGTAACGAGTCAAATGTCTTATTATATTCATCGTCAGGCGACTCCACCAGAAAACCTGGTCTCCTGGCAGGAAATCTTACCAGCCGATTGCGCATGCGTCCTTCGATTATGGTAGCTCCCAAACGCTGAACAAATTCGAATCCAGCCTTAGAAGCAGGACACAGACAAGAGTCTGAGAGTAAATCTTGCTGTGTTGGAGAGGTGAAAAGCCCTCAACAGTGAATGATCCAAGATATGCTTATTTATACCTCCTATGTTCGCTCTTCTTCTGCTTCTGCTTCTTTCTCTCTTTCATCTCTCCACTTCCCTCCAGCTCGAAACCCGGGTGGTAGATATATCCAGTATATCAAAGCAGAAGCAGTACATTCTATTTTCTACTTTTTATAAGTGGCCAATGTATAGTTTATCTCAATGCTAGGCTTGTCTCAACGTCAGGCTTATGTCAATGTTTATCTCCCAACCATACCTTTACCATCTATTTTATTATTGAAAGCTGAGGCCCGCTCAGCCCCTCAACGATAGTCACTCCAACACCTAAAACTCACCAGAACATTCAGACTGCCAGTTAACCATTCCAGATCGGAAAACACCCAGATAGAGAAAGGCCCCGTATCACTATCCAAAACGGTGAAGTCGTTTCTCTAGATTCTCTAGCTCTAGCAGGCATGCCTTACTGGATTGAGGTATGTTCGTATATATGCTAATCTTAGAGATACTATTGGACTAGCTTCTAGTAGGGATATAATGCTCAATATTGACAGGCCTACTCATGCTATACAGCGCCACCACACTATATAGTGTTAAAATCCAATATGTCTGCTCTCTTTTACCTCAAAGCACAAGCACTCGGATACGACGCAAGTTTTCATTCACCTTGCATCCCGCTTACCTACTGGGTCCTAGAAGTTTGACAACCATCATAGGGGATCCAATCTAAATATTTGACTGGAATAAATTCACACTACCTACATAGATAGAAATCCAAAGTTAGGGTTAATAATCGTTACCCTACTTAGGTAGTTGCTGTATGTGGCCGACCAAATTGCATAAGTAAGTACTTGACAAAGAACAAATAACCATTCCTATATAGGTTCAATTAGTACCTCGGTATACATGTAGAATAAAATAGACAGGTCGGTACCAAGGATGTTCATCCTTCTCCGGTTAAGAGTACAGGGTAAGGTTATATATGTAATTCTACTTAGTACACCAAATATTAGTTTGCAGCGATATATACTTGCATTCATCCAAACCTTCAATTTAAATACATTATCCCATGAGAACCCCAATAACCTATATACTTCAAGTGTATACCCTGAGTGATGTGCACTTGAAGTATAGAAAAGAGTGGAGTTCCCCCACACTCACCATTAAGGTTATTTGTTTTCCCTTGCCAGTTCCCTCGTTCTTCCCCCTCATAATTTTCCTCCCAGCTCCAACAACACGTATACCTTTTTAACCACCAACAAATACTCCGCTTTCCTCAATACATTCGAGCTTTAGTCGCCTGGGATTAATCTACCGGATAATTAAACACTATTGCCCAACTGTCTCCGCAGACGTTTTCACCCTAACCACCCTGCATGACGTCCACCAGACGGAAATAACCAGCTCCAATCCCAACCAGTATCCCACCCTGTCAACGATCTCATCGAGACAAATCGAAAATCTAGACCTCACTGAGAAAAGTAAACCCCCCGATCAATGTCCAAAACATAGCTTCCACCCCATTGACCAAAATCACCCTCAAAAATGATCTCCTTACCACTAATCACACCTCGCGACGTACGTCCTCTCCAGTATACCCTATGAGTCAACCCCTATACTAACAAATACTTGTATTAAAAAAACACACAGTCCCACGACCTCTGGTTCAGCTCCTCCCACCCTCACCGCACTTCCTCAACTCACCACCACCATCACCACCCGGACGCCCCGGGCCTCAACCCCCGACGCAATGGTTCTTCCGCCGGCGCCGGCGGTAGCGGCACAGCCCCAAATAACCTCCGCTCCTCGGCCTCCGCCGCGCCATTCATGCATAACCAAAGCGCGCAAACCCTCTCGACGCTCGTGCTCGAGGAACGGGCGCTCCGAGCCCGCAAGAACAATATTGCTTCGTTTGGGTGTTCGTGGATTCGGCCCGCGGGATGCGCGAAGACGATGCTGGGGATGAAGGAGGAGGAGGCGGAACGGGAGGAGGCGCTTGCGGCGGCGGATGCGGAGTTGGCTGCGGCGGCGGCGATTGGGGAGACGGGGATGGAGGATGAGGAGGGGGAAGGGGAGACGGGGATGGAGAGGGATTTGGATGATGAGATTCCGGATGCGGAGGGGGATGCGGAGGAAGAAGATGAAGAGGAGGATGAAGGGGGTGAAGGGGAGGAAGGGGAGGAAGGGGAGGAGGGGGAGGAGGGGGCCAGTGTGGATGGGCTTGTGGAGGAGGGGGAGGAAGGGGTTGATGAGGAGGAGGGGTATATGGAGAGGGATCTGGATGATGATATTCCCGAGGCGTTTGGGGATGATGACGACGATGATGATGGGTTGGAGGATTTTGATAACCAGCCGGATTTGGATGATGAGATTCCGAGCGCCGTGGAGGACATGAGTGAAGATGACGGTGAAGATGTGGAAAGCGAGCAGGAAGAAGACGATGATGAAGAGAACATGAGCCGTGATCTGGATGATGATATCCCCGAGGCAGACGATAATAGATCCCTCGGAGAAGAAGAAGATCAATGGCAACATACCGATACAGACGCCGAACTCGACGAGGACGAGGACGAGGACGAAGTTAGTTTCTCGCATGGCCCATTCAGCCAGAATCTCCGCGCCAGCACCGCTAGCAGCACACGCGGTCTACCGCCGCCGTTGCGCCCGCGTCAGCGAGAAACAGAAGCCCAGCGCCGGTTCCTGCAGCGGTGGAGCGGCGGCGGAGATGCTCTGGATACGAGCAGTATGTTGGTTGATGAGGAGGATCTGCGGGCTTCGATGGCGAGTCAGACTAGCCAGGCAAGCGAACGGAGCATGTATAGGCGTTTCCCGAGACGACGGACGGGGAGACCGAGGGACAGTTTTGAGTGAGGACTTTCTTTCTTGAGCTTTGTTCTCTGTGTCTTGTTTGGGGCTGGGTGTTGGGGTTTACTTGGAGTTTACTTGGAGTTTACTTGGAGTTTCGAGTGGTTATCGCATTGGTATGGCTTGCATGGCTATGGCGTTTCTCCATAGATATTAAATATTGGATTCGCATCATGAATTAGCTCTTAGATGATGTTATTAGATCAGGAATTGGAATGAATGATCGATCATTATACGTGCTTTCTACTTGTTGGAAGTGGTATGTATAAAATTGTATAGGTTACGTTTGTAGTTGCAACCCTATATGGAAACTAAGGTATGATATGAGCATATCGCAATGTGCTAGTCTAATAAGAGACGTATATTCAAAGCCAGAACACCATTTTACCTCCACTCCTCGTGCAATATATATACAGTACATTGTACAGCGAAGGGTAGGATAGGATAATTAGTGCCAGCCATCACAGCCAAAGACGACGGTTCGAACTCCGAATATGCACGTGTCAGGAAATGAAAAAAAAGCAAGACAAGACAAGACAAAGGCATGAGAAGACACGTCCGGGGGAAGCGCCAAGATTGAACAGCAAAAACCAACAACAAACACCAGGAGAACGCCAGAACCAGCATGGCATGCCCCCACCACGTGTAAGTCGTGAGTATTAGTCTAGGTTGTAGAACGGGGACTTCAAGTCGTGGAATGAGCGAGACGTCCACGGTAATCAAGTAATCCACACGTAGAAGAAGAGCAGGAACACGAAGAGGAAGAAGCCCACCCAGACCTTCCAGCCGACGCCCGTCCGTTCCGCCATACGGAGCATACGATTCATATTCCCCCGAATGCGCACCCGGGTATTCTCGAAGGAATCGTTCAGGTCTGTAATATGTGTGGTGTCGCGAATCTCATCTCCGATGGCAAGCGTGAGCTGGCTACTGTCAGCAACGGGCAAGTCCTGGGCCGAGAGGGAGAAGAACGTACGTCTTTGAGCATCTTGACCTTCGCGGTGATTCCTTCTACCTCTGAATCATTCTGCGATTCGAGATGGGAGAGAACGGCATCGGAGTAATGGCCTCTAGATAATGATGTTGACTGTGAGCAGTCGAAACGAGGTAATAAAGAGTGCGGAAGCCTGGTCTGCACTTACTTCGCATTCGGAGTAGCTGATCTGTACCCCCCCGGTGTGCTACCGTTCATAGGTCGCTCGCCTCCTGGGTATCCTCCATAACCATATCCACCGACATTGCCCGGGGATCTGCTGGCGGGTCGAGAGTCGCCACCGTAGGAATCGAAGAGGGAGGAACGGGGGTCGCGCTGGTGGAGATTTGAACGTGGAAATCTGCTGAGATAGTTAACTCCAGATCAACAAAGAGGATAGAGCGCATTGTAGGAAAAATGGGAGGAAGCGGTAGGGGTGTGGCATGATCGTACCGTGAAGCCATAATTGCGGCCGGAGAAGGAATTGGGGACAGACGGATGGATGTATGGAACAACTAATACAGATGACGGGTATTATTGCTCTAGATGAATGGCCATCAGGAGCTAATGGGCGCACATATCGAAAGAAATCACCAGGCTGGGAGGAAGAGTAAAGCTGTGGTTGCCCACTGTCAGTTAAATCATGTCGAAAGCTCGCCCGGATGCGTCTAGTATTTGCTTGCTGGCGGTTGGCAAGCAAACATACCCGCTGCCATTTAGGCGTATGTGCGCCGCCGGACTGAGCTGTGGCACGTGAAACGGACGATCTTGGCACTGATGATAGAAAGGATGGTTATTTTTATTTAATTATGATTTAAATATTTACCGACAGGAATAAAAGTGGTGGACTGAAATCTATACCATGGCCGAAAGTGGTGACTGTAGAGGGAGAGTAGCATGTCCTGGTAGAAAATAAGAAAATACAACTTGAGCCTCTAGTGAAGACCACTCAAAATTTATTGTTTTGCCCAAGTTAATGGGTTTATCACAGTATCAGATAACTTCGTCTGGTAGTAAAATAAAAGAAAATCCTCCCAATAAACCTGCGCCTGTCATTGAACACCCGATTCGCGCTCCTTAATATCCCTTGTGTTGTTCCCTAACTTTTGAATGGAGTCATTAGGTGCTTCGATCTAACCGCGAGGTGCAAAGTCCTCATCATCATCCTCCTCGTCGCTGTCCTCCATGGCGTCGGCCCTGAGCTTTTCATTAGCTTCCTGGAAGTCGATGTTTTTGCCACGTGTGCGTCGTCCACCGGCGATGATGTTTTCGGCGGAGATAGGCTCTAGGTTGTCTTCATCGTCGTCTTCGTCTGTTGGCGGGAAAAAATAACAGTCAGTTCACAGCTTTGGGGGAACCAAGACAGGGGTAGTGTTCAGCTTGTACCGTCTCCGACCTAGAATTTGAGGGAAGTTAGTGAGGTCAACCTCTATTGCAAGGAGCTGCAAGGAAGCTAAACGTACCAATTCCTCATCACTGTCACTATCTTCTTCTTCTTCCTCATCCATGCTCATATCCATAGGATCTTCGACAGCCTTGCCCTTGCCCTTGTCCAGAGCGGCAGCATCGGAAGTAGAGTCGTTGCTTCGGAAAGTGGCCTGGTCACCCATTGTGGAGAATGTAGCAGATTTGTCCGATTAAAGAGGGAGGGAGAGAATTTGGATGGATGAGGGAAAAAAGAAAAGGAGGAAACAAAACAAGAGTTGGTCCGAGGCTGCAAGGGCTAGGGTAGAGAGTCAAGTTTAAGTAGTTCTTGAAGAGAGTCGAAGCTCAGCTCGTTGTCGCAAGGGGAGAATCGCCTTTGACCTTTGATGGTGTTTGGTAAAGGTGATTGGCTGAGAGGGGCGGTCGATTAGAAGTGCTGCTCCCGTGACGGCGCTTGCCCTGTTGGGAGGCCATAACAAAACATGCTACCAGAAGGGGTCAAAAACAATCACTCAGGTAATAACTGACATAACTTGACGATGATAGAAGTAGTAAAATCAGTATTATCTAGCTAGACCTGTAGAGTCGCCGTTAGTTGGGTAGGTTGGATTATGTCGAACATTGTCCATGGATACTTTGAGGAAAATAAGGTGGATTAGTTTTGCAAGCTCGAGGATATCCTCATTGCTTCCTAGATACTTTGGGTGAGATTCTGACTAGGACGAATTGCTAGAGTTATGGGATGCTACAGTGGCCGATGACAAAAGGGAGTGCTCCTGATCTATCAGGCCTGAACCTGTCGGTTCGGCGGAAAGGATCACGACAGAAACAACAAACGGGGAGGATTCAGGAAGTTTTGGGCACAGTTGTGTCGGGCAATTAATTCAAGTGTGTAATTTAAGTGCAGAATGCGGAATATGCCTACTGTACTAAGTCGTAACCTGAGGTGCTTGTTGAGGCTACAATCTGGGAGTGAGACTTGATGAGGCTGTTTCTGCCTAAGATGATTAGGTATTAAAAGCTCCCTCAAGGCTAGATTTCCTCTGCGTTAGGATTCCGATTATTTGATTGAAGGAGGCGAAGATTTCATGCGTGCAATTTTCCGACAGCGACCCAGAGTAAGGGACCAAAGGACTACGGCTGCAGGGAAAGGAGAGTGTCAATAATATGATGTCCTCCACCAATACGCAGGCTACTCTGAAGCATCTCCAGCCCGAAAAGCAGTAACCATGGAACTCGTGGGGGCAACCAGTCCTGGTAATCACAACACTCTCCGCAGAGGAGGAAATAAAGGAGGTTCGGACAAAGAAGGGAGAAGAAATGGCTCCTGAGACTAGAATAGAAACATGACAATGAAAATTGATAGTCAATTATTCAATAATATTTGCCATTGGCAGAGAGAATCATGATTAAAACACCTTAATATAACGTAAATATTGCCACAACAAAGAAAGCAGGAGAAACATGAAATGGAAATGAAACTAAAATGCAAAAGAAAAAATTGTTACGATGGTCGGTTACGTCATCCATTGACCCCGCCAAAGGAAAAAAAAAATTACCTGTCATCATCATCGTTTTCTGCCCTTGCCGTCATCACCACTTTTTGCCCCCCTCCAGGTTGCAGCCTCTGTGCGCGGATTGTAGGAGAACAATGCAGTGTCTTCAAGTAGGATCGAGAGGACACGAGAGGCTTCTCGTTGAAACAACCAGAAGAAAGAGAACAGCCTAAAAATAATCCTAATGCCACAGTAATATGGTGGTCACCAATGGGGGGTCCAGAACAAGAGGGTCCTCCGGTGGTCGAAGGCGATCGAACCCGATGGATGCCCATCGAAGCTGTCGCTTGCTAGAAGCTTCGCTGGAGTCACATCTCACCGCCCACCAGTATATCAATCCTTTCTTTCGCACAATTCTCTAGTCCTCCTTCTCCAACCTAAATTAAATAAAATCTTTCTCTGTGGGCTCTAGTCTCCTGTCTCCTCTCTTCTAGAGACTTTTTATCAAACGCTTCTTCTCTCTCCCTCTTTCTCCCCCACCTTCACCTCTCCTCTTAACGAATTTCCTCTTTTTCACGAAACCCCTCACCTCACCTCACACACACACACACAATGGCTCCCGCCGTCGGTATTGATCTGGGTACCACCTACTCCTGCGTGGGTATCTTCCGTGATGACCGCATTGAAATCATCGCCAACGACCAGGGTAACCGAACCACCCCCTCGTTCGTCGCTTTCACCGACAGCGAGCGTCTCATCGGTGATGCCGCCAAGAACCAGGTCGCCATGAACCCTCACAACACCGTCTTCGATGCCAAGCGTCTGATCGGTCGTCGTTTCAACGATGCTGAGGTCCAGGCTGATATGAAGCACTGGCCCTTCAAGGTCATCGACAAGGGCACCAAGCCCATCATTGAGGTCGAGTTCAAGGGCGAGACCAAGCAGTTCACCCCCGAGGAAGTCTCCTCCATGGTCCTGATCAAGATGCGTGAGACCGCCGAGTCTTACCTTGGTGGCACCGTCAACAACGCCGTTATCACTGTCCCCGCCTACTTCAACGACTCTCAGCGTCAGGCCACCAAGGATGCTGGTCTCATTGCCGGTCTGAACGTTCTCCGTATCATCAACGAGCCCACCGCCGCTGCCATTGCCTACGGCCTCGACAAGAAGACTGAGGGTGAGCGTAACGTGCTCATCTTCGATCTGGGTGGTGGTACCTTCGATGTTTCCCTCCTGACCATTGAAGAAGGTATCTTCGAGGTCAAGGCCACCGCTGGTGACACTCACCTTGGTGGTGAGGACTTCGACAACCGTCTCGTCAACCACTTTGTTGCTGAATTCAAGCGTAAACACAAGAAAGGCAAGTGCTACCCTGTCGTTGTTTCATTCGTTTAACGTACTAACTGATATCAACAGATCTGACCTCCAACGCTCGCGCCCTCCGCCGTCTCCGCACTGCTTGCGAGCGTGCCAAGCGCACCCTTTCTTCCGCTGCTCAGACCTCCATTGAGATCGACTCTCTCTTCGAGGGTATTGACTTCTACACCTCCATCACCCGTGCCCGTTTCGAGGAACTCTGCCAGGACCTCTTCCGCTCCACCATGGACCCCGTTGAGCGTGTCCTCCGTGATGCCAAGATCGACAAGTCCTCCGTCCACGAGATCGTCCTGGTCGGTGGTTCCACCCGTATCCCCAAGATCCAGCGTCTCGTCTCCGACTTCTTCAACAAGGACCCCAACAAGTCCATCAACCCCGACGAGGCCGTTGCCTACGGTGCCGCCGTCCAGGCTGCTATCCTGTCCGGTGACACCTCTTCCAAGTCCACCAACGAGATCCTGCTGCTCGATGTCGCTCCTCTGTCCCTCGGTATCGAGACTGCTGGTGGTGTCATGACTGCTCTGATCAAGCGCAACACCACCATCCCCACCAAGAAGTCCGAGACTTTCTCCACCTACTCCGACAACCAGCCTGGTGTGCTGATCCAGGTCTTCGAGGGTGAGCGTGCTCGCACCAAGGACAACAACCTGCTCGGCAAGTTCGAACTTACCGGCATTCCCCCTGCCCCCCGTGGTGTTCCCCAGATTGAGGTCACCTTCGATCTTGATGCCAACGGTATCATGAACGTCTCCGCTGTCGAGAAGGGTACTGGAAAGACCAACAAGATCACCATTACCAACGACAAGGGCCGTCTCTCCAAGGAGGACATTGAGCAAATGTTGGCTGATGCCGAGAAGTACAAGGCTGAGGATGAGGCCGAGGCTGCCCGTATCCAGGCCAAGAACGGTCTCGAGTCCTACGCTTACTCTCTCAAGAACACCATCTCCGAGGGCAAGCTTACCATCTCCGACGAGGACAAGGAGAAGGTCACCACCAAGGTTGACGAGGTCATCAGCTGGCTCGACAACAACCAGACCGCCGAGAAGGACGAGTACGAGTCTCAGCAGAAGGAGCTTGAGAGGTATGTTTCCTTTTCGAACCAACTATCCGCACCAATTCAATAACTAACTTTGTTTCTTTCTAGTGTTGCCAACCCTATCATCTCTGCCGCTTACGGCGCCGCCGGCGGTGCTCCCCCCACTGGCGGCCCTGCCCCCGGTGCCACCCGCTCTGCTGACGAGGTTGAGGAGCGTGAGGAGCTCGACTAAACGTCTCGTCTCATCTGTTCTTCTTAAAAAACCTTTTTGCTTCTTCTATTCCCCCACAGGCAGCGTTCCACTAATGTCTTTGGATACGTTACCTGGTTTAATCTCATGTTTCTTTTACTTTTTTTTTTTCCTTTTGTTCTTTTTAACGAAATTATGGGGATTTTCTTTTTCTTTTTCTTTTCTTGTGCATGACAGCATAGATTCAAATATCAGGCTTTTGTTATCCTACACGAATGAGACTGCTCAATGTAAAGCAGAATGGGGGAAGAAAAAAAAACACAAAACAAGATTAAGACTAAAAGTTCCTTATGGACTGAATAAAATACTTTAAATAATTTTTTTTATCCACAGTAATAACACTTACCAAGCAGTTCTAGTAGTAAGTAGACTCATTCATCCGTCCCATTTACCACCTCACAAAAAATATACTTGCAGATTTAAGAAAGCTATCCTATGATACACCATTAAGATACAAAAAAACAAAAAAAAAACCAAATCCCTAGAAGATAGAAGCTTTTATAAGTCTATAACCCCTCAAACTCCCCATTCCACCACCTCCTCACCCTCCCAGCACCCATACTAACCACCTCCCCGACCCCAATCTCCTGGGCACGATCAGGGAATTTCTCCTGCTGCTCCCGACGAATCCGGAGCAAGGCGGCTGAGGACCCGATCGCGAATGCGAAGAGGGGGTCTGCGAATCTATATTCATCTTGCATTTAGCACTTAGGTCATGGTCCCCTTCGGATAGGAAGAGTTTATGTTTATATATTTTGGGGGTTGGGTTGGTTTGATTTGGTTTGTACCACTGTCTGGTGGAGGAGAACAGGAATGTAAAAAGGTTGGTTGTGTTGGGGTGGGGGACGTACTTGGATATTAAATATACAGGCATTGTTTCTTGGGGGGTTTTTTTTCTCTGCGATGGATTGTATCAGGGAGGGTGGACTTCTTGTAGATATTGATGTGGGGAATGGGTTATGTTTTTTTTTTTTTAGAATTGTTGTGGTGAAGAGGTATTTTGATTTCAAGCTGCAAAGGTATCTGAAATCGAGGTCGAATGAATATCACGTGATTATCGAGGTTGAACTCGAGATCATATTGCCTAGGTCTACAGAGTCCAATACGTTGAGACTTAGTACATTAATAATTAAGAGGAGTTGATTGTTTTTCCCTTCGATCCCAAATTCCAAGACGACCCGGCACCCGGAAGACTTAAAAAAAGAGCTATAAAAATCTTGTCTATCAAATACAAAGAAACGAAAAAAAGAAAAAGGTTCCACACCGTGCGCTATCATGGAAATTGGATGACCCTTGGAATCGAACAGAAAAAGGAAAAGGCGTGCTATTATAAAAATCCATGTATCATATAACCTGTGGCTTTTGGAGTGAATTTTTCTTTTATACGACCTGACCAAATGCAGGAATCAACGTCTGAGCCAGCCAGAAGCTGAAAACGAGCTTGGGACCAGTCATCAGCAGCTTAGGGGTCAGACCCTTGAAGAAGCTGCCGAAGCCCTCGTTCTTCATCATGTTGGAGACGATGCGGAAGCCCGACTCGGGGTTTTCGAAGTTGCGGTTCTGGATACGGGTCTTGATCACGTCGAGGGGAGCGGAGACGATCAGGGAGGCACTGGCACCACAGACGGAGGCAACGAAGTTCTGGCTCCATGTGGCCTTGTTGTAGTCCTTGAGTTCGTAGATGTATTCCTTGGCGAAAGCAGATCCACCGAAGAGCTGTCCCCCCAACGGAAATTAGTACTTATCATAAGATTTGGTGACGAGTTATGGAAGAGCATACCGCGAAAGATCCAGGGGCGTTACGAGCCGCAGTCCAGCCGGCGCCACGGTAAAGTCCCATACCCTCATCGGAGATAATCTTGAAGAGACCGCGACCACGGAAGGCCTCTGGGTTGGTTTGACGCTTGATCTTCAGGACATCGAGGGGAAGAAGAACGATTTCTCCAATACCGATCAAACTGGCACATCGTCAGCACACAATTCAGATACCAACTATCCTTCAAAAATACCAACCTTCCAGCAGTCGCGTGCATGATCGCCTTGCCACTACCCTTTCCGAAGGCAGCATCGAAATCGGCGCCGTGGTGCTTAGCCAGGTAGTCGCGAGCGAATGGTTGACCACCGTACTTGTAAATACGTTGAAGGACCTAATTGAGGTATTTGTTAGCCAATCGCAGACCCCCAGTCACTGCGCGCTTCCTGTACGTACTTTGTACCCGGCAGCATAGCCAAGACCAGGGAAAAGAGAGGTGAATTTGCGGCCAGCAGGCGCGTTGGCGTATTCCTTGAAAACAACCTGATACAGGCCGTCACGCGATGTGATCTATCGGGGTCAATGAGCGGATCCTTCAGCGCCGGGCAATTTGAGGAGAAAGCTTACTCGGGTCTGGTTGCTCATCAACCGCTTGGCAATGGTATCAACCTTCAGTTCCGGTTAGTATTATTTGCACTATGAGACAGTCGGTGAGTGCAATCGGGGGGGATGGATCGTACGGGATGGAAAACGAGAAGTTCCGCAATACCAGCGGTTCCTAATTGTACATGTTAGTCACAGGAAGACTTCGACATCGACGAGTGCGCGCGCAAACACACCGGAACCGAGCAGGCGAGCAGTCGCAGACTCTCTCTTGACGTCCTTGGACGCAGCGCCATGTTCAGCGTGAGCAACGGGAGACATTTTTTCTATTTTGTCGGGTGGAAAAAGTGGTACGATAACCGGTCTGATTTTTCGGGGAGGAAGAAGATGAAAAGAAAGAGAGGGAATTAAAATCAGCAGCCAGAAACAGAACCGACGCCCAAAGCAGAGCAATGATAATAATACCGCAGCAACGAAGAGGAGGAAAAAGACGCAAGCTCCGGGAAGGAAAGAGAAGTGAAGCAGGAAAGGAAGAGCGAAATCGCACCAGCAGCCAAATAATAATAATCAGATGGAATTCATCATTGGACCTTTTTTTTTTCATCTGCTCCGGCTCGGAACCGGAGTTGCGCTAGTCTACTTTGGGTCACCCGCTCGGGAGCCTTTTTGGAGTGCCTGATTAGATAATCCCGGCATTTTACTCAGGTAGGTAAGGTAGGTCTCATGAGAAATTCATCGATTCAGTTGACAGTACCATCAACGAAGTCTCTTTCTAGCGACAACATGATCCCTCTCAAGACAAGGGCCTTTATCCGCTATCGCTGGCAGCATTCGCAGGTCAAGAAACCCCTTCCGAGCTCCCCCTCAGGAAAAACAAAAGTCAAGACATGAGTTCGTTGATAGAGTTTCCATTTAAGCCATCGAAATAGTGGTGAAACATTCGCCAAGAAAGAAAGGGAAAAGAAAAAGCTATGAAGCAGATGCACAACTCCTCCGATAACGCCTGCGTACATGAAATCACCGCAAAGTCTGGCCTGCCCTTGGTCCCGTTTCAAGATCGATCAAGCTTATATCCGAAGCTGACAGCATCTTCAAAATGAGACTGTCTTGACGGCGAGGACAAATAGATCCATTGAAAGAACGGTGGTTCAGGTTTAAAAGTCGCCGAAGGTGTTCTCGCCGGAGTATCTAAACAGAAGACGTGTGTGTTAGTTTCTTTTTCTTTCACAATAACACCGGTATCTAGAGACATACGTGATGTACAAAAAGCCGTCTTCATCCTTGTGTTCTTCATAAATGCTGCTCATCAGGGCTGCGGTGGGTGGGAGCACCTCATCCACGAAGATGAAAATGGCCTTCTCGGGCGACAGCTTGATACGCTTGCGGATGACATAGACGAACTGGCCGACGGTAAGATCTGCAGGCACCAGATACTTCTTCTTGTCGATAGTGGCGATATCTGACTTTTCGACCTTTTCGCAGATCACCTGTTGATACGAAGTCGGAGTCAGCATCAAGAACAAGCGGTGAGCGGCCAAACACAGTTCCTCATGAAAAAAGCACAAGGGGAATATCGAAATATTATCAAATATACTGAGATAAACGTACTGGAATACGGTCGGCATATTTCTGGCGAATACGCTCGGCCTCTGCCTTGCGCTTCTCGAAGGGGTGCTCGTCCTTGAACTTGGAACGCATGGTGGAGAGATTAGGTAGCAATAATCGATAAGGAAGATAGGTTGGGGTTTAGGTGTTGTGGGCACGGGAAGGAAAGAAAGTGATGTTGCAACTAAAGTACCGACGCAGATGGATAACTGATAGATGGATAGTGGAAAGGTTGTGAGGGGATGGAAGATGTAAGAAGGCAGAGGGATGGGAAGCTGATGACAAAAGGGAGAGTTAAGCCCCGCGTCATGTTACCTGCTTTCCTTGGTGACGGGCCCTACAGGCGGGCTGATAAGGCTCCCAGGCCAAACTGCAGATCACGGGGTGGAGGCGGTGAAACAGCCCCCCACACGTGAGTCACGGTCACCTGTCCTGCTCAGCCAGCAGAATAAGACCAATCAGAACTGAGGCTGCTTGTCATTTCGCAGCCTGCAGTCACCGTTCGATGACGAGAAGTATCAAGTCGAGGTACCATGACAGGATGCCAGATCTTCACGAGGATACTATCGTTGGCGCAAAATGACGATAAGGAATTTTGGTGGTTGTAGCTCCGGCGAGGCCTCCACTTAGATCAGCGGCTAGACAAACCCCTGTTCCAGGCTTACGATGATGGTTCTATTTGCGAAGGGAAATCTAATTCCCTGAGGTCGATTCGGTCAGTTCAAGGCTCAGGCTCGTATAGATATCTAGATCTGAGTCACCTTGAGCCTCATTTCAGCCTGATCACTCTTCTACGGAGAAGGATATTGTGCAGATAATGCAAACATGGCAAACACGGCAACCTAGGCAAATAGTGCAAACACGTATCATACATCGGTACCTAGGTAGGTTTCACTTCAGCCTTCTGCCGGAGATTCAAGAGCCGTTGGTGGTCCCATACTCACCCGAATTGCCTCGCTTGCAAATATCATCTTTGCCGCTTGTGTTCTTTCCCAGGAGTGGATCCATTGAGAGGCGGCTCGTATCGTCTGAGCGACCACCTGATACTCACAGAACATCAGCCAATCCCTCACCTCGCCTGCAAAAATGGTTCTCTCCCAGCCATATAGTGCGCCTCTTCGCAGGTCCCTGCGCCAGGTTTCTTCTCGGACCTGTCGCACACCTAGCAACATTCAAAGTCCATTCCGCAGATACTTTTCGGAACAGCAAGCCCAGAAGAAGCCAGAGTCCTTCACCGTCTGGCGACCATATCTCCGACTATCAATTGGGATTCCGTTCATCGGAGCGCTCATATACTCAATGGTACGACCTCCATACCAACTTATGCCTTGTACATAGAGAGCTTCACATCTAACTAGTCTTCCTGTAGATGACCGGCGAAGTAACCGAACTCGACTCCCCGTCGATTGTCGAGCTCGACGAAACCCTCAAAAAACAATCGGGCATCAGCGAAACCTCCCCCATGCGCCTGCGAATGGAGAAATTAATCAAGGACCACCAGCAGAAGATTGTCGAGGAGCTGAGCCGCATAGACGGGAAACAATTCAAGGCGGACACCTGGTCCCGACCTAACGGGGGCGGCGGCATCTCCTGTGTCCTCCAGGACGGTAACGTCTTCGAGAAAGCCGGCGTCAACGTCTCAATCGTCTACGGCCAACTGCCCCGACCCGCCATCGAGAAGATGCGAGCAGACCACAAGTCCTTCGTCGGCGCCGACGTGGACTCCCTCGACTTCTTCGCCGCCGGCCTCTCCCTCGTCCTCCACCCCCACAACCCCCTGGCCCCAACCGTCCACCTGAACTACCGTTACTTCGAGACCTCCGACCCCAAGGATCCCATCAACGGCGACAAGAACTGGTGGTTCGGCGGCGGCACCGACCTAACCCCTTGCTACCTCTTCCCCGAAGACGCCAAACACTTCCACCAAACCATCAAGGACGCCTGCGATCGCCACGACGCAACCTACTACCCCAAATTCAAAGCCTGGTGCGACAAATACTTCTATCTCCCCCACCGCCGCGAATGCCGCGGCATCGGCGGCATCTTCTTCGACGACCTTGACGCCAGCTTCCTCGAGAGCTCCTCGACCTCCTCCCAGAACCCCCAGGAGACCCTCTTCTCCTTTGTCTCAGACGGCCTCGCCTCGTTTCTGCCTTCCTACGTGCCCATCGTCGAACGGCGCAAGGACATGCCCTTCACCCAGGCCCAGAAGGAGTGGCAGCAGCTACGGCGCGGCCGCTACGTTGAATTCAATCTCGTTTATGACCGTGGCACAAGCTTCGGCCTGCGAACCCCTAATGCCCGCATTGAGAGTATTCTCATGAGTCTGCCCCGCACAGCTTCGTGGGCATATATGGATCCCGTATCAGGGACGCGAACCGAGGCCTCGATCGAAGGTGACGAGGCAGCCAGCGAGGATAAGGCGGCCGAGAAGGACATGATGGATGTTTTGAAACATCCCAGACAATGGGTATAGGGAATGAATTCCCTTCTCAGAATATCCTGTATTTGTATTTATTTTTAATCCAAACCAAAAGTTTGATAAATGGTATATCATTGTATAAGATTACATTATGAACTTGACTTCATTTTATTCCGACGTAGAAAACATACGACTTAGTTCGACCGAGTAACAGACATTAGGATTCACGCTGAACATACATAGAATCAGTGTATGTACATGGTATGTGTGTATAATCAGAAACAAAACGAATCTATCCGCAATGATTGGTATCTGAATAGCCCGTACGCACAATAACGACGACTTTGGAGATTGTACAAAACCAAGGCAAGCATGAAAGAAAGGAGAGGACAAATCAAGTAACGCAGAGGGGTAGTAGTGATAATAGAATCAGAACCAGACATATACACGGAGGCAAAAATCAGACCCTCTATAAGAATTATATCCATATCTTCTTCTTTTTTCCTCTTCTCAGGAAAAAGTGAGAGTAAAAAAGGAAGAAAAGCGTGAGTAGGTATAAACAAAAGTCATCATCGACCAGCGACTGCACTTCTCTGCCTAGCTAGCCAGCCCTTCTGGGCATCCACTAGGTTAGGGCCATGACGGAATCTGGAGAGAGTGATATTGTTGTTGTTCTGGAGACGGCTCTGGAGCTCGTACCAGGAGGAGCTCACGAGGGCGAGTTCTCGAGACTGGGCTTCGATGACTCGCTGGAGTTCAAGCTGCGAAGGAAAAAAGGGTCCGTTAGCAGGAGGGAGAGATATGAGAGGAGTTTCGGTCCTTGGTGCGCGACGAAAGTAACGAGAACGAGAGCGACGATATTGAGAGCGATTCCAACGAGCCATTGGAGATATAAAACAGACTGCCGGCTTACCTCGCGTTCCTTGGGGATGCCATCTTCTGTGTTTTCTTCTTCGAGGTTCGTGATTCGCTCCTGGAGGAGTTTGATGTGTTCATTTTGCTGGTGGATATACTATACAATGCAAAGAACACAAAGTTCAGAGGCTCAAAGGTTAGTTTCGATAGTCAAAGAACCTCGAGGAGAAACTTGGATGCGGAATTTGCGGGGGAAAGAATCGGCAGTGATTGGAGAGGTTGGGGGGGTCTCTTGGGCTTTTTCTTTGCTGCATGATCTTGACCTCCTACATTGACAGTCGCCAAACGCACGATCCTTGAGCAAATCAAGGCGCCGTCGTCGTCGTAGTTTTGGGGTGGGTTTGACTTTGGGCAGACTAGGTTGGCTAGCCAGGGGTTTTTCACAACTGACCTCTGCTCGCTTCGCTAACCTCTCTAGGTTCTTCTCAATCTGCTCAGCGACTTGTTTGATAAGTTCCACGACAGTCTTCTGAGACGCAGTGGAGGTGTCACCGCTTTCTTGTGCGGTAAGCTCAGCAAGTAACCGCTTCATCTCCTCGGCAGCTTCTTGGTCTTCCTCGCGGAGCTCGGCTTGTTTCTTCTCGAGCATCTCCCGGAGATCATCCCGTTCAGCGCATGCAACCCTGACCAACACCTGGCTCGATTCCAGTTCAGCCTGAAGATTAGAGATCTTATGCATGGCATCTTCCAACTCCTCGCGGGCATTGGCCACTTCCGTCGTGCTGTTTTCCTTGACCTCTTTGATAATGTCGGCTTTCTCCTTACTTGTAAGGGCCACTGGAGAGTCATGAATATATGGGTGATGCATTGAAGGTCTGTTGAAGAAGTAAAACTCACCCTCGGCTAATGCGTCTTCAAGCGTCTTCCGGCTCGTATCAAGACTATCCTGGACTTCGGCAAGCTTTTTAAGGGAGGTTGTGTATTGTTCGTATAACTTCCAGTATTCGTCCCTGAATGTCAATACATTAGCGCTGTTGCTGCTACAGGGCGAATATTCCGACTGGCGCTCATACCCTTGTGTAGAATTAGCTTGAGTGAGGTTCAGGGCTTCGTTGAACGCTTCGGAGAAATTGTCAAGTTGAGAAGACACCTGCGAGTTGGTTTTAGCAAAGTAGCGATATTGAGAGAGATTGGCATGTAGGGGAGGCCATACAGAGGCGGGTGGATGATTAAGTGACTCGTCCTCTTTTCTCAGATCTTCGGTCTCAGATTTTCTGGTATCAAAGGTCAGTTCCGAGTCCGACATAGATTCAAAGGATGGATCCCACAAGTTGGATTCCCCGACACCAAGAGCTTCGAAATCCTTCTGCAAATTTCCTTGGATTTTTGGTGTCGTGGTACCAGGAGTAAAAGACGGGCTTCCAGGTGAGCCTTCATATTCGCGGATTCGCTCTCTTAGCTCGCTGATCAGCGCGTCATCCCGTTCGCGTTGCTCTTCAGCGTTGCTGAGACGCTCCGTCAAGGCGTGGTTATTGAATTCGAGTTGTTTCTTCAGGTTCTGGATCTCGCTACACTCTTGTTCAATACGTGGCAAGATCCTCCTGTACTCCTCAAGTTCGACTTCGCGCTCCGATGACCATTTTTGCTGCGCGTCAGCATCCTTCAATTGCTGTTGAAGGTCACTGATCTGGTTCCTGAGGGACTGGTTCTCCTTCTCGAAGTCCTGGCTCGCCTGAAGCTTCTGGCGGTACTTCTCTGCAGCGTTCGCTTTGCGAGAGAGCTGGTCCCGATCTGTTCTCAGCTCGTCAAAGTCATCTTGCAGTTTCTGGTAGCGCTCATTCTTGACACGGAGGGATTCTAAGGTCATTCGCAGGCCGTCGATTTCATCCTGAGTTACGGCCAGCCGCGCCTCCTGAGACGCGATAATATCCTCTTGCTGACGGGATTTTGACTCCAGGACCTTGGCGCTGAACCCCAGATCCCCCTTTCCAGATTTCAAGCTTATCAATCGATCCTCCGTCGTGGCTAGACGATTCTGCAGGGTGTCGTTGTTCTCTTGAAGACGCACCATTCGAGTATGCATGTCATCAATCTGCTTTTGCATTTCGGTCTTTTCGCGAGTGAGCCGATGGCAGTCCGCAAGCAGATTCCCCATTCGCTCTTCAAACTTCAGCTCTGGGTCGACCGTGGTGACTGGGACCTCTCGGTCGTCGATAACCTCATCCTCAGTGTCATCGGGCGCGAGTTCGCCATCTTGGGCCTCTTGGATAATGTTTTTGAGACCTTCTTGTGCCGGAATACTCAATTTCTGGACTGCCTCCACGTAGGTCTGCGCCTTGGGGGATCGGATGGCGGCGATTAGGAGAAGTTTGAGTAGCTTGTTGGCTTCTTTGACGGAGTTCTTTTCAGCAAACAGCTCCAGATTGGGATCGGGATCCAGCCCAGAAGGGAACCCATCAGGATGTTGTCGAATATAGTTGACCAGGAATTTATGAATATGTTTCAGATTCTGCCACTTAGACAGCCAGTGATCGGAAGACTTAAGCTGAGGAAGCTCGTCGAGAAAGTACTCCCCATCAATGTCTTGTAAGATTTCCCAGATAAGCGTTCCATCGGACAATTGATCCGTCGTCCGAATATGCTTTCCCAGCTCGAAACTGTTGACCCATTCCAACAGGACCTGGGTAACGGCATGTTGCGATGCCATGTTGGGCGACGCGGCGGTGACGGCGGGGGTGGGAGGAGGAAGGGAGGAGGGAGGAACGCTTCGATTCGAGGGATGTTCAGGAGTCAAGTAGGAGAAGATCGGGGGAAGGCGAGAATAAGCGCATCCCTCAGCAGTGTGAGGGACCGATCAGGGCCGAGTCAGCGGGTGGTTTCTAAATCCCCACGCAACTTCTTTCGTGAATATGGAGCGAGGGCCTTGGTACGCTATAGGCTGGAGGAGCAGTTGTTAGTTGGGGTTTAGTTTCGCTTCGAAGGCCACGAGGGATCTGCGTCTTGTCCAACAACCAACTGGCCTCGGTTTCACACTCAATCGTTGTTCATAAGAAACATTCATAACAGATCTGATCATCTAGGTATTTATATTTCGGTTCACCAGCCCATAACATATTTCTTTATTCGGGAAAAAAAAAGACAATGTGCCTTACAGTCGACAAAGAACGGTCAAAGAATAATGGTTTGTTTGCGACGTCTGAACAATGAGACCCGGCAATATCCTTCAAGGAATCAAAAAACAATCAATCAAATCCATATACAAAATAAAAGTCCCTAAACTCCTGCCATTATCCATTCATAATAGTATCATCGGAAAACCCCGGTTTCTTTTTGCCATAGCACCAAGTGAGCCGGGAGGAGCGAGGCATCCCTTTACTAAAAACAGCCGGCTGGTCATGAGTTTACTGAGTAGAAACAGTCTGGTCCTTCTCGATATTCGGTTTGTACAACTCAGACTGTACAGAAATCTGCTGGATAGCCTCCTCTGGAGCTTCGGCGGAGAATCCTCTAGAGGGGAGGTTAATGGCTGCCGAGGATAGAACAAAAGAAGAAACAAAGGCTTACTTTATCAACACTAGAGAGGAAGAAAATGACATTAGCAAGATGTGATTAAACAAAAAACTTGGATGGTTTGGATACTACTTACGGGTATACTCATGAGTGATGATTCCACCCTAGGGAAAGCGGTTAGTATCTATCATGGTTATATATACAAGATGCAACCAGGAGCATCAACACACAGCATCTCGGATAGAATCTTTAGCCTGCTCGATGACTGAATCCGGGGTATCTTTTGGATAAGTGACAAGAATTGAGCTAGCGAGGGCCAGTTGGAGTAGGCCAAGAATGGCACCGGCGGAAAGCAGCTTCATGCTGGGGACTATAGACTCCTGATGAGTAGATTTATATGCCAGTAATGGACTAGACGGATGGATGTGTGTCTGGAAGACTGTAAGTCTAGAGATGTAAGATGTATAGGGTATCCAAGAACGAGGAAATCATGCCATCGTGGCCTGGGAGTAATTCATGAGTATCAACCGGAAGGAGGATGACGGCATGCGACAGTGCTGAGTCAGCAGCTGGTCACGCTCCTCGGCGCTTTCCTTAAATTGTAGCCAGAACAATAGTCGGCACCTCAACTCAATCAACTCCACCTCATTCTTATTCAACCGGTCCTTCTCCCCCAAACTCTCCTCCTCTTTTCTCTCACCCCCACTTCTCATCATCAATCTATCGCCTTCTTCGCTGTCTTTGTCTTTGCTCTACTCCTTTCCCCGTCTCCTCGTCGAATTCCATCGCCTGTCCTCGCATTGGCCTGTCAACTCTAATTCCGTAGCCCCTCCCCATCTCTGACAGACCGGCATATCCTCATCAACCTCCTCGTACCGTTTGGGTTCCTTTGCTAGTCGTTCTCTATTGGAAGGATCAGTCAGAATAGGATATCTGATGCGGTAGCTTGTCACGGGATTGGTGGATTGTCGCGGGCTCTTTTCTTTTTCGCGTTTTTCAGGTTTGGCACAGGATTGGCGCCTACAGCCTCTTGTTGTTGTCTCGAATTGGACCAAGATAGCTAGCAAGCATTCTACAAGTTCGGAAACTCTTTTCCATCTCTTGACTTACAGGAGACTGTTACTTTTCTTTTGTTGGGAACGCACAAAGGACGGGGGAATAAGCAACAATATAACAATAAACTCCAAGGAAAGCAATTGAGAGGAGAAGGGGGGAAAAAAAAGAGAGAAAGAAAAAAGCGCACAAAAGGGAAGGACAAGGGAAACACTGGCAAAAAAAAATAATATCTTAAGAGTGTTCTTTGTCTCTTTATCAGCTTCATCCCAAATCATTCCTCTACCTCTTTCCCTGCCGTCCACCTGTGTATTTTTGCCATCATGTCATCTGGACTGGCCTCTGATGAAGTCGCCGAGGACTACAAGAATTCCTTGGAAGATCTAACCACCAATGACAGGTTTCAGATCAGCAATTTGACCGTCATCGCGAAGGAGAATACGGAACATGCGATGGCCATCTCTCGAGTACTGGAGAATCATATTCGAACAGTAGGTGGCATTTCCAGTTCCTATTGTTGTTTGTTATACCTGTGTCTTGTAGTTTGGATGAATGTGTTCTAATCGCTCCTATGTAGACGCCGCCGCCTCAGAAGCTGCCTGCTCTATATGTAGTCGACTCTATCGTGAAGAATGTAGGGACTCCTTACACTCTTTTTCTTGGTCGCAACATGTACCAAACTTTCATGAACGCCTACACATTGGTCGATTCACAGACCAGACGGAAGCTAGATGAGATGCTGAAGACATGGAAAGAGCCCGTTCCTGGCTCCTTGGACACACGGCCTGTCTTCCCTCCAGATATTACTCGAAGTATCGAGAGTGCCCTAATCAAGGCCAGAACCGCAGCCCTTCAACAGCAGCAGGCGAGAGGGCCGCCGGATATCCTCGGTCGCGGCCGAGTCGGCACGCCCCCGGGCTGGACCAACAGTCCTACACCTCCACAGAATGCAGCTCGTTATCCGCCCGCTGCGAACCAGGTGCCTCCGCAAAACCAGCGGAATGGACGAGGTAATGGGTACCCGCCAATGGTAAGACCCTATATGTCGATTTCCAGTATCTATCTAGATGTTTAATATCTGACGCTGCTTACAGGGTGAGACGATGCCTGTTCGCTCCACCCCAACACCTCAGGCACAAGAGGTTGATCTGTCCGCCCTGAATCGGGACATAGAAGTCCTTATTGCTACTGCCCGCAATGATTTCGCCAACAATCCTTTAGACCCGTCCGTACAACAGCGATTGAAAGCTCTTCTAGATCTACAGGGAATCATGCAACGACAAGAGCTCACTCAAGAGCAGCTGAAACTTGTTCGCGACCAGGTTTCAGCACTTGCCCCCAAGCCAGCTATACCAGCTGTACCCCAGCCTGCTCCACCGATTACATCTGCCCCATCGATGGCTACACCACCGGTTGCCCAATCATTCTCGCAGCCCCTTCAACAGCTCCTCAATCCAGGTACTTTAGCGGAACTTATCAAAGCAACAGCTGCGCGCCAGCAGCCTACCCCTCCACCGCAAGTTCAGAACATCCTGCAGCAAATACCAATTCAGAGTAGCACTCCGCATATCCCTGCTGCAGCAACAGCGGAAAATCCGCTTATCGCGGCTCTCAGAGCGAAGGGACTCTTGCCTGCCGCCTCTGCTCCCCCGATGCCTTCTGCAGGCGCCCCTAATCTAAATTCTGCCTTTCCATTGATCGTGCCCGGTCAGGTGCGGTATACGCCTCCCGTAGCAACTCCTCAAATATCTGCGGAAGTGCAAACAACCGTTCAAATGAACACAGCGTCCATTAAAATGTAAGTTTGTGTGCACTTCCCCTATAGCCATGCTGGATTTCTCACACTCGCTATGACTTGTAGACCCCGAAGTATGTTGATCGCCAATCTCTATGAAGCAAGGTCAAATCGGTGCGGAACATGTGGTCGCCGATTCTTCGCTACGGAGGAAGGAAAGGAAAAGAAAGCTCGCCATTTAGACTGGCATTTTCGAACCAATCAACGAATGGCAGACGCTGCCAAGCGGGCTCAAAACCGCAGTTGGTATGTCGATGAGCGTGTAAGTAGCCCGTATCGTTCGGTTTAAACCCCTCCGGAAACTAACTTTGGGATAGGACTGGATCAAGTCCCGCGAGGTGGGCGATGATCAGATTATTGCAGAGACAGAAGCTACCGGTGACAATGCTGGTGGCGCTGAAGGGTCGTCCAAGAAAGGTCCAGCAAAGCAATGGATCCGTGCTCCAAACGATGCTACATTACGGAACACTCCTTGTCCAATCTGCCAAGAAAAGTTTGAATCGACATGGTCTGAAGATGTACAGGATTGGATCTGGCTGGATGCAGTCAAAGTGGGCAGCCGCGTGTACCATGCCAGTTGTTACGCTGAAGTGACAAAGGATGGGCCAACGTCCGCCCGTCGAGATACATCTTCAGGACGAACAGGGACCCCGGACTCGGTGTTAGGCAAGCGCAAGGCCGATGTGAGACTCTATCCCAACCCCTTCTCCGCTTTTAAAGCAATTAGGGGCATGCTAACAGTGAGTCAGGGTACCGACTCTCCGGGGCAAAATGTACGGGTCAAACTCGAACAAATGTGACAGGAGTGCGATCGTGGATAAGATAAAACCCCCACGCCCCTCCCTCCTGCGCTCACTACTACTAGTGCTTCTGTGTTGTTACCTTTATCTCTGCTATTTTCCGGGCTAGGATTGCATTTTCCGGGCTAGTATTGCATTTAGGCTGATTTTGCATGGGGGACGGCGATGTCCCCTCACTGGGCGTTGATAGTGATTCCCTTGAGTATAGCATTTGAGCAAAACAATGTATATAGACTAGAATCATACGGCGGTGTAATTGAGTCTGAACAGACAAGACTTGCTTTTTTCTCTTATCCTTATTTTTATCTGATAGAACCGGGTATTGAGGGGTGGATGAATTGGTGACGTCGGAAAATGAATTACGACCCGCAATTCAACACGGGGGATGCTCCGTCCTGCTATTGATTAGCCATTCCAACGCATAAATAAGACTGGATTCCTTCTACTTCATTGCTCTCAGACTTCATTTCCATCGCGCTCACCTTCACCTTAATCATATAGACTTCTATCTATAACCCCTCCACCATGGCCCCATACAACATCCGGTGGGGTATTATGGGTTCGTCTACCCCTCCCCCTCTTTATCTATACAACCCCAGCTTCCAAAGGTTGTAGAGAAAATGCCCAAAACTAACATAATATCCTCAAATCAAATACAGCCACCGGCTGGATCGCAGAGAGTAAACTTCCCCCTTCCCCCCTACCATCCCAATTCGTTCTATATTAACAAAGCACCAGTCTTCACCCGCGATCTCCTCCTTGATCCCACCCTCCGCTCCGCCTCCGACATCTCCCACACCGTCGTCGCCGTCTCCTCATCCTCATCCAAGGCGCGTGCCGAGAAATTCATCACCGAATTAGGCATCCCGGCCCCCTGCGCCGCCTACGGATCGTACGCGGAGCTCGTTGCAGACCCCAACGTCGATGTCATCTACGTCGCAACCCCGCACTCGCACCACTTCCAGAATGTCATGCTCTGTCTGGGAGCCGGCAAGAATGTCCTCTGCGAGAAGGCATTCACGGTGAATGCCGCGCAGACGCGCATCCTGTGCGAAACAGCCAAGGCTAAGAATCTGTTTCTCATGGAGGCTGTGTGGACGCGCTACTTCCCGCTGTCGATTGAGGTGAGGGAGCTGATTCAGAAGGGGGCCATTGGCGAGGTGCTGCGCGTTACGGCGGATACGAGCTTTGGGAATGATGTGGAGGAGAAGTTTGGGACGAGTCATCGGATGGTGAATAAGGATTTGGCGGGGGGTGCGTTGCTGGATAGTAAGTTTTTCCTGTTGCCCTTTGTGTGTGTTTTTGTCCTTATCCGATAAAGAGTAAGAGGGGGGAGGGAGGCTGATATGGCGAAACAGTCGGAATCTACTCCCTAACTTGGATCTTCCAAACCCTTTACCACACCCTGCCCAAGGAGCAGAGGAAACCTCCCTCCAGGATCTCCGGCCATATGACCTCCTATCATCTCACCGGAGCCGACGAGGCCACCTCTGTCCTCCTTACTTTCCCGACAACTACACCCTCGAACCTACCCAACCCCGGTGAATCCCAGGCCGTCGCCTTATCGCATCTCCGGGTGTCGACTGACCCAGATGAGATCAACACCGCCCGTCCTGCGATCCGCATCCAGGGCACCAAGGGTGAAATTCAGGTCGATGGGCCTGCATACCAGCCTTCTAAGTACCGTCTTATTCCCTCGAAGGGCCTGGGCGAGGTCCAGGAGAAGTCGTTTACTTTACCAGCGGATGGGCGGGGGATGTACTGGGAGGCGGATGAGGTGGCGAGGTGTTTACGGGATGGGAAGTTGGAGAGTGAGGGGATGGACTGGGAGGAGAGTATTGTGATTATGGAGGTGATGGATGAAGTTAGACGGCAGAATGGATTGACTTATCCCGAGAAGATTGAGTCAACTGTTTATCCTACTGAGCTGTAGATGTCTGCGCATCTAGGATTTGGGGGTATTCCATGAGATACTAGTGAGATCCTGTCACTAAGGTGTTGAACAAATGAACTTAATTGCCATCTACTCGGGATATTTGGTACATTCCGAAGAATGACCTACTATTATACATAGCATTGCGTTAAGGTAGTCTCCCGGAAAGGTGTCTATATACTGACATCCGAAAGACAAGGTCTATTCCCAACAATCATTTTCCCTCCCAGACCATCGCAGAGGGAATTGGAAGACAAAAAAAGAAAAACCAAATACATTTCTCCATTAGATTCTGACATAGTGTCGCCTTCCTCCCTGGAAGAAGCAAGGGATCACCATGTTCCACGAATATTTATACCCCTAACAAAGAAATAGGAAAAAAAGCTCAACTTTTTAGTTCTTCTTCTCGAAGACACCCAGGAGGCTCTTCCATACTTGGCCAGGCTCCTGGCTGGCGTCAATACCCTTCCAGATGCCGGTCTTCTTGTAGTATTCGCAGACGGGAGCAGTCTGGGCGTGGTATGTCCCGAGACGCTTGGTCAGTGTGTCGGCATTGTCATCAGAGCGCTGGATGAGGGGCTCTCCGGTGATATCGTCCTTCATGGACTCCTTGGGGGGGTTGAAGATCTTGTGGTAAGAACGTCCGGAAGCAGGGTGGACCAGACGTCCGGTGATACGGGCAACCAACAGAGCATCGTCGATCTCCAGCTCAATGGCATGCTGGAGCTTCTGCTGACGAGCAGCAAGCATGTCATCCAGACGCTCAGCCTGAGCAACAGTACGAGGGAAGCCATCCAGAATGAAACTAAAATAACAAGCCAGCTCCGTTAGTTTCTCACAGTGCTTCAATCACATGTAAACCAGACAAGGGAAAGGGATGCGCACCCGTTCTTGCACTCTACATTGTTCTCCAGCTCGCTCTTGATCATGTTGACCATGATCTCATCACTAACTAGGCCACCCTGGTCCATGATCTTCTTGGCTTCCTTTCCGAGCTCGGTCTTTTTGGCGACTTGGGAGCGCAGCATGTCGCCGGTGGCCTAACACATTGGTTGATCCGACATTAATATTTCTCCCAAAATCGCCAGTCGGATAGCTTGAATCCTTACCAAGTGGCACACGCAGTACTTGTCCTTAATCCGAGGGGCCTGGGTGCCCTTGCCTGGTTTCGAAGGTTAGTTGACTAATTCCGATTCCGGAATAACGCGAGTCTATTATATAGTATGGGAAAAAATTGTTGTCGGCAAGGACAGAAAAGAAAAAAGACATACCAGCACCAGGAGGTCCCATAAGGATCAGGCGCATATGCTCTCCAACAGACTTCGGCTTGGACTCATTGCTGAAGCGGGCTTCCAATTCCTCAATGCGAGCCTCGAGCTTTCCGATTGTGTTCTTCAGACCGGCGACGGTCTCGTCTGTGATGGGAGCCATTGGAACGGAAGGAAAGGGGGGTTGGTAACTCGTCGAAGGAGATCTTCGGGATAGAGAGGGCGAGGGTCGGGAATAAGGATGAGAGGAGAGGGTGAATGCAGGCTGAGGCGCAAGAAGACGGGGAAAGGGAAAGAACTGGATGATGGGGTGAAAAGAGAACCACCGGAGCGGAGTATCGCACCCGCTTCTCCGAGGCTTGATTTGTTGCCGGGATTCGCGACGAGCTCGGGACGAAATATTCGAATGCGATTTGAGAAAATAAAAGGGCCCGCAGCATCTGCCTGTCAATCTCAATATTAGTATTGATTAATTTCCAGGCCGATTGTAGTCCCCTCGCCGTAACATGGCCCCGGAAGTACAGTTGTCCTTGGTGCCTCAGGCCGCCAGGCATCAGTTGCCGTCCATGCCTTCCAGTGGCTCGGTCAACGTACACCAGCCACACTGCAGTGGCTCAAGCAAGAGCTCCAAAGACCAACAACAGCTCAGGTTCATCTCCATCCATCGTCATCTCCCACCTCTCCCCCCATCTCCCCAACTTCCATCGCTCTCCTTCCACTCGCCGCTTTCCCTCGTTCTATTCACTTTCTCCTCCTCCTCCTTTTTCGTCTACCCCCCTCTCGCCAAATCTGCTGTCCTTCTAGCTGCCTCTCAACATGCCTGCCACCACGGCGGACACCCTTTCCCTCGTCACGCGAACCGTCACGGTTGCCCCATTGGTACTTCTCTCTGTCGCAGATCATTATGGACGCTCAGCCAAGGGAACCCGGAAGCGAGTAGTCGGTGTGCTACTAGGCGAAAACTCCGGTCAGAATGTTCGGGTATCAAACAGCTTTGCGGGTATGCAGCTTTCCTGAATCCGATTATTAAACATGCTCTCCCCAAGAGATTTCTCCGGTCCTCAGACTAATGTGTTACTCTTTAGTCCCCTTCGAAGAAGATGAGAAGGATCCTTCCGTGTGGTTCTTAGATCACAACTTTGTCGAGTCGATGAGAGACATGTTCAAGAAGATCAATGCTCGCGAGAAGCTGATCGGATGGTATCACTCGGGTCCAAAGCTGCGAGCGTCGGATCTCGAGATCAACGAACTATTCAAACGATACACACCTAATCCGCTACTGGTCATTGTAGATGTCCAGCCTAAGGAAGTTGGCGTTCCTACTGATGCCTACTTTGCCGTTGACGAGATCAAAGACGTAAGTACTTTTTTACTTATAAGGCCAATACAGCAAAGGGTTCCAAGCTTACAATATAAATTTCTCTCAGGATGGAACTACCACATCCAGAACCTTCGTCCACACCCCTTCCATAATCGAAGCCGAAGAAGCGGAGGAAATTGGAGTAGAACACCTTCTCCGAGACATCAGGGACGTTGCTGTCGGAACGCTGTCCACCCGCATCACCTCACAGCTACAGTCCCTGCAGGGCCTGCATCTCCGCCTGCGCGATATCGGCCAGTACCTTCAGAAAGTCCTCGACCACGAGCTCCCCGTCAACCATGCCATTCTCGGTAACCTCCAGGACGTCTTCAACCTGCTTCCCAACCTCTCAACCCCCGCAGCAACGCCGCACCTCAGCGGATCTGAACAACCAACGGAGAATAATGAGTTGGCCCGCGCCATGAGCACAAAGACCAATGATCAATTAATGGCCATCTACCTGAGTAGCCTGGTTCGTGCCATTACCGCCTTCCACGACCTGATCGAGAACAAGATCCAGAACCGACAACAGCAGGAAGAGAACGAGCAGAAGAGGGAGCAGGAGGCCAACGCCGCTAAGAATGAGAAGGAGGCTGTGAAGAAGGGAAGTGGGGCTACAAATGGGGAACAGAAGGAGGACCAGGAAGCATCTAAGGATAAGGGTAAGAAAAAGAGTCAATGAACGGATTAGACCT
Source organism: Aspergillus panamensis (assembly GCA_027569225.1). Taxonomy (NCBI): domain Eukaryota; kingdom Fungi; phylum Ascomycota; class Eurotiomycetes; order Eurotiales; family Aspergillaceae; genus Aspergillus; species Aspergillus panamensis. Next base: position 375,467 of record JAPDER010000007.1, read on the forward strand.
TTCTTTTCTTTCTCAATCAATGTGATACGATTATCTAGAGTCCAATCTGTCAGTGCCCCATATCTAAATGTATAATATGGTAATATTTCCCTCCCACGTTGCTGAATCACTAACTCTATCAATTCATCCACGAGTCGTGTTGTGGAGAATAAAGCAATACCGCTTCTTAACTAGTATACATTTGTTTAGCCCTGCGATACATCTATAAAATCAATCAAACGGCTGATGTATCCACTAGCATCCACGTAATGATCATCAGACTTCTGCACCATGATAGAATCTCCAGTTTAAATTTAAAAGCTTACCATTCATTTATCTCTATTAGAACCAGTTGGTCGAGGTTGGAACAGTATTCCCTACCTGATATGTGTATAAAGCAGAAGTGAGGAGACCGCGAGGCACACCCTGTCTAAGGAAACACAGTCTCCATGAGACGAGCTTATTTTGAATTGCCGGGTGATATACATCATCCAAAGCGAATCCAACCCCAGCTCGGTCCGCTCAGCTGGGGGACTACTCCATACGTACTTGGAAACGTGTCGCCCATTGCTTCCGGGTAGTATACAAAGGAGATTCTCATCCTAACGAAGCAACGAAGGGATATGCCGCACTTCCTGTGAAGAAGACCGGATAGAGTACCTCCTTCCCAGGAGTATCATTCATAACCTACCTGCGGCTTCAATTAGCATCTCTATAAAGATAAGCATATTGAAATCGGCCCACTTACCCAGCAGCAAATGCCTTCTTCCTAGGTCGTATTAGAATAGGGACAAACAACTGCCTATCTAGCTTTTTACAACCAGAGATAATAACCTCTATAAGGAGCCAAAAGCTTAACAAAGAAGGAAGTAAATCACCCGGCACACAACCCAGCCAGCTCCCCCGCACGAATACTAATTACAGTTCGCCCCTCCCCAACAAGCCCCGGACAAACCGCAGCTAGCAAGGAAGCAAGAATATGCTTACAGGCGGGTGGTGACACTTTGGTCGAAGCACGGGTCAACGTACCCCCAAACGAATACGCTTGGTTAACTCTGTGATGTGCTTCATCAGGAGTTCTTCCCAGTGTTGTTGCTACTACCTCCACTACCTCCGAAGAGGCGGAAGCAGAAGCAGAAGCAACAGCAGGATGCGGTGACGGGAATGGAGATTGTGGCGGTAACTCCGGGCCTACGTCGCGGAATGCAGCGAGGGTGAAACTAGGACAAGTACAGTTCCAGGCTTGGAGACGGACTTCGTAGCCCTTTTGATGGTGGTATTCTCCCGAGATGAACGAGGGAGAAGCGGTCAGTGCGGATGTTGAGGTGGAGGTGGAGGTGAGGGTGGATGCGGATAGGACGAAGAAGAGGTCCTCTCTTGGTGGTGGTAGGAGTGATAAATTTTCTGATGGTGCTGGGGATGATGTTTCCTGTTGGTGCTGGGTTGGCGATTCGGGTACATTGCTGCAGTGTTCCTGGTCTCGGCCGCGGACCAAGGGTCGGACGAAACCTCTATCCAGGAGGTCAAGGGCGAGGAGTAGTTCGTTTGGGAATATGCAGTGAAGCGTTAGCATCAATGGTTTTAACTGGGCCAGGTTGGAAGCGCGAAATGCAGAGGCCGGTGGTAGTTGATGTTGTGCAGCTGCAGTGGCATCGTCGGCTGCTGGTTGTATTGTGGTACAAGCATCCGAGATTTGGGAGATTAAGCGGTCAATAAGGTGTACAGTAGATGGTAGTTGGTTGGAATTCGAATCATTCGAACCGCCCATTGTCTGTGAGGGTTCTGGTTGTGTTACCATCCGAAGGGAAATGTGGTGGTTCTTGAGTCAAGAGTGTTTGAGCCAAGTTTCCGAGGCACTACACAAATTCAGCGGCGCATTCATAATATGTCGCTATATTGTATTTTCTTGACAAAGGGCTTTTATATCATACAAAAATCTCATAACTACGCCATTAAATAAAACAACAAAAGATAATTACCGCGCCAAATCGTATGGGGAAATCTCTCATACCCAATCAAGTGCCTGGGTATATAAAAAACCTGCACCACAAGTCCACAAGGAAAACAGCGAACCGACCAAACCGGGGTGGGACTTACCTAGGCAATAAAATTATCCCCGCGCAAATCTCATACCTTAGTTCAACCTCGTGCGTATCCCTGGTGACCGTAGTCGCCCGCTTGTCTAATCATCACTCCCTGTCGACTTAGAGGTGCCGGTGGTCGGGTTCTTTTCTAAACATCTCAAGTCGTACCCTAGCGTCCGGGTAACTTTATTTTTTTGCTCCTCCTTTTCCTACCGTTTCTTTTTAGGTACCAGCGACATCTTGACCTCGCCCTCGAAAACCTCACCAGTCCCTGTAGATACAAGGGTAATCCGAATTGTTGCAGAACTCTGAGAAGGCCCTTCTGATGGCTTACTCATATCCAGGGCAAGGCCGTAGTCGTTCTGTGAATCCGAGGATATCTCAACGTTCGACTCTAGACTCGGAGATGAGCTTGGGCTTCGTGGAATAGGTGATATATTGTCTGCTTGTTTTCTGGTGCCTTTTCCACAAGGCAATCGACGATAAGCAAGTATATAGTCATGGGAGTCAGGCTCTTTCATTGAAAAAACCCGATTCCACGTTAGCCCATCAGCCACTTTACTATCGTTTATAATAGCCCACATATTAGCAGAGTTTTTGACCGCACTGTAGTAATGGCCGCTATTTGTTGATTGACCCCTATGGAAGATCATCCCATAGAGCTCGTAGCGAGCACCACCCGAACCTTCGCTGTGTAAGTGGTCTGGGAGGATCAGCTTTTCCTCCACCTCAAGTGCAGTCTTCACCTTCACACCATTCTTAAACCTATTCACCTGGACGAAAAGAACCTCCGGAAGGGCGGTGATCTTCTCTCGAAGAGAATGTTCGGTCTGTCTTTTGCACGTCTTACATTCCCGGGAAAGGGACGAGTCTTGCAGGGTGTTCACGATTGTTTCGTTGACTGGGTAATAGTATCGTTTATTCACTGTGGGGAACGAGGCAACAAGGAAGGATTGGTAGTCCGTTGGAAGAAGTGATTCAGTACCACATTGTGGACAACGAAGAGATTTTCTAAGTCCGATCTGGAAGAGTTTCGACAAGTCTGGGAAGCTGCGATAATTAGTGGGAGAGGACGCAAAAAGGTAGGGCAAGGAACGACAAACATACCCGAGAGATTGCGCATCTCGATCAAAACACTCGAGGAATATTTCCATGAACTCTCGGACATCTTGTTGCTCTCTCAAATTGAATCGCCCCCTCTGCGCAATTCCGAAACGGTGCCATAACCAGCTCATGGAGGTTTCATGAGATGCCCCATCGGAACCCCCAAACCAGTAGGCGCTAATGAGACGGTCAAGAGCACAAACCAAGTTTGAATTATTCTTTTCGCACTTGTGTCTATTCCCATGGCTATAATCGATCCAGTTCAGGACAAGCGGAGTGTGGAGGAGCAATGAGATGACGGCGTTCCTGTAGCAAAAGTTACCAAAATTTTTGAAACCCAAAGTGCGAGTTTGTCCGGTATAATTCGAGGCCCAAGCAGTCGATGGGATCGTCTTCTGTCGTACGGAGAGTCAGTGGGAATCATAACAATGTCAAAACGCATTGCTACATACTCGGTCAAAATTGATCAGACTTCTTAAGTTTGTATCAAACAATCTCGAAGGTTTTGTGAAGCCGGGTGCTTCTGGGTTGTGTAGAACAGCCAGGCCGGCAAAGAATAAGAAAAAAAATACGTAGAAAATGACTAGAAAGGCGCCTGAATCCATCTTGGAGTCGAAGATTTATGGCAGGTCGAAGTCGAGGGACGGGGTTTCTGTTCATGAGTAAAAGTCGCCTCGGTCTTTGGTGGTGACTTTTATGCCAATGTAGGCTTTTAAGAATCTCAATAAAATTTCTCTCATTTTGGAATCAAATATCTTGATGAACTGGCATGAAAGAGACAACAATATTGCCTCCTAAGGTGGGGATGCTCTCTGAGATGGGGTTTTTCTTTGTTTTGTGGGATTTATCAAAACCAGTCCTGCGTAACGTGCGTTTGGGCTTGAATGAGATTTGAAAGGTGAAAAGAAAAGGTGAATAAAGAGATGACATTACAAAGAGAGAAAAATCCTTTTAGAAATTTGTTGTCTCCTTACTGGAAGGCATATTTGTCTATAATGAGTCTAAGTCTTGATAACCAAGGATGTGAACTGGATCTAAAATAATGCAGTTCCTAATTACTAGGTGAATTATGGCATAGATAGTCCTATCTTATTATTCTATGATTCAATATCTCTAATGAATCTTTGTTATTATTATTTAACTGGGGATGAAAGGTAATCTAATTAAAATTGACTTCCATTTTTGTGGAATTGATAAAAAAACAAATCAAGATAATCTCTGTTTCTTCAATATTACCATGATCCATGGGCACTTGCAGAGGCCTGGGCTGTATAAATAGTATTAATTAGTAACTTGAGCCATTCCCAAGCAATTCTAAGCATCGCGTCTATAACATTTTGCTTCCAGAGGGCATATAATTTTATAGTTGCCAGAAAATGCTCGGAATAAAAACCTACTTTCCACCTCATACTATATTCAACAGCCATATATTTACTCATCATCATAAGAATAAAATTGACGGGCAGGGAAAATGCAATCTTAATGTCAGCAAGCCTCCACCCCCCAAAACCTCGGTTACCTGCAATTAATCTCGGTGCCCGCTCAGATCGAGTGGGGTTTTAATGAGATTCTGGCCGGAGAATTTTGGGACCAGTGGTTACAGACGCTGGATCTGATACACACGGACCTCAAGGAATGAACGCTGGTCCAACACGGGAAGTTTCGAGCAAATTAGACGCGGGATCTGAGTCAAGTTGTCGGATTGTGGATTGATCTAGGATCCATTTCATCTATCGTAAGTTCCTAACACGGTATATCCGCAGAGCCGGCATCAGTGGCGCTGGGAATACGCCCCCGTCATAGGATCAAATAACGGCCAGGTGGTTGACTAGGATCTTATTCGTCTGTCGATTAAATTTACTATGTAATCCACTAGTGATTTTATTTATTTGTTCTGTTATTTTTCTTTCAAGGTGGCTGAAAGGTCGAGGTCAATATGGACATTGGAAGCATGTCGCGAGATGTAGAGGAGGAAGTAGTAATCAAGCCGCCTTATTGTTATTACTGGGCGTTATGTTATACCCATGGATTCAGGCTTGTCTATCATTATTCCACTTGAAACTCCCCTCAAGTCTAGACCAAGTTCTTTGACCCTCACCTTTCATGAACCAGTTCTTGACAGATTCTTGAACTTATTTATTGTTAATTTGCAATTATTATGAGGGACACCACGTCCCCATTTATTTGCCATGAGAGATTAATTAGGTAATCACTGTTGTGATAATTTCCTTGTTTTCCCCACACAGATCCAAAATTCTTGTTTCAGCTTGTTGGGTGTGGAGCAGAGTTAATGTTACCAGCTGCCACTCAAGTCCCTAGCCATGCTTTGTGACTCGGTGCTCCGTAAACCCCTCCGTCCGTTCGGCCAGCCATGTTAATTTATTCTTATGAGGATTCAATTTTAATCACCATCCCCATTCCACCGGTGTTGCATCTGGCGCCCGCCATGGTGGTCGGTCTGATGTGGGCCCGCCCAAATCTCGGATCAGGTTGCTCGAGGACCTCTTCCTGGGTAATATTACTGTGGCCCAGGAGAACTTTCCACCTTCGTATTTGAAGGCTGGAAATTTTATCCTGGGTCCCCATGTGAATGGAAGCAAAGTCTATAGGATTTTAAGCAGGTCAGTGCCGTGGAATCATGTGGGAAATAATGCTGTTGAATTTGAGCCTAAGGATGAGATGCTTGCACGACCATGCAGGGTTGTGCGCAATTGAATTAAGCGAGAACAAGAGGAGGGATTCCGCCTTTTGAGATCTCTGTTTATTATTGGATTGATACTGGGCAAATTTTGGCTGTTCCTTCTTATCATGAAATAGTGCACATGATTGAGTTGGGTGTAGAGCGATCACTTTTGTGATTTACAATAATCTGCTCTCGTCCTCGAAAACATTCAACAGGTCGCTTTCAAACAGCTGACGATTTAGATTTTAAAACTCGAAGCGGACGTTGACCTTGGCGTAGTAGAAAACATATCAGATGGAAGATGGCAAACCCCCAAGTGAATCATGTTTGCTTTTTTTTTCCTTATTTGTGGCGCCTGCATGTTTTTTTGTATTACTTTCCTCTCCTCAGTTTCTGCACCATCAACCGAACACACAAAACAATAGAAAGCTGGAAATATAGGAATAAAACATATCAAGCGTTGATCACTTCTGTTGAGGCATTGCAGGTGACTGACAGCTGGGTTCATTTCGCGGAATCCATGGAATTACTGAAACTCCACCTCCCATCACGACCCCTCTCGGCCAACCGCGTAAGCCGTTCTTCCCTTCTTGAGGAACTGTCTAACAGTGAGTTGATTAGTGTAAGCACATGGAGACTTCCTCGAGCAACTCTGTTCCTCGAATCCTTCAGCTGAAGCTTCGATCATTGGCAGCCATCCTCATGATATAGATTCACGGAGGAGTTCAGTATGTTTGCTTTTCCCATACCCCAAGGACTATTAATAATATAAAATTATCCCTAACTCCACGAAGCTTCCTAACTAGTCCAATGTACTTGAACATTCTAGGCCCTAGTTAACCCGACGATCTACCCAAGTTGGGCATTGAATTGTTGACCGTTTTCTCCATAGCCACAGGGCCACTTTTTTGCCCTCTCAGCTTTGCCACGAAATGAGGATCTCAGACCGTTTCACCTTGTGCGCAGGGGATCCCTCTCTTGGACTGCCCTCTATTTTCCCATACTGGAAGGCCATTGACCCATAGTAAACAGACTCCACCAATGAGGTATCCTCCCTCGCAGACCGCGTGTTCGCACTTGAGACTTTGCCATGATTGTTGAGTCAATTCCCGCCTAGACAGGATGATCCCAGTCTACCATGAGCGCAGGTTCAGCCGAAGTGCTAAGTAGATTACCCAGCGGTCCACCCCGCAGAGAGAACAAATAATTTTGATTCTAGAGGAGGGACCATTACATCATCTTCATCAGTAGGTAGGTAAGAGCGGCAGGCAGAGCCCCCAAGGCTATCATCCACCCATACCTCGATGAGTTGGAAATTAATCCCCTCGGTTTGAATGAGGATTGTGCCGGCACTACTAATCACCATCATTGGAGTTGAGAGAGGAAAGACACCAAGCCCTACCCGGTATGTACAGCAATCAATGGTGACACGGACAATAAAACTGATCTTGGTGTGGGGTGCTCACTTGTCGGACATTTTCTCGGTGACGATCATTGCGTGCCGGGAATAGATAAAGCGACGGGATCCCTACTAGACCCGCTTTGGCTGACCCAATCGTGTCTTGTCCAACCATCCAAGAGCCACCTGAAACCCCGACTCAATGTTAATGGCGCTGAGAACAGGAGGGAGAGATCTATCTCCTTCCTAATAAGGTTATGTAGTGTCTCTCTGGCCTCATTATTATTGATGATTCTCCATTACATCCCCAGCCAATGGCCGGACCTGCCAAACTCCAGCGACAGGATCTGTTGTGACTTGCATCCGCATAAACGACTCAACTCCTCCATTTTCGACAAAACAAAGCTTCGCGTAGTAAACTCTACAGTATATCGTGTACCCCATACTTCAACAATGACAGGGGATTTTCAACTGCTTTTCCAACATGAAGAGAGCCAGGAAATATCCGAGATGATTTATCCTTGCCTATACTTGTCATACTAACAAACCACGACTTCAAGCGCTGTTTTCTTTTCTTTACCCTAGCTCATTAGACAGATAACTAGCAGCTCTTCAAGTATGGATATCGAGACCATCCAATTTCATGCAATACAATGCATACATCCCGGTCACTCTTACCCGCCGTATGAATTTACCATATGCAGCAGAAGCGAACACATGTTCTAGGCCCACCACACCCCTCCTCATAACCCACCGCCATTTTAAGTAATTACTACTTCAATCGTATACTGAAGATTGAGCCATGTCATATAACCGGTCTTCTCGATAAACAAATAAAAAGGCCATGATGAGATCAGGCCTGGCCTGGAGAGGTAATCATAATTCCTTCCCCTACTACTTATATCGCTTGAAAACTCCCGATTGATACATCTATTTACGAGGGCTCGGGAGGATGACTATACCCAGACAGGGAAATGAAATACACCTATTAGATCTCTACTAGGTAGATCTTACCAGTGAGTTCAAATGATAGCGATGTAGATGGAATTTCGACAAAGCAGAAAAGACACACAAAAAGATCCTCTTTTTTCTTTTTTTTTGTTTTCGCCCAAGCCGAGGCAAGCCAATCTGATGTATCTGGCGGTGACCGGTATACTTCCAGCCGCGCTCAGCTTTCAAGTAGGTCTACCGCCTGACTGCACACTGGACAGTTTGAGTCTGCTGCCGACATCATCTGTGTCACTCCAGAACAATCTGGTGGTTGTGGCTTTCATTCTCGCAAACCATGGTTGGGGAGTCGGCGAACTCCTAGGGTCTTGTGGACTTTGTGACTGGTTGTGTGTGTGCATGGGTGCATATTAATTAATATAAAATATATTACCATATAATAACAATATATTGGCTAATTTACGGCTGGTGTCCTTTTTTTGGGCGATTTTTATTGCATGTTTTGATCATACATCAAAGCTTGAATCCATGGGACGAAGTCAAGGGATTCCGTCTGGTTGGATTACCTAGGAATGACTTTAATATGGTTCCGTATTTTCTTGGAGAGTTTGATTGAGTTCCTGAGTGTGAGCCAGGGATTGATCAAGGTCAAGAACTCAATTATTTCATAAGTTAGGTAGAAACCTAATGGCAGTTGAGGGGATGTGGTTCTTACGCTGTGACAGTGATGTATAATGCTCTTATTATAATGTCTTATCACAGGTGAGGATAGAGGACCAAAATCCCTTGCACAGAGTCATGTGCCCATGAGGCAACAACTCGCTAGCAAGAGAAAGTCTTGGCGCCTGCGCAGCTTTGATTCAAGCCTCGCACTCTCTGACAACCTACGCGTTTGCCATGTCACTTGAATAATGGAACGGGCCAAGCTGGCGTTGGGCCACCCCACTTGGGCTGTCATGGCCGGGATTAGACAGCCAATGAGAAGATACCAGATGGGGTTAGGTTCCTCCACCGCCTCACAGGCAGTCGGAAAATTAGTTTAAGGCAAGCCACCGTTTGACTTGACCCCACTCGTCCCTAGGTAATCTTGCAGGCTTGCAGCTGGGCGGGAAACCTACCCCCTTGTTTCCCTCCCGCCGGCCCCGTCGTTCGAAAGGCAAACCATAGCAAAATTGCAACTCCGCACAGGTGTTGAGTTGGAAATTGTGATGTGACAGTGTCTTACTATTCGGTTGTCTCTCGGAGTATAGGGAACATTAAAAATTAGTCAGGAAGGAACAAGAATAACTAGAAGAAAAGAAAATATCAAAGTACAAAAGAGTTCGTGAGATACCCTGGAGGGAGGTCTTGAATTGAGGTATAAACAAAACTTTAAAGCATGTTCAAAGAGCACTCTAAGGTCGAGACCCTTGGTCTTTGTACAGGGGATGGAAGGTGCATGATTTTAGAGGCCAGATGTCAATCTTCACAATTGATTCAAACCAGCCGTTGTGACCCCATAATGTCTCTGGAGCCCGGGCAAGCGCACATCAAGCGAAAGAGACGCGTCTTTGGCGGCAATAATCTCCATCTTTTAGCGAGTCTGGATCCAGGAGTCTCTTGGTACTGCCCATTGCGGTTCCAGGCCGAGAGATCAACCGTCTCCAATTTAAACAGGGAAGTTTTTGTCGAAGTCTAGTCTAGCCCAGTCCCAAGGATCACGAAATCTTACTCATCACTGAGATAGCTTGTCCTTGGATGTGGTAGTCGGAACGTGGGTAATTAAACTCCTAGAAAAACTTAAGAGACAAATGAAAGAAAATAAAAATAAAAAATAATAGGAGAGGCTGGAGCAGTGGAGAGCAACTCAACGGCCAAGCGATTAACAAGAAGAGAAAATGATGAGCTAAAACTGAGCCGAAATGATCAAGGCTCAGGCAAGGGAAGATCAGACTACCATTCGGACAAACCAAACGATCTCGAGACAATGCACTTGTCGCGATGATTGGTGCAGTGATCGGCCGGATACCCTCCAGCCGTGTATGACAAGACGGAAAATGGAGCAGTCCTCGTTCCCTTGCAGACTTCAAGTTATGCTCTGCATCTGTCTGTTGAGTGGTCATCAGAGAGAACTCACTTCACGTAAATAGATAAACAAATAAAGCTCTGTCGTCAGCCTGGGGCAGTACAAATAATGTTGTTTATCTTGAGTAAAGTAGTTATTAGTCTTCATGCAAAAGGACCAGCATTACAGCAAGAATCTCGATCATGATTCGACCAAGAAATATGCAAACTAACACAGGAAAGGTAAGATGCCAGGCGATTCGGAGAATTTCGACAGAAATAGTGTAGTGAAAGCGTGTGATTTACCAGGGGGCCAAAAGAATAATAATAATAATAGTAATAACAGAAATAATAACAGTAATAATAACAATAATACCAGCAATAATAATAATCACAATCATAAATGAGAGGAGGTGAGAGGAGAAGGGGAGGATGAAGCTTCACAATTGTTTAATTTTATTATTTTATATTAAGGGAACAAGTTTCAAGACTCGGGAACCTGGACGAAGCTCCACCTTCAACAGCCATACCAAAAGCTCGGTTTGGCGCCTTGTCAAGGAACCCCGATTGACAACAACAACAACAACAACAATAGCAAGACGAGAAATGAGGGTGGATGCATCACTTCCTTGGATTAAATGATATAGCAATAGAGCGTGTGCTTCTAGGATTTTGAAAGAGGGGGGTGCGGCCCTCTTCATGAGACTGTGAGGCAGTTGTGACAACATTTTAATTTAAAATTGTTCGATTTTACCTGGTTTTGGCCATCTTAATTTTGATGGCAGAGACAGATGGGTCAGAGACTCAGATCTCGAGTTCTGCAGAGCATCCTCATATTTAAAGACCCCACCCCGTTCAAGAGGAGAGAACCTTGGGAACATTCAACCCTGGTTTTTTTTACCCTAGATAGATATTGTTGTTTTTCTGACGGCTTCGACCTTGATAAGGTCGGTCAAGTCAGACAGACATGAGGTGCAGAAAGTTGGACGAGGCGAACGGTTGCTAAAAAAGACCCCGGATCCCAGTTAGCGTCTAGCTAGAGGATTACCTAGGACGATACCTGCCGTTCAAGGCTTGGGGTTCGTTCGTCGTTGACAGATCCATCGTCATGGTCTGGGAGACTGGGACTAATTGGCTGGAGGATCCCACGGCCGTTGGAACTCGGGAATCTAAATTAATTGAGGAGGGACCAACCAAGACAGGAAAAAGGAAGGGTCTCGGAAGATAGGTTGAGGACAGCCAACCAACGGAATAATATATTATATGAGAATAATAATATTAATATAACAATTAAGAAAAATAAATAATAACATCAGAATTATAGCCCAACTTCTTTGATGCGGCCGAAAGTTCTTCACACACCTCGCGGAGGTACTTGGTAATAATAAGCACTTTGCTTCTCTCGTCTTTCTTTCCCGTGTCGATGGTTTAGAGTCGTCCCAGATAGCCATAAGAATTATTATTCCTCTTCTTCTGGAGAAACCCCGTGTACGGATTTGACGCCGCTGTTGTTACGCATCCTCCCCATAATTTCCTATTTTTGCCCTCTGGTTGGGGCTACGAGGACCAAGTCCACAATTTGCTTTAGTATGAAAATTGGTCTCCACAAGGAGGAACCATGTTCTTCTCTTGTTGTCCTTTTTTTTTTGCCCCTTCCTTTCGCTTCCCTCACTTTTCTGTCCTGTATTACGAAAATAAGAATAATAATAAAACTGATGGTTAATGTTCCTCCCTAACCACCGGGTCGTCTACCGGGGTTCCCGGTGACAGGAATACCAGGAAACCGTTTTCCCAAAGTCATATTTTCTTATACTTTTTTTTAAAAAAAAAAAAATCCAAGTAAACGCTGTTTACTTCATACTACTAGGTACTCTGTTTTAACTGACCCCTCTGCAGGGCTTACTTAGCGCTCAATTGCTTTAGACCATTTTTCTGTTACCATCGTCACTATAGTAGTCGTTGGTTCCCAAGCTCCTAGGAGTATACTAAATCCCTAAATTCCCTATTTTATATCCGTTGCTGCAGGCAATCTCACACAACGGAGGATGCCTAGTGCTGAGATCTATCATACAGTAGGAAACTTAACATGGGGCAGCTGGGATGATGCAGAAACGTCCCCCGATTTGCCCCATCGCTCTGTGACAAGATCCCGCCCCAAAGACCTTGAGAGTTGATATTATTGACTCTTATTATTATTGCTGGTTTTACCAGCAGACAAAACTTGGGCTCGAACGTTCGAGGGAGGGTATGACCGCCAGTGAGAGACCCTCTTTCTCTCCATTCAAGTATAGTTAGTACCTGAGAGTGGGACCAAATTTTGATAATTATCGTTAATATTGTTATTATTAGTATTGGCTTTGGGTTTTTTATTTTCTTTTTTGATGTTTTTCTCATCATTTTTGCCTTCAACACTTCTTCCTGAAATAATTTTCAAGGATTGACTCTCGCATGCATCTCGAAAGAAAGTATTATCTTGAAGATGGAAAGGCCAGAATAAGAAATCTAATAGACTTTTGGAGTTCAGATCTGGGTAATTTTATTAAATTAATTTTCATCCTCAATAATATATGAAAAACAAAAATAATTTTAAAAATAATAATAATAATACTTGTAAGGAAAATAACAATAATAATAATAATAATAATAATTCCTTAATATTAAAACGGTTTCTCGAACCCACTGGCCCTGGTCTCGTCTCTCTAGCCTCTTTCCCACCCCCATCGCTGGTCTCTTACTGCAGAGCTTCTCATTTGCTATTCACCTCTGCTAGATCAGCTGTCATTAGGTGCCGATGATCTCTTCTTATGCATCTAAAGACTGTTTCATGTCTTTAGTCGTCGGCTTTTCCTCCATCCTTTCGACTTCCTTTTTCTTCTCGTCTCCCTCCCACCTTTCATCCTTCGGTACTCTTCTTGATTAGTTACTTCCCTACTTACGACGACTTCTTCATCCTTGTGACTACCTTTCTTGGTTGGTACTTGGGTTTCTCTTAGATCCTTTTATTTCTTTTGTACTTCATTCTTTCTACTCATACATATCCTTCCCATCCTCTTGGGCAAACTTGCTTTGGCAATCTCGATCTCGATATAGCATTTTGGCCTCTTCCGCCATCGAAAACGTTTTGATTGATTGACGGCTAGCTTGACACGATCCCACGCCTCGGCAGGGCAATCTCACATACGCCTTCACCCCCAATACCTGAGCGTAGTTCAGATACACCTAACATCGCTTTACCGCTCATTCTCAAGGACTAAAGAAAGAAACCCTTCCCCATCAGGGTTTCTTGAAGTATTGGTATTTCTACCTCTTGGGTGGTCCTTTGCCTGATTTGTATGAAATATTTATTGCCATTCTCTACGTGGTCCCGTTTCATTTCGTTTTCGTGACCATTCAGGATACTTCTGCCCATAGCAACATACAGAACTCCCATCGGGCATCCAAAAACGAAAAGGCCATTCACTTCTTCGTTTCCTTTCCTTTTCCCATCTGGCATACGCTATTTTAATCACGAATTATCTAAAAAAGGAATCTTCCGCTGTGAATCCGCGCATATGATTGCGTTACAAAACCGTCCTATCCTACCTCCCGCCAAAGTGGATATCTCACTACTCCTAAAGCCCCAAGATGAGGAAGAGGCTGTCCCCATGATCACTTCATCGACTTTCACATCGGCTCCGACAATGCACGTCCCATTGCCTCCAGTGGCACCGCTTGCGACCCAACCACCATTGCCACAGGTGCATTCAGGACCCCCGCTTACCGCCAAGGCTCCCCCTCCAGCGTCTGTCCCAACAAAGCGTCTTCAGCCAGCTCACACTGCAGAATCTCCAGCTAAGAAGCAGTCAAAGTGGTCTCCCGATGAGGATGCTTTGATCATAGAGCTACGTGGCAGCGGGATGAAGTGGGAAGATATCAGCAAGCGACTCCCTGGACGAAGCGCTATCAGTTGCCGACTTCATTATCAAAACTACCTGGAGCGCAGAAGCGAGTGGGATGAGGACAAGAAAAATAAACTCGCTAGGCTTTATGAAAGGTATGTATCTTGATCTAGAACAAATAGTCGTGGATGAACGGAAATTATGTTCCAAACTTTAAAGTTGTTTTTGCTGACTATTGCGGATTACAGATTCAAAGCAGAGATGTGGTCAAAGGTGGCAGAAGAAATGGCCATTCCATGGAGGGCTGCAGAGGCTATGCATTGGCAATTAGGAGAGCAAGAAATGGCACGTCGAGCGGGCGTAGTCCCATTCTCACTATCAAGTTCAGCTATCGATCCACCAGCTCCGAGAGCGCGCAGAGCAAGTACATCGTTGTCTCGACCAAGAAAAGGATCAGCATCCCGTACGATTCATCCTCCTCCACAGCTCCCCTCCGTCGAAGAGCTTACTGCAGGAGTCCCTGCATTTGTACCCCCTCCTCCTGTTTTCCCAACTCCACGAGATCCCTATCGAATTGGACGACCTCTCAGCTTTGCAGGAACACATGGTGCCCCTCTAGGGCCCGGTCTTAATCTGCCCCCTCGAACTCTCCCTTAAGCGGTACAAGAGATGATATCTATGACCTCTTCATTTTCATTTTTCCTTTCGCGTTGTTACGAATTGCATAGCGCTGGTCGGTGGTATACCTTGATTCACGGGGAGGAACTCTCATAAAGTATGTTCTTTATCTGCCCCCCGAGAAAGAAGAAAGGGGAAGGCTTCTATTTGATTTTTTTTATCATGATATGGGAAAACAATTTGACTTCCGAGGCTGGATCTCGAAGTCAAAATGCTCCAGTCATATATGTTATGATGTTTCTTGATCTACTCGTGTCGCAATCGCCCACCAGTTATCTTTTTCATATCCCGATTCCAAAACGAGGCCACCCGCCTTGACAATGTCTCGCTCCAATTCTCCACCCTCATAAAGGTGGTAATACCGATGAAAGACCTTGGTTTGGTCATCGGGCACGTTTCCGGACGAGGGGCCCTTCATGACCCAGGGAACCATTCTGTCCTGTTCATCGCCCTTATCCCAGCCTCTACGGCTGTCCTTCTGCTCCAGGGCCCAGACATAAATGAGAACTTTACCTCCTGGCACATCTCCGGAGGTGGGCTTCAATGTGCGCAGAATCTCGCCAACGGCCTGGATCCTTCGGTCTGGAGTAGAGAGATGGTGAATAACGGCTATTGATATGGCGAAGTCGAAGAAGGAATCGGGATGTGGCAGATGGAGGATATCTGCTACGATTGTCGAATGTGGTTGGTGTTTGACCGCAATTCGGGCAAGATTCTCGGATCTATCATGGTCAATCTTGGGTATATAAAGATTTATGACGACGTGATATTGCATGAAGACCGGGAAAAAATGAAAAAAAAAAAAAAAAAAAACAATGTAAATAGAGATGACGGGGTGGAAACATTCTCATGAAACAGACATATTTAAGCAATGTAAAAAAAAATTAAACAAAAAATGAGGAAATAAAAGTAAAAAAACGTACCTATCTGAAGCAATGATATAGACATCTTTATTTACACCCAGGTTCTTGCCATTGCCACATCCTACATCTAACCCCACGGATCCGGGTGTCAATTCTGCCATGAAACGTCCCACAATTGGCCATGGCTGTCAATGTTAGCCTAGAGTTCATCCGTAGCACAGGGTAGTACATGGCTAAGTTTACCTTGTACCGAGTCGAGGAAAAATGGCTCGCGATCTGCTGGTATACTTCATGGACATTTTTCTCCTCATATGCTTCTTGTTCTTCGGCTGTCCGAAGGGGGGTCTGTGAAGCCATTTTCGTCTGTGCTTATTGATTCATAAACTATAAAAGTCTTCTCCGCCTACTGGATATATCAATCAATAATCCAGACTTGAAATAGCACCTCTATAGACTGGGAATCTCCTTCATACCAAAGCTTGAAAAAAAAAAAGGGTGAGGGGGAAAATGAGGCTCACCTGATTGAAGCTGGGTTGGAGTTGTGCTTAGGAGAGTTGTGGGTGACAATACCATACAATTACTAGCACTGTCCGCATGTACGTATTGTTCATTTCTCTCTCTGAGAACAATGACACAATTGTACTTAGGGAATAAAGTGAGGACAAATTAAAGTTGAAGGATCGGGCAAAAATCCGAGTCCCTTTTGTCTTGACTCTTTGACCATGCGGTTCGGAAATTTTCTGAATCAGCAAGCTCACTGGCACTTCCTACAACACTGGGTAAATCTACCACGAATTACAGTATGATACAGCGACAGTGCTGAAAACACTGCATGGTGATTGGCCAAATTTAAATGACCTGACTAATGTCCCACGTGCTGATTCGCCTTATCGTCAACTCACCCCGCCAGGAGAACTGTTTATCAACGCTGGCATCCCACCTTCTTCAACTTTTTTATATGCATTTCAAGGCGAGAGGAGTCAATTCGCGTTGAAGGCGAGCCATACAGAGATACATATGTGAGTATCACGATCCTGGTAAAATATTGGCACATAAATCAGGATTGGGGAGCATCAACGCTGTCAATAATTCTTCTCAAGTTCCAAAACCCTGGGCCTGAATATTATCTGTTCACTGCCTGGTTTCTCTTGCCCCTCTCTGATGTACCTCTTCTCTGTGTTTATATTTGATTCACAATATAGATATCATGCCTTTTCACACTTACTTTCTATCCATTGATACCATCCTAATTATTTCAGATACTGACCCAACACAGCTCCAGAAGTTCGAATAGATACCTTCCTTGGCAAACAAACTCCCCTCTATATCATCATCTGTTATAACTTCCAAAATGATCTTCCAACCAACCCCAACCGATATCTCCGTTATAATCACCACCCCCTCCACCTCCTCTTCCTCCGATGAACCCCGCTTCCTCTCAGAACGCCGCATCACCCCAACATGGACAGTCCTCCAACTCAAATCCAAGCTAGAGACGATGACCGGTATCCCGCCATCTAGCCAACGACTTCGTCTTAAGAATCCCGGTCGATCAGATCAATGGGTAGAGGGTGACGGGAGTATCATTGGTGATTGCGGTTTAATGAAGGGGAGTGAGATTGAGGTATTTCCTTCCCTCCTCCCTCCATCACCTACTGTCATTCTACCGTTCTTGATGCACTGGAGAAGCGGATTTTTGACGAGAGAAAAAAAAAATAACAATGTTGCTAATTCCAAAGTGACGAAAATAAATCCAGATCCACGATTCCCGTCCTCAAGCTGCCCGGCCGAACTTTAACGATCTTTCTTCGGTTGAGAAATACGTCCTGCCCACGGAGACGTACGAGTCGCTGTCGAACTCCGTACTGGCCTGGAAGAAGAATCAAAAGTTAGGGAGGTTCGACCCTGATGCATTGGCGCCGGAGGAGGCGATGGTCCAACAGGCCGGGAAGGATGCTGAGGATGTGAAGGGGAGAGGTTAGTTAAACCCCCCCCGACCCCCCGAACAGAGTCGGAGGAATGAATATACAGTACTAATAATTTAATCGTAATAGATATCTCTGTCGAAAAACGAGCCATCATCCTTCCCTCCTCTCCTCCGCATGTTCGCCGTGGGACAATCCGTTTTGTTGGGCCTGTGTCCACGATTCCTTTCCCCGGTGTCAACTTGCAGAGTGTCGATTCGAGTGTCCCTCAGCCGATCTGGGTTGGGATTGAGCTTGATGAACCCACGGGTAAGAACGATGGCAATGTCGGCGGGAAACGGTTTTTTACTTGTCCAAATAAGACTGGGGTTTTTGTCAAGCCGGAGAAGGTCGAGGTAGGAGATTTCCCGCCGCTAGGGCTTGACGACCTTGAGGATGAGATGGAGGAGATATAATTATGACAGGTCGGAAAATAAAAGAGTTCATATTAGAGGAAAAGGCTGGTAATGCCAGCTCCAGCTCATACAATGTTTCTCATTCTCATTCTGATCCTAAGACGCCGGTGGATAATCCAGTCAGACCAGCTCCTGCTCGCCGTAATTCCTCAACTGCCGATATGAAAGTGAAAACAAACTTAGAAGGTTTAAAAAAAAAAAAAGACGTTAAATAATACAAGGAATCGCCGTTATTCCGGGTAACATGTAAAGTATCGCTAAGTCGAGAAGAATTAAAAAACACCCGATGAACAATCTGTCGAGATTTACCACGGAGAGGGTCGAGGAGTGCAGGTATACCAAAAAAAAAAAAGCCGCATCTTTTCCACATAACAAAAGGGTTCCTATAACAAAGCAATCGCTACAGGTCCCGCAATGGACCAAGCGAGTAGCCATCGTCATGCTGAGACACCTCATGCCCTCTGCTTACCCTTGGGCCTACCCTTCGCGGTTTTCTTTGGGCGGCTCACCGGGGTCATCGTGTCTCCATCCATAATATCGCCCTTTGATGCCGATCCAGGAGCTGAGTCATCATTCTCTGTTGGGACACAGCCTTGCGTGAAGAATAGACGAGCATCTTTCTTGTACGTGTTGGCAAAGCTGTAGTAGTTTCCTATGTTGTAAGAGTCAGCAAGCACCGCCGCAGCTGTTTGAGATGTTGTCGCTTACCCCTCGGAACCTGGAACACGCATCCCTTTCCTGCGCTAAATTGTACGCCTGATATATCCACAAGTACCCGACCATACACAACATAAAAGATCATATGCATCTTTTTGGAGTTCTTGGGCTTCTTGACCCCACCAGGAGGCAGTTCCACGATACCAGATCCGATGAAAGGGGAGCTGAGGAGCTTCGCAAACCGGAATGCCGCTCCTTTTACGTCTCGTGTCTCGATACCGGTGGGGGCATAGGCAATGTCTATGGAGTGGCATTATCAGGACGGAGCTGGTCAAAAGGCAATAGAGAAACTTACCGAGTACCTCCTCTTCTTCCGTAGCTGTCTGCATCTCCGGGTCCCATTTTCTGATATAGCCATGCAAAATGCCACCTTCTTCTTCATACGGGTCACGGTATTGGTCGTCCTCGTCATCTGATTCATCGTCCTTGTTCTTTTTGGATTTTGATTTCTTGGATCGACGTTTAGCCTTCTTCTCCGGCTCCAGCTCTTCGGTTCGGATAATCTCCTTGATGGTTGAAAGTGGGTATCGCTGTCCTTCACTAGCCTCACCATCGCCGTAGACACACCGCTCATTCTTCCAGTAGGCTAACGGTCTGACGGATACGCGGCCTGACCGAGTGTGAGTAGTGCTGTTATCCGTAGGCACCTCCCGCTTGAGGATATAGAGGCTCCGTCCCTTGAGAGGACCTGTACGGTTGGCATAATTCTCCACAACTTTGTCCAGATCGGCATTTCCCGTTGGCTTTGGCTCTCGGTTTTTCAGTTCGGATGTCCTGGCTATCTTTGATGGCCTTGATTCTTCTGTGTCAACGATGGTTTTGTTTTGCCCTTTCGCTGGTCGCCCGGCACGCTTTCGTTTCTGAGCTGGGTCTTGGTTCTCAGTTGAACTTTGCGCAGCGGTTGTTGTGCTCTTCGGCCCTTTCGTCGATTTCGGTGCCATCTTGGGGCGTCCTCGACGTGGCAATTTGGACGTGGCGATCATTGTAGATTCCTCCTCCGCGCCATCCTCCTCTACATCTTCAGCATTGTCTCCCAGTAGAGGATCATCTTCGGCTTCGAGGTTGCTCTCGTAGTCATTTTGCATGTATGAATCTCCATTCTCGTCTCCATTTTCGTCTCCATTTGCATCGCTATCCGAGAATGAAACCGGTTCAGCTTCCTCGGCCATCTTTTTCGCTTTATTCCGTGTTCCATTCATGAGGTTCAATGATGGTGCGTTGATTGAGCGGTTTGTCAATGGAGAGACGTCTCGTCGTGCTTCACTCCTCGCGCTGCTCAGCCCTTTGCCGTCTGATGGACTCGATGAGAGGATGTCGCGCTGCGGGCTTTGCGAGGAGCGCAGACCAGGTGTCCTCCGGGGAGACCCAGTTAATCCGGTTTTCATGGGTGATCGCGCAACGGGGGGAGGGAGATAGGGTGCGCGTGTACCATTAACACCGTTTAAGAAATCAGCTGGGCCCGGTCCGTTACCTACGTAAATAAAATTTCGAGTTGGTGAGATGTTTTCGGCTTCCGGGTGAGCTTAACACATACCCTCATCCATGGACATGCCATCGGAACCAATGGACTCTCTGTCAAACCCATTTTCGTTGATTGGGGATTTCTCAGGCGATGAGAAAATCCCATCAACCTCCTCCATCCCATGTTCGTCTCTCCTGCCTTCCTTCAGGGTAATACCTGTGCGCCTGTCGCCAATACCGGCTTTAGTGTTTGTTTGTCGATGAGCAGCAGCCAATAAGTCATCCGCTGCCTGTTATATATCAAAAATGGGGGATTACTAACCGTCCAGCTTTACCGACGTTGGAGTAATCATAGTCGCGAGCTTTCGCCGGCCCTCGGGGAGCCATGGTTGCGGCTGTGAGTTGCTGTGGAAGCAAAGGTCAACAGGCTGTAGTCGGGGATAAGATTGATTGGAAGACACGGTAGTGAGTGGCGATGCGATGCTCAAGCCGTAAGCGAGGGGTGAGTTGTGACTTGGGACCTTAAAAGCTGTCGTACGAGAGGAATTCCAACTTGAGGGTGAGAAAAGTCCGGCGAGGCAGTTGGAGGGGACTTGGAATTCATGACGCGCGGGAGTGCCGCTAGTCCGGAACGGTTTGAGACGCGTTACCCTACATTTGTATACTTGACTATCCTCGACAAATTACCACTAATCTTTGTGGATTTTCTGTTTAGATTCTATTATGTTTTAATGTTGGGTTTTGTATACTATATTATATATTTTTTCATTGGTACTGTTCACTATATGTACCTTAATTGAGGCTTGTCTCAGGAAAGCGTCGCTGTAGTGACTGCAGCAGATTAAACGCCAATGATGTATTACTGTTGGGCAAGCACGTCGAACCGGCTGTATAACTCACCTATTCCAGAGCACTATCTGGCCAACGGTCTAATTTGCCGCAGATTAGCGACATATGGTCCAATAAGGCACGACACCAGCCTTTAAGCGCCGTGGCTCTCGGGAGGTACGGCTGATAGCTACCTAGTTTTAACACTGGTAAATGGTAGAGTGGTTATGTACCATTGGCATGGGATCTTTTGGTCAATGATCGGGGTGCAGTCTTGTTTATGTGTATAGAACCCAGTCTCGAGGTTGGTTGATATATATATTGTCGCTTGACGGAGGCTGGAAGTAAACCAAACACCCACTGATATGCAACCAACGAAGCTCAAGAACACTGAATCTCAGCGTGTCGACTTTCGAATAGGGGTTGAACATTCGGAATGTCCACCGATGCTGTATATCACCAACAAAATCCCTCAATGGGAACCGACCTGGGAAGCATTTATTACCCTTGAAGCACGGAGCTTCCCCACAATTCATGGGCCAGCTCCAGAAGGACCTAGATAGAACATATGGCGATCATTCTGAAAATTCTGCTATCACAGGACCGATAGCTCAGGGGTAGAGCAAGCGGCTGCAGCTTCCAGCTTTGTTTCCGCTAGGTCTCGCGTTCAAATCGCGATCGGTCCTGTCTTTTTTTTTTTCATTTGTTTGCCTCTCGGCCGAGTTTTGAGCTGCGACCTTTGAGTTGCCAAGTGGCCGAGGGGGTGGAGATCGGTACTTGGCGGAGAAGACGGATAAAAAAACCATACCGATTACCGAGTAGTATAGTAGTCTCCGTAGTACTAAGTACCATCCCAGGCTCTTCTTACCAAGCATGTATCTATTCCTCGGCAGTAAAAATGAAATCGGTACAGGACAGATATGTTCCCGAAAAGGGAGTATTATCAAATACTATCAATCCCTACTTATGAAGAACTGATCGATAAGGTAAGATCTGGATTATATCAACCGTCCCGAACTTACCACTTTTTGCCAACCTTGTTCTGATTGACAGGCGTAAAATAATATAGTCATTATTCAGCCAATTTTCACATCGAAGGACCGATAGCTCAGGGGTAGAGCAAGCGGCTGCAGCTTCCAGCTTTGTTTCCGCTAGGTCTCGCGTTCAAATCGCGATCGGTCCTTCTATTTTTCTTTTCTTTTTTTTTTCCCCTTACACTTCAATATACGGATTATACATATACTACCATTGCGTCCCACCTCTCTGTTTATCCCTTTTACTATTTTCAAAATAATATGTAGTCAGTCATATAGACTTTTCCAATACTCTCTTGCAATTTCTCTTTCTCTATTGCCGAGCCCAATGGTCCGTGCTGTATACTCCGTAGATAAATGGAGTGGGCTAACGCGTTCGCGTTTCGCGCGTGTGGAACTATGTTTCGTCCAAATCGGCAATGGGCTGGGCTGGTTCTCTTTCATGGATCGATCAATAATTGAGCTTTCTTCCCCTTCACTCCATAGCTGGAAAAAAAAACAACAACAACAACAACAACAACAACAATATGCCCAACATGGAAGACTTAACTCAAGATCCTTCTACTCCTCCCACCGAATCTCTCACTCCTGCAACCTTCACCCCCCCAAGCATCGACAGAACCCTTCTCCTCTCCGGTAAATCCTACGCCTACTACTCGCCATGCCCTCCCAACATCACCCCCCTCACGACACCCACGGCCACAGATGAGATTACGCCACCGGAAACCTCAAACGACAGCCTCGTCCTCGGCGTCGACGAAGCCGGCCGCGGCCCCGTGCTCGGCCCTATGGTGTACAGCGCCTTCTACCTCCCGCAAGACCTGCACCGCTCCCTTCTCTCGAGCGAATACCACTTCGACGACAGCAAGGTGCTCACACCCATCGTGCGGGCGAATCTGATGCGCCAGCTCTGCACACCGGACACGAACCTGTACAAGTCGTGTGGATGGGCGGTCAAGTTGCTCTCCGCGCGGGATATCTCGGCGGGCATGATGCGTCCTGCGACGGGGGTGTACAATCTCAATGCACAGGCGATGGATGCGACGATCGAGTTGATCCGGGGCATTGTCGAGGAGCGCAAGATGAATGTGAAAGAGGTGTATATCGATACAATTGGGAATCCGGCAACGTATCAGAAGAAGCTGGAGAAGATTTTCCCTTCGTTGAGGATCACAGTGGCGAAGAAGGCGGATTCGCTGTTTCCTTGTGTGAGTGCGGCGAGTGTTTCGGCTAAGGTTACGAGGGATGTTGCGCTGGAGGTGTGCCACGAGGCGGTGCACGCTGTACAAGGAGAAGCGGAGAGTTGGGGAAGTGGGTACCCATCTGATTCGAAGTGCGTAGGGTGGCTGAGGAGGAATATGGATCCGGTGTTTGGGTGGGGGAATGAGTGCCGGTTTAGCTGGGGGACTGCGAAAGAGATGCTGGAGTTGAAGGGCGGGGAGAGGGTGGAATGGCCCGTGGAAGAGGAGGAGAATGCGCAGATTATGGATTTCTTGTTGAGTTCTGGGAATGCCCCCAAGAAAGCAGATCAGGGACTTCGAGACTGGTTTGGGAGTAGAACGGCGGAGGTTCTATAAGGTATGACTCGGGTTGGGGAAGGTGGGAGGTGAAAGTTGAAAGAAGAGTAGAATCTTGAATTAGGTACATGATAATAATGCTAGCTATGATACCCCATCCTCATTAATAGTGTACGAGCCAAAATGCCACTTAGCAAAAGAAAATTATGCCAAAAGAAGTAAAACACGGGTTGTTTCGAATCTGTCGGGTATCTTATAGTTCGAGGTATGCCAATATCTCATCATATATCCAACCTCTGCAATATTCAAGTATTACATCGTGGCGGACGAGAAATAGTAATTATCCCACAGATATTCGTAATCCTCAACAATGCTGCCCACGAGGTCAAGAAGAGGCTTTCCCTTCATCCTCCCAGTTAACCCTTTCAACATGGACCTACCAACGTGTCAGTATATCGCTCCTTCACCGTGGTTAAAGGGATATCACATACTTGGTGATGCTCTCATAGAAACCCCCTCGTAAAAACCACCAGCCCATGGCCCAGCGCCTCTTCCTCAATTCTTCTCGTTCAAGCCCTGTAAGTCCGCGGAGGCCGCCAGCAACTCTCTCTCGGAAGTCGGCTTTGGCGAGCTGCCGGCAGCCATACTCCATACCAAAGCCGATCAACCAAGGCCTCCAGCTTCGCCGGTCACCACTCCATCGCTGGAGCGCAAGTGCATAGACCACAGGTCTAAGAATGTGTAACACCTCGGCTAGCTGGCCCTGCCCAGTGACCCGGTGCAATAGTGCCTTTGGTGCCTTGATATCATCAGCTGTGAGAACCTTGGAGATGAGATAGTTCGAAACATCGTTCACATCAGGAAGCGAGGGAAGCGAAAGCCCCGTGCGAGGCATGGTCCAGCTGATATCCAACGGCCGGTCGCTGACAGGGCTCTGCATCCCGTTCCAGTCACTGGTGTCTCCCTCCTCATTTGATCGCGGGTCCACTTCACGCTCCGGAAGCGGGGGGCTGACGAGCGGCCGCGAATTTGTGAGACGGAGCAGGAATAAGCGACAAACTGCCTTGATGATTTCGATCAGGACGACAACGCGCCAGCGGACCTTTTCGCCACGGCGTCGCGCGATCATTTCCCATAGTAATTCTGTATACTGAACTGTTTGGAGAGTGAGGGCGACCTTGTGATATAATGACGACTGGGAAGTCCAATACTTTGTGTACCGCATATGGGGGGTGGGTGGCGGTCGAGGGATGGTTGCTGGGAGCGAAGCGATGACTCGCGAAATCAAGGAATCATGGTATATTGATAGCAACTGAACTCCAGAGTGCACTGCACAATCTCTTGTTAGGCGTATACCTGTAGGGTGGGATGGCTTTTTTCAACGTACCACATTCTGACGGAATCTCGGAATCGCGATAGCGGCCTGGCGGCTGTCAGTCAATGGTGATTCGGGGTGCGGTCATGCCATGAAAGACGAACCAGGGATGATATAAGACAACGATCGAAGTGCCGACTCAACCTGGCTCACGGAGCTCGCGTTTTTGGTCACGAACTCCTCGTACATGGGCAGCCATTTTGACGGCTGGAGGAGTTCTGCAGGAACTGGATTCCTAGACTTCCAAGTCGAATCCATATCTAGGGGAGTGAAGGGGCCATTAAAGAGAGAGGAGAAATAGGAGAATAAAGACGAAAGAGAGGACTGGGACCCAAGCAAACAGGTCTACTCTGAAGGATAAGCTGACCACCTGTAGGTTCAAGCAACAATTGTAATACAGGACTAAGCATAACGAGAGATGGGATGGGAATGAGATAAGTAGGGCCGGCACGTGTCCCGCGTATGCCAAGGAGGGCTAAAGGGGAAGCCGAGGTCTGGAGAAAGCGGCTGGGGTGGTGGGACCCTCAGTGACAATTCCGGCCTGCTGCCTGAGGATATGTTTGTTCGCTGGAATGACAGTTATTATTATTAAGATTCTTATGCAGGGCTAAAAGCATCAGGTATAATCTCTGCCCGTGCCCCCGGAGCATGGACCTCATTTTCGTCACCTCCTATACTATACCGAAGAATTTGCCAGGAGTTTGGAGTAGGAAGCTATATAGAGTGTATCGTCTAATCCAAAACCATTATGTTATATTCATCTATGCTGAAATATTGCCACAGTACCCTCTAAATCTCATTAGAAATCCCAGTCACCATAGGATTGATCAATTATCGATCCCCAACAATCTACCAACATATTCCTACTCATCTGCAAACTTCCAGCGCCCACCGTGCCGCATGGCTTCTCGATACCGCTCCTTCACCTTCTCTCTTTCGAACTGGCGCGCCTCCTCACGGTCTTTCTCCAACTCCTGCGTGCCAGGCATGTCTGTACGCCAGAAGCCGGGTGGTGAACCCGCTCGTTGATGTTGGTGCCGGTGCCTCCCAAAAAGATTAGCGAAGGACCGCGCCCTGGCCTCCTCGAGAAGTTCCTGGCCTTTTTCTGAGCTTAATGTATTAAGTAGACGTTTGTCGTCTCCCAAATAGTCTTCCAGAAGTCGCCGATCCTCCTCCTCTTGCTGTCGAGGGTTGGGTGGATTGGCCGAAAAACCAAAGCGTGCCATTGCGCGGAACTTGTCTCCACAGCAGCCGGGGCGTGTGCAGCCTTCAATGCATTTTCGCAGGTCTTTCTTTCGAACAACTTCGTCAAAAGCATAATCAAGTCCTTGGTTGTAATCTGGATTTAGTTTGAAATGGTCAAGGCCTAGTCGTTGTACTGGCCGAGCCCGGTAAGGTTCGTCGTCAGGCGACACTTCTAGTTGGCCTGAATCTTGTGCCTGGTGTAGCTGTGTACTTGCGCCTTCTTGCTGTGCGTGCAATGTAATTCCACGTGAGGGCTCTGAGGCAGTGGTGACCTCGGTTGATGTAGCGGATGTATTGCTAAGGCTTACTAACGAACGGTCATTTACTGGTCGAGGTCGAGAACAGGATTTCTTAGGACTCCGCTCGCCAGTACTTGAGTTTCCAAACAACCGATGCACGGGTGCTGCTGCGTCAAGAAGCTTCGCTAGCCGATCTTCGCTTGATGGATTGCGCATATTTGGTCTTTGTTTTGGGGGCAATATCCTTTTCTCTTTTCTATTGCGCGGAATGCTGTTCTCATCTCCATCCTCGGCGAATGCAGCTATCCTAGAGCTTGATTTCCCAGAATTTTTCGTTCCTCTTGTGGGTGACACTTGACCAGACCCATTGGGTGTTCTTAGGTTGCTAGCAACGGGCTGAAGGACTCCGGACCACTTTGCGAGCCGGCCACTTTGGTCGAAAGTAGGGTTCTGTAGCTCTAGGTGTCTCCTTGATGACCCAATAGGAGCGGGCATATTCTTCAACTGATCATCTCGAGCCACGTTGAAATTGGCTTTCTTTGTCGGAGTTTGGACCGTGTCGCCAATTTCATCCAAGTCTTGAGTTCCAGCAATCCCGTCTGGCGAGGAAGAGGCTAGTAAGGGACTAGATGGCATGGTTTCGCTTTTGACTATGATGGGTTGATATGATTCTCTGGCCGTTGGACATCCAGGGGGTGGTAGGATCCTGGGTAGAGATTCTTGAAATGCTGGGCGCTTCCGTTTCAGCATTCCATTGTTTGTTACACTGGGTTTGACAAGGGCGGAAGCATGTTGAGTTTCTTCACTTGAGGTTGAGTAATCCGAATATGTCAGGACTGAAATCGAGTTTCCTGCATGCATCTGCTTGTCATGTCCAGTTTCCGGTTTATCATTAACGTTGCCTAGTGAGCTGCTTCGACCCGGCCCCGAAGCCTGGGCCTGGGTGGGGTTGGCTTGAGGTGTTGGCCCTACTGGTAATTGCTCGTCCTGATCCCGGGAGGTGCCTGGTTGGACTCGTTGAAATTTCACAGGGTTACCCTCAACAACAAGGGCGAATTCTTGACCCCGGAGAAAGGTTTTGAGCTGTTCTAGCTTTTTCTTATGGCGCTTGACCTGCGTCCTGAGATCACCGGAGGCTTGCACAAGTGTCATGACTTGTTTGTAGAGCCCAGCATATTTTGCATTGATGGTCTTCACTTCTTCTGCGCTAAAGCTTGGCCTATCCAGGTCACTCAGAACGAGCTCCGGGTCGTATGCCTCTTTCAATTGGCGAGATGTGTTCTCAGTAAACTTGTTAGCTTCAAGATCCTCATCATTTTGACGTAATTCCTTCTGTAGTTGAGAGATTTCATCTCGTAGCATCGCTATCTCAGCATTTGAGTTGTCACGCGCCTCTTCGGCCTCCTTGAGCTGCGCGTCGCGGAGGGCGAGCTGTGCATTGAAATCCCGGTACGCATTGTTGAATGACTTTTTAAATGACTCTGCAACAGAGATGTGAAGTTGTTTGAGGACATCCATGGATAATTGTGATGGGCTTGACCGTGTCGAGGTCTAGAACGCGTCTCCAACGGGGTATGGTCTTCCCCAGACGAGGAGTTGCTTATCGTGTCAAAATTACGTTACTTCTCATTTGAAACGCAATATCGTCCTCGTCCTCGCCATCTATATCGTCTACAGAGACGACTTTAATAACATAACAAGAATCCAGTGATTTGGTTTTTCTTAGAAAGGATGAAACGAGTCTTGTAGATTAGCCCACCAGGACGATCCTTGGTCAAAATGTAGCTAATTTCGCAGTAAATTTTGGGGAGGCGTTTCGAACCGGGCAGTCTGTAGTTGTACTACTGTTAGTACAAGTACTACTAGTACTAGGTACCTGGGCAAGTACTAGCTGAACCAACCTCTTGGAAAAGGTGAAAGTCAATTACTCAGGCTGAGGCATAATAGAAGTCAAAGGAACCTGGGGTGAGTTGAGAAGTTGAGACGCGATAATTACACACGGCCAAAGACGTGTTTTACCCGAAAATGGCAATATTACGGATCTGAATACGGGTAATTACAGCGGGGCTACGAAATAGTTAGTTATCAGTGGCCAAGCTCTTAGATAAGCTCCTTCAACGATCTCTCATCACCTAGTTGATCTGCTGGCTTCCAGCTGCATTGCAGAAGGGCGCGACAAAATGCCGAAGAGACCGAATGACTATGACAATGAGACGGCAGTGTTTTCTCGCCCGAAGTGTGCCCGCACTTCGGAAGCCGACTACATCTTCGATTGTTTCTCCCACTTAAGCGATGAGATCATGATCCATATACTGTCTTTCCTTCCTATGCTGTCGCTACTTACATGCCAAAGGTTGTCCCGTCGATTCTATGCACTGGCTGGAGACTCGGAGCTTTGGAAAAGGAAATACTACTCTCAATGGGTACGGCCTCGCGCGCGTCGTTTAGCGAATATCAGACGCAATTCTCTTCCCGCATCCAAATTCGAATACTCTCCCAAGGTATCAACATGGTTGGATCATGGCCACTTGGATCGGCAAGACAAAGCTACAAATTGGAAGAGGCAGTATCAGCTTAGGCACAATTGGTCGAAAGGGATTTGCAGGATAACTCAAGTCGAGTTTCCCCAACCGCCACGCCCACCTATGCTGATAACATTTTGTGCTGGTTTTGTTTTTACCGCAGACTCACATTGTGGACTCCGAGCATGGCCTGCAAAAAGCCCAAAGTCATGTTTAGCAACACTTCCTTTTACCCACTTGAAGTCACAGCCCGTCTCAGATCCAACCGCATTAACGGCGACTCGCGACCCGCAACGCAATTCGATTGAAGTAGTGGTGGGGTTTGAAGCTGGCTATTTCAGCATGTACACAATGGATATAACGGAATCGCGCCTGAATGTGCGCTTTTCTCGTACAGGGTCTACTGATGGCGCCATAACCGCAATGGCCTCCTCTTTCCCGTACCTCCTGATGGTTTCGGAACACAAGCTGCTATCATTGTATAAGCTTCCAGTCGATGGTGATGATTCGGACTGGCCGGACAAAGCTCATCTACTAGTATCTTTGAGGGCGGATAGTATTTTGGAGCCAATATCGCTCTCTGTCCGTGTCGCAGGTTCCGAGATCATCTCGTCCGTGGTGTATAGCTTCTTTCATATCGGCTGTGGCTGGTCATTAGGAATCCAAGAGTTGCGCTTTGACAATAATGGCCAACAGATAGGTTCGCGTCTAGCAACTACGGTTGAATCTCAGTATGGAATTGTACCCTTGCATCGTCTCGCCCAGTCAAGGAAACGGCGACACTCTGCTTTGGACAGCGAGGGGTTATTCACACAATCGCCGGAACCCTCCATACTACACCAAGAACTGCCAACCTCGGTGTCCTACTCCCACCCGTATCTTTTAACATCCCACGCAGACAATACCCTAACTGTGTACCTTGTCGTTTCTACGTCACAAAACCTATTTGTCAAGGGCGGCCAAAGACTCTGGGGTCACACATCGTCCGTTCTGGCAGTACAAGTCAGTGACCGCGGCAAAGCGGTCTCCGTTAGCTCCCACGGAGACGAAGTGAGGATATGGGAGCTTGAAGGTCTCATCTCGTCTTTCGGAACCCAAAAAGCACTTCAGGGGGATAATAGTATTCGCGTCCACTCCGGAAACCACGGTCATCGAAAGTATGAAGAAGGTCTTGGTCTACTAGCGGGAGTCGCTCGTTCTGAGAGTAAATCAGCTCTGACAGAAATGCCCCATACTATGGCCCAAATGTGTGATTGCATCGGATTTGATGAAGAGCGTGTACTTTTACTTCGGGAAAGAGAGCCTGGGGCCCAACTTCTTGAGTTTTATGACTTTACGTGAATGACTGTCCATTTTTATTAATAGCAGAGAGGCAGGCCCTCATGAACTAAATCTTAGATCAGAATGCAGTTTCTTCATGTAATTGAAAAGAAGATATTTTTATCTCCAGTGTAATGCTGTTTGTTCCACAAGGTACCTGCGGACCGGATCTTTAATAGAAGGGGCAGTAGGAATGCTCATAGTGACGAAGACCAAGGTTCAATGGTCCGAGGACCTTGGAGGGCAGTACGTATAAGAAGCATCGGAACTGCAGTCGGTCCTCCCACAAATTTACCTACACCCCCCCAATTTCATTGTGATACTGGTGAGATTTACGTTGATAACACTCCCACTTTCACTACCCTTCACTGCTCCCAACTGAAGAGGTTGGGCAATATGGCCACAAAATAACCATCAGAGCTACCTTACACTGGTCCATTGGCTCTAAAGAGTTTATTGTTACTTTGAAAGCAGTTCATGGATGCCTTATGTAGCCAGTACCTGGTCTCTTCAAAGCATTCTATAGAGACAGGAATGCACAATTAACAATTTATACAGGTGTCACCACCACCTTGGCTTTTTTTTGAATAGCCCTAACAATTGCTACCTACCATGTCCATGATATATTTGAACCTCTCCTCGCCCACTTGCTTGGTTTACTTACAAGATCCTGTCGCACAACCATCGAGAAATCTTATCGGGACAGAAAACGAAAATTACACAGAAGCGAACCGAGGTAGGAGGGGTCTCTCATAGTCCAGAAAGCGACAAATTGAGAGAGGTGAAACAAGAAAACCAGGAATGCGAAGGAGAAGACGATGATGAGGTAGCAAGAGGTTTTTTTCCCCTTGACTGCGGCGTATTTGAGGAATTGGGCACAAAGCGCAGCATTTCCAAGGCAAAAAGCCCTGCAGGAACCACGGGAAGCGTTCCCCCGCACCGAACGTTTAGCATATCTCTTTTTTTTTTTAAATTTTTTTTTATCTGCATTTGATCTTTCCGCCCCTGCTAAGCACTAAATTTCTGATCGAGATTTTCACCCCTCGAAACAAAGACCAAAAAAATAAGAACCTCTGCAGAGCCTTCGTGTTCCGATCTATAATCCTAATCCCCCTCTTTTCTAATCAAAATGAGTTTCCAAGCTGGAGGTCGTGGATGCTTTAACTGTGAGTTCTTATGTCTCTGATGGCCACCATGTCATCAACGATTGCCACAGAGCTTTTTGTACTGTGGTCATCCTCTTCTTGTCCTGCAGCTCAGGCCAGAGGCTCTCATTCTTGCGATGTTACATATTTGCCATCACTGTCGGTCTCAAGTCAGGCTTGCCTGAGAGAAAGAAAGAAAGAAAGAAAGAGAGAAAAGAAACTTTTTTTTTCTTATCATTTCGTGTCTTTTCCTCTAACAATTGCTTTGGACTTGACCATTTGTGTGCGCAGGTGTTTCTGCAAGCTGAGGAAATCTTGGCTTTGTCTCACTGCCTTCACAGTTTTTTGGTGGGGGACTCAAAATAGGCTAACAATTCTTGATTTTGAATCTAGGCGGTGATGCCTCTCATCAGGTAAAAATCTTCTGCTTATATGAATTACAAGGAGGATCATAGATCTTGTTCCTTGTGTATGTTGGAAGCAAGAAAGCTCACAAAATACCGTCCTATTAGGCCCGCGATTGTCCTAAGAAGGGTACTCCTACTTGGTATGTTATATTCTATCCTTATGGGTTTTCATGCTACATCCTATTAACATATTGGCTTTAGCTACAACTGTGGTGGTATGCTTTTTTTGTTCCTTCTTCTACCCTGAAACTATTGTTGTTTCTACTTATAAGGTTATCTCATTCTTATCTGACTGATCATTGTGAATTGCAGGACAGGGACATGTCAGTAAGTCATTTTATGCCAGCTTCTAATCTTAAATTCAATGCCAAAGTCATTAATCTAACTCACTTTAGGCCGTGAATGCACAGTAGCTCCCAAGGAGAAGTCTTGTTATCGTTGCGGCGGCGTCGGCCATATTTCTCGCGAATGCCCCCAGGCTGCCCCCGCCGACGGCCCCGCCGCCGGTGGTCAGGAGTGCTACAAGTGTGGACGTGTTGGTCACATTGCTAGAAACTGCCCCCAGGGTGGCAGCTACGGTGGTGGATACGGTGGCGGTGGCTTTGGTGGCCGTCAACAGACCTGCTACTCCTGCGGTGGATTCGGCCACATGGCTCGCGACTGCACCCACGGCCAGAAGTGCTACAACTGTACGCTTTGCTTTCTTATTTCCCCCTTAGATCTTATTCAAGGTGCTAACGCAGTTGGTATTTTTAGGCGGAGAAGTTGGACACGTCTCTCGTGATTGCCCCACAGAGGCCAAGGGCGAGCGGGTTTGCTACAACTGCAAGCAACCCGGCCACGTCCAGGCTGCTTGCCCCAATTAGTTAAATCCTACACTTTCTGGATCATTTGTCTTCTCTTGTGGCCTCCATCGTTACATTGGGGACCAGGGTGCCAGGGGCAGGGGGAAAAACAAATAAACTGGGGAAATCGTTCTGCTTTATATCCGGCCCTTTCTCCTTTTTTTTTGCGTGAAACCGCCTGTCTCTGTTCGCCTTCCCTTTTTTTTTTCGCCCTCTGCAGCCGACCCTCCCAAAAAGTAACGAAATCGCAGCGTGGATTTTGTCCTGGCTTATGAAAACCTGGTTCTTAATGACTTTCTCATTCCGTTTCGCCCGTCCGTTCGGTTTTTAAAAAAGCAACGATATCTTTTCGAAGCGATATCCTCCTTGCTATTGAGTCATGCTTAACGACTTTCTGCCTTTCTGATTCTTCTAAATACAGGGCAGGCACGACGCGAGTTTAATTTCAGGGACTGATAAGGTGGTGTTGCCTGGGTTGCAGGTGGATCAGTGTGATATGTGGAATGATTCTCAGGAAAAGCAAAAGAGGGGAAAATTGAGGGGTGTGTCTGTTAATGACGTCTAGCATTTGAACAAAAAAGAAAAAAGGACTTTGATTCCATGCTTCACTTATCTACGATTCACTCTGGTCTTCTACTTAGTCTTGGGAGGTATACTTGCTAAATCACTAATCGTAGTTTTGGGATGGTTGGATGTTTGGGCGATGGGTTTGGTCCTTTATTTAAGTAGCTTTTACGATCCGTTCTATGTTCACTCATCCTACTTAATCTTCAAGAGTCTCTAAACTATATACTGATTACGATTCTCAGTCGGGAGCATGTTCGACCTGTACGACTTAAATGTACATCAATCAGAGGCATGGAGCAGCCTCATGAGCTGCAGCTACACATCATTGCCCGCTTAAATCTAGGCACATCCCCACAGAAACGCTCCTCCTCTTCCTTATTGAGGCCCCATTCCTCATTGAACGGATTAAGAGCCATGTGCATCACTCTTCCAAGGATGTCACGATCGCCACGACGCTCTACGCGATCAATGACTTCATCGAGAATCCAGCCCCGAGGGATGAACTAATGAAATCGGGAATCCAGTGTTAGTGGATGAGATAAGGAGAAATTACTGTTTCGAGGGACGGGTCCTTACATTTGGATTGACTTTCTTCATGGCATTCTGTCTTTCCTCGTCGGTATTGGGGCCCCAGTCTTCGAGAACGCGCGACCTCCAGTGATCAAGCCATTTCGCGATGCGCTCTTTTGCGGTCTCGTCGGTGTATCCTATTCCACCGAATCCTTCACTGTGGAAGAAAATGGCTGCTACTTCTTTTCTCCCGGAGTCTGTTTCGAGGTCGGGAAGGGAGACCCCGGAAAGTCGTCTGAAAAAATGGTTGAAGTCGAGCTCTAGAGCTTCTAGGGTATCTAAGATTTCCGAAAAGAGTTCCTGGAAATCCGGTTCCTTTTGGGTTTTCAATCCTAAGCGTTTGGTCATGAGGAGCTTGTATTCGTTTAGAAAAACTGTCCGGAACTCGTCGCCGGTTCGTTCGATAATGGCCTCTGCGCGCTTGACAACAGCGGGGGAATCTTCTTCTTTCAATCCCTTAGTTGCGAAGGTCTCCTCATCCACTAGGGGGCCGGCACCAATGAGCTCTCCGAGACATTCTCCAAGTCGGACTAGATTCCACCAGATGATTGATGGCTGGTTCTTGTATGAGTATCGAAGCATGTGATCATCATGGTTGGGGGTATATTGCGGATCAAAGTTGTCCATGAAAGCAAATGGGCCGTAATCAAGTGATAGACCATAGATGGATGTATTGTCCGTATTAAGGACACCGTTCATAAAACCATACGCCTGCCATGCGGCAACAGCTTTTGCATTGCGTCGCGCTATCTCTCTGTATAGTCTCGCGAATCGATTTTCCTCCACACCTTGGTGCTCCTGTATTTCATCTCTTGGAATGCCACGGGCAGGATCTTTAACGGAATCGGGACTTTGGTCCTTACCTAGCGATACGGCGCCCGGTAAAGCCTTCCATCCTTGGAACACTTCTTCCGCCGCAAAGGTTGCCAGTTTTCTCACCAGGTCTCGGTCTCCACGAGAGTGTGGAAGGTCGAAAGTTCCAATCCTCAGCCATGACTGAGCGTAACGAGCCACTATAGCGCCCGGCTCGATGCGCTCGCGCAGAACTTTCGACTTGGGTAACAAGGTAAGGGACAGAGCTCGGGTGGTTGGGATCCCGAGCGCAGATAGAGCTACACAGAGAATTAGTTCCCGTTGCAATCTCATACTTCTTTTGACCTGGTACCTTCTGATACAACAAATTCACGAATGCTCGATCGTAGGACGGCCTTTCCGTCCGCAAAACGTGAGTAAGGTGTCTTCCCAGCTCCTTTTAGTTGAACTTCGTATCGTGTACTTGTCTCTGGATTCGTGCATTCGAAAAGACTGATTGCCCGCTGCTTAAGGTTAGCACAGTTGATAGACTCTTCATTCCGATTTTTTTGGATGCTTACACCGTCTCCAAGTTGGCCGGCCCATGTGCCACTGCATTAAGTCAATTCCGGTTCCCTCACGATGATTTTAGGTCACATACAATTGCCATCCTGCGAAATTGCTCAGCTATATTGGCAATTAAACAAAACAAAACTAAAGGAATGAACACACCCCCATAGCACTGAGCCCAAGGATAAACACCCCCTTTATCTTCATCCCAGAAGATCTCATTCCCCGACACCAAAGCCTGAAATTGAGACGTGGACTCCTCTCCCGGCTTCAATCCGAGATCATCCAGCGCCTTGGGACTCACCCCCAGCAATTCCGCATCCTCGGTTGGTTCAGGACGCACGAAAGTGTACAGGGCACCCTTTACCAGGCGGGGCCCTAGGGTTTGTCGTGGAGCGTCATGGGAGGCTTTGGGGCTTTCAAAGGCAGGATCCGGGGGAAGTTTAGATGTGAAAACGTTGGATTTGGGCAGTTCCGCTAGGGAGAGCCCCTTGGATGTCGGGGAGAGCTGTGACGCCATTTGGCCTAAGCGGCTGCGGAGAAACTGCGATTGATGTAGAGCACTGCGAAGCGACATATAACAGTCTTGCAGCGATAGAGAGTATATATGGGGTATGTATTATGAACTGGGCCTGGAATGTCGCTAATTATTAATTTCTGGCCAGAGGGGGCTAAGCGGACAGGATAGGGACTAATTTATTAGACTGAGGTGTGTATTATTTCATACCAATGGTAGAATAGAACAGTAATTAATACCACGTACTAATGCGGGACAGAGTTTCTTTTCCCCTCCAGAGGCAGCCAAGAAATGACATCATTCAAAGGATTCCTTGAGTTAGGACTCTAGCCAGAGCCATGGTCGAGGATTAATAATTGCCGTGATATCGAGAGGCTTAGACGGATTAAAGTCTGTAATCAGTTCCGACTGGACTTTAACCAGATGCATTCTGACATGCATAAATCCCCGACCTGAGGTGTTCTGTACCTAGGCATCATTCATTTTAATGAAGCGACGAATATACTGTTCGAATAATTGAAGTGATCCTATAACCCAAGCTCTCTTTGATTATTGCATGGATGTCCTCTTGAAGAATAATAGGTAATCATGTCTATCGGGGTAAATAATCATCCAAATCCAATCGTGGCCCCCCAAAAATATGGAGAAGCACGGAAAACCACCGTTCCCCACTGTAGCCACTCGCACAGTGCTCCGTTATCGCCCTACCCATTCTTGAGAGCACGTATATAAAAACGTAAATCACACCACGGATGAGCTAGTGGTGTTTCATCACACTTGGATACCTGTTATAAGATCTAGGTGATTGCCCAGTTCCACCTTCGGTTTCAATACTCCTGTTTATGAGCATTTACCTTGAAGCGCATCTCACAAATATGACGAATCTCGAGTCCCCTGTTGCGGTTGTTCAATTGAACGATGGCGTTTCTATTCCTGTAGTGAGTTTATTCGCCCATATACCACTTTCTACGGTGGGGTCGTGACTGTGGAACGATTTCTCTTATTTAGACCAAGTTGAAAAGCTGAAACATAAAGCAAAAAGATCGGCTACGGAACCGGAACTGCTTGGTTTAAGAAGGCCGGCGATGATGAAATTGATCGCGAGCTTGTTGAATCGGTAAAGACTGCCATTAAATTGGGATACCACCACCTCGATGGGGCCGAAGTATATGGTACAGAGCGAGAACTTGGTCTCGCAATCAAGGAGAGTGGTGTTCCTAGGGAGAAGTTGTTTGTGACAACCAAGGTGATAACGAACATTGCGGATATCCCAAAGGCCATTGACACAAGCCTGGAGAAGCTTCAACTCAGTTATGTTGACCTGTATGAAATTACCACCAGCAAACCCCACATGCAGCAGAATTAGAGTGCTCATCCAAGTTGGCTCTTGTGTCTTTAGGTACTTAATCCATTCACCCTTCTTTGCCAAGTCGGACAGCGAGCTCCAAGAAGCATGGGCTGCTATGGAGAAGGTCAAGGCAGACGGGAAAGCCCGGTCGATTGGAGTCTCCAACTTCTTGCAGGGACACTTGGAGACGCTTCTGAAGACCGCCAAGATCGTGCCGTCAACCAATCAGATCGAATACCACCCTTATTTGCAACACGGTGACCTTCTTTCATTCCATGAAAAGCAGGGAATTAAAACAGCCAGCTACGGTCCTCTGACGCCTGCTACTCGCGCCAAGGGCGGTCCTCTCGATGAACTGCTGTCGAAGCTAGCTGAAAAGTATGGTGTCAGCGAGGGAGAAATCCTTCTGCGCTGGTCGATCGACCGCGGCACTGTAGCGATCACAACCAGCAGCAAGGAGTCTCGTCTCAGCAGCTACCTTAAGGCGGTGAATTTCCACCTGACTCCTGAAGAGGTAGAGGAGATCTCCACGCTGGGCCAGCAGAAGCACTACCGGGCCTTCTGGAAGGATAAGTTTGCGGCGGATGACCGCTCATAGTGTTGCAACATGGTTACAAGGGCTCTCCT
Organism: Aspergillus panamensis; assembly: GCA_027569225.1. Taxonomy (NCBI): domain Eukaryota; kingdom Fungi; phylum Ascomycota; class Eurotiomycetes; order Eurotiales; family Aspergillaceae; genus Aspergillus; species Aspergillus panamensis. Next base: position 413,152 of record JAPDER010000007.1, read on the forward strand.
TGCTCCCTTCTCCCGACTGTGATATTTTCTTAACGATGCGATGGTCCGTGTGCTTTAGAGATAGCACTTCAGATTAGCTGAAGAAGGTATCACAGGTTGATGCTTCTATATCTATCTGTGAAACCTCTGATTAATTGATTTTTTTTTCTGATTATACCAAGACCATTGGCGGTGTTCCTTGTGTGTAGAATAGTCCCAGAAATGGACCGGTGGAGGAGACGTGGGCTCCGCAGAGGTCAACTGCGGGTAAGAAACAACGAGTAATAAGAATTCTGTCAATAAGAAGCGGGTTGCATGCAGCGCAATAATAAGATGCGAAACAGGATGTTGTACTGGACGGGAAGCCGATCTCGTTCACGCCATCATACTCTGCGTCGTTCACTAGTCGTGCTTAAGGCACTGCCAAGCACCTCTGCTTTGACCCCAACCAGAATAGTTATTCGGATCTCTCGACGAACCGTCGTCAATCCCGCGTCCTGGCCACAACCACTGAGGGAGAGCGCTGCCTTCCCTTCCTTTCCCGCATATCGTTTTTTTTCTTTCTCCCCTCGTTTGGTTTGGCGCCCTCCCGCATACACCTCCCCGAGTGAGAGAGCCTCTGGCTCCTACGCCCATGGCCTGGACGGTTCGACGATAGCATCTCACCCAACACCCCACTGGCTGTTAGTCGCCGTATCGCTCGTGCGGGCGACAGGCCATTCTGACACTACTACTCTTATTAGCTGTTTTTCTACCTCCCACAAAAATTTATCGGATACCGGAGCATCCTGCGGCACCCTGTTTACCCAGGGTTCCCCCCCTTTGGAAGGACGATCTTTTGCGCGTGCTGGTGTGGTGGAACAGGATCCGGAGAGTGGGCTTTCTGAGACCGGGGAGATCCCTTGAAACCCCGGGCAGCAATACCTGTGATACAAGACTTGAAAGGGGGAGGGGGGGAAGTGACCTTGGACTTGACTATTCGTTTTCGATAATTACCCCGATTCACTGTGTTATCCCCAACCTTCGCCAACAGGGTCGCGGTTCGGTCCGTCCACCCCCAGATACGTGCCTCGGGGATCCCCTCAACAGCACCTGGGGGCGAAGAGCAGGAGAAAAAAAGCAATCATACCCAGAATTATAGCTTGCCGTGACGCTCTTTATCTTCGCGCAGTCCCCTCTAGATTGAAGTTGGTTATCATTCACCAAAGAATGTCTGGGAACCGGCCACCTCGATCTGTCGATAATAATAGAAGCTCCAAGTTTACTAGTGACCGATCAAGTCAACCTGATCAGGACCCGATCGACCGGCGACTGAAGCGTCTCCGAGAAGAGGTCCTTCCTATCTACCCGTTCCTTCTGACTGTTCCTACCGATGTGCCTTTTCGACTCGGAAACCGCTTCGTGAATAATTGGGCAGTGAGTAATGAGGGGCCGTTTACTCCAGAGGAACAACAACTCCAGTATATGACATTCTTAACCCACCACGAGAGCGATTCCTTGCTGGTAGCTGTTGGCGATTGGTCGGACGAGACAGGGAACATGATGGCCGATCCGCGTTCACGGCCTCAGAGTGCTGCAAGCACACCATCGAACGGCTCACTCAAAAAGAAGATCAGCTTGAACGATTATAAGAATAAAAGGAAAAACGGCACCTCGACCTCCCCTTTGAGCCAGGAAGCTGCTTGTCAAAGCGGGTCCTCCCTCAATATCCCTTATGAAAACCAAAATACCTCCAAAACTAGCCATGCGAGCGATACCCACCACAGACTACCACACAAGACTCTTTCTCCCAATCTTTCAGCTCATTCTGATTTCGAACACGTAGAGCGCAAGCGCCCTCCCGACCGAGACTCAGACCGGTCAGCAATGCATGATGCGACTTTGTCCAAAAGACGAAAGTTATCACCCAGCGGCGCGACATCTCAAAAGACAGAGCATTCTACAGTGAATGGACTCCCTACTCTCTTATCACCGACCCTTCCTCCGACTTCAAGTAGTCCTCGGCTGCCGCGACTTTTGTCTCCGACTCTGCCTCCCGACCTCGAGAGGGAATTGGCCAAACTTGGAAATGAGACTGCGACTCCGGAGCCCCAGCATAAAACAGCCTTAAATGGCGATCCCATAAAGGCGAAGGTGCAAAAGCCAAAACTCTCTGTGCGTGGCACACCGCAGCCGGAGTCTGCCTCTGCTATTGGCTCTCAGAGATCCTTAAACTCGATTCCTGAAAAGCACTCGTCGGGTCAATTGGATGCACCGGGGTCCCACGCAATTTCCAAAATCGATTTTCCTTCTCAAGTTGGCGGTAGCAGGGCGTCACACCAACATAGGGCAAAATCTGTTTCGAAACCTCACTATATTGTGAAGCTGAGGTATGGACGGCCGAATCGAAAACGTGTTGAGGCCCTTCTCAAATTCTCGGGTAAGAAAAGACATCCTCATCGGGAGTCACCCATGAGAGACTCACACGACCACGAATCATCGTCCCACGGTATAAGCGCTGAGCAATCCCGACTCTCGGCATCGGACAACCATAACAAGTCCTCTCGCTTGGACGGAAAATCGAGACCCTCGAGTAACAGCACGGTCAATCCTCCGCGGCGAGACCGCTCGAAAGAGTCGAGGACATCTAGTGCAGAGAAGCCCCAGACTCCGGCTCCAAATCAGACCCCGCAAGAAAGATCACGACCTGCATCGATCACGCCCGCGAAGGATCTTAAACACTCCTCGCACCGTTCCGAACCTCCCAGTACTGACGGAAGAGGGCATTCACATCCGGCGGCCAAAACTACGTCTAGCGAATCAACGTCTGCAGTTACCACCAGGCAATCCCCTTCGCAGTCAGGCAATGCCGAACGAAGTGGTGACCGTCGAGCATGGAAGGACGAATATCAGAAATATGGCAACCTTGGCCGCGAGCTAAAGCACGCCGCGGAACGGCATACCGCCAAGGAAAATGTGACGAGCCGCGATGAAAAGCTCGCAGCCGCCACAGCAATTGAGGCCATACTCTGCTTTATACTTGCATTTGTTGCTGATGATCAATCCAAGGTCCTATCCCGTCAGATAGGCGATTCATCGTCCTGGTTATCCATCCTCGCATACTGGCGCGTCGTCAAAAAAAATAGCTACCCTTATCCCCCTCTTTACAGCCTGTGTCTTATCCTCGGTGCTGTTTCCTACGACGCTATCCATGCCCTTGATCTGGAACGGCTCTCAATCACCCCATTACCAGGGGAGCATACCCCGGTCCCCACTCCAGCAAGTGATGGACATTCGGTGATGTCGGACGAGAACAAAAGGAATCTGAAAGATTTCCTCGAGTTGAAAAACCGGCTCCCCGAATGCTATAAGGAATCCCAGCGACTCTGGCACGAAGGTGGAAGGGGCCTTTCAGAGGACGTTCTCGTACGCGAATTCCCAAATACCTGGTCAAAACGCTCAAGAAAGTATTCTGAGCAGGGAAAAAAGCGTCTGAGGCCTGGCGGTTATTCCGGGGAAATATACATTCCTTTAGGGAAGACAAGTACCTCCGTGGAAATCATCCGGTTTAGTAACGCCATTTTAAGGGAGTGGTGTGTAAAGGAAGGTATAGAATGGTCAAGTCGACTTGATTTATGATGACTCCCTTTCTTCCTCCCTTTCTTCCTCCCTTCTTTTCCCTATTTTATTTCCGTTTTACCTTTCTTCTTTTATTTCCTTTTATTCCCCCCAACATATTAGGTAACATATCTTTTTCTTTTTTTTTTTTTAATCTTTACTCTCTCACACACCCCTCTACCTTTCCTCCCATTTACGCTTTGTGACATCATGTTGTCATCTTTCTTAATATTTCCGGTGGCTCTGCGTTGGCGTCTTTTGGAACCACATATGAAGGCACTGGGCGTACAGGGTATATTGCACTGTTTTCTCCTTTTCCACGACTCCCGATCCCAAAACCCAGTCTTATTTTGAGTGTTACTATTCCATGATACCACGGGCTATATCTTTCCTTCATTCTAGGATTGCGAGTACAATAAACATCGCATTTAATCTATCATATCCTCATTCTTCCCTGTAGTTATGTTTAAACATGATTAGGCTATGCGGTATTGTAGGTTGGGGAATAGGGTATTGGTCTACGATATTAGAGTCTCGGTTTGCGATTTCATCTCTGCTAGAGTAGACTATTGATGTAATTCTATTGGTCTAAGACATTGCGGTAAACTGGGTTAAACTATGATCTGCCATAGATAGTTCTGAAGGAGTTTGAAAGTAAAAGGAAAATAAAAACTGAATTCGAAAGTCCATCATCTCCCCATTCTGTGAACCCGAATACCGTGAGGAATTAGCGTCATGTCAAACTGAAAAGCGGCAATTGATCGCCATGAACATCTGAGTTGTTGGGATATGAAGCACGTTTTGTATAATAGAGGCTGATTGGTTTGCGCTGGGAACCCTCCAATCTTCGTTTTACAAAGCCTACACCTCGACTGGTCGACGTGCATCGGAGTTCAACTCCTCGCCAAAAAGCCAGCCGGCTTCACGACAATACCTCGCTTCACGACCATAAGTGCCAATCTCACTGCTCCAGCAAATGATTGATGCATCTACAATATCCGCAATTACCCCCTCTATTGATCCCAGTACGCTCCAGCCAATTGTGCCAGCAAGCAATCCAACCACATACGCATACATGCTACCGCGGGTTGAGCCGCTGGAGCCAGGTACTCCTAGACTTCGAGCAGTGCTCACCCAGCCTCCGAAGCCAAGGGCTAGAGACATCATAAGGCGAGCAGCATGCAATATGAGTTTAGAAAGCCGATAGGAGAGCAAAGGAGCATGATTTCCACGGGACCAGGAAAATGACCGTGGGTGCAGTGATGATGTTGCTATTGATGGAGCAATGTTTGTCATTTGAGTAAGGCCTCGAGCAGAAGGGTTAAGCGGCTGAGAATGAATTGCAGCATAGGTAAGTGAAAGTGGGTCCGTGAGTGTGGCAACCGGAGTGGGCACGATGCTATAAGCAAACAAGCTCAAAATTGATGAGAGTCGACTCGGGAGTAAGAGAAGAGGGATCCGAATAAGCAGTGAGACGAGTCTGGAAAGACAAACTGTGCCAAACAATGTTGTGATGGAGTGAACAGTTGCTGCTTGGACTATCTGTCTCGACGTTGGAGCTGGGCTTGCGAGACGGTGGAAATACCACTGGCTGACCGTTGCAGCTGTGGCCGCACGCTGAATGCCAGCGATTATCCCCAGCGACCATACATATACAAAGATAAAATAGATCCCAAGCCACCAGCTACTGGGACTGATAATAAAGAGTTTCGAAGACATGTGCCCCCCAAGAAAGACCCGGGTGAACATGAGCATCCAGATCCATGTCCAAGAAACAATCAAAACAAGGTTGCCGAGGCCGAGGGCCAGTAACTCAGCATTTGCGGCCAGGATTCGGCAAGCAAATTCAAGAATCCCAATTGCCCTTCCAATCGCGTGACGGCCTCGAATGACGTTGTAAATCCATGCGGTAGCCAATATGAACGGGATAATAGAACCGAACCTCATCACCTTGTCTTGGATGCTTGATCCATGCCATGACCCTTTGAAACTTGAGATGAATGGATAGAGAGAAAATGAATACAGGATTACTGGAACGACAACCGTCATAGCATAAACTAATGGACGCACGTAAGACCGTAATAGGGCAAGCCAAAGCAAGGATATGAATATTGAGACCATAGTATAAATGCCAAGGAGGTAAAAGGAGCGATGAACAGTAAAGTATATTGTATCACCCCATTTCGATTTGTCTCCGGGGGAAGATGTATGCAGATAAACAAGGAAGGATGTGGCAAACAGACAAGCCAGGGATATCAGGAAAAGCTGACCCCAGAATGCATCGTAAAGAGGGGAATCAATTCTATCAGGATCAATAGATGCTTGATAGGACCCTTCCGAAGTTGGTGGCCGATGATGGTCAAATAAAAGTGGTTGTTTATTTGCCTCTTCAGATGTGAAAAAAGAATCTGCCCCGAAATTTCCCAGTCGGGATTGAGGGGGCTCTCGAAATCGCTGGATGGAAGGTGGTTTGTCATCACCAACCCCTGGGGATTCAACGCCGTCATCCTCAAGATTGGATCTTAACGTATCTTCAAGATGGACATCGACTAATTTGCCTCTTGTTCTGCTCTCATCCCGTCTCTCATAGGGCTCGTCTTCATCGTCAGCGGCCTCCGCCACTGGATCAATAAACCAATTCCGTCCTCCACCGAATTTGGAGGCACGCCACGTCGTCCTGGCTCCTCCACTATTACCCTGAGTGTTGCCGTCACTAGCGTTCTGCTCGGTCGCCTGAGGGAAGTTGTTGTCGTCTTCAGATGTCTCGGAGCCTCTTAGGTGGCTGCTACCAAAGTGTCGCCTTGACCTTTGCAAGGCATAAAAATCAGCTATCTCACGCTCGTGCTCAGCCTCTTCGTCCTCATCCTGAAAGTCGTCGGTTGCACTATAGAAAAGAGGTGCTTGTTGAGCTAGGTTTCGGGAGCCAAAAGCAAAGTTAGATATTTGAGATGTCCCCTGGTTGTAGGGGTCAACAGGTTTTCTCTGTAGAAAAGAGCGGGAGGATGGATATCGGGAGCTTCCAGGATGTTGAATGAGACGACCATGATCTTTCCTGCGTCTTTCATCCGGGTGAGGCACTATGCGTGACTGGGATTGAGCTAGGAAGCGGGAGGCATCTAATCAGGACTGGTGAGTGATACGAGCAAAGGAAATCGGATCATGAGCGATGCTGGAGCACATACATTCCGAGAACATGTCTCAAGTCTATGGAAATGACAAGCTTCCCTTTTATACCCAGAAAGCTTGAAGAATTTTGAACAGTAGTTAGTGGTGTTAGGGGCGAAGCGGTGAAGGGTTGGGGGAATGAGGAGGAGCATGAAACGTGAGTGAAATGCACTACAGAATAGGCAGCAGCGAAATAAACATTATAAAAAAGATATATAGAAGAAAGCCCAAGCAAAGAGACACGGGGGTACAGAGCGTTCAAAGGGTGCGTGAGCTATCTCAGAGGGATACGGTGCAGTGCAGTGCGAAGAATATCTAGTAGTAATGTTGTTGCGGGCAGCAGCGTCATCAGACAAGGTCATGGAGATAGATGACTCAGCAGCGGCTGCTGCACTAGCTCTCAGTTAGGTAGGTCGTGACCTGACTTGGTGCTGGAAGGGGAGCTGGGCAGATAAATGAGCGGCTCCGATGGATCAACTAACCAAACAAGCGCCAACCTCATATGACAAGAAGATCTGTCACAACCATTGATGCTTTTGCAATCGTCAGAGAACTCGAAGCAAACATATATATACCCGTTGATTAATCAGGCTCAGCACAGAACACCGCATCCGGTCAGGTGTAGCTTCCCAGCAGCACTTTTTGGAGTATGAGCTCAACGGTAGTTTGAATTGGAGAGCCTCGATTTCTGGAGAAAGCGCATCGTCTATCTTTTGATTTATTTCTAGCAAGCCAGGAAACCCCTCCGTATCCATGTCACAGCCATGGGATTATATCGCTAAACTTGTCTGTATTGGTGATTCGGGTACTGGAAAGTCTAGCGTGGGTTTACAAAGTCTCTACCCTTCGAAGTGGTTGTACTGACGGACCTTTGCTCTCTATCGCAGCTAACCATTCGACTATGCGAAGGACGTTTTTCTGCTTCCCATGATGTTACCATCGGAGTTGAATTCGGATCGCGTATTGTTCCAGTCGGTCCACCTGCTTCAAAGGAGCTGAATCTAAACTCACACCTGGATGGCTACAATGGCGCCTCTTCCGACCTACAACCCTTGTCAGCGGGTGCCGTAGATGCTTCGGGTGAGCAAGCCTCTTCGGGACTTCCCAACCCTCCTCAGAAAACACAGGAACAGCAAAAGCGAATGAAGCTATCCCTGTGGGATACTGCTGGCCAGGAAACATACAAGTCTATAACTCGGTCTTATTTTCGAGGTGCCTCCGGCGCTCTCCTTGTATTTGATATAACACGGCCTTCTACGTTCATCTCATGCACCCAGTGGCTGCAGGATCTACGGCAAATTGCCGAAGAGGGGATTGTGGTGATTCTGGTGGGAAATAAAAGCGATCTGGCGGGGGACGGATTAGGTCTTAATCAGAGGCGGGTCGCCAGGCAAGAGGCAGAGGAATGGTGCCGTATGAATAATGTTGTGCGCTATCTAGAGACAAGCGCAAAGTCTGGTGAAGGCGTCGAGAGCGCGTTCCTTGAGGTTGCCGAGAGGATTTATCGCAATATCGAGGCGGGAAAATATGATCTGAACGACCGTCGGAGTGGAGTGAAAGGCTTTGGTGCTACTGGGGGGGTAAGCAGTGGAATGCCAAAAACGGTCACCTTGGGGTTAAACGATGCAATGAATCGAGGTGGAAATAGAACTTGTTGTTAATTCTTAATATCAATACAACCTTCGCCGGAGGTATCTATGCTGGGCTTCTAACCCATCAAACGATTAAATTTGCAATTACTTCAACCAGCTAAAATAGCCCCCTCTGGGTGATGAAGATCTGGTTTAGCAATTTTGTTTTTTTCCAACAGCATGACACCACCATTAAATACTCTCAAACCCAAGCTAGATCAATAATACACTGTTTTTTTTTTTTTTTTAAAAAAAAAAAAAAAGCATCACAAGAGGGGGGGGGGATTTGATGAAAAGGAAAGGTAAGGAGAGAGGAGAAGAAAACGCGCGGCGAGGTTAATTGGAAATCCGCCAGCCGGTTAGCCAGTTCAAATGTGCCCACTGTTGGCTGGGACCTTCAATGCCAAACACAATCACTCGGAAATACAAAAACATTCCGGTGATGATGAGGTAGAGGAATGTATATACCACCCAGCTGACTTTAGAGCTTAGAGTCTGGGTTAGCCATTCTACGCAGAACCCGAAAGTCAAAATGGCGAAGTACAAAGCCGGATAGTAGTGGTGAACGTATGTCACCCGTGCCATAATAATAAAAGGCAGATAATGCAATAGCCATCCAATGGCTGGGTACAACCCAGCATAATGAATCAAGTCGATGTTCGCCTGGGTAAGCTCATTGTAGCCTCGCTGCCATCGAACAAGATACCACAGAACCAGGAGTCCAAAAACACCCAGACTAGCAGTGCTGCCCCAGTAGACAGCGGGATTTCCAAGAAGATAATATTTGATAGTATTATCATCCCAAGAGCACATTCGCAGGCCAACATTCAGTATTGGCCATTGCCAGAATTGCGAAGCAAGGTCATCCTGCTTGTCCGGGTCTGGAACAAGGGCGTTGTTGGATGTCATCATTGCGACATTTAGATGTACAAAATCTTTGAAGAAGGGGGACTTGTAGGATCCTGGGTCGCCAGGAGGAACTATATTCAACATTAATGAGATATCTTATAATGGAAGAAGAACGTGGGATAGACTTACGTCGGTCATTAGTATGTGTTTCAATATTCCAGTGCGTGTAGACATCGCGCGGTTTGTTCTCTTTCACGCATGTAGTTTCAATCTGCTTAAAGCCCCACTGTGGAAGATTGGTATTGCCAGCACGCAGGTAGCAGCCCAAAACAGTATGCCGCAGGCGAAATGCTGTGGTGAGAGTTCTGATTTTACTCCTGTCCTTCGATGCAACGTCATCAACAACTTCAATTGCCCAATGATCTTTATCATCCCCAACAGTCACATTGCCATAGCAGGAAACCTCGTTGTGGCTTTTGGAGATTGGCGCCGGGACGGTATGGGAGTGTAGATTGCGCCCTGTTTGTCCGTGGATGAGCCGAATTACATCACCATCACCGATAAATCTCAGTTCTCCATTTGGATCATAATCAGCCTGATGGCGGTTAGGGTAGATGAACCAATCATTGTTTGAATCCTTGTGGTGATAGCAGGTAACCTGTTGTTGGTTGGACCCTTCAGGGTACGTCTGAACGTGCGAATGGAGAAGCCCGCCACCATATCCCATATTCTTAAACGTGACTCTCGAGCCTAATGCTATCTCCAGTGGACTATCTTTTCCGACTTGGGTACCCTTGAGATTAGCTTGAAACAGCGAGCTCATTTGTGCATCTCCAGGGCCACTATTTTCCAAGATTAAGAAATGGATGTAAAACGAGAGAATGTAAACAAGAGCAGGGATCAATATGAGCCCAACCACACGAGCGATAAAGTGCTTGGCTAAGGTGGCCTGTTAAAGCAGTCAGCAATATTTCAAGCAACTATGAAAATTTTCGGGCAACTCACCTCGGTCATCTTGAGGTCTCCAAACTTATTCCACAGGTCTTCAATTGTATAAAGGCCAACAAGTGCAGTGCAGAACAACCCAACCCATTTCACGCTACAGACGCATCCGATACTGATGCCAGTCAAGAAAAGCCATGTGAACCACTCAAGCGAGAAGCTAGCATGCTGCAATCGGTGAAATTTCGCCCAGCATAATGTAGTGGTAAATGTGAAGCACAGGAGCATGGAGTCAAGCAAGATGAATCTCGAAATGGTCGCATATGAGTTGTCAAAAAGTACCATCAGGCTTACGAGCCAAACAGTGGCCCGGCGGAAACCAAGTTCTCGCGCAGTGAAATATGCAAGAGGGACGCACACGACACCAAAAGCAGCATTGAATACGCGCATGAAAGTGTAGTTCAGGTCTTCCGGATATTTCTCCCCAGACTTGAATTCGAATGATCCGTTGTAGCCAGCAAGAAGACCGGATAAGCCAACAAGCATCTTACCCAAAGGCGGGTGGACATCAAAATAAAATTCACGTTTCAAGTAATGTGATCCGAACTTTCCGAAGCTATTTTTTTTCTCTGTAAGAAAATGCCGATACCATGCTTTCTCTGGGGGAGATCATCTCTTACTGGGCTTCGTCCCATGTGACAATATTTGAGCGTCCAATACGATACATACGGGTGAAAAGCGAGAGAGTCGTCAATATCACTGGTACGAGTATATTTTCCCAGCTAGCTAAGGCTGAGAGGTATGAATTCGGCTGTAACGCATACAGATCGCGTTAGCTCCTTGATAAACAACCCAACTGGAGAGCGGAGGGGGTATACTATACCTTCAGCTTCGGTTTCTTGTCATTGCCTTCCAATGCGCCCGGGGCCTCAGTGGGATGCTCCGTAGGTGGCACATTCCTACGCCGCACATCAGAGGTGAAGTTGGCGCCAGTGCTGGAAGCAGTGTCTGTTCCAGCCATGTTGCAGGAACGTCGGGAGATTTCGACGGAAACTACTGCTGTGACAAGAAATAGAATAGAATTCAAAAAAAAGGGTGGCAATTGCGTTCAAAGGAACAAATGAGAAATCAAAAAGGAAGTCAAAAGTAGGCGAATGTTAAGCTTAATGATACGACACAGTCATATCTGATGGCAGAGCGCGGAGTTCCCTTGAAATCGGGTAATAGAGTGATCAGCAAGGGGGAACGAGTGGTGTTTTGAGCTTGTATGATCTAAGAAGATAGAACAAGGAGAGAAAAAGCATACATAGGTAAGAGGAAATAAATATGAAAGGGTGAAGGAAGGTAAAAGTCCAATTAGGGAAGAAGAAGAAAAAGAAGGAAAATAAGAAGGAATAGAAGCAAGTTAAAATTCCTGAGAGCATCCAGATTGAGGAGATACAAACGGAGAGTTGGCCTGAAGATAGCGCGGAAGAACCAACATCACACCTGCATACCTTGAGATCCGCCCCGCTTGGACCACCACCCTTGGGATATTTTTGGATTGATTGAAATTTGACTTTTCTGTCGACGGAAAATGATTTTATATTTAGACTGTATATCATGGGAGAATATCTGCATACTAAATCTAAAGAAGAGTTTCTTTTTTCTGGCGATAGAAAGCGTACGCTTATACCACTCTTCTCTGTCAAAGCTGCACGCTTCAAGTTTACTGAATAACGCTCCGAAAACGATCCAAAATGAGTTCAAGAACAACATGCAAAATCGCAATACTCATTTCCTGCCTTCTAAATATGAACATCGCCCGAAATCTATTCTATCTAAACACATAATGGCTCCGTGATTGTCACGAAAAAGCCACAAATAAACCCATTATTACATAGAGTTGTAGTGGGCACCAGGTGTCAGTCCCAGATTCTTCCAAAACCCCAAAGCAAATGACATTTCCCAAAGTGTCGTGAGTGTATAGCCTCGAGCGGAGTCTCATTCTCTCTATATATAAATAAATCCAAAAGGCGGAAAATCAAAGGAAAAGTCGGTGGTCTCCAAGTGAAGGTACACCAAAATAAATCCAAAAATTATGGACAGGAAACAGAAAGGAAAATAACAAGATGGCATCGCTCAGCGACAAAGGCACATGCCGCAGAAATCAACAACATATGTATATATTCGCGGGCTCGGTGTGATGGATCCAGGATCTCGTCGACCACTCAGGCGTCATTCTCCTCATCTTGCCCGAGTCGTCTATACTGGCTGCCTTGTGCTCGCGGGGCCGATCCCCTGTGCCGATTGACCATATTTGATATCCACCCACCAATGCCCTCTGAACGAGTGCTGTCCTCCTGAGAGCCAGATTGAGTGTGCTTACCATTGTCGTCGGTACCGATGTTGGGAGGGTCGATGTCTAAACCAGGAATAGCACTCTCCGCTCCGTGTTGACCATATTGCCTTCGAATATCCAACGAAGGAACCGGAGAGCCAGCGCTCATAAGAGAGCCTCGTTCCGCTTGAGTGGCCGGGGTAGGCATAGCAGTACTTGCATCTCCGAAAAGCAAATTCATATCCTCCAAGCGGACACCACTGGTTTCGGGATAAAGAAAATAAACTGAAGACTATGTGTCAGGAACAGACCACAGTGATTGGTAGAGGACAGTACTTACCAAGAACAAAACTGCACGCGCAGAAGAATGCATGGACCAGGTAGAGTCTCCATTTAATTGCAGCTTGAAGAACAGGGGTAACTTCACCAACTACCCAATTGAAGGCCCAGTTAGCGGCCGTGCTTAGACTTGCGCCCTTTGCACGAATACTCAAGGGAAGAATTTCGGGAGGATAAAGCCAGGGGATTGGGCCCCATGAAGCGCCGAAAGCCGCGTTGTATACCATGACAAACACGACGGTAAGTGTCGGCGTTGCTGCGATATCAATATATATAAAATAAGATATCAGTGAGAGAGATATGAGCATAGCCACCGCGCCAGAAAGCAAGATTGGGCGTCTTCCCCATCGGTCTACGAGATACCATGGTGGAACAGTTGACGCCAGGTATGAGATGGCATTTATCCCTGTCATTAGAATAGCCGCACGCCCGACCCACCCGGCGGACTCGAACACAAGAGGAGCGTAGTATGAGATAACGTTAATACCGTTGAGTTGCGCCAATGCTTGTGCCGACATTGCGATCAAAACTCGTTTGCGATATCGTCGGAACATGTCGGAATATGACCGCTCCCCTTCTTGCCGTTGAAGGAGAACGTTCATTTTGATCTCCCTGTACTCTTGTCTTGCCTTGTCATTGTGAAGATCGCCTTTTCCATAAAGGTTAGCGATCACTACCATGCCCTCCTCGTCGTAGTCATTATCTAGCAGCCATCTGGGGCGAGTGAGCATAATTCAGTGCAAGAATCAACAGTAAAAGTTCTAGGAGCCCGTACCTAGGCGATTCACATATAATAAGACTTCCAAAGCCAAGCAACGCGCCCATGATGCACTGGCACAACAACGGCAAGCGCCAGGAGTAGTTACTGTCGATAAAACTACAGAAATAATCGACCCATACGCTTGCAGCGTATCCGGCAATATTCCCTGTAAACTCAATACATGCCAGCTTTCCCCGATTGTGAGGGGGCTTTTCAAACATATTAGTGACGTTGGCACTGGCTAAGAGCAGGAGACGACAATACCGATATTTCAGACTGATAGACAGGGACAATTGTCGATAATGCCCCAACCCCTAGACCTGCAATGATACGCCCAACCATCATCATAGGCAGCCCTGTTGCAAACGTTTGGAACGCGCCTCCTATAAAGAAGATTATAGAGCCGTAAAGAATCGTTTTGCGGCGACCGATCAAGTCGCCAATACGTCCGACTAGCAAAGATGAAATGAAGGCTCCAACCTCAAGGATCGCAACCACAGTGCCAATCTCCGCCCGTGATGGCTGATTAAAGTAATCCTTGAAATACCAACCGCTACCTTCTATCAGCATGAACCCTTGTTACAAAGATCGGAACGGGGAAGATGTAAATAGGAGACTAACGTTATAATTCCGGACATCACACCCTGGTCATAACCGAAGAGGAAAACACCTAATGATACAAAAACGCTCGTGAAATATCTATGTTGTATTAGCAGAGAAGGCTATAATTAGAATATGAAACCCCAGAGAGCCTTACAGCAATGGCTTTCCCACTAAGCCATGCACTTGAGCAGTTTGCCGATTGCTGGGGGACATTATGACGGCTAGAAAACGTTCAACTCGAGAAATATGTCTTGGTGGAGGATGCGGTATTTTTATTTTCTCGAGTTCGGCTTCGCTAGTGGTGAGCTGGGTTTGATAATGCACACGCTTTGGTTGCTTCACTCGTACCCTCGAGCCCGCTCGACCAAAGGCCTCGCGATCCAAAGAATTTCTGAGACGAATTTGGAGAGGATCTTCTGCATCAGCAAGCTGTTCCGCTAAGTCCCCAGTGTCAGTCCAGAGCGAAAAATCGGACCCAACAGAGTGAGCAGACGAAAGGGAAGAACGACGACTGCCCTTCTCACTAGCGGATTCTAACAGCCCCACAGGCTGTGAAGATGAATTCTGAGAGTGAGCTCTTAAGGGCCGCAAGGGTATGCTAGAGGAAGTACGGGGTGAAGATGTTGTTGGAGGAATGTTGGCGGTTGGGTGGGCTGGATGTGACCGCCCTGACTTTCGGAAGAGGGAGAGAGATGAGAGTTGGTTGAGAGGATCAACGACTGGTTGGCATGAAAGATACCTGTGTCCCTCCACACAATCTCGGATTAGGAAGTTTCATCAAAGGGGCAGATGAAGCAACACGCCAGCTGGCTATCGTGTGTGAAGGGATGGATCAGAGGATCACTGCCTTGAGGCACAGTAGCCGCTGCAATATGGACGACGCAGACCAAAGCGGAGACCGGCACGTTACGGGGATGTCAAGCGGGAGGCAAAAGCGGTGATGATGGTGCTTCGGAATCTGCTCACGAGACAAACAGTAGATCAACGATGCAGGATGACGGAGTTCGAGGCTATCCAGCCGAAAGGGGATGGTCAGGTGCAAGGCTAGAAAATAATAGTCAAAAGGCAGCCGGCGGGATGGGCAAGACAACGAAAGGGGGGCTACAGTAGAATATTTAGCAGCGTATAATCCAAGGCAGCAAAGACTCTATACATATGGTTATTTTTTCTGATTGAGCGGGCTTCAGTTTCAAATGCAGAAGGGATTCTACGATGGAGGAAAGTTGGTATTGTTCCAGTACTAGTGAGTTGGGGAGTAGCGCTGGAGGCCTCCGCAACCAGGCAATCCGCTGTGGGTACAGCTTCAGTACCTGATAAGGTCACGGGTGGCTTGCACTCTGGGACGGAGGAGTTAGCACTACGCCTAGGAGGTACTAGTTCTTAGCACTTTCATCAGTCATGCACATCCTCCTCCCACCTTCTCCGTCATTGGCTTCTGTTTGATGCACTTGGGACGTGCCAATGAAATTGGAGTACTACCTAGGTACTAGTACTGCTTACGGAGTACCTTAGATACCTCTCAGTATGTTGAGTTTGAAGGATGGAAAGCTGGAAAAGGCAAGACTCAAGACAACCAAAATAAATAATAGCTGCATTTCACATCAATTAAAATCTTTCTCGTTCAGAGATTTTTCTTCTTAGATACCATTTCACTGTACATCTTTCACCCCCCTAAATCACGGGCTATCAACACGTACTATATCGTTGTCAAAAAGTTTTTTGAGATCCCCCGCCTAAAAAAAGAGGTAAACCCCTCCTCACTTCATTGGTCAGATTAGTATGTTGTCCTCCTCACTTATTTACCTACCTAAGGTAGCCTTCAAGAGGAACCTTCACTTTAGTACTTACCTAGGTAGGTAGGTAGTGATTGCTTTATCCAGCACAAATGGGCCTTCAAGCTCTTTACCAATGACGTAGTTGGGGCGCTTCCTCAGCCGCCTAGTCAAACTCCACAACCACGGCACGATGATCTGTGGAACTGGGGGTGTCATATGAGAATTTCCCTTCATCTACTCAAAATCACGGAGTAAGTTGATAAACCGCTTATATTCAAAAGTCTCTTGTCTCAGGTAAAGAAATTATTTTTCAATGTTTTCTCTTCTATTCTACCCTATTAATTCCTTATTCACGTAATTCTCCTTCTATAAGTTAGAAAAAATTACTCCGATATATCAACCTGGCGCAACACTTATAGTTCGCAACCGAGGTTGACAATAATCTGTCTCAATAGCACTACTATAATATATCCTGTTCTCGCTGCACAAAAGATAGGAACCTTCATAAAACCTGCCCTCGAATTCTATAACAAACAAAATGACACCTCTGCCATATATACAGGGGACTGAAGCATCCGCATCACAAGAATTAATGACAAAGCTGAGTCTCACCATAGGCCCTGCCGGGCTACCTCCACCAAACAAAGAAAAAACTTGAAATTGGGTATCATGTTAACAAAATATCATAGCCATCTTTCTTAATATACATGGCGTCCGCCATATTGGCATATTTGCGACGCACTAACTCAAAAATTACAAGCCCGGCACTCGTGCTGGGCACCTGGCGGATGGCACTTTTCAAGAAGCCGCGAAACATCCAGCTTCGCCAGCCTCCCGCACGCGCTGCCCTTCTTTTGCATCGCTTATAGGTTTCTTGATAGGCGAGGTAATATAGCCGCATCATCTGCCTTCTTGAGGGGTTAAGACTAGCCTGGTGGTCAAGGTATTCCAACCTGGCCACATGGAGATTCTGAATAATGTTAATGGGGTGTTGTATTGCCTGCTGAGCAACGGAAGCGACCACACCTGCAGCCAGCAAAAAACATGGCTCTAAGGCGTAGTGGGGCTTTATAACTGGTACTTCATGGTTATTATCCCGGGGTTCCTGGATGTGGCTCTCCTTAACGGAAGTGAACGACCCATAATAACGGGTGATGAATGAATAATAAGTCTGCGATTTAATATACTCGAAGAAGGAAAAGAAGACGGCATATCCCAGAGAGTCACGGAGAAATGACAGGCCCCAGCCGGCAAATATTCCACGAAAACCAATTTGTCTGAGTTTGTGCCGCCCATAGTGCCACATACTTCGATAATGGCCTTCGAGAAGCTCATTCGCTCGGAGGCGTACTTGGAGAGCGTCCAATGGAGCAGCGACAACGGACTGAATAGATCCAGCTGCAAAACCGGCCGTGAATGTATCGACAGGGCTGGCCGGGGGGTGTACCCGTTTGACCCCACGAGAAACAGGTTCATATAAAGCACTTAAGACCTGGAGGTATGCAGTATATAATACAGCGCCAACACTACAACGCATTTAGCTTGTTACGCTTCAAAACTTGTACTTAACTCACCCAGCATTGGCTAAAAGAGGAGGCATGACTTGATTCGGTATAAATCGCCAACCGTATGTGCGAATGGCATGAACAAGTAACCCTGGTGTAGTAGTATGGAATGACCAACGGCTTTCACCTGAATGGGGGTAAACAGCCCTAGCGAAAGCCTATCCGAGAAAACGAATACAAACAATATTAGTTGCCAAGGGGGCCCATGATAATTGTTGTGAATAGAGGATTTTCGGATTATATACCATGTAGCTTAAAATCGGGGAAGAAAGAAAAGAAATTAGCAAGCGGATTACCAAATAAAGAAAAATAAGGCCACATACTCAACTCGAGTGCGAAAAAAGGCTTTCACAGGCACCCGAAAGTAAAAGGCGACCAGCTGGGCGCTGAAAGCACGAACACCGGCAGCAGAAGCTCCAGTAGCTGCATTATTTCGGGGAGTCCGACGAGACAAGCTCTCGCTGTCCGGGTTGGATGCTTGGTCATCAAGATTTACCAGTTGACCTGGCGAGGGGTAACCTCCAGGAGACATTTCTTAATGTATTTCAAATATTCTTCTTTAAAACCATCCAATATTCACGCGTTAAGAAAAATGAAGTAGGTTCAAGGCTGATAGTGAAAACATTGTAGTACAACTTCCAGAATTGCCGCGGTGGATTGCCAGTGACCGACGGAGCTGCTTGTAAGAAAAGCTCTTTATATAACAGCGAAAAGAAGGGGGGATGGGGGGAAAAAGAGATAATATTCGTCTATGGGGTACATTCGATTGACATATTGAAAAAATGTTATTTGGGCTCTTTCAAGGCAAGGCGCAACCATGAATCCTGATCGATCACCAAATATCATTAACGTTGAAGAGCAAACCACTCAAACATTATTAGTCATACAGAAAACCACGACGCGCGCGCTTGAATGCAATTTCGCGTTTGCGCTCAGATCCGTCCAATAATTAAGACTATTGACCTAGGAAATACTCTTCTCGACTTCGCAGCTTGCTAATCTTCTTTTCTTTTACTTTAGGAAGATACTAGGTAAAAATTTTCATCCTAGGGTCTTTAGGGGTCAACTTGCAAGCTTCAGCTCCTCCTTGTTTGCCCTCCAAGCTGATCCTTGCTAGAAGCCAACGTTGCTTCTAGCACAACGTTGTCATGGCTGAAGAAATTGTTATTGACAAAACAATATTTTTCAACCGGCTATCAAGTTTCTATACAGTATGGAAGTCGGATAAGCGCTCCAGCCATCCTGTCTTTGGGGGCGCAGGCTCAATCGTCATACTGATGGGCAAAACGGATGAAGCCAACGGCTTTCAAAAGAATAATGCAATGCATGTATGCTTATTGCCCCTTCTACAATTAATCTCTCCGGAACTCTCTCCCTTGTTCACTACTAATTGAATATTAGTTTTGGCTGCTTGGCTACGAATTTCCAGCTACTCTGTTGGTCTTCACTTCTGAAGTGATGTATGTTGTAACGACAGCCAAAAAAGGTAGAGTTGCACTCTGATAACGCTATTCTAAGGATTTGAGTTGTCTCTAACGTTCTGGGTTATTATATAGCCAAACATCTTGAGCCATTGAAGGGTGGCAAGATCCCAGTTGAGATTTTAGTGACGACCAAGGATCCGGAAGAGAAGACAAGGATTTTCGAGAAGTGTATTGATGTCATAAAAAATGCTGGGGTGAGGTTCTTTCCCCTTCCCTGAACTCCTTCAAGCTAATTTTCCTCGTAAAGACGAAAGTAGGTATCTTACCCAAGGACACAACTACTGGCCCATTCGCAGAAGATTGGAAGCGCATATACGCCAACGTGTCCGGAGAATTAGAGGAGGTCGACATTTCTCTGGCACTTTCCACGGCCTGCTTTTCGGTGAAGGATACGGATGAGTTGGTAAGCTTAATAGTCGGGGCGCAGTATATTAAGTAACTAATAACATATAGGTATCGATACGGAATGCGTCACGATCATGCAGTGGCTTGATGTCCGAATATTTCGTTGACGAGATGTCTCGCTTGCTTGACGAGGAAAAGCAAATGACGCATAAGGCCCTCTCAAATCGAATTGACAACAAAATTGATGACACCAAATTTTTCAACAAGTTAGCAAAGTTACCAAGCGAATTTGATCCACACCAAATTGACTGGGCATATGGCCCCGTCATTCAAAGTGGTGGGAAATATGATCTCAAACTCACAGCCCGGTCTGATGACAGGAATCTGGAGCCCGGGATTATCATTGCTGGCTTTGGAATCCGCTACAAGACGTATAGCTCAATAATCGCCCGCACCTATTTGGTGGATCCTAGCAAATCCCAAGAAGCAAACTACACCTTGCTCTTGAGCCTTCACGAAGCCGTGATAAAGGAAGTGCGTGATGGCATGGCAGCTAAAGAGCTATACAATAAAGCGATTGGCCTTATCCGTTCTAAAAAACCCGAGCTTGAGACACACTTCTTGAAGAGCGTCGGTGCCGGGGTCGGAATAGAGCTTCGAGACTCCAATATGATACTTAACGGGAAGAATAGCCGAATTTTGAAGAGCGGCATGACTTTATCGATTACCGTTGGGTTAATGGATGTCCAAGAGCCAGGAATGAAAGACAAGAAGAATTCCCTTTATTCAATGGTAATAACAGACACCGTTCGTGTCGGGGAGCATGGGCCACATGTTTTCACCAAAGATGCCGGGATCGACATGGACTCTGTATCCTTCTACTTCGGGGACGAGGAAGAGCCTCAGAAACCTGCAAAAGAGAAAAAGGAGCCCAAATCCAGCGCCATTGCTAGCAGGAATGTCACGAGGACAAAACTTCGCGCCGAAAGGCCAACCCAAGCCAGTGAGGGTGCAGAGGCAAGGCGCCGCGAACACCAGAAAGAGCTGGCCTCGAAAAAGACAAAGGAGGGCCTTGATCGGTTCGCCGGTACTACAGGGGACGATAATGGGGTTACCCAAAAGAAGTTCAAGCGGTTTGAATCTTACAAGAGAGATAACCAGCTACCGGTCAGAGTCAAAGATCTCACTATTTATGTGGACCATAAAGCTTCAACCGTGATTGTTCCAATCATGGGTCGACCTGTTCCGTTTCACATTAATACTATTAAAAACGCCAGCAAAAGTGATGAAGGGGAGTACGCCTATCTCCGGATTAACTTCCTCTCACCAGGTCAAGGTGTTGGAAGGAAGGACGACCAGCCATTTGAGGATTTATCGGCGCACTTTTTGCGGAATCTGACCCTTCGATCAAAAGACAACGCCCGCCTTGCTCAAGTGGCCCAGGACATCACAGAGCTTAGGAAAAATGCCCTCCGGCGAGAACAAGAAAAGAAAGAGATGGAGGACGTGGTTGAACAAGACAAGCTTGTTGAAATTAGAAGTGTGTGGCTCCCAGCTGTACCAACTGACATAAACTAACCACATAGTAGATCGCCGCCCCGTTAAATTGCCTGATGTCTACCTACGACCTCCTTTGGATGGTAAACGTGTTCCTGGTGAAGTTGAAATACATCAAAACGGCCTCCGATATATGTCGCCCTTCAGAAACGAGCATGTTGACGTCCTGTTCAGCAACGTGAAACACTTATTCTTCCAACCATGTGCACACGAATTGATTGTGTTGATACATGTCCATCTCAAAACTCCCATCATGATAGGGAAAAGGAAAACCAGGGATGTTCAATTCTACCGTGAGGCAACGGAGATGCAGTTTGATGAAACCGGTAACCGCAGGCGCAAACACCGATATGGAGATGAGGAAGAGTTTGAAGCAGAGCAAGAAGAAAGGCGACGCAGAGCGGCTCTAGATCGAGAATTCAAGGCATTCGCGGAGAAGATCGCGGATGCTGGAAAAGACGAGGGCGTTGATGTTGATATTCCTTTCAGGGAGATCGGATTCACTGGCGTTCCGAATCGTTCCAATGTTCTCATTCAGCCCACTACAGACGCTCTGGTTCAGCTGACTGAACCTCCTTTCTTAGTCATCAGTCTGAATGAGATCGAGATAGCACATCTCGAGAGAGTACAGGTAAGACGAAGACAGATATGGCAAGCAAATGATTCCATTGTCTAACACTTTCACAGTTCGGGCTTAAAAATTTCGATCTCGTCTTTGTCTTCAAAGACTTCCACAGACAGCCTGTGCATGTCAACACCATCCCTGTCGAATCCTTGGAAGGTGTAAAGGATTGGCTCGACTCCGTCGATATTGCGTTCACTGAAGGACCTCTGAACCTGAACTGGACAACAATCATGAAGACTGTTGTAAGCAACCCATATGATTTTTTCGCTGATGGCGGCTGGTCCTTCCTGGCAGCGGAGTCGGATTCTGAGGATGGCTCGGAAGAAGAGGAGGAGTCCGCATTCGAATTGTCTGAATCAGAGCTAGCCGCAGCGGACGAAAGCTCGGAAGATGATAGTGAATTTGATGACGATGCTAGTGCGGATGCTAGTGAGGATTTCAGTGCAGATGAAGAGGAGAGTGGAGAGGACTGGGACGAGCTAGAGAAAAAGGCGAAAAAGAAGGACAGGGAAAGCGGCTTAGATGAAGAGGATAGAGGAAAGAAGCGAAAGCGATGATTTTACTATCCCCTATCGTTTTTTACTCTCGATTTTCCCGTCCTCCCGAACCTAGCTCAAAGCTCATGTTCTCGGAACTCAGCAGCCTCTTCATACAAATCGACTTAATTATTTGGCAGCTATGCGGAGCGCCGAAACAAAACATGAATATTCTGTATTATCTTGACTGATTACCAGGTCAAGGGATTTTTCCATTTTCAGAAACAGTTTTACATGTAAAACAATAATACGGTGAAACCATTATCATTTACTCCATATGAATCTCTTGGAATACCTCAATCCTGTGGTTATCTGCCACATAAAAATATTGAGTTTCTAGGCCTCAGCATTCCCTTGGGACTAAGTGCTCGTAAAACCCATTGGACAGAGACAGCACATCTTGAATACCAGTTCAATGGCATCTTCCTTTACACTCTTTTATCACGTCGCGTATTTCAACGTAGCTCCTACATCTTTATGTACATTCTGAGTCGGATGTATTGATCAAGGACCTGACCGGGTCTACCATTTCGTTCACATGGTTCTAACCGAAGAAAAATCGACGAAATAACACTTTCATATGCAAATTCAAATCAAGAGTATCGGTTACACCCGACCCTACACCACGCCGTGTACGTTGAAAATATTCCTTGCGGTAGTAACCTCATCTTCTATCATGCCTTTCTTCTCAGTAGAGAATACTCTACTTTTACCTTTCTCTTTTCACTTAATTCTCTGAATTTAAGATTTCAGCTTCCACCAACTCGGAAGAAGTAGTCTAACTTAGGGCTACTTGGAGGTAAAAACAAGTGTGACAACAAGTGTGCAAGAACAGCATGGTAAAAGACACAATTATGAAGCAACATATTGAAAATTTTGTGCTTGTGATGACAATAATGATATCATGTAGCGTATGTGCACTGTAGACATTAGATTAATAGACTTGAAACATCACTTTCCTTCCCTCATGGCCGCCCACATACTGCGCATCCTCTTTATTTGGTTCGGCGTAAAGTTTTCATAGCACTCATCCGATGAATAGTCCATGAAGTTATGTACTGCATCGACCCCAGGAAGATCTGGGCATGAATCTTTTTGCGCAGGGCAGCCCTCTGTAGGCACAGACTCCTGGGGAGTGTCTGCAATAAAATCACCCTCATTACCAGGTGAGCATGATTCACCCTCGAACGTGTGGAGGAGACCATTCCAATGTCCGATCTCATGAATAGCAGTCCCGCCTCGGTTGTAATGAGTTAATGACCCGCCAGGCATAGTTTTGGCAAGTACATTACAGCCGTCTTTGACATAGCTAGCACGCGGGCTAGTGCCATTAATACTTGGATCGGGCAATGTGCAAAATCCAAGAACGCTAGACGACAGTTGTTCTGTAATACTGGTTTGGCGATCACTAAAGTTATGGATGTTCCGACTGCTGGGATTTGGGGATGCTTGTAAATCAGATTGAAAGTACACATTCAAAGTGCGGTAGCTTCCCCGACGAAGTGCACCTTTCATGCCCATTTCGTCTCCGTTGCGTGCCCATAGGTCATTAATTTGTCGGGTTACTCCTTGTAAACGATAAATAATTGTGGCATTATGATATGCATCCTGGAGATAGGATAACTTGAATAAATTAGACCCCAGACCAGAGAGAATGGCATGATAAAACAAAGCTCAGACAACGAATGAGGCCAAAACTTACTTGAGTCGTAATCATTTCATCTGTTACTTGGTCCCCATCCGCTTCGCTACTCACAATGTGAAACCAGGTATCTATTTCAATTGCCGCCACCACATTTCGGTTTTCATAGTCGTCAACAGGATCATGTTTAGATTCCAGGATGCTCAGTCTCTTAAATTCTGCTTTAAGCGCTTCACCCGGGCCAGCTGTGGCACAAAAATTCCTGCCCCAGTGAGAGGCAGCAAGACATCTTGGTTGAAGGCTGTTGAGAATGAGTATCAAGAAGATTGGGGAGCCAAAAAATCGACGCATGGTGTTCTGGGCCTGAGATTTGCAAATCACGCTCAGAAGAGCTACTTCAGGGGATTAAAAACGAGACCACTGTTGCTGTTAGCTACGTGGAATGTTATGGAGTCGTTGCCAAATGGGGGAATCAGGAGATTTATTTATGAAACAGGAATGACCCAGCAAGGGATGCAAAATACCTGTCAAGGTGATGGGGAACGGGTCATCCGTCAAATCACATAATAGAAACAGCAGAGAGTCATTATCAGGAGTAATAAACTCCAATCCAAGAATAAAGAAAAGAATAAACATTGCATGTGAGAGAAACTAATGCAGAATATCCACCTCTAGACGCCTTGAATTGTCCACATGCTCAACTTTCGAAGCCAAGCGTAATACCATCCCGCGCCCAAGGGGCTCGGAAAACATTCAATAATGTACAGTAGCAGAAGGAAGGAAGAAATTAAAAAAGGAGGGAAATGCAAGCAGCCTCTAAAGGCCAAGGGCATTCAAGAGATGCTGGGCAAGCTCAGAATCTGTCATCCCGCCCTGTAGCGGTGGCGGTAGTTTCTTGTTCATTATTCCAGGTTAAATAAGTGTGGTCGCCGAGTTTCCTAGAAGCCATAAGCATCCTCTATGCAATAATTGGGGGGAAGCTTAATTAAAGAGAGATGTTCATACCGCGGTCGAACCAGGTGTGCAATAGTGAACAGTGCCCCGAGCAATACGCACACCCCCCCAACAACAACATAAGCAATTCCCATAAAGGGATTTTGACCTCCAATGACTGTCCGAGTTGAAATGAGAATCGATTTTGTGCCGCCGTATTCAGTAACGGGAAACGCTGGAGAAATGTTGTTAGTAGCAGAGCCAGTAAAGTTGTTATTATCTCTGACACGTACGGTCCACAATATCCAACTGGTAATACCCCGCCGGCATAGCCACAGTATCATTTCTCCTGGATAACTTGCTGAAAGTCGGCAGCGCAGCTGTTCGCATCCAAACCATGAATTCCTCATCCTGGTGTAGGTCTGGAATACCGTTGGTGTAATTGTCCGGAAATCGCGCTTGCCAGTTAGGCGGGGGTACAACATCTCCTGGATTGTATAGGGTTTTTTTTATGAGTTCCTTATCACTGTCCCAAGCAATGCCCTTATTGGTCATCACGTATGTTTCTCTACCGTCATTGCTCGCGCAGTTCAGACAAACAGGGCTATTGATGGTATCATTGAACATAGAGTTAGCAATAAGTCCACAGGGATAATAAGCTTTCCCATTCGGGTCAAGTTTCAGGGGATCGCAGGAGCCTCCGTTGATAGTATTATTGTCAACCGCTTTCCCCTTGAGTTGATCAATATCTAGAGACTTCACGTATCTCCGATGATTTTGGTAAAAGTTTGTGAGGCGGTAATACATGAAAACCGGAGGCCCCATACTCTCCGGAATGTCGAAGAAAAGCTGGCAGCGCTCGACGCCGTTCACCTTGCTGCGCTGCCAGAATGGGGCCTGCCTCGCTGAGGATTTGAACGAGTATTTTACTTTGTCTTCAATCGTTGTTCGTTGTTGAGGCGCATCCTTACAATCCGAATAGTCTATAACGATTTCTTGAACCTTTGGAGAGGTACGGATTTATTAGATGCATTGAGAAGCTGCAGACGGGGTGTTGAACTTACTTGAGAGCTCGCCCATAATAGGAGACCGCCGATGGGTGCGAATATAATGCCGACAATAAAGAACAAGGGCAATACGCTTTTGGGAGTCAGGATTGGCCTGTTAATGTCAGCACACCGCTACCGTTGAGGATATAAGAAATTAATTCTGGAAGCATACTGCCAGGCCTTGAGACGTTGCTGTCGGAAGGCAGTGTCTGGGTCGTTATTAGCATTGCCGAAATGTCCGAAATCCAAAGGACAGAATCTCACTTGCTGGCCGTCGGTTTTTTGGTTTCTTATCGCTGTCAACGTCTCCTCTATGGGATTGTTCGCTGAAGGGCTCCGGGTCATTTGCCTGTGAATGAGACATAACTATTTCAGAAGCCCTTCGGCTGAAATAGGAATGAAAAAAAATGAGAGGATTATGGGGATTTAGATTGGGAGAAAGAAGTGTCGATGTCAAGTGAAAGGCGACCTTGATGGAGTAGTGGCGCAGATCCTACTACTGCATAGTTGGCGGACTGCGCCTCCCAGGGGCCGAGAGTCGGTCAGCAATTCAGGATATGTACTGAGCATCATCTATTAATAATGACCATGCATATGTGTATCTTCCCACTACTCCATACCATCTAAATAAATAACCATTGTACAGGAGATGCCTCGGGTTATATATTTATTTGAAGAAAAAAAAAAAAAAAAAAAAAACCAACATTGTACCTAACTCACCCCATAAGTTTCCAACAGTAGGTATCTAAGATCCTTACCAACAGATTTTACTTCATTAAAATACTCAATTTATCTCTAGAGCAATACATTCAAAAAATGGCCAGGAAACAATACAGTCTTGTTTTTCAATCACGTAGATAGCATGATTCGACAACTGGATCAGGGCTGGACTTTGAAAGTCCAGGAATTCCAGTATGTACGTACAGAGACTCTGCATATTCGACATTTCGAGTTAGATTCCGGAGTATCCGGAGAAAACTTATCCTGAGGTTCAACATCACCCCAAAAGCCAGGATTGGAAAGGAGAAGTGTTTCTTATTATTCCGATAAACTGAATAACAACAATAGCGGCCAACATTATCAATAACTCGAGAACCGGCAAATTTAACCATCAATGATCGCAGGGTGGAAAGAGATGATTAAGTCATACGATAACCAAACATACACTCTATTCCAGGAAGATAAAACCCATGCGTCAAACAAGACGAAGAACGAAACTCATGTCGCCACAACCCTTCAAACCCTAACGCCTACTTCAGCAATTGAAAAGAACCAAAGCCAATCACTTGATAACACAAAAAAGAAAGCCAATGCTCAATAATGACTAAGGGAATCAGACTATAGCTGTGTGAACCGGTACGCCATTATGGGATGATATAAGAGGTCGATAACTGTAGTCGAAGATGACGACGGGATGTGGAATTCAACTCGCTAAAAAAACAACACACAAAGTGAAATCGAAGAGGGCTAGCGTTGATGGTTAAGTCATCGCTTGAGATACTGTTGGAAGAGCTCCGGCTTGAACAAGCCAACCCGCTCATACGCAGTCCAAAGCTTGCTTGCTTTGTTCACATCAATTTTGCAGGCCTGTTGAGCGTCTGTCTTGCGAAACTCTTTACCAACGTTCAAAGCTTTAACACGAGCTTCAAAGATGCGGCGCTTGCTGCAAATGTATGTTGCGCAAGAAAGTCTCAGTGTTGCAGCTAAATTGAGTTCGGCGGAGCTCAACAAATGTCGATCTGGGTCATTACTGAGATCCAACATTTGCCCCTTCCAGTCTGCTTTTAGAGCTTTGGCGTTGCTGCCGAGGATTTCTAATGAGGGCGAATAATCTTTGATGGAGTTAAAATCAGTGTCATCTCTATTTGTTCCTATAGCACGGGGTGGCTTGGAACTCGGTGTGGGTAGGTCAAACGAATCCAATGCTCTTTGCTTCGGAGTGGACTTTGGTGTGCGCTTTATTCTGGGCGTCCGTTGCACACGGGGTTGAGCAGGAACTACCCTCTTCGCCGGCGCTGGCGCAATTTTTTTCAACTTCGCCTCCATCATCTGGGGATGACGCCGATTCATCATAATCAACTGGCGTTCCAGTGTTTCTCTTTCTTCTCTGGCCCATGCAACGGGGTTGCGATTGTATTGGGCCGATACAATCGGTACGCACGAAAGCGCTAGTAAATACTCATCGCGCGTTGGCTTATTGACTTTATTCTCAAACCTTGCCATGTGGGAATTAATATGCTGTTCAACCAAGGCCTCTGCCGAATGTGGCAGCATGGGGCCAAACAGCGGCTGGTCAGTGGCAATGTCAGGGAGAGACTCATGTCGTGGGAACAGGACAGGATCTCTCGATGAGCCAAGTACGGCATCCCCATCAGGATGCTCTGAGGCATCCGACCTTCTCTTCTTGTTTCCAGTATATGGAGTAACTGGTGGCGATGGCAAGTCCATCTCTGATTGTGTTCGCTTCCGGTCAATCGAAATTGGTGGAAGTTTCATATCATGACTTAAAGATGAGTCCTGCGACATCTTGTAATGTGAAAGAGTAGAGTTAAATGTATCGAAAGGCTTGGACTCTGGGGGGGACATAAGGCTGGACACTGAAGGTAAACGACTCATGTTGGACTTGTCACTTGGCGCCATCACTGAGGCTGAAGTATATGAGGTCATATCAGAGTGAAACAGCTCCCAGACCTATCAGATACACCAGGAGATATAGAAACCGTGGTAAAAATAATATCCAGAGAAGAATCAATTCTTCTACAATCCGCGGAAGATAAATCACTGGGGTGATGGAGAGATAAAGAATAGTGCTTGTGGGTTGGTGTTTATAGAATTCAATGGAAAGGGATTAGGCAATACGGTAAAACACACGTGAAAGTGATTTGTCAGGGCCACCGCTTTGTCTGGTGGCAACAGGCAACAAATATGGCTTGTCACAACGATAAGACTCACAATGATGTGTGAGAATGAAGTGAGTTGCCTTGAGCTAGGGTTTTCCCTTACTGCTATGAACCTTGTTGAAGAAAACAGTCAATCTTAAGGGAAAGGGATTTATCAAGGCGCTCCTGGGGAGGCGCAGGTTGGCAAGATGTGAATTATGAGTCAATGCGCCGATTGATGGATGGGGCTGAGGTTCTATGTATGTACAATGGTGTTCACGAGACTGCGGGGTTGGCGCGTGGCAGTAGAGGCACCAATCACAACATTCCTGTCTTGCAGTTCTAATTGACGATCCTACCAAGTACCTAGGTAGGTAGAATTATAGTCGGATGACCCAACTCTTGGTGACAAAAGGGGGGCAATTATTTGTCTCAAGGCATGAACCCAGCAAACGAATGTCAAGGCCAGCAGGAAAAAGACCAAACATGACCATAATTATAAGAATCATGAAGGGGGTGGATGATCTTGCACATGACGACAACTGTCACGGGAGGGGCGGGGAGGGATCCATGTAGCATTTTCAAACAAGGACATAATTATAGAAGGGTGGATGGTTGGCTCTCTGGACGCCCGATTGAGGGGGCGTGGTATTACTAGCTCGACTCATACCCACCAATAATAGTTGTTGATTGCGGTGTATCTCGAAGTTGGGCTGAAAGATCCACGGATAAGAGTCAGATCATCTGTGGTTCAAAATAAATGCGAGTTGGGCCATGAAGGAACAGATGGCTTACATCACAGGCGGCCCTAGGGTGAGTGAATCACAGTCAACCTGGTGCCCCACTTTTTGGGGTGTTGCCTGGTGGTCAGCCCAGGATGGGTTTGAATCTTCCAATTGTCCATCCAGGGGTCAGGGAGTGGGATTATCCAGTACAAGGTGGTGGAAATAAAAAAGAGGATGTCTGTTTCGGAATACCTTGCAAGGCCTGCTTAGCGAGAACTTGAAGTACCTAGGTGGTATCAAAGCTATAGTC
This sequence comes from Aspergillus panamensis, assembly GCA_027569225.1. Taxonomy (NCBI): domain Eukaryota; kingdom Fungi; phylum Ascomycota; class Eurotiomycetes; order Eurotiales; family Aspergillaceae; genus Aspergillus; species Aspergillus panamensis. The sequence continues at coordinate 442,762 of JAPDER010000007.1, forward strand.
AAAGACAGAGACAGAAATGCATGAAATTATTGGCTTGTTAACTCGTTAAAGACGAAGTTGATAAAAAGCCTCTTCTGTTGTACCTACCTTACGTTCTTTAATAGGCCCACCCTTTCCTTGATGTCGATTACACCGAGGGCACTAGGACGACCCTCAAAGATGACCCCTCCATCCATCTTCATTACTCTAAAAACCCATCCAAGGTATGAATGACTCTTTTCATACCGTATGTGCTGGATAGCCTAGGCAGAACAGGTACTTATACTTATCTAAGGTAACTGTCAACCTGAGATTTAGCATGTATTAACTTTTACGATGCACTAAGCGTCTTGACACCTTTATGTGGCGTAGTGGTAATATTTTATGTTAATAGGTACCTAGGTACTGATGTAGTTGACTGTCTGTCGGAATTGAAGAATTACCTACTATTATAAAGGAACTCCTGTGTATTTATATAAACAGGTTAAATAGTTCAGTTATGAAATAATCCTCTTCTATTTACCAGTGGCTTTCATTACAGCATCCACGGAATAATCGACAAGTGAGTCGACCCATACTGACAATGGGCCTAGTCACATGCTGCAACCTCGTCGAACGAGGTACCTTGATAATATGCACCTGCAGATTAACCATGCTGCATGTATTCAATCCACCTACTTTTAAAGTTTGATGGGAACTGAGATAGTGAGCATTGTCTAAGCTATAATAACTCGATTTAATTAAGGTTGCGAGCGCAATGTGCTAGGAGACCATTACCTTACATAGGCACCATAGGCACTAGCACTTTAAGCTTAAAAAGAGTGAATAGCTTGGTCAATCCGAATATATCCTCGGTGATTATCGATGCCTCATTAAAATCAAGAGAAGACCTCGCACATAGACGTCTGCCCAAGAAATAATCAGGCTGAGAAAAACTCCCATTCTCTATTAATATCCTGCCCATGTATAAGACATGGGTATCGACTATAGGTTCCTCAAAAAAATAAAGTCTTGGTCGGTCAAGTGGGAGACACTGCCCTGTATACAAACGTTTTAATCTGCTTGGAACTTTTCCTCGCCTTAGTCTTACCAATAACGGACATACTTGACACAAATTATTTTTTCATAGTATGCTGTCTGGGTGTTGGAGATGGGGGAGTAGCTTCCAATTGCCCACTTGGACTCCCGCAAGTCAAAGAATACCTAGGTATCTGGACTTTTCATCAAAATGCTCCTTTAAAGTCCGTTTGCGGCCACAGATACGCTATCACAAGACAGAGCCGCGAGCCAAGCGATAAGAACAAAAGCCCCGGGCCCTAAGGCCATGTAGAGAATTAAAATGGGGCATCACCATACAAACTCCAGCAGTGGGCAAGCGAATATGGGAAACAATGAATCGCCGGCAAGGCCATGATGCAATATCAGGATTCGATACGTCCGAACCCCGCTAAATCTGTATAAGCATCCACCTTTTGATACGGCAGAGAATGAAGTGGGAAAAGTAATCAATAAACTGGACCGCAATTAAAATCATGATAAGGCTACTGGGGAAATGGTACAAGAAAAAGTTCCACCGCAAATGACCATCCTCAAAACACCTTGTCCACTTGAGAGCTGATGTCGGCCAGTATGGAAATATTGATTTCCATGCCCGAAGAAAAGGAAAGACCAATCTTTAGTGTTTACTCCGCTTCTCCTGCTCTTTCTTGAGTCTCTTGCGGCTCTCATGCGCAATCATGTCACTTAGATCTTCCTGAAAATCCCAATTGGGGTTGCTTTCTTGCTGTTTCTGTGATTCGTAGAGTCTTCGAATGTTGTCCTTGTTAATTCCGTCGCTGGCTTGGAGTTCATCCGGGTCCACTGATACATCAATATCGCCGGGCTTCTTCCGCTTCCGGCTCTGGTCATCGGCACCAAGCACGGGTAAATTGTCCGTATGCATATTAAGATCATATACCCTGTCGCCACCGAAAAAGCCCTGTATCTGTGTTTGTCGTTCTGGAATAACATGAAATGCACTCCTGGGCGTTACAGATTCCTCGGTCTGTGTCCCTCTGTAATTTTTACGCACATCAAACTCCCCGGACACATTCTCCATCCCGACCATTTCCGATGGAACGGCAGATACCAGACCACTCGGTGTTTCCAAACCACTGGGGGTTTGTAGCCCTGTGTCCATATCTTCTTCTTCTTCTTCTTCTTCTTCTTCTTCGGATTCCTCCTCCTCGCTTTCTTCATCAGATGCCTCTGGTGCTTGGAGCTCGCCCCAAAGATCTCTTTCAACGGGTTCGCCTTGTTGCATGGTCTGTTGCGGCTGCAAAACGCCAAATATATCACCACCATAAAGAGGTCTATTATGCTCATCCACTGGAGGCTTTCCATAGCCACCAGGGTGATATCCCCACATAGCCCCGGGAGGAGGTGGTGCGTTGAGACCTGGAATTTTCAGAGCCGGGTATGATGGAGGTGGCCCGTACCGCTGTTGGTTAATTAACCACGGTGGAGGGGCACCGGGGGGCATATTGAGAGCCTCTTTCAACTCAGCACTAAGCTCCCCTGGTCGAAGATGTCGAAGATTTGTCTCATACTCCTTGCCCTCGTAATAGACTTCGCCATACCGGGTGAGCTCGGGCTTCGTTTGAAATCGGAAAAAGGCCTCGTATAATTTTTGGTAGTCAATATCTAGCCTTCCCATCTTTGGCTGCACCCTTTCCCGTTGCTTTTGCTTCAAGGTTGCTTGCTCTTGCTTTTCAATAGCAGCGTCCCGCATTTCTGAGATTCCGGTTTCTTGGATGAACTTGGGTAGCGAAAAGGGGGCTTTCTCTATCCCCCTTTTGGAGGAGAGGTATTCGCGCTTTAACGACCAGTGGGAGGGCACAGGAACGACATTTCGGTGAGCTTTTATGTGGACGAGAAGTCGGGCATCAGGGGCTGAAGTATCCGTCCAGTCAACTATCTCCGGTTTTCGTACCATAGCCTTCAGTTCTGCGACAGAAAGTTTATTCAACTCCTTTCGCTTGCGTTTTGATAGGGATAATGATTTTTCTTCCTCTTCCTCGGGTATTTCATTATCATCATCGAAATAAACCTCCGGTTTTTGGGCGTCCTGTAGTGGAACTCTTTCGTCTTCAAGCTCATCAAACTTATTGACAATATTTTTGTACAGCAACCACAGGGGGTCATCGAGATCGGGGGCGACGATAAATTGTGCATCGACAGCAGTACTGTCTGGGATATCTGATCGGATTTCCCTCTCCGCGATTTTCTCAGGGGAAGCGGTCGCGATCTCATCAGACTACATTTTTCAAAAACATTAGCCTCGCTCGCCATTGGGCGAATATTACATACCTGGGACTTAAGGGCCTTTTTCCGGGCTCTTCTTAGTTGGTTTTTGCTTAACTTCATGTCTACTGTTGGAGAATGGTAGAAATTCTGACAGAAATGAGGTATGGGTGGAGTTATTTTGATGTTTCGCAGCGATTAAAAGGTCGCGAAGCTTGGCATCATAAATGGAAAACCTCTGGATATGGAGGGAGGTTAGGTAACAGATTTGGGGAGGAGCATATGTTGTGGCTGGGCCAGGGATAGAGTAATAGTAATTAAGTACCTGCAGCAATTTACATGTTCGACCAAGACTAGTAAGGTAGTTTAATATTCCAGCCACGAGCCATGCGGGAGGGCCTGCGCCGCAACAAGTGGCTCAACAGCTTGATGTCAGCTGACAGGTCCAGGAAGAAGGTACACTGAATATGCCTGTTATTACCTAACCGCCCCCTCCAACCTAGTCTTCAGGTCCGCGCCTTGCGTGTCCCTGACAGCTCAACACGCAGGACAGGGCAATGCTTCTGTATAAATTTAATAAATTTATTTTAATAGATTGTTACTAATCACTATAATATCTAAAAATTATATAAAAGTTAAAGCAAGAATTCAATAAGTAATTTATATATTAGAAACAAGCCTGAGACCCTTGCTTTGCTCGGGAGGCTTGGAGCCAATCATAAAGATGATTAAGTAACTGCTAAACCCAAAATAGACTATATAATAGACTGTAATAAAGAACTTATTAATAAAGAAATTTATAAAGATAATAATTTAGGCTATATAATAATATTAAAAATCTTATTTATAAAATTTTTTAAAATATAAAATTATTTTAATATTAAACTAGTTATAAAGTTTTTAAAAAATCTAGAGTTAAAAAAAATAGCTAGAAGATTTTTAGAGAATAAATTAAATACTAGTTAATATATATTAAATTAATTTAATTTAAAGTATTATTATTTATAAAAAATAATATAACATTAATAAACTTAAATTAAGATAATAATATTAAAAAATTATCTATTATAATATTTATTTCTAATATATTAATATTACTAATTAATAAAGAATTTATAGATATAATATTTTAATTATAAAAATAAATTATTATTGTTAAAATTAAAAAATTAAAAAATAAATTAAAACTAAAAATCTATGTACTAGAATCTTTTAATAACACCTGATCTAAATAAAAATATTTTTTTATTTAAATAAATATTTATTTTTATATTTACTAAAATTAATTTGTAAATAATATAAATAAAATTATATTTATTTTAATTTATCTAACAGGGCTTATATATTAATAATTTAAATTTGTTTTAAAGAAATAAATAAAAAAGAAACCAGTAATAATAAAAATAATAAAATTATAAAAAATACTTAGTAAATCTTGAAAGACTATAGTACTATAGTCTTTAAAGAATATTTTACTAGTATTTTTACAGAGATTTTAATATAATTAAAAATACTAATTGATAAATTAGATATGTTTAAATAAATAAAAATAATATTATTTATAATAAAAAATTAATAATAGATAATATAAATTATATAGATAATATAAATTATATAGATAATATAAATTATATAGATAATATAAATTATATAGATAATATAAATTATATAAAGCTAATAAAATAAAATCTATATAATTAAAAAATCTAGAATATAATAATTTTTATAAATTAAAATTAATATAATTAATATAATATTTTTAATAAAAAATAATATTAATAAAAAAACTATTTTTTAACTATAATAAATTAAATTATCAATTAAAAAGTTATAGATTAAAAAAAGCTGGAATATAAATAAAATTAAATTAAAATAGTTAAAAATAATTAGTAAAACAAAAATCTTGAAAATAATTAAAAAGAATTACTAATAATTAAATCTAAAAAAATAGTAAATTTATTAATAAGCTAGATTAAGATAAAGTATATAGTAAATTTTTAATAATGAATTAAATTTTTAATTTATTGAATAAATAATTTATATTTAGATAAAAGGCTTTAAATCTAGTAAAAAAATACTTATTAAAAAATAAATACTCTAAAAAAATCTTTAATATTAAAAAATAATATTAATAATAGTAAGCTAGAGATCTTGCATAAAATAAAAATAAATCTATTTACTATTATAGAAACCCAATGATAAGGATTTAGTAGTAGCACTAGGCATTACTATAAGAATCTCACAGCTAATTAGACAAATAAGGCAGAATCTCATATTATATAACTGTTAAGGAATATAGTAATTAATATAATAATTAATAGATAGTTAGGCAGGTTAACTAACTATATAATTATTATTAAGTTATTATTAAAAAAATTATTTAAAAAAAAATATAAAAATATAAAAATATTTATTATTATTTATATTTAATTAATTTTTTAATTCTTTATATTTAATATTAAATTATTATTTAATTATATTTTACTAGATTAATTTATTTAAATTATAATTATAGCTACTATCTATAGGTATTAAGTATTTTTATTTTATTAAAAAGCTATTATCTAAAAGTGCCTATATTAGGATACAAAAAAGTGTTGAGAATAACTAAAAATATATAATAAACTAGAATTTATTAAAATTAAATATAATTATATATAACTTTAAAAAAAATTAAAATTATTCTAATACTAAACTAGCTGTAGAGCTTATGGAGATCCTAGGGTTAAGAAAACTAGCCAGGAGACTGATTTCATAACATTTACTAAATAAATGTTACAACCCATAAGCCATACTCACTAACTGCACCACTACCTGTGCCACATAGAGCAGACTAGCCACTGCATAATAATTAAGCAAGGATTATCTAGTCACATAATCTTATATGGAGTCTTTACCAGCCTATAAAAATATAAATTTATTACATTTTATTAATTAGTTTTATATTAGAAATAATTATATCTATTTTTTAAATTTTTATATAGTATATTTTCTTTATAATTTTTATAATACTAATTATTTTATTTATATAAAAAAAATTTAATATATAAAATTAAAAAAATAATAAAAATTAATAAATAGCTATCTAAGCTATAAAATATAATTAAAAAATTAAATATAATTGAAATAATAAAAAAGCAGGATCTATATAAAATAAATAAATTACTAAAATAAAGACTATTAAAGTATTTAATAATATAATAAAAAATAATATAAAAATATAAAATATAGATATAGAAGTAAAAAATATTAATAAAAAAATAAAATATATATTTATAAAAATAAAAAAAAATATAATTTTAAAAACTTTATAAGAAAGTAATAAAACTTTATAAAAAAATAACTTACTAACAGACTAAATATAATAGTATATTACTATTCTAGACTAAAAGCTAGAATATATATAATTTTTTAATATATAAAAATACAGGATTTCTTATATATATAAAAAAATAATTATAAAAAATATACTATAAATATAAAAACTAGAATAAAAATAAAATATATTTTTATAAAAAATTTTAAAATTAAAAAAATTTATTATAAGAGATATAAAAAAATTATAAAAATAAAAAATAAATTTAATTATATATTTTATATAATTCTTTATATACTATAAAAAATAGAACTAGATTATAATATTAAAAGCTTTTATATTTTTAAACTATTAATATAAAAATACTAATTTAAACATGCAGCAGCCTATAAAAAGCTGTAAATTTAAAAAAAAATTTATAACTTTTATAAAAAACCTAATAAATATAAAAAATTTATAACTTTTATAAAAAACCTAATAAATATAAAAAATTTATTTTAATATAATATAATTATTAGATATAATAAAATATAATAATAAAAATATTAAAATATTTATATTTTTATAAAATATCTAAAAAATTATTATAATTTATTATTTTTTACTAAAATTAATAAATAATAAATTATAAATTATATATAAAGATACTTAAAAAAATCTATAAAAAAATCTTTAAATATTAGTATATAATACTAAAAAAATATAAAAAATATATAAAATATATGAGCATAATTAAAATAAATATAAAATAATATTAAAAAAAATAAAAATAAATTTATAAAGAGACAAGAATCTAAAAATATATATATATATTTAAATATAATTAAAAATTATACTAGTTATAAATAAAAGCATAGGCTGGCTAAATATATAAATATTAAATATTATAGTTATAGAAAAAAAATTATAGAAAATAAAATTATAGAAAATAGTTATAAAAAAATAAAGTTACTAAGTTAAGAAATTAAATAAAAATAAAATTTATAAAAAAAATAAAAAATAAAAAATTCTAGTATTATATATAACTACTATACTAGAGATTATATAAATAAAGCTAGTATAAAAAATAATAATTTTTAATATTAAAATTAAAAGAAACTAGTCTCTATAAATAGCCAGGATACTATTGGATTCAGGCATAGAAACTAATTTTATAAATTAAATCTAGATAAAAAATTTTCTAGAGTAAAGTAATATACAGTTTAAATAAATAAAAATTATAAATAATTATTAAATTATATTATATAATTTTGATTAATTAAATATATAAATATAGAATATTAAAAAATATTATAAATATATAAAGTAGAAGTTTAAAGTAATTAATATTTAGAAATATAATATAATTCTAGGCTAGCTATAACTAGAAATTATAGATTTTATAATAAAATAGATTAGTAAAACCTGAAAATATTATAATAAAAATTAAAAATTATATATATTTAGTATTTTTAAATATTATAAATAAATAAATAATATATCTTATAAAATTATAAAATATTATATTATTAAATATAGTAAAAAATAAAACTATATTAAGAAATATTATAGAGCAGGGATCTCTAGAAAAAAATATTATATAAAAAGAACTAGAAAGTTCTATATAATTAATTTAGAACCTATTTATAGTAGCCCTGAAAAAGCTATAATTTATAAATAAAAAAATCATAAAATACAGGCTACTAAAAAAATATAAAAAAAGATAAAATTATATTTATAATAAAAAATAAAATTATATTAAAAAATATCATGAAATAGAAATCTCTAAAAAAAATAATATATAAAAAAAATTAAAAAATTCTATATAATTAATTTAAAATCTATTTATAATAGCCTTAAAGAAACTATAATCTATAAATAAAGGAGCTATAAAATACAGGTTACTGGAGAGATATAAAAAATATAAAAATATATTAGTTTTTTATAAAGATTATAATTATATAATAAAAATTATAAAAGATAAAATATCTTTATATAAATTTATTTATTTATTATTAGTTATTAAATTAGAGATATTTTATATCTATATAAAAAATAATTTAAAAAAATAAATTAAATTTTTAAAAAGCCTAGCAGGGATCCCAGTTTTATTTATATCTAAAAAAAATAAAAAATTATAACTATATATTAACTATATATTAACTATAAAAAGCTTAGTATAATAATCCTGTAAAATAGCTATCTGTTATTATTAATATTAGGGATAATTAATAGATTTAATAATATAAATATATATATATATATATATAGATCTTTATAATATATATTATAAAATATATATAAAAAAATAATAAATAAAAAATTATATTTAAAATATAGTATAAATACTTTAAATTTTAAGTTATATTTTTTTAAATTTATTAATATACTAGTAATATTTTAAATATATATTAATAAAATACTTATAAATTTACTAGATATATATTATATAGTGTATCTGGATAATATCCTGATTTATTTAAATTTTAAAAAAAATATAAAAAATATATATAAAAATATTAGAAAAACTATAGAAGTTTTAACTTCATATAAAATTAAATAAATATACTTTTTATATAGATTATATAAACTATCTAGAGTTTATTATTAAAATTAAAAATATAAAGATAAAATTAAATTATATTATTATAATTATAGAAGAGCCTAAACTTATAATAATTAAACAAATCTAGAAATTTCTAAGATTTACTAATTTCTATTACAGTGTCAGATAAGGTCTATCAGTCCTTTCTAGGATTAAAGATCTTAGGATATTTATGTCAGAGAATCAGGCAGCTATTAGCCAATGAATTAGCTACACCACAGATAGTATAACTTGATTATAGATAGAAGATGTTCCAGCCAAGCATAGCAATATAACTATAATACTATGATGCCAAGAAATACTAGTATAATTAATAGAGTTTAGAGCTATAATAGCTATAATAAAGGAATATAAGAGCATAGTTTTTAATTATAATAGTTATAATAAGTACATGTATATAAATATAGTTATTATTATATAATAGAGAATAGCTTTACTGTGTTAAATCTTTAGTAATTAATATAGTCTATTTTTTAGACTATCCAGTTACTATCATATATTTCATATTTTTTTTCTATACTTGTTAACAGAATATCCTTAAGATTTATTGATCCTCTTAGACCCTTAAGATGGATTGGCGGGCCTTATCTGACAATTTAGTGATTAAAAGGAAGAGCATAAATGCAATAAAAGTATATTAAAAAATAAACTAGTTTATATTTTAAAAATAAAATATAGTAAAAATAATTAAAATATAATAAAAACTATATTTATATATTTATATTTTATTATAACTATTATAATCAGGAACTATATTTCTATATTTTTTATTATAGTTATTTTAGTTCTAAACTCTGCTAGCTATGCTAGTATTCTTAATATTATAGTTATATAGCTATATTACTATAATTAATTAAAATATCTTTTATTTATAGTTATAACATGCTAACTGTAATATAGCTAATTTATTAATTAATAATTATCTAATTCTTTAATAATTTCTTTTTTTTATATTTTTTATTTTTAAAAATAATAAATCTAGCAGTCTTCTCTTTAGCTATATCAAGATAATTATGTGTTTTTATTACTTTTTTATAAATATATATTAATTATTATAGTGTTAAAGACTAGTATAAATAAAAATTAATTAAATTAATATCTAGTAAATAATAATTTTATTATAGTTATTTCTTGTATTTAGTGTAGTTATTTAAATAAATTATATATTAAATTTAATAATTTTAGTTAATATAGCAAGTATATTTAATCAGGTTATAAATATATTAAAAATTAATAATTTTTTTTAGATAGCAAGTAATATTATTTAATAAATACTTAAAATAGAATTTATAATCAGGAATAAAAAGCTTGTGCCATAATAGTAAAAATTATAATAAAATTAAATTATTTTTAAAAATAGAATAATTTATTATAGAAATATACTGGCAATTTTATTATTTATATTATAAAAAAAATCAAGAATCTAGAAAAATTAGAAAAAAAAAATAAATATAAAGCATTTAATTATATTATTATTTTTTAATCTTTCTCCTGACCAGGTTACTATAGCCTTTTTTTTATTTAATCTTGATTTCTTGATTTCTAATTCTTTATTGTTTAATTAATTTATTACTGGTATTCTAGAATTTTTTATAATAGTTAAAATTTTAAATAGATTTTCACATGTTATTTGCTAGTAAGTATTTTATTTATTTAACAAGATAATAAATCTATTCTTTTTCTAACTTGTTATCCAGAATTTTTTTAATTTTATATTTATTTTTACTATTAGTTATTTTATTATTAGTGTTTTCTTTATTTAGTATTAATTTAAGTAATAAAATATAAAATATTAGATAAACTTACATGCTTTTTAATAATTTTAAATAGTAGTTATTATTAGCAAGTTTTTTATTAATCTTAAATAATCTATATTTCAATACATCTAGTTTATTACTTGATTATCTACTTTAGATATTAAAATTTTTATTATTTTTAATTTTTTATAAAAAATAAACTCTATTTTTTTTATTTATTTAATATCTTTAGCAATTATTTAGTATAAAACTTAGAGATATGCTATTTATATTAAAATATTATTAAATTATTTTTTTACTAGAAAGATTTTTTAATCTATTTTTAATTATTATTCTAGATTTATATAATAAAATATAATATCTATTATTAAATTTTTATATTATTTATTACATATTATATTATTAATATTAATTTAATCTAATTATTTTAATTTTAATCAAAGTAATATTATAGATATTATTTAATTATTTAAATTATTTTTTCTATCTATTTATTAATTTATTAATAATTTATAATAAATAATTATTATATAATTTTACATGCTTTCATGATTGTTTTCTAAAATTATAATATAAATAACTTGTTTTAATTAAATATAATTATTTTTAATAATTTTATTTCAATAAATATTTTTTATAATATCAAGAGTACTAGCTGTAGTGTATTAATATTCTTGCATACTGGTTAAATAATTATATATTTTATTAATTTATTAACAGTTACTAGTACTTTAATATATATAATTCCTGTTACTAGATTTTTGAATAATAGTAATTCTTAAATAAAATCTGTAATAATACTTTTTTATAATATTTCTAGTATCTTTTTTATATATATTTTTTCTATAAAATTAATATTATAATAATTTATTTTAATTATAGTTTTTATATTTAATAATATAATTAATAACTTATTCATGTATTTATAAAAAAAAGTATATTTTTTAAATTTTTTTAATTATTTATCTAATCTATTGATATTCTTTAGTTAGTAGATTATAATATTACTAAATTATTTCTATTATTATACTTTAAAATACTATAATTAATTTATTTTATAAAAATATTTTATTTTATTTTTTTAATATCCTGCATGAAATCTCCAGTTTTGTAATTTTTAATTTTTTTACTATTTTTTTTTAATTTTTTTAGTAAATTTATAGTTATTAATTATAATTACTGTTGCAAGTTATATATTTTAATTAAATTATAGATTATCTTTATTTTTTTTAGTATATTTATTTCAGGGTTCTTGATATTTATTATATAATTAGATTTTTAGCTAAATATATCTATAGTAATATTTTTTTTCTATTAATATATTTAATTTAGAACTTGAATCTTGATAATTCTTGAGTCTATTTAATTTATTATTTTTTAAGCTCTTTTATTGTCATGAAGTATATCAGGTTTTTATAATTAATTTAAATAATTATTTTATATTTTATTTTTTAAAGATAATATCTCTATTTCCTGAATTTTTTAATAATTACAAGTATTTTTTAATCATGCATGTTATAATTTTATTTTACTTATATTATTTTTTTTAAATAAAAGATAATAATTCTTTATTTTCTATTTTTTTTAATTTATTTAAGAATTAATCTAATTACTTCTCTAGATATATCAGTTTTTACTAAACTTTGTAGCTTAGGGTCAAAGATATTAATAATTAGTTTTTTTGCTACTAGTTTTTTAATTTTATTTATTGTTCTATATAAAAAATTTATTTTTTTATAGTAGCTTGGTTATCAAGATCACAGTTTAAAAATAATTTATAAAAAATCTTTAAATATATTCTGTAAATCTTAGAAATTTTTATATTTTTTTTAATTTTATTAGTATTAGCTATTCAAGTATTTTAGTAATTTTTTTCTTGAGAATTTTTAGTTTTTTTATTATAAATATTATTTCTAAATTTAATTTTAATTATATTAAATTTGCATTTCTTGATATTTAAGCTTAGTTTTATTTTTATAAATTTTTTTATAACTTTTTTAACATATATTTTATATTTTATTTCTGTTTTTAAGAATATAATAATATTATTAAAATAAATAATAATAAAATTATTTAAATATTTTTCTAGCACATGTATTATATATCTTGTAAATTTAGTAAATAATTATTTTAATTTTATAGACACTACAATCCATTTGTATAGCCTCATGTTAATTAAAAATCCTGTTTTTTTAATATTTTTTTAGCTATAAAAAATTAAAATAATCTTATTTAAAATTAAAAATTATTAAAATCTTTATATCAAGTAGCAAATCTTCCTTTTACTCTATATATAATAGTTTGTTTATATTATTATTAATTATTTTATTAATTATTTAATAGTTAATAACTATTCTTATTTTACTATTTTTCTTTAGTACAAATATTAGATAATATAAGATTTATTCTTGTTTTTTTTAAATAAATCCTGCTTATTTAAATTCTTGAATAAATTTTTTTTCTAGTTATAATTTATCTTGTAATTTCTGTTTTTATTTAACTTGTAGTAATTTTTTTTTATTTATTAATAATATTTATGCTTAATATTTATCAGAATATTTTAATAATTAATAATAAAATCTTGTAGATAGTTCTATAAACTTATAATATTTTTTTAGTAATTATTATAAAATTTCTATAAATTTTTTTTTAAATTTCTTTCAGTTTTATTTATCTTGTTAACTTGTTTAACTTTTCTTGCTATTTTATTATTAAATTAACTTGTTTTATTTTAATATTTATTAATATTTTATTTTTCTTGCTAATCTTTTCCAGGTTCTAATTTTTTTATTATATAATTATAAATTTCTCTTGTATTTTAATTTTTTTTATTATTTAATTAATTTTTAAATTATATTATTTTAATAAATTTATCCTGATAACTATATTATATAGCTACTTTTATACTAGTATAATCTTAAATTTAGTTTTTTAGCATGCTATTCTAATATAACAGAAATTGCTTTAATATATATCTTTAGTTTTTAATATATAAGTTTTTTATTGAATCTAAAAACTCTTTTAATTTTTTTAATTAATTTATTAATAATCCCATGTTTTTCTGTATAATTAATTTTTATAAATTTATTTAAGACTTTTAAGTTTAATAAAATTTATGCATTATATTTATTAATCTAAAAAATAATAATAATTAAAATCTTGCTACTATTAGCAGCATATAATTAAATTTTATTTTAATAAATATAATAATATTCTTAAATTCTCTTGAAATATTTATTCTATTTATATTTTAATATAATTATATTCTAGTTTATTAAGAGAATAATTATAGTTCAGGTATTATAAAATATTTAAAGCTTGTAAATATCAAGAAAAATATATTTTTTTAAATATATTTAACATCTATTATTGTAGTATAAACTCTAGTTAATTATTTAATAATTATTTTTTTTAATACTAGATAGTAATAATATAAGCATTTTCTAGTATATTTAATTTATTTACTATAAAATTATATTTCTTGTAATGTTAATATCTATTAATATTTTTTAGCTAAATAAATATTAACTTTTTCATGTTCTAGATATTTGTGAAATATTTATTTTTAATATTTATTATAATTTTTTTAACAGGCTATAAAAACTAGCATGCAGGTACAGGATTTATTTTTATTTTATAATTTAATTTTATAATTTTTTTTGGTTTAAGTTTCATGATCTAAATATTAATTTATTACTATTTTTTTAATATTTTAAAATACTAGTTAGTGCTATACTTCTTTAACTAGACTAGAGATTTTATTATATATTCTATTATAATTTTTCTATTTAATAGAGCTTTTGTTATAACATGACTATTTATTATTTTTAATTAATTTTAATTTTTCTATCAGGTTTATAAGATATCTCTTATATTTAATTAATCTAAGTTTTTTATTAAATAATTTTTAAAATATTTTATTATTATTATTTAGATTATATACTTGCAAGGCAAGATCTAGTATATTTTTAATATTTTTAATATTCTTATTTTATTTATCTAGATTAACTTTACTATTTTTATTTATATAGTTACTAGTAATATTTTCAGGTATTTTTTTTATTATAATAGTTTTTTCTTATTATTTTATTAATTAGCATTATTCTTAATTTTATTTACTGCCTTATCAGGTTTATTCCTGGATTATTTTTTATTCTTTAGTTTATTATATTTTTATTTAAGTATTTTTTTTATAATAATAATTATTAAAAAGATAGTATATATATATATATAAATTCTAGATAGCTAGTGTAGAATTATTTAATTTTAATTAATAATATCTTACAATATATCCTGGTTTTTTGTATTTATAATATTTTCTATTAAACTTTTTTTTTATTATTATTATTACTCTAGTTTTAACTCTAGCTAATAGCAGTATTTAGTTATATTTTAATATCTTTATTTTAGTTTTTTCAGTACTTTTTATTTCCTTGTTTATTTTTAATCTAGTTCTATTATTACTTCTTATAGTATTATCTAACAAGATAATTTTTAATTTTAGATATAGTATTAACTATTTTATTTAAGATTTTAGATTTTTTAGATATATATATTATTATATTTTTAATTTCAGGTTTAAGAATCTAATAGTACCAAGATTTTAAAGCTTAATTTTTTTAATTAAGATTTAATATAATTTAGTGAAATTTTAATATAAGTTTTTTAATACTTATCTTATATTCTTGATATAAGATATATATTTATTATTTAGTAATTTTTTTAGCATCAGGGTTTTCAAAAACTTTAATAATCTATTTTTTAAAGTCTTTATAAGTATTAAAGATCTTATTTATTTTTTCTTGTCTATTTTTTACCCTATTTTCCTGGTAATCTCTTATATAAAGTTTAAACTAGTTAAATGCTTCTTTTTTAAGATATATTCTAGTAAATATAATTTTATCTATTTTATCTATACTTTTAAAATTATTAATATAGATATATATATATGTCTATAAAAATTAAATATTTTTTAAAAATAAAGTATTTATTTTTAAACTTTTTAGCTTTATTTACTTTAATTTCTTTAAACTTCTATATCTAATTAACTTAATTGAGTAAATAATTAATAGCATTTTCAAGCTGGTTAATTTTCTTGGAGTTAGTTAATTCTTTATTTTTATTTATAGAAATAGTAGTTGCCTTAATAATAAGTTTAATATTATTTTTTATATTAATAATAGATATTACATTTATTTCTTTTAATTTTTAAATACTGTATTATTAAATAAAATCTATTAGTTTTTTCTAGAATTAAAGATCTTAAAATATTTAATAATTAAGAAAAAAACTATAAATATAATAAAAATATATAAAAAATAAACTAGTTTATATTCTAAAAATAAAGCATGATAAAACTAACTAAGATATAATAAAGACTATATTTATATATTTCTATTCTATTATAGCTATTATAGTCAGGAACTATATTTCTATATTTTTTTATTATAGTTATCTTAGCTCTAGACTCTGCTAGCTATATCAGTATTCTTAGTATTATAGTTATATAGCCATGCTGCTATAATCAGTTAGAACATTTTTTATCTATAGTTATAACATGCTAACTGCGGCGTAGCTAATCCATTAGCTGATAGTTGCCTGATTCTCTGACATACAGGTTTATAGAAAGATACAGTTGTATTATACGATTTTTAAATAAATTTACTAATAAAAAAAATAAATTATTTATAATAATTTAAAAAAGTAGAAATATTTTTAATTAATTTAAAAATTTTTTATAAAGGGCCAGGGGCACTATTTTAATTTATAAACGTTAATAAAAATAAAAATCAATAATTTAGGATTTACTATAATAAATATTATATTTTAATAAAATAGTAATAGAAACTAGCATTTAATTATATTCTAGTTCTATAAATCAATAGATATAAAGATAAAATATTAAAATACTAGTTATTATAAAATGTTTTTATTAATAAAAATATTATCCAGAAAAAAATTAAATAAAAAACATGTGCACTAAGTAAAAAGACTAGTAATATTTAATATTAAAATTAAATATAAACTAGAAAAAACTAATACTGTAAATATATCTAGTTAAAAGGCTGATTATTATTCTAAAAATTAAAAAATATAAAAATCTAGAGTAAATTTTAAAATTAACTGAATAATTTCTCTAGTAAAATAATAATAAAAAAATAAAACTAGAAATAATAATAGCTATAGATTTCTTATATTTAGAGAATAAAAAATCTATAAGTTTTAATTTAATTAAGATTATTTAAAAATATAATAAAAAGAGCAAGAAAATATTTTATAAAATAAAAAATAAAAAAAATATAAATAATAGTTAATACAAGACAGGACTCTTTAATATATAAACAAGATTTATATATTAAAATTAGCTGTACTAAAAAAAATTATAATAATTTATAAAAAAAACACTAATATATTAAATAAATCACACAAGCTATGTGTAATAAATATTACTAAGTAAATATATAAAAAAATATATAAAAAATATAATATTTACTAAAATATTATAATATACAGGCACAAGCCCTATAGATATCTAGAATTATTTTCTATATTTAAAAAATCTATAGACTAGATAAATATGGCCTTTATTATAGAACTTTTATTTATAAAATATTTAAATAACTAAATATATAATATAATTTTAGTAATAATTAATTTATTTATAAAATATATCTAGTATATATTATGCTTCAAAAAAATAAATATAAAAAAATTAATAAAATTATTTATACATGTAAAAATCCAATAAAATATAATTATAAATAAAGAAAATATATTTACTAATAATTATTAATTAACACTTTACTATAGTCTAGATATAAAAAAATTATTAATTACTTTTTATTTATAAAGAAATAAATAAATAAAATAATAAAACTAGATACTAAAATATTATTTACAAGTATATATAAACTAGCTACAAGATAACTGGCCTATATAACTATTAATAATATAATTTATATATAATATATTAATATAAAGTATCACAGGAAAAGTATTTATAAAATTTAAACTAAATATATAAATTAATATATTTATTACAAAAAATAAATAATTATAGAATATAACTATAAAAGCTAAAAAAAATTATAAAATTATAAAAAATACTATTATAGCTATTTTTTAAAGTAAAAAATATTATAAAAAATAATATAATAAAAGCTATCTTAATAAAATATATAAAAATATTTAATATTTTTACTAAAAATAAAAATAAATATTATAAATAGTAAATATAGTAGTTATAAATTATAAAAAAAAATTATAAAAGAAAGTAATACCTATAAAAAATAAATTTTATTTATTTTAAAAAATTATATAATTAAAAAAAATTACTTATATTAAAATATATCTAGCATAAAAATTAATAGTAAAATTAAATTTAGCTTTAACTATAAAAATAATTAATAGTTATAAATATTAATAGCCCACAATAATAATATATTAAAAAAATAAATAAATAAAATTATATTCTAGAAAAAAGTATAATAAAAAATAATAAAAAAATTTTTTTAATTACAGGCTCCTGAGATTGAATTAATATAGTTTTAAAAAATAAAATAACTATTAATTTATTTTAAAAAGTAATAGTAATAATAGCAAGATTAATAGTAAGAATAAAAAAAATAATAGAAATAAATAGTAGTATAAAAGCTATATACTATAATAAATAACTTAAAAAAAATAAAGATTATAATAGAGATCATGGTAAAGTTAGTATTAATAATTATATTAATTATAGCTATTATTTATATAGTTGAACTCTATAAACTTTTAGAGATTTAATAAATATATTAATAAATAACATAAAAACTTTAATAATTAATATAAAAGTATTTATAGATTTATAGATTTTAATTATATAATAATAGTTATAATAGGAATAATAATAATTATTAATATTTATTTAAAAAAAAGCATA
Organism: Aspergillus panamensis; assembly: GCA_027569225.1. NCBI lineage: Eukaryota > Fungi > Ascomycota > Eurotiomycetes > Eurotiales > Aspergillaceae > Aspergillus > Aspergillus panamensis. Next base: position 461,601 of record JAPDER010000007.1, read on the forward strand.
TATAAATTCTATAATTTAAAAAAGAGTAGAATTAGCTATTAAAAAATAGTAGATATAGAAGTTTTTTTTTATAATAAAAAAGGAAGAGATAATAACAGCTATAATAATCTAAAAAAATATAGCTTTACTAGCTATACTATTAGCTAAAAAATATAGTAAGTAATTTAATAGATTCTAGCAGTATATAAATAATAAAAAGTAAATATTTTTAAAAAAAAATCTAGTAAATAGTAATAATATAATTAATTAATAATTAAAATTTTTAAAAAATAGATATAAATATATATAGCTATAATAAATAAAAATAAAATAAAAAATAGCTTAAAAACTATATATAAAGAATATAAATTATATTAAATATAAATAAAAATAGAAAATTAAATATCTGTTATAATAAATACTGTAAAAATATAAAATAAAATAAAAAATATTAATATATATTAAAATAATTATTATAGTATAATTATATAACTAAAATAAGAGATAGAAATTTATTTAATTATAATAAAAATTTTTATAAAAAATAATTATATATATAAATAAATTATAATTATAATTATAATATATAAAGATAGAACTAGAATTACTAGTTATTAGTTAAAAATAAAATTATAATTATAACAGAAATAATATAAAGTTATTTGTAATTACTAAAAATTATAATATATATTATAATTTATTAATTATAAAATAAAATTACTAGAAAAAATATAATTATTATTATAGCTAATAAAATAAATTAATATAATTAAAAATTATAAAAATATAGTATAAAAAAATATTATTATAATTTATAAACTATATTTATTAATTATATTATTATTTATATTATATATAGCAGCCTAGCTATTATATAATAATTAAATAAAAACTATTTAATTATATAATTTTATACAGAGTTTTTACCAGCTTGTAGAGATGTAGACTTATCATGCCTCAGTAATTAGTTCTATACCAGAGATAACTATATCTATTTCTCAGGTTCCTGTATATTATGTTTCCTTCATGACCTTCACAATAAATAATATAATTAAAATATTAAAATAGAATTTAAAAAAATTAACTAGAATTTTAAAATAATTTTTTAATAAATATCTATACTGGAATCTAAACTACTAGAAATATAATTATAAAATTAAAAAATATATCTAGAGAAATATAAAAAATATCTATAAAAATATCTAATTTATTATTAAAATGATATTAATTATTATAAACAATTTATCTATCTAGTTATTAAAAATAGTTTTAAAATAAAAGAAATATAAATAGTATAATATAAAATATTATAAATATTTTTTTTATTTTTAATAAAATTATTATAGAAAAAAACTTCTAGCTAGCTTTTTGTCAGATAAGGTCTATTAATTCTTTCTAGGATTAGAGATCTTAGAATATTTAGTGATTAAAAGAAAAAATAAATATAATAAAAGTAATATACTAAAAAATAAACTAGTTTATATTTTAAAAATAAAATATAATAAGATTAATTAAAATATAGTAATAACTAGATTTATATATATAAAATTTATTATAGTTTTATTATATTTTTTATAGCTTATAATATATTTTAATATAATTATATTATATTATATATAGTTAAACTATATTATTTTTTTAATATTATTATATTTATAAATATAATTATGCTAGTTATAGCACAGTTAATTAATTGGCTAATAATTATTTAATTATTTAATAATTTTTTTTTATATTTTTTATTTTTAAAGAAAATAAATATTATATTATTTTTTAAGTATAAAAAAATAATTAATTTTTTATTTATTTTTTTAATAATATATTATAATATTTTCTAAATCTAATATAATTAAAAATTATAAATTTATAATAATTATTTCTTATATTTATTTTAGGAAATCTTATATTAAATTAAATAATTTATTTTATTATAGTAATTATATTCATGAAGATAGGTTAAAGTGTATTAAATTAAAATTATTTTTTTTAACAATAACTAGTAAATTTTTATGAAAGCTTTAAATAAATTAAATAAAAAAGAAAAAAATTATAATAGTAAAAATTCTTTATTTTTAAAAACAAAAGTATTTACTTTAAAAATATACAAGTGATTTTATTTCTTATAATATTAAAAAAATTAAAAATCTAGAAAACTTAAAAAAGAGTAAAAATAAAAAAAATAAACATGAAATATTTAATTATATTATTATTTTTTAATTTTTTAGATATAAATATTAAATAATATAAGATTTATTCTTGTTCTTTTTAAATAAACCCTGCTTATTTAAATTCTTGAATAAATCTTTTCTTTAATTATACTTTATTTTATAATTTTTATTTTTATTTAATTTATAATTATTTTTTTACTTATTAAGAGTACTTATACTTGATATTTATTACAATATTATGGTAATTAATAATAAAATCTTGTAAATAATTCTAAACTTATAATATTTTTTTAATAGTTACTATAGGATTTTTATAAAAAGATTTTTAATTTTATTTATTTTATTAATTCATTTAGCTTTTCTTGCTATTCTATAGTTCTATTAATTTATTTTATTTTAATATTTATTAATATTTATTAATATTTATTAATATTTATTGATATTTATTAATATTTATTGATATTTTATTTTTTTTATTAATTTTTTTTAGATTCTAATTTTCTTATTATATAATTATATTTTTTTTATATTTTAGTTTTTTAGTTATTTAATTAATGCTTAAATTATATTATTCTAATTAATTTATTCTAATAACTATCTTATATAGCTATTCTTGTATTAATAATATAATTTTAAATTTAGTTTTTTTTAGTATATTATCCTAATATATCTTTAATTTTTATACATGACTTTTTTATTAAATTTAAAAAAATTCTAATTTTTCTAGTTAGTTTACTGATAATCTCATATTTTATAAAACACCTTAAATAAATTAATTTGACTTATATAGGCATGTTGCATTGAAAATTCTGCATAAAGGCAGAATCATCTTATACTTATGCTTCAATTATTTATATTACATATTAAACTAAATAAACATATTAAAAAGAATAGATAGTAATAAAATAGTGGAACTTTTATAAGATAATAATTTATTATAAAATTAGATTTATTATAGTATTTCTTTTTTTAGTAGTTAATTGATTATAATTAACAGGATATATTTAGAGTACTAATAGATCTTTTTCAAGCACTTTAATTTAATATTATTATAGATTAATATTATAACTAGTTTAATAAATACAGTATTAAAGCTTTTAACAATAAAGTTATAAAATAAGTGCTTTATTTATTTATTATTTATTTTTATTATTAACTTTAATAATAGATATAGAATTTTTTATTTAACTAGATATTAATTAAGTGTCAGGGGCCTTCTATATCTTTTTAAATATAAATATAGAATATATTTTAATAACTATAAATAAATTAATTAAATAAAATCTTTTTATTTTTTCAGGATCTCAAAAGATCTAGCTATTTAATTTATTAATTTTTACTAAATTAATTTATTTTCTAGTTGTTATTAATATATAAATAAAATTTTTAATATTAAAATTAATCTTATAAGGATTTGTTTGCTTACTATTTTTATTATATTTAAATTTTATTTATTATTACTAAATATATCCCTATATATTTTTTATTTAGTGAGCTAGATTGCTTGCTTTTTATTAGTTTATTTTTATAAAATCAAAAAGTTTTTTTTATTTTAAATTAATTAAACAAGATATGAGGCTTAAAACCCCTTTTAATAAAGAAAGGTAATAATCCTGTTAATTTATATAAAAGAATTATTAATATAAAGTTAATAAAGAGAATATATTTACTCTAGTTATTTTAATAATAATTAATAAAGGGTCAAAGTTACTATATAATTTACTAATTTATAATCTGTGTCTGGTTATTTATTTAAAAATAATGTTTAAATAATAATTTTAATTTTATTTATAGAATAATATAAAGTTCTGTCTAGAATTTAGAGATAAATTATTTTTTATAGTTTAATATTATTAAATTAAGAGGTTTAATCTATAGATAAATATATATTAAATGTAGATAAACTATATTTTTTATAATAATTTTTTATAATAAAAAATTATATATTCTTTTTTATCTAGTTAATTAATTATTATAAATATAGTATTAAATTCTTTATTGAACTTAAAAAAATTAAAAATTAACTAAAATATATTATTATAGTTTATTAGATATTAATAATAATTATAATAAATCTAGTAATAAATCTCTTTAAGTCTTGCTTTATTAGTATAATAAATAGTTATTAATATATTGTTTTATATTATTTAATTATCTAGTTTAGTAATATTAAACTTGCAGTAAGTTTTTTTTTCTTGCCTAAATAAGTTATTAATAATTAATAATAAAAATTATTAAATAAATTTAAAAATTATTTTTATTTAAAATAACAAGGCAGTTATAGTGAAGAAGTAGGCTATTTTAAATTAATTAATTAAAATTATTAACTTTAATAAGATTTCGCTATAAATTTAGACTTACACTTATTTAATTTACTGCTAGAATTTAATCTATAATATTAATTAAATAATTAAAAGCTATAATATTTAAATAAATTATATTTTTTAGTATTTTAAAATAATATTTACAGGTATTAAAAACACAGGGGCATATATATAAAACCCCCCCGTTTATATATTTATTTTTTTCTTAATCTAGAGAGAAAACATATTATCTATAAAATTAATAGAGGCTCCTGTTTATTCCTATTGAAAGAGATTAAAATATATAGTTTTTATTTTTTTTAGATTTTTTTAGCTAGTCTTTTTTATTAAAATATAATATATTATTACTCTTGACAAGATCATCAATTATTATTTATTTTTAATAGATAAGATATTACTATAGATACTCTAGTTATAGAGATAATAACTAAAGTATATTATTAAAACGTGTATAATAAAGATTTTCTATATTATTTAATTACTTAGCAGCTTACCTAATAAGACAGGATAAAAAATAGAAAAAGTAGGCAGAGATAACTTTTTATAGATTAATTTTTATTTATTATATTTAGTATTATTGCTATAGCATTATTTTTAAAAAGTAATTATTTAATAAATAAATTTATAATTTTTAGATCTAGGACTTCAGGTTTAAATAGAACAAGCTTTTTATTTTTCTTTAATATTAAAATAAATTTTTAATATTAAATAAACATGTCTATTAATATATTTTTTTAGATTAATTTTAGATCTAAAAATAAAAGTAAAAAAATCTGGACTAATATACTTATCTTGTATTAAGTCTTTTTATTATTATAAAATATTTTAATATCTAATAATATATATATATATATATATAATAGATCTGATCTATATATTAAAAACTTTTTAATTTAGCTTTTTACTTTTTAAATATATATATAATTACAAGTATTGCTTAATTATATATATTATAATTTCACTTTATAAGTGACATAGTTTTTAAATAAAAAATTACTAGATATTATTTATTATTTATTAATTAAAAAAGCACACCAGCAATTATATTATTATTAATATTAGTTTTTATTTTAATTACAAATAATAGATTATAATACTATAATATTAAAGTAGTAGTAAATATTTTTGTAGTATAAAAAATACTTGCTTATAGTTCTTTATTTATTTAAATAAAATATTTTTTAGTAAGATTTATAAATGACCGTATCACGTGATTATAGTTTTTTATAAAATTTTAATAGAAATTATAAAAATTAAAAAAAACTATATTTTTATAGTAGTTAATTATTACTAGGCTAGTAAAACTATAATTTTTTAATTTTTATTTTAATATTATTAATAAAGATAATAAAATTTATTTTTATAGATTATTATTTATAGATTTATTTTTTTATAAATACTCTAGAATTAAGTATATATATATTTAATAATTAAACTTGTTATTACTATAGATAAACAGGTTATTAATAAATATTATAATAAATCAGTCTAGATAATCTATAAAAATAAAATTAATAAGTTATTAAAATATAGTAGGTTTATTAATTATTTCAAATAATATTAATTTATATTTATATATCCTATATTAAATGTAAAAATTATTAAGTTCTTGAAATTAGTAAAGATTCTTATTTAACAAAAACCCTGCTAAATATCTAGCTTAATAAAGATTTTAATATTTAATATGTTATGGTTCTACTCCTACATATAAACCTGGAACTATATCTTGGCAGAATCCTTAATAAATAAAGTAATATTTTAGGTAGTAAGGATTACAGGAAAAACTTTAAAACTACTTTTTTTATTTTATAGTTCTTTAATGATTTCCTTATATATATATAATATAAATAAATTAGTTTAATTTATATTATTTTATAATATTAAAAATTATTAATAAAAAAAATCAAAAAAAAATCTTTTTATAGAATAAATATTAATAATATAATAATTTTTTTTAATAGTTAAAAAAATATATATAAAGTTCTATCTCTAGAGAGAATAAAATTATTAATTATAAACTAAACTAGTTATATATAAAAATCTTAATAAATAATATATAATATAATTCTTACTTTATTAATTAAATAAATCATTTTTATTTTTACTAGTAATAATTAGTCTAGATTATATTACCTGGACATGGAATTTTGTACTAGAGAAAATTTTAAAAATTATTTTTTATTTTAAATTTTTATATAAAATTTATAATTAATTTTATTTACTATATAATTAAAAAAAATTTATTATATTTATAATTAATTTTAAAAAATAGCTAGCTAGAGAATACTATCCTGGCTAATCTCTTAACAAGCTTAATTTATTTTTATATGTTAAAATACATTCTCTAATATTCTACATAAAGCTTTTAAAAATTTTAATAAATAAAAAAAACTTTTATATAAATTAATATTATAAAATAAAAAAAACCCTAGAAAAAGTTTTAAATAAATTTAATAAAATTATATTAAATATAAAATATATTAACTAGAGTACTATATAAAAAAAGCTATTAAATATAATTATTATTTAATAATTTTTATAGAGAATAATTAAGATTATTTAAAAAGATTTATATAATAAATATTATAATTAACTATAATAAATAAATTATAATATATAAAAAATAAACTAGATAAAAAATTTTTATATAAATTAATTACCTGTTTAAAAAAATATTTACACTAGAATAAAATTTAATTTTATTTATTAAAACTAGATAAACTAAAAGCCTATAACAGTCTAGATAACTATTTTTTAAAAAAGAATTACTAGATTATATATAAAAATCTAGAAAAAGAAATAATATAGATACATTAGAAAATTATGAAAATTTAGAGAAAAAAAATCTATATATAATATAAAAATAAAAAGTACTAGATATAAGAATACAAATATCTAGTTTTTAAATTTTTTTAGCAGGTAACTATTATAGCTAGAGAAGAAAGATTTACCAGTAATAAAAGAAAAACTAGAAAAAAAATAAATCCTATATAAAGTTATATACAGGAAATAAAAAATAATTATTAAAATAAAAATTAATTAAATATTATTTATAATTAATATAAGATTTTAAAATTTTTTTTTATTTATTTTATATTTTATTATTAATTAGACTGTAGTAGCCTATATAATAATAAATACTAGACATTTATTATATAAAATAATAAATAAATTATTTATAGAATAGAACTAAATATCTATTATATCTATTTTATCTAAAAAAATTAAAAAAACACTAGAAAAATCTAGAACACTAGATAACGTTATACAAGTTTAACTAGATATTAAAATTTATTAAAAAAAATATATTTCTATATTCTATCTCACTAACTAGGCTATAATTTAATATTAAGAATATTATAGATTAACTATAATAATAATAGGCTAGAAAAAAAAAACTATAGTTATATACAACTAATATTAAACTTTAAAATAAAATATATTATATTTTATTTATTCTAGATTTTATATAAATATCTATACAAGTAATATAGGAGTTTATAAAAAATAAAAATAAAATAAAATAAAATATTTACTATAATCTTAGCAAATATTAACAAGGCCTTAATTAAAAAAAACTAATTATTTTTATACAGGCCTGCTAGAATACTATAAAAAATTTAAAAAAGCTAGAGATTTTTTTTATTATAAAAAAAATTAATTACAAGATAGAGCTTATATAATAAAAAAAGATTTCTAAAATTTTTTAAAAATCTTTTTATTTTATATATAGAAAAGAGCTAGTAATACTAAAAAAAATTGATTTATATAAGTTACTCTCCTGTAATAGTACCTGTTTTATTTATATAAAAATCTAATAGTAAGCTTTATTTCTATATTAATTATTAAGTATTAAATATTATTATAAAAAAATTAATATTTTTTTTATTAATTAATAAAATCCTAAACCAGATTAGATAGACTAAATATAGCTGCTATATTTTACAAGTCAAAATTATAAAAAACTAAAAGTGAATAACAGCCTGCTATATAATATATAGACTATATAAATAAATAGTTATATTATTTAATCTAGCTAATATTTTTTTTATTTTTTAAAAATATATTAATTAGATACTAAAAACTATTTTAATTAATTTTATTTAGCCTACATTAATAATATTTTAATTTATTTAAAAAATATACTAGAAAAATATAGAGTACATGTATAAAAAATACTCAAGAAATTAAAAATAGCTAGACTATACTTGGATCTTAAGAAATATAAATTTAAAATAAAGAAAACTTGTTACCTAGAATTTATTATATATGCTAGAAAAGGGATTTAAATAAATTTAAAAAAAATATATATAATAAAAAAATAGAAATTTTTTAATTTTATTAAAAATATATAAGAATTTATTAGATTTATAAATTTCTACAGGAGATTTATTCTTAACTTTTTAGGACTTGTACAGTCTTTAATTAAACTAATCAAAAAAGCCTGTTTAAATAAACAAGAAAATATTAGAAGAGTTTTAATATCTTTAAAAACTAATTTATTATAGTATTTATTTTAGCTATTTTTAATTTTAATTATATAATAATTATTAAAATAAACTTTTTTAAATATAATACCAGAAAAGTTTTTTTATAACTAGATAAAAAAAATTATGATTATATATTTATTTTTTTAAATAAAACTTACCTGTTAAATATAACTATAAAATCTATAATAAAAAGCTACTAGGTATTATATAATATCTAGAGACTTAGAATACTAAATTATAATTTATTGAAAAATTTATTTTAATTATTAATTATAAAAACTTAAAATACTTCTTTTTATTTAGAAAGCTTATTAAAAGACATATATAATAGTTATTATTTTTAAATTAATTTCATTTTAAAATTTTATATCATAGAAAAAAAATAATATACAAGTAAATATACTATTAAAAAAATAAAATATATTAAATAATATAAACTTATAATTAAATTTATAAATAATCTAGCTATTTTTTAGTAAATATATTAAAAAAAACCACGCTTAAATATCTACTTTAACTATATTATATAAACTACTTTGGAAAAAATAAAAAAATATTAAAAAAAAATCTGTTATATCAAGAAATAATAATATGCTTGAATAAAGATTATAAATATATTTTTTCAAATCTGGAATTAAAAATCCTAATTTTAAAATATATAATAGATAAATCTCTAAATATATAATTTAGAGAATAAAAATAAATATTAAATAATAAATTTTATTATATAGATTTTATATAACAGGCCTATAATTTCTTTTACTAAATATCTAGAAAAAAAATAAGTTTATATAATTTTAAATTACTATAATTTATAGTTAAATATGGCAAAAAATATTTAGCACTTTATATAGAATTATAATATCTATAAAAGGTTTAAAATCTGGAAAAATTAAAAAAAAATATTAAAAATTTTATTTATTCTAGATTATTTATAGCAAGATATAGCAATAAATTTTATTATTTTATTTGTTAAAAATAAAGAATATACAAGTTTATTTATAATAATAAATTAATTAAAAAAATTATTCTAGAAAAAATAGAATTAATTATAGCTAAAAACATGGCTTAAATTTTTATATAAGAATTAGCTAATATAAGTTTTTCAAATTAATAGTAATTAATTAAAAAACTTAATTTACTAGGGATTTTTAAACTATAATCTACTATTATATAGAAATAAGCTAGAGAGTTTTAACTATTTTTTATTTATAAATAAATAGATTTATTAAAAAATAAATAGTATAATAGAAACTTTTTTTATATATATTTAAATTATAACTAGAAAAATTAAAATTAGCTATTATTAATAGCAGAATTATTATTTAACTTCTATATACCTGATATTATTAGAGTATTATTATTTTTCTTGATTTATAGTTATAATTTTTTTATTTTTAATTTAATAAAAAAAAACTATTATATAAAAAATTATACAAGTTTTAAAGTAAACTAAAATATTAATAGTTTATTTTTAACAAGAAATAGAATAATAAGTAAACAAGTAAAAAAGCCCTGTTTTAATTTATAAAATAAAAAATAAAATCTAGCTAAATTTTAAGAATATATATATAGATAGATAAAATAAGAAACTAGATTTAAAAAATATAAATTTTATAATTATAAAAATTAAAAAATTTTATATTCTATAATTTAAGATACTAAAAAAAGTATATAATATTTTTAATATAGATTTTTTATACTTAATATTAAGTAATTTTTTTATAGTAAATGAAAATATCCAGCTTCTAGCTATACTAATAAATAACTAAAAAAGGTATAAAATAAACTAGATTCTAAATAAATAATATATAGAATAGAAAAAAAAATTTAAGCACTAGTATTTAATAAAGTAAAATAGCTATATACTATTAACATGGGAACCTGCTAGTATAATAGTAAATATATTATTGTTAATTTAATAAATAGCCTATATAAAATTGATAATTATTTAATAAAAATAATATATAATTTTATTGAAATCTTTTATTATAATACTATAACTATTATTTATATAGACCAGGACTAAAAAAAAAAAATTAGAATTAATTATCTAGTTATATAATTCTCTAGTTAATTCTTTAATTTCTTAAGAATATTAGCAGGGAGAGACACTAATCTAATAAAAGTAAATTTAGTTTTATTATAAAAAATATATAAATATCTTACTATATAATTCTTTTATTTATATCTAGTATAAGTTTTATTTTAATATTATAAAAAATAATAAAAATAATAAAAATAATATTAATATAGAAAAAATAGCTTGTATAAATTTAATTAGTTAATATATGGTTATAAAAAAATTTAAAAAAAAATCTACTTACTATATAAATAATAATTTTTTCATATAATAAATTTATAAAATAAAAAATATTATATAATTTATTAATTATTAATATAATAAAGCTATTTTAAGGCCTTCTTTTTCTTAACAGTTAAATATATAATAATATATTTAAAACTATCCTGTTTAAATACTTGTAGAGGCTATATAAACTTGTTTATATACTTTTTACTAGAAATAATTTTAATAAATTTATACTAAGTTTAAACAAGGGTATTTTGAGTACTAGTAATATTTTTATTATTAGCTATTAGCAAGGAGAAAAAGAAAAATATAAAAGATTTATATAAAAAAAGAAACTAGATTATATAAAAAAAAAGAAATTTTAATCTAATTTATTTTTCTAGAAAAGAAAAATTAATCTTCTATTTATACTTGGGGCTATCTGTATCAAGATATTATATTTATTAGTCTTAAATTAAAAAAGACATATGTAGTCTAATTAAAAACTTTAAAAAATAAAAATAATAACTATTTTTTATACATAAGATATTCTAAAAAAATAAAACAAAAATAATATTATAGTTTTATTTTTATATATAAATTGAAAACTATATTTTAATAAAATTTTTAATAAATAAAATAATATTCCAGGTGATAAAAACTATATAAAAAACTCTAAAACGACTTTTTTTATTTTATAGTTCTTTAGTAATTTCTTTATATATATATAATATAAATAAACTAGTTTAGTTTATATTATCTTATAACAAAAAAAATATAAAAATTTATTAAATTTATAAACTTTTATAAAAGATTTATTCTTGACTTTTCAGGACTTGTATAGTTTTAAATTAAATTAATAAAAAAAGCCTGTTTAAATAAATAAGAAAATATTAGAAAAGTTTTAATATTTTTAAAAGCTAATTTATTATAGTATTTATTTTAGCAATTTTTAATCTTAATTATATAATAGTTATTAAAACAGACTTTTTAGATATAATATTAAAAAACGTTTTTTTATAACTAGATAAAAAAAACTATAACTATATATTTATTTCTTTAAATACAACTTACCTGCTAAATATAACTATAAAATCTATAATAAAAAGCTATTAGATATTATAGAATATCTAGAGACTTAAAATACTAAATTATAATTTATTAAAAAATTTATTCTAGTTATTAATTATAAAAATCTAAAATATTTTTTTTATCTAGAAAGCTTATTAAAAGATATATATAATAATTATTATTTTTAAATTAAATTAATTTTAAAGTTCTATATTATGAAAAAAAATAATATATAAATAAATATATTATTAAAAAAAGAATAAAATATATTAGATAATATAAACCTGTAATTAAATTTATAAATAATCTAGTGATTCTCTAGTAAATATTTTTAAAAAAGCTATATTTAAATATTTATTTTACCATACTATATGAATTGTTTTAAAAAAAAATAAAAAAATATTTAAAAAAAATCTATTATATTAAAAAATAATAACATGCCTGAATAAAGAGTATAAATAAATTTTTTTAAACCTGAAATTAAATGTCTTAATTTTAGAATTTATAATAATAAATAAATTAGCTAAAAAAATTATTCTAGAAAAAATAAAGTTAATTATAGCTAAAAATATAGCTTAAATCTTTATATAAAAAGTAATTAGTTAATATAAATTTTTAAAATTAATAGTAACTAACTAGAAAGCTTAGTTTATTAGAGATTTTTAGATTATAATCTATTATTATAAAGAAATAAGTTAAAGATTTTTAACTATTTTTTATCTATAAATAGATAGATTTATTAAAAAAATAAATAATATAATAAAAAATTTTTATATATATTTAAATTATAACCAGAAAAATTAAAATTAATTATTATTAATAATAAAATTATTATTCAATTTCTATATATTTAATATTACTAGAATATTATTATTTTTTTTAATTTATAATTATAACTTCTTATTCCTGATTTTCTTGAAAAAACTAAATTAAAATAAAAATTTTTATTTTAATTTAATAAAAAAAACTATTATGTAAAAAATTACATAAGCTCTAGAGTAAGCTACAATATTAATAATTTATTTTTAACAAGAAATAAAATAATAAGTAAACAAGCTAAAAAATCCTGCTTTAAGTTATAACATAAAAAATAAAATCTAGCTAAATCTCAAGAATATATATATAAATAAATAAAATAAAAAACTAGACTAGAAAAATATAAAATTTATAATTATAAAAATTAAAAAATCTTATACTATATAATTAAATATATTAAAAAAAGTATATAATATTTTTTATATAGATCTTTTATATCTAATATTAATTAATTTCTTATAATAACTAAATAACTTATAATCTCCAGCTATACTAGTAAATAATTAAAAAAAATATAAAATAAACTAGATTCTAGATAAATAATATACAAGATAAAAAAAATTTAAATATTAATATCTAGTAAAGTAAAATCGCTATATACTATTAATATAGAAACCTGCTAGTATAATAGTAAATATACTAATATTAAATTAATAAATAGCCTGTATGGAACTTATTATTATCTAATAAAAATAATATATAATTTTATTTAAGCTTTTTATTATAGTATTATAACTACTATTTATATAGACCAGGACTAAAATAAAAAAAATAAAATAAAAAACTAGAATTAATTATCTAGTTATATAACTCTTTAGCTAATTCTTTAATTTTTTAATAATATTAGCAGGAAGAGATATTAATCTAATAAAAATAAATTCAGTTTTATTATAAAAAATATATAAATATCTTGTTATATAATTTTTTTATTTATATCTGGTATAAATCTTATTTTAATATCTAGATATATATATAGTATTCTTAAACACTATATTAATATTATATTTATATAAATATTTTATTTTAATATTATAGAAAATAATAAAAATAATATTAATATAGAAAAAATAATCTATATAAATCTGTTATGATCTATAAGCCATACTCACCAACTGCATCACTACCTGCGCCATATACAGCAGCCCAGCCACTACATAATAACTAAACAAGGACTATCTAGCCACGTAACCTTATATAGAGTCTTTACTGGCCTGTAAAAATATAGATTTATTATATTGTAATAATTAGTTTTATATTAGATATAACTATATCTATTTTTTAAATTTTTATATATTATATTTTCTTTATAATTATTACAGTACTAATTACTCTATTTACATGAAAAAGACCTAATATATAAAACTAAAAAAATAATAAAAATTAATAAATAACTATTCAAGCTATAGAATATAATTATAAAACTAAAGATAATTAAAATAATAAAAAAATAAAACTTATATAAAATAAATAAATTACTAAAATAAAAGCTACTAGAGCACCTAATAACATGATAAAAATAATATAAAAATATAAATATAAATTAAAAAAAAAAGCATAATTTTAAAAACGTTACAAGAAACTAGCAGAATTTTATAAAAAAAATAGCCTATTAACAGGCTAAATATATCAAGGCAGAGTAATATTCTAAGTAAAATAATATATTACTATTCTAGACTAAAAACTAGATATATATAATTTTTTAATATATATAAATGCAGGTTTTTATATATATATAAAAAAAAGAAATAATCACAGGAAATATATTATAAATACAAGAACTAGAGTAAAGACAAGATATATTTCTATAAAAAATCCGGAAATTAAAGAAATTTATTGTAAAAAATATAGAAAAACTATAAAAATAAAAAATAAATTTAATTATATATTTTATATAATTCTCTATATACTATAAAAAATAGAACCAGGTTATAATATCAAGAACTTTTATATTTTTAGACTATTAATATAAAAATACTAGTTTAAACATGTGGTAAGCTGTAAGAAGCTATAAACTTAAAAGATCTTTATAGTTTTTATAAAAAGCCTAATAGACATGAAAGATTTACTTTAATATAATATAATTATTAAATATAATAAAATATAATAATAAAAATACTAAAGTATTTATAGTTTTATAGAATATCTAAAAAACTATTATAACTAATTATTTTTTGTTAAAATTAATAAATAATAAATTACAGATCTCTATATAAAGATACTTAAAAAGGTCTATAAAAAATGGTTAAATATTAATATATAGCACTAAAAAATATAAGAAATATATAGAATATATAAGTATAATTAAAATAAATATAAAATAGTACTAAAAAAATAAAAACAGGCCTGTAAAAATAAAAATCTAAAAAAATATATGCCTGAATATAATTAAAAATTATACTAGTTATAAGTAAAAATATAGCCTGGCTAAATATATAGATATTAAATATTATAATTATTAAAAAAAATATTTTAAACAAGACTGTAAGAAATAACTATAAAAAAATAGAATTATTAATTTAAAAAACTAAATAAAAATAAAATTTATAAAAAAAATAAAAAATTAAAAACTTTAATATTATATATAATTACTGCACTAGAAATTATATAAATAAAGCTAGTATAAAAAATAATAATTTTTAATATTAAAATTAAAAGAAACTAGTCTCTATAAATAGCCAGGATACTATTGGATTCAGGCATAGAAACTAATTTTATAAATTAAATCTAGATAAAAAATTTTCTAGAGTAAAGTAATATACAGTTTAAATAAATAAAAATTATAAATAATTATTAAATTATATTATATAATTTTTACTAGTTAAATATACAGGTATAAAATACTAAAAAATATTATAAATATATAAATTAGAAATTTAAAGTAGTTAATAACCAGGAATATAATATAATTCTAGACTAGCTATAGCTTAAAGCTATAAACTCTATAAAAAACTAAATTAACAAGATCTAGAAATATTAAAATAAAAAATTTTAATTTTTAATTATTTTATAAATATGCTAGAATACATGAAAGTAATAAAAAATTAAATATATTTAGTATTTCTAAATATTATAAATAAATAAATAATATATTTTACAGGATTACAGGATATCATTCTATAAAATATAGCAAGAGATATAGTTATATTAGAAAATATTATAGAATAAAAATCTCTAGAAAAGGATAATATATAAAAGAAATTAAAAAATCTTATATAATCAATCTAGAATCTATTTATAGTAGTCTTGAAAGAGCCAAGATCTATAAATAAAAAAATTATAAAAAACAGGTTACTAGAGAGATATAAAAAATATAAAAATATATTTATAATAAAAAATATCATAAAATAGAAATCTCTAGAAAAAAATAATATATAAAAAAAACTAGAAAATCCTATATAATTAATCTAGAACCTGTTTATGGCAGCCCTGAAGAAGCTATAACCTGTAAATAAAAGAGCTATAGAATACAGGCTATTAAAAAGATATAAAAAGTATAAAAATATATTTTTAGAGAATAATATAAATATATTAGCTTTTTATAGAAACTATAATTATATAATAAAAGTTATAAAAAATAAAATATTTTTATATAAATTTATTTATTTATTATTAATTACTAAACTAGAGGTGCTCTATATCTATATTAAAAATAGTTTAAAAAAATAAATTAGATTCTTAAAAAGCCTAGCAGGGGCCCTAGTCCTACTTATATTTAAAAAAAATAAAAGATTATAACTATACATTAACTACAGGGAGTTTAATATAATAATCCTGTAAAATAGTTATTTATTATTACTAATATTAGAAATAATTAACAGATTTAGTAATATAAAAATATATATATAAAAAAAATAATAAATAAAAAATTATATTTAAAATATAATATAAATATTTTAAATTTCAAGTTATATTTTTTAAATTTATTAATATACTAGTAATATTTTAAATATATATTAATACAGTATTCATAAATTTACTAGATATATATTATATAGTACCTGAATAATATCCTGATTTATTTAAACTCCAAAAAAAATATAAAAAATATATGCAGGAAATACTAGAAAAACTATAGAAATTCTAATTTTATATAAAATTAAATAAATATATTTTTTATATAAACTATATAAATTATCTAGAATTTATTATTAAAATTAAAAATATAAAAATAAAATTATATTATATTACTATAATTATAGAATAGCCTAAATCTATAATAATTAAAAAAATTTAAAAATTCCTGGAATTTATTAATTTCTATTACAGGTTTATAAAGAGATATAGTTATATTATATTATTTTTAATAACTCAAGAAAGCAAGAATATCTTTAATTAGCTTAAAAAAATTTATAAAAAGCCCTGTACTGCACTATTTTAACCTGTAAAAATTAATAAAAAAAATAAATAGCTTAAGATTTACTATAGCAGGTATTATACTCTAATAAAATAATAATAGAAACTAGCATCTAATTAATTATATTCTAATCCTGTAAATTAACAGATATAAAAATAAAATATAGAGCAGGAAATGCTAAAATCCTAGCTATTATAAAATATTTTTATTAATAAAAATACTACCTGAAAGAAAGCTAATTTCTAATAATAGTGCTTATAGATTATAGTAACTTGTAAATATTTCTATATATAAAAAAATTAAATAAAAAATATATATACTAGGTAGAGAGACTAGTAATATTTAATATTAAAATTAAATATAGACCAGAGAAAACTAACTCTATAGATATATCCAGTTAAAGAGTTAACTACTATTTTAAAAATAAGAAAAAGAAAAATACAGAAATCTAAAGTAAATTTTAAAATTAATTAAATAATTTTTCTAGTAAAATAATAATAAAAGAAATAAAATTAAAAATAATAATAGCTATAGATTTCTTATATCTAGAGAATATAAAATCTATAATTTTTAATTTAATTAAAATTATCTAAAAATATAATAAAAAAAAGCAAGAAGATATTTTATAAAGTAAAAAATAAAAATAAAAAATATAAATAATAATTAATATAAAACAGGACTCTCTAACATGCAGGCAAGGCCTATATATTAAAATTAGCTATATTTTAAAAAAATTATAAAAATAAATTATAATAACCTATAAGAAAAATACTAACATGTTAAATAAATTATACAAGCTATTTATAATAAATACTACTAGATAAACATGTAAAGCCCGCTGGAATTTATAAAAAATTTTTTGTATTAGTTACTATAATCTCTAATAAATTAAATAATGCCTCCTGTAAGTAATAGCTTTATAATAGCTGTTTTTATTAATTTATATTAAACCCACTAAAATATTATTAATTATTTACTATAATATTTAAACTATTACTTTTCTCTTTATAATAAAATTCTATACTAATAGTTCTAGTATAAATAATTATATTAGTATCACTATAATATACTTTAATCTTTACTAGATTAAAATGACCTATCTAGGCCCAAGTAATAAAATAAATATATATAAACAAAATTAGTAAATATTATACTAGCTTTATAAATTATTAAGCAAGATCTTGTATTATATAATATCTTAGGCTAATTTCTCCAACTTTTTTTATATTAATATTACTAATAATACTATATTAAAATATATATTAATAATTAAAATACTCTTTAATTAATCCAGAATTTTTTTATATTCTCTAGCTAATTTATTATAAAGCTAATTATTAATCTGTTAAATTAACTAGATAATTTTTTTTAATATTAACTTTACCTGGATAGTGATTTATAAAAAAATTCTTGATAATAAAATAATAGACTAGATAATTAAAAAAATAATTAATTAACAAAAATATCTTTCTCCAGGCTAAATAGGCCTTATAATCTAGATTTTTAAGTCTGATATTTTTTCTTGCACTTTTTTAATAAAATAAATATAATAGAAATTGAAAAAAAAAATTGAAAAAAAAAATTAAAAAAAATTAAAAAAATTAATTAAAAATTAATTAAAAATAGCTAATAGCTATTACTAGCAGGTTTTTTTAAAAATAATATCTAAATACAAAATCTATAAGCTCTACAAGGGGCTTAACTCTATAAAATAAAATATCTTGATATAATACTACTCAAATAAAATAAATTTTTATATATATTTATATTAAATCTAGTAAATTAATTTCCTATAATACTCATGTAATCAAGTCTATAAGACTATTTTTTTATTATTTTTACTATATTTTTTATAATTCCCTTTAATAATAGTTCTAGTAATATAATAAAAAGTCCTAAAATCTAATAAAAGTACTAGCAGATTTTATTAATATAAAAAAATTAGTTTAATTTATACTCTAAACAGGTTATTTTATATATTTAAATAAAGCTATAAAAAATTAAAAACTAGAATACATAATCTAGTAATTTTTAATTTTTATAGAATATTCACTCTTTCAGGGCTTTTAAACCTGGTCTTTAAATCTCCTGTAAATATAATATCTCTAGTAATATAATAAAATAATAATAATTAATATTGTAAATTATTTTATTTTTTTTATTATCTTTTTCATGCAATCTTCATAATAATGTATTAATTTTTTAGATTTAAACCTAAAAAAAGGATTATTAATAAATCTTGCTATAAAATATAATCTTGATAAATTAGAAATTTATTAAGACTATAATATTTAATTACTATAAAAAATACTAGAGATAGAGTAAGGATCTCTCAGGCAGAAATTATATAAAATAAAAGGATAAAATAATATAAGAAAAAGAACTATAAAATATATAGTAAAATCTTTATTTAATAATTAATAATTAATATATTAATATATGTATTTGATAACTAGTATATCTTATAAAGAAGATAGATAAAAAGCCTATAATATAGAAAAGATTCCTAGATAGCTATCTATATCTAGCTAATTATTATAGCCCCACTGAAAAGTGAGCCATGTAATTAGATGTCTAAGGCTAATACTCTGGCATGGCAGCTAGACTGCTAAAACAGAATCTAAATAAAAGTAATCAATCAATCAATTAATTAATCAATATAATATTTACTAGATTAATGTTTAATTTTTTATTAAATTACTTAATTTCATGTAATATTCCTATTTTTATATACTATAAAATATTAATTTTTATTAATTTCTATTTTTATTATGAGTCTAGACTATCTTTTTATAATATTTAAATTATAATTCTTAAGCCAAGAAATCCCTAATATAATATACTAATCTTTTAAAAGAATAATATTAAAGTTAATAATAATATATTATTTTTTTATAATTCTAAGAGATTTTCTATTTTAACTTTTAATTAATAAATTTCTAAATTTTATTATTTAATCCTGTAATAAGTTCAGGCTTATTCTTGTAATATCTTTTTATTTTTATTCTTTTTTAGTATTAAGATCTATAAAATATCTAGTTATATTCAAATTAAATAATACTTTAATTATTTTTTATTAACTTGCATAAGTAATTAGAGATATAATCCAGATTTTATTGCTATAATATTTTTATCTTAAATTTCTTTTATTTTATAATTATAAAAAATAAGTATAATTTCTTTTAGCTTAATAATATATTATATAACTATTTATATAACAGTTAGTCTAATGCATGCTCTTGTGAAAGAATCAGGCAGCTATCAGCCAATGAATCAGCTATGCTGCAGTTAGTGTGATATAACTATAGATATAAGATATTCCAACTGATTATAGCAATACAGCTGTATTAATATAATACCAAAGAAATATAGCTATAGCAGATATAGTAAAATAATATAGATAATATAAAAAAAATATAGTTAATATAGTAAAATAATATAATAACTATAACAAAATATAAATATATAAATATAATTATTACTAGACTTTAGATAGTTTTATCATGCTTTATTTTCAGAATATAAACTAGTCTATTTTTTAGTATACTTTTATTATATTTATACTCTTTCTTTTAATTATTGAATACTTTAAGATTTTCAATTCTAGAAAAAACTGATAGACCTTATTTGATAATAAAATATCTAAAAATTAAAAAGAAGTAAATATAACATCTATTATTAATATAAAGGATAATACTAAACTCACTATCAAGATAACTACTGCCTCTGCAAGTAAGAATAAAGAATTAATTAATTTTAAAAAGATTAACTAACTTGAAAATACTATTAATTATCTGCTTAATTAAGTTAGTTAAATATAAAAGTTTAAAGGGATTAAAGCAAATAAAATTGAGAAGTTTAAAGATAAGTGTTTTATTTTTAGAAAATATCTAACTTTTATAAATATATATATTTATATTAATAATCTTAAAAATATAGATAAAGTAGACAAGATTATATTTATTAGAATCTATTTTAAGAGAGCAGTATTTAACTGGTTTAAATTCTATATAAGAGATTATTAAAAAAATAAGACAAATAACAGACAAGAAAAAATAGAGAAAATTTTTAATAGTTATAAAAACTTTAAAAAATAAATTACCAAAACCTTTGGAGATCCTGATACTAAAAAAACTACTAAATAATAAATATATACTCTATATTAAGAATACAAGATAAATATTAAAAAATTTATATTAAAATTCCACTAAATTGCATTAAATCTTAATTAAGAAAATAAAGCTTTAAAATCTTGATACTATTAGATTCTTAAACTTAAAATTAAAAATACAATAATATATATGCCCAAGAAATCTAAAATTCTAGATAAAATAATTAATATTATATCTAAAATTAAGAACTGTTTTATTAAATAATACTATAAAAAGTGATAATGGGACTAGATCAAGAATAAATAAAAAAAATAATAAATATTAAAAGAATTAAAATAGAGATATTAAAATATAACTAAATATTACTATTAACCAGAGTCAGAACTAGAGCAATAATAATAAAAAAAATTTAATAGAAAATATTATAAGTATAGAAAACCAGGATATATTATAAGATATTATTAATTAAAGCTAAATAATTCTGGACTAGCTATCTAGAATTTATATATATATACTGTCTTTTTAATAATTGCTATTATAGAGAAAGTACTTGAAAAAGAATATAATAAATTAAAAAATAAAAAATAACTTAGAAATAAACCTGATAAAATAGCAAGAAAAAATAAAAATAATATTAATTAATAAAATAACAAGAAAGAACTATTATAATAGGAATAGATACTCAAGAATAATACTAGTAATTATATAGATAAAAATAATAAAATTAATTTAAATAAATAAAATAAAAATATTAAAAATACTAAAAATATATTAGATCTTGCCCTGCAAGTATATAATCTAAATAATAATAATAAAATATTTTAAGAAATATTTAGCAAAAAACTTGAATTAATTAAATATAGAAAACATTTTATAAACCTGATAGAGAGATTAAAATTAATTAAAAATAACAAGCAGTTATATTATAACAAAAGCCCTATTAAATAAGAAGATTACAACAGAACATGTAATAAGATCTCTAGTCTAGTTAAAGAAGTATAGCACTAACTAGTATTTTAAAATACTAAAAGAATAATAATAGATTAGTATTTAAATCATGAAACCTAAACTAAAGAAAATTATAAAATTAAATTATAAAAAAAAATAAATCCTGTATCTATATACTAGCTTTTATAGTCTATTAAAAAAATTACAATAAATATAGCACAGCTATATTATAAAATATAAAAAATATCAAGAATAAATATTTCATAAATATCTAGAACATGAAAAAGTTAATATTTATTTAGCTAAAAAATATTAATAAATATTAATATTATAAGAAATATAGTTTTACAGTAAATAAATTAAATACACTAAAAAATATTTATATTATTACTATCTAGTACTAGAAGAAAATAATCACTAGATAATTAACTAGAGTTTATGGTATGATAATAGATGCTAAATATATTTAAAAAAAATACTTTTTTTAATATTTATAAACTCTAAATATTTTATAATATTTAAATTATAATTGCCTTTTTAATAAACCAGGATATAATTATATTAAAATATAAATAGAATATTTCTATTATAGTATAATATTAGAAATAGACTATAAAGTAACTAACTATATATTATATTAAAAAAACTAATTTTAATAACATGAATAGAATAAATATTTTAGAAAATTTTAAAAATATTATTATATTTATTAAAATAAAATATAATTATACACTGCTAATAGTAGCAAGATTTTAATTATTATTATTACTTCAATTAATGGACATAATGCACAAATTTTATTAGAGTTAAAAATTTTAAATAAATTTATAGAAATTAATTATACAGAAAAATATAAGATTATTAATAAACTAACTAGAAAAATTAAAAGAATTTTTAGATTTAATAAAAAACTTATGTACTAAGGACCAGAAATATATATTAAAATAATTTTTGTTATATTAAAATAATATACTAAAAAACTAAATTCAAGATTATACTAGTATAAGAATAACTATACAATGTAGTTATGAGGATAAATTAGTTAAAATAATATAATTTAAAAATTAACTAAATAACAGGAGAAATCAAGATACAAGAAAAATTTCTGATTATATAACAAGAAAATAAAAATCTAGAGAAAATTAGTAAAAAAAATAAGATATTAATAAATATTAGAATAGAACAAGTTAATCTAATAATAAAATAGCAAGAAAAGCTGAACAAGGTAACAAGATAAATAAAATTAAAAAAAATTTATAAAAAAAAACTTGCAAAAATATTACAAGTTTATAGAGTTATTTATAAAATCTTATTACTAATTATTAAAATATCCTGATAAATATTAAGCATAAGTATTACTAATAAATAAAAAAAATTTATTATAAGTCAAGTAAAAACTAAAATTACAAGATAAACTATAATTAAAAAAAATTTACTTAAAAATTTAAGTAAGCAGGATTTATTCAAGAAAGACAAGAATAAATCTTATATTATTTAATATTTATATTAAAGAAAAATAATAAAATAAAAATAGTTATTAACTATTAAATAATAAAATAAAAATAGTTATTAACTATTAAATAATTAATAAAATAATTATTAATAATATAAACAAGATCTGCTACTTGGCATAAGAATTCTAATAATTTTTAATTTTAAATAAAATTATTTTAACTTTTTTATAGCTAATAAAAATATTAAAAAAACAGGATTTTTAATTAACATGGGACTATATAAATGGGTTATAGTATTTAAAAAATTAAAATAACTATTTACTAAATTTGCAAGATACATGATACATGTATTAGAAAAATATTTAAATAACTTTATTATTATTTATTTTAATAATATTATTATATTTTTAAAAATAAAAGTAAAGCATGAAACACACATTAAAAAAGTTATAAAAAAAACTTATAAAAGTAAAACTAAGCTTAAATATTAAAAAATACAAATTTGACATAACTAAAATTAAATATTTAAAAATAATATTTATAATAGAAGAACTAAAAATTCCTAAGAAAAAAGTTACTAAAATACTTGAATAACTAATATAAATAGAATTAAAGAAAATGCAAGGATTTCTAGAACTTATAGAATATATTTAAAGATTTTTTATAAACTACTTTTAAATTACAAATCTAATAATTAAATTATTATAAAAAAATAAATTCTTTGCATGGAACAATAAACAGGATTAAGTTTTTAATAAAATTTAAAAACTAGTGATAAAACAATTAATTATTTATTTTTAATTTCAAGCTATAAAGTTTAATAAAGACTAATATATCTAGAGAAGTAATTAGATTAGTTCTTGAGTAAATTAAAAAAAATAAAAAATAAAAAATTATTGTTTTTTACTTAAAAAAATAAAATAAGCAGAATAAAACTACAACATGCATGACTAAGAAACACTTGTAATTATTAAAAAATTTAGGAAATAGAGACACTATTTTTAAGAAATAAAATAT
This sequence comes from Aspergillus panamensis, assembly GCA_027569225.1. Taxonomy (NCBI): domain Eukaryota; kingdom Fungi; phylum Ascomycota; class Eurotiomycetes; order Eurotiales; family Aspergillaceae; genus Aspergillus; species Aspergillus panamensis. Next base: position 486,624 of record JAPDER010000007.1, read on the forward strand.
AAAGTAATTATCTAGACTAATTATAGAAACCTAATATATTTTATAATAATCAAGAAACTTAAAAAATAATAAATTAAATAGGCTCAAGAATTATCAAGATTTATATTATATAATAGATATCAAGAATCCTAAAATAAATATATTATAAAAAAATAAAGATAATCTATAATTTAATCAAGATGCACAGCTCATAACAGCAATTATAATTAATAATTATAAATTCACTAAAAAAATAAGAAAAGAACAGTAAAAAAATAAAAAATTATAAAACTAGAGATTCTACACAGGATATTAAGAAAAATAAAATAAAATACTTTTATAAAATAGATTAATTATAGTATCTTAAAATATAATAATAAAAATAATTTAATAATATTATAACCCACTATTAGGACACCAAGGGATTAAATAAATAATTAAAAAAATTTAAAAAATATATTTCTTCTCAAGAATATATAAACAAGTTATTAACTATATTATTAAATATAAAAACTGTAATTAAAATAAATTATTATAATATTAATTTTATAAAAAATACACATAAAAATATCAGGAATATTATAAAAAAGTATTATTATAGATTTTATTCAAGAATTATTACTATTTAAAGATCCAGTGACAGGAATCACATATATTAAAGTATTAGTAACTATTAACAAGTTAATTAAGTATATAATTATTTAATCAGTATTCAAGAATATTAATGCACTATAACTAGCACTTTTAATATTATAAAAGATATTTATTTAGACAGGACTATTAAAAATAATCATGTTTAATTAAAATAAATTATTTATATTATAATTCTAGAAAATAATTATAAAAGCATATAAAATTATATAAAATTATATAATAACTATTTATTATAAATTACTAATAGACCAACAGATAAATAGAAAGAATAATCTAAATAATTAAATAATATCTATAATATTAGCTTAATTAAAACCAAGATAATTAGGTTAGATCAATATTAATAATATAATATATAATAAATAATATAAAAAATATAATAACAGGTATTGCACCTTATTATATAAACCTAGGATAATAATTAAAAATAAATTAAAAAATTCTTTTAATAAAAAAATAATTTAATAATATCTTAATATAAATAACATATCTCCAAGTTTTATACTAGATAACTATTAAGAATATTAAATAAATAGAAAAAAAAATAAAATTTTATTATAACAAGAAGTATAAGAACATGCCACTATTAAAAAAAAAACAGAGTCTATCTTTTACAAAGAATTAAAGATAATAAAAATTTTAATATTTAAAGTAGATAACTAAATAATAAACTAGACACCTTGAAATACAGACTATTTAAAATTAATAAAAAACTTGATAATAATAACTATTATTTAAAATTACTAAAAAACATGTAAGTTTATCTAATATTTTATATTTTATTACTTGAACCAATACTAAATAAAAAAACACTAAATATAATAAAGTAACTAACAGTAAAAATAAATATAAAATTAAAAAGATTCTGGACTAAAAGTTAAAAAAAAAAATAAATTTACTATTTTATTAAATAGACAGAATACTTATTAGAAAATAATACATGAAAATTTATTTAAAATTTTAATTATTATAAAAAGATTCTGGAATACTAGCAATAAATTAATTAAAAAATTAAAAATTAAAAATTAAAAAATCCAGATTAAGCAAAAAAAAGACTGCAGTAACCTGGCTAGTAGAAAAATTAAAGAATAATAATATAGCTAAATACTTTATATTTATTTATTTTTTTTTTATTTTTATTTTTCTTTCTCTAGTTTTTCCAGATGTTTAATTTCTTTTATATTATAAGTAATAAAGTTACCAGCTCACTTCTAAAAAAGTTTCTATTACTTATATAAATAATAAATTTTAGACAGAATAAACTCTATTTTTTTCTTTATTTTATTTTTATTACTTTAAAGTTTAGATTACACTAATACTAAACAATTTCACACTATATTTAAAAAAACTTTTATTTTAATATATTTTTAATCACCCATGTAAATACACTCACTATAATAATTTAAATTTTTTGATTTAATATAAGAATAACTAGTTTTTTTATAAAATATATATAGAAGTGCCATGATAAAATTGTTTGCTTTAATTTTTTTAAAAAGCTTATTTTTCTAAATATTAGACTTGAATGCTATAATAATTAGTATATAATTTTAAAAAAAATAATAAAAAAAAATAATTATCTCTACACACACCCAGAAAATAGTGCAATACTTATTTCTTTAAGGATAAAGAATATAAAGAAGAGAGATTATTAAAGAATCAGGCAGCTATCAGCTAATAAATTAGCTATGCTGCAGTTAGCGTGATATAATTATAAATATAAGATATTTTAATTAATTATAGTAATATAGCTATATTAATATAATATCAAGAAAATATAGCTATAGTAGATATAGTAAAATAATATAGATAATATAAAAGAAATATAGTTAATATAGTAAAGTAATATAATAGTTATAACAGGATATAAGTATATAAATATAGTTATTACTAGATTTTAGTTAGTTTTACTGTGCTTTATTTTTAGAATATAAACTAGTCTATTTTTTAGTATATTTTTGTTGCATTTATACTCTTTCTTTTGATCACTAAATACCCTAAGATCCTCAATCCTAGGAAGGACTAATAGACCTTATCTGACAGCTCTAGTGTTCTAGATATTCTAGATATCTTGTGCATGAGTATCTGAATTAATAGGTTTTTTTTTAATTATATAATTTTTATAAGAAATTTATAAAAAAAAACTATAATAATATAATGATACTTTTTATAAATTTCATGAAAAAATATTTTATGTAAATAAATAAAGAATTATAAATAAGTTTTTTGTGTACTAAAAAGGATATTCACTATTATTTTAATATTATAGTATTATAACCTATTACTCCTAACTCTAAAAAATTAATATTAAGAATAATATAATTACAAGCATACTTTTCTAATTAATGAATAGTAAATAATATTTAGTGACTTTTTATCTAAAAACTCTATTATTTATAGAGTGAAATTATAATATATATAATTAAATTATTATTAAATTATTATTAAATTATTATTAAATTATTATTAAATTATTATTAAATTATTATTAAATTATTATTAAATTATTATTTAATTATCTGGATTATTTATTTATCTATTTATTAATTTACTAATAATTTATAATAAATAATTTTTATATAACTTTACATGCTTTCATGATTATTTTCTAGAATTATAATATAAATAATTTATTTTAATTAAATATAATTATCTCTAGTAATTTTATCTATACAAATATTTCTTGTAGCATTAGGAGTACTAGTTAAAATATATTAATATTTTTAAATACTAGTTAAATAATTATATATTTTATTACTTTATTAACAGTTATTAATATTTTAGTATATATAAGAAATATAACTAAATTTTTAAATAGTAATAATTCTTAAATAAAATTAGCAGTAATATTTTTTTATAATATTTCTAGTATTTTTTGCATGCATATTTTTCTATAAAATTAATATTATAATAGTTTATTTTAGTTATAGTTTTCATATTTAATAATATAATTAATAACCTGTTAGTATATTCTTGAAAAAAAAATTTTAAAAAATTTTAATTATTTATTTAATTTTTTAATATTCTTCAGTTAATAAATCATAATATTATTAAATGACTTTCATTATTATATTTTAAAATACTATAATTAATTAATTTTATAAAAATATTTTATTTTATTTTTTTAATATCCTACATGGAATCTCCAGTTCTATAATTCTTTATTTTTATATTTATTTTTTTTAGTAAATTTATAATTATTAATTATAATTACTGTTACAAGCTGCATGTCCTGATTAAATTATAGACTATTTTTATTCTTTTATATATTTCAGGCTTTTTAATATCTATTATATAGTCTAGTCTTTAGCTAAATATATTTATAGTAATATTTTTTTCTATTAATATATTTAATTTAAATTTTCAAGTTTGATAGCTTTTAAGCCCATTTAATTTGTTATTTTTAAAACTTTTTAATTATTATAAAATATATCAGGGTGTTATAATTTATTTAAATAATTATTTTATATTTTATTTTTTAAAAGTAATATTTTTATTTTTTAAATTCTTTAATAATTATAAATACTTCTTAATCATGCATGTTATAATTTTTTTTTACTTGCTTTATTTTTTTTAAATAAAAAATAATAATTTTTTATTTTTTATTTATCTTTATTTATTTAAAACCTAGTCTAATTACTTCTCTAGATATATTAGTTTTTATTCAATTTATTAGCTCAGGGTTAAAAATATTAATAATTAGTTTTCTTATTACTAGTTTTTCAATCTTGTTAAAGATTTAATCCTGTTTATTATTTTATATAAAAATTTTATTTTTATATAATAGTTTAATTATTAAAATTATAATTTAAAAATAAACTATAAAAAATCTTTAAATATATTTTATTAGTCCTAGAAATCCTTATACTCTCTTTGATTCTATTAATATTAGCTATTTAAGTATTTTAATCATTTTCTCTTTAAAAATCTTTAGTTCTTTAGGTATAAATATTATTTCTAGATATTTAACTTTAATTATATTAAATTTATATTTTTCATTATTTAAAATTAATTTTACTTTTATAAGTTTTTCCATGACTTTCTTAATATATATTTTATATTTTTCAATTTTTAAAAATGTAATATTATTATTAAAATAAATAATAATAAAATTATTTAAATATTCTTTTAATATATATATTATGTATCTTATAAATTTAGCAGATAATTATTTTAATTTTATAAGCATTATAACCTATCTATATAGCTCTATATTAGTTAAAAATCCTATTTCCTTAATATTTTTTAACCATAAAAAAATTAAAATAATTCTATTCAAGATCAAAAATTATTAAAATCTTTACTTTCAATAATAAATCTTATGTTTACTCTATATATAATACCTTATTTATATTATTAATAATTATTCTATTAATTATTTAGGAGTTAATAATTATTTTTATCTTGCTATTTTTTAATATAAATATTAAATAATATAAATTTTTTCAAATTATAATTTGTTTTATAATTTTTATTTTTATTTAACTTATAATAGCTTTTTTTATTGATTAGCAGTACTTGTACTTAGTTAGTATTTATCAGGATATTTCAATAATTAATAACATAGTCTTATAAATAATTCTAGAAACTTGTAATATTTTTTAATAATTATTATAAAATTTTTATAAGTTCTTTTTTATAGATTTCTTTTAATTTTATTTATTTTATTAATTTCTTTAGTTTTTCTTACTTTTTTATCACTTTATCAATTTAGTTTATTTTGCTATTTATTAATATTTTATTTTTTTACTAATTTTTTCCAGGTTCTAATTTTTTAATTATATAATTAAAAAAATTTTTATATCTTGATCTCTCTGCTTATTTAATTAATTCTTAAATTATATTATTCTAGCTAATTTATTTTAATAACTGTATTAGATAGTTTTATTATATTAATATAATTTTAAATTTAGTTTTTTTAGTATATTATCCTGATATAACAATAATTATTTTTATATATATTTCTAGTTTTTAATATATAAATTTTTTATTAAATCTAAAAAAACTTTAATTTTTCTAGTTAATTTATTAATAATCTCATGTTTTTCTGTATATTTAATTTTTATAAATTTATTTAATATTTTTAAATTTAGTAAAATTCATGTATTATATTTATTAATCTAGATAATAATAATAATTAAGCTCTTGCTATTATTATTAGTATATAAGTATATTTTTTTATTTATATTATTAAAGTTATTTTTTTAATATAATATATAATTAGTTATCTTGCAGTTTTTTTTCTAATATTATATTATAATAGAAATATACTATCTATATTTTAATATAATTATATTTTATTTTATTAAAAAAATAAATATAATTTAAATATTATAAAATACTCAGAGATTAAAAATATTAAAAAATAATTTTTTTAATTAATAAATTTAGCATTTATTATTATAATATGACCTTTAATTAATTATTTAATAATCATTTTTTTCTAGTGCTGGATAATAATAGCATAAACATTTTTAATATATTTAATTTATTTACTGTAAAATTATAGTTTTTATAATATAAATATTTATTAATATTTTTTAATTAAATAAAAATTAACTCTTTTACGCTCTTGGTATTTGTAAAATATTTATTTTTAATACTTTTTATATTTTATAATACAGTTTTATTATATTTATTTTAATTTTTTAACAGGCTATTAAAGCCAGCATGCAGGTATAGAATTTATTTCTTTTTATAATTTAATTTTATAATTATTTTTTTCACTTTAAATTTTACAGTTCAAGTACTAATTTATTATTATTTTTTTAATATTTTAAAATACTAGTTAACACTATATTTCTTTAACTAGACTAGACATCTTATTACATGCTCTATTATAATCTTTCTATTTAGGAAAATTATTATTTTTTAACAACTATTTATATTTAATTGATTTTAATCTCTCTATCAGGTTTATAAGATATTTTTTTATATTTTATTAATTTAACGTTTTTTTTAAATATTTTATAAAGCTTTTTAATATCTTTATTTAAATTATGTATTTATAGGGCAAGATTGTCAGATAAGGCCCGCCAATCTGTCTTAAGGGTCTAAGAGGATCAATAGATTTTAAGGATATTCTGTTAACAAGTGTAGAAGAAGAAAGTATAAAATATATAATAGTAACTGGGTAGTCTGAAAAATAGACTATATTAATTACTAAAGATTTAACATGATAAAGCTATTTTTTATTATATAGTAATAACTATATTTATATACATGTATTTATTATAGTTATTATAGTTAAAAACTATATTTTTATATTTTTTTATTATAGCTATTATAGCTTTAAGCTTTGCTAGCTATGCCAGTATTTTTTAATATTATAGTATTATAGTTATATTGCTATGCTCAGCTAGAATATTTTATATTTATAATTAAGTCATGCTATCTGCAGTATAGCTAATTTATTAGTTAATAGCTGCCTGATTCTCTAATAATTCTTTTTTTTTATATTTTTTGTTTTTAAAAAAATAAGTATTAAGCTATTCTTTTATTTAATATTAAAGTAATTATCTTTTTTTTATTCTTCTGGTAGCTTATACACTAACCTGTTATAGTATTAAAAGCTAGTATAAATAAAAATTAATTAAATTAGTATTTAAAAAATAATAGCTTTGTTATAATTGTTTCTTGCATTTAGTGTAGTTGTCTAAATAAATTATGTATTAAAATTAATAATTCCAGTTAATATAGTAAATATATTTAATCAAGTTATAAATATATTAAAAATTAATAATCTTTCTCAGATAGCAAGTGATATTATTTAGTTAATACTTAAAATAAAATTTATAATTAAAAATAAAAAGCTTATGTAATAATAGCAGAGACTATAATAAAATTAAATTATTTTTAGAAACAGGATAATTTATTGCAGAAGCATGCTGGTAATTTTATTATTTATAATATAAAAAAAATCAAGCATCTAGAAAAATTGAAAGAAAAAAAGCAAAAATAAAAAAAAATTAAGGCAGAGAATTAAAAAATATTAAATTTATTGGTTAATAATAGTAATAGTTAGCTGGTTTTTGCAGTTTCAGCACCTGGAGCTTTTTTTTTAGAGTTTATTTTTAATTAATTTTTTAGTAAAATTCCTGAATCTTTTCAGGGCAGTTTAAATGCTATATAGGTTTCTATAAATTTTCTTTATATAAGTATCTCTTTTATTTAACTAGATAGTAAATCTATCTATTTATTAATTGTCAGCTCAGGACTTCTTTAACTTTGTATTTCTTATTATTGGTATTATTATTAATATTTATTTTATTTTTAGTATTTTCTTTATTTTTTATGGGTTCAAGTAGTGAAATATAGAATATTAAATATATTTTTATTCTTGTTAGTAGTCTCAAGTAGTAGTTATTATTATCAAGCTTTTTTTTAATTTTAAATAGTCTAAATTTAATGGCATTAAATTTGTTATTTAATTATTTATTTTAAATATTAAATTTATTTTATTCTATAGTTTGTTATAGTAGATAAACTCTCTCTCTTGTTTTAAAATGGGCATGTTTTTATATTTTTTATTATAGTAAAATTTTATTTTTTTTTCTGCTCATTTAATATTTTTTAATATTATTTTATATAGGATAGATAGATTAGTAATCTATAATAATATTTTTTCTAATCTTTCTTGCAGTGGCAGTGTTTTTTAGTATAATTTTAGATATTATTCTAGATTTATAAAATATAATACTTGTTTTATTATTGTATTTTATATATTATTTATAGTAAACTAAGCTAGTAATAGCAGCTCTACCCAATTCTCTTGATTTTAGTCCAGGTAATGTCTCAAGTATTGTTTAACTGTCTAAATTATTTTTTTTATTTATTTATCTGTTTATTAATAATAAACAGTAAATAGTTTTTATTTAATTTTATTACTTTTTATAAGTGTTTTCTAAAATTTTAATATAAATAGCGTGTCTTGATTAAATATAATTATTTTTAGTATTCTTGTTCATGTAAATATTTATTATAGTATTAGTATAGCTAGGTCTGCTATAGTAGTATCTTTATATACTGGTTTTAAAATTATATATTTTATTAATTTATTAACTGTAATAATTGCTTTAGTATATTTAATTTCTATAATAAGATTTTTTAACTTTAATAATTTTTAAATAAAATTTATAATAATATATTCCTATAATTCTGTTAGTATTTTTTATATTTTTATTTTTTTATAAGACTTGTATTATAATAGTTTATTTTAATTATATTTAGAATATTTTTAAATATACTCTATAACTTGTTAATATATTTATAGAAAGAAGTATGCTTGTTAGATTTTTTTAATTATTTATTTAATTTCTTGGTATTCTTCAGCTGGTAAGTTATAATATTATTTAATTATTTATTTAATTTCTTGGTATTCTTCAGCTGGTAAGTTATAATATTATTTAATTATTTTTTTAACTATTACTTGGGATATTATAATTAATCTATTTTAATATTAAATTTTTTATTATTTATCTCTCAAGATACTATAGAATCTCTAGTTTTAAATTATTTTATTATTATTTTATAGTTATTATATCTTGTTAAATAGCTTATTATTTTAGATAATTATTACAGTAGCTAACTATGTATCTTGATTAAATTATAGTTTATTTAGATCTTGTTATAAGATATTAGTCTCTGGATATTTAATATTAATTATATAGTCAGGTTAATAACTAAAAATATTAATAGTAATTTTTTTTTTAATATATTTAATTTAGAACTTGAATTATAATAGATATTAAGCCCATCTAATTTGTTTTTTATTTAATTCTTTCATTATTATAAAGTATATCAGATTCTTGTAATTAGTCTAAATAATAACTTTATACTTTACTTTTTAAAAATAATATCTCTATTTTTTAAATTTTTTAATAATTACAAGTACTTTATAATCATGTGTGTTATATTATTATTTAATTTAGATTATTTTTCTTGAATAAAAAGCAATTACTTGTAGCTTTCTATCTAGTTTTTTTTATTCAAGCACTAGTTTAATTACTTTTTTAATATATTAGTTTTTATGTAACTTTGCAGTTCAGGATTAAAGATACTAATAATTAATTTCTTGATAATTAGTTACTTAATCTTGAAAAAGATTTTCTATTAATTATTAGTTTATTTAAAAAGTATATTTTTTTATAATAGCTTTGTTATTGGCGTTGCAATTATAGAGTAGTTAATTAAAATTTTTTAAATATATCTGGTAATTTCTAAAAATTCTTGAACTTTTTTTAACTTAATTAGTTCCAGCTATTCAAGGATCATAGTAATTTTTTCTAGTAAAATCTTGAGTTTTTCTAGTGTAAATAACATGCCTAGATATTTAACTTTAGTAATATTAAATTAGTATTTCTTAATATTTAGACTAAATTTTATATTATAAATTTCTATATAACTTTCTTAACATGTGTTTTATGTTCTGCTAGATTTTTTAAAAAGATAATAATATTATTAAAATAAATAGTAATAAAATTATTTAGATATTCTTCTAGAATATATATCATGTACCTTATAAATTCAGCTAGTAATTATTTAAGTTTTATTAGTACAACAATCTATTTATAGAGTCCTATATCTATAAAAAATCCTGTTTTTTCAATATTTTCTTTAGCCATGAGAAGGTTGAAATAATCTTATTCTAAATTAAAAATAGTTATAAATTTTGCTTTAAGTAACAGGTCTTTTTTTATTCTATATATAGCACTTTATTAGCATTATTAATAGTAATTATATTTATTAATTAATAGTTAATAATTATTTATTTCTTATTATTTTTTTTAGCATGTATATTGTGTGATATAAGTATTTTTTTTATTTTTCTTGAATAAATCCTGCTTTTTTAAATTTTATAATAAATTTCTTGTCTTGCTATAATTTATCTTATAATTTTTATTTTTATTATACTTGTAATATTAAAATATTTAATATTAACAGGATTCTTGCTTAATATTTATCCAGGTAATTTAATATATAATATTTAGATTATATAAATAATCTAATATAGACTTTATATTTTTTAAATAGTTTTTTAAATATCTTTTTTAATTTTTTTTATAAAGCTCCTTGGGCTTTATTTATATTTTACTAATTATAATTATACTTGTTTCTTATTCTATTTTTTTTCTAAAATAGCTTCATCTATAATCTCTCTTGCTTGTTAAAGATTTTCCCTATATCTCTAATAACTTGGTTAATGCTTGATCATGTTATTTTTATTTATTTAATTTTTATTAGTTTTTCTCTAACATTAATAATCCTTTCAGTTTATTTAATAAATAATTTTTTTATAGTAACTATTTTATTTCTAGAATACTATTATAGATTTTTTTTTAATTAGCACAATTTTAAATATTATCTTTTAATTATATTTTTTTAATATTATTTTTACAAGTTTGGTTTTTAGGCTTGATTTTTAATAAAGTATTTTTTTATTAATTTTTTATATTATTTTGATAATTTCTATTTTATATATTTTAATTTTGTTTTTTTAATAAATTTTTTATTAATAAAGTTTTCTGATACTTTAGAGTTAATTATTAATTAAATTAGTATTTCTTTAATTATAGCAAGTACCATGAGCAAGAAGCCATTATATATTCTTGCTAACTAAATTTTTTTTTAATAATAGTTATAGTAACAGCTTTATGTTTTAAAATATTTTTTTTAATTTTTAATTATTATTCTGATTTTTTCTTAATATAGAGTATAATTCTTTATTTTATATTTTTTTATTTTAATTTGCACATGATACAGGTAAATAATTTTTTTATATATATATTTATAGTTTAATTATCTAGTAAGATATTTAAAGTATAATAGTGTAAAAATTTTAGGTGTTTAGGATTAATAGTTATTTTATATTTTTTTATTAATATATTAAATATATTTATTATTATAATATATAGTCTAGTAAGTCCTAAAGTATTAGAATTAGCTTAATTACAGGTAATATTTACAGGTATAATTTTACATGTGATCTATTATTTTATTATAGAATTAGATTTTTTTTAAATTAAATACTTGTTTATATTCCTTAGCAAGTTATATATTAATTTATCTATATACTTTATACTTGTAAAATATTTATTTTTAATATTACTGACATTTGTTAATATAATTTTATTATATCTAATAAGTTTTTTTAAGCATGCTATTTTAATTAATATATAGATATATAAATTAACTTTTTAAACTATTTTTTTTTAAATTAGTCTTATACTCTAATTCACTTTATAAGGTTTTTATAACTTTTTAATCTAGATTTATTTAATTTATTACTATTTTATTATTACTCTAGAATGCTAACTATTAAAACTTTTTAGTTAGTGAGAATTTCCTATTATTTTTATTATCTAGTTTATTATTATTAAAATAACTTTCTTGATTATATTAAGGCTTGTTTATATAAAATAGTCTTTTATTCTAAGTAGTTTTTTCCTCTAGAATACTTTTAATAATATTATTTTTTTTATTATTTTTTAACTCAGGGAATTCCTGATATTTTTAATAATATATTTAAAAATTTTTTTATTATTTTAAAAATATTATTCTTGAGCAGCTTTCTTCAGATCTTTTTACTTATTTTTCTTAATTTACTCTTATATTTATTATTTTTCTTGTTCAGTGAACATCTTAATAAATACTTGTATAATCTAATCTATAGTTCTTAATTTATTAAATATTTTAATTATTATAAAAGCAGCAGTAATCATTAAATGTTAGGTGGCCAGTCTATTATTCTTGACTTTTTTTTAATAGTATCTTTTAACATGTCCAGTTTTTCTACAATTAAAGTATTTTCTAGTGAACTTTTTTTTTGTTGTTATTATTAGTTCTTGTCTTTGTTAAAAATAGTATTTAGTTATATTTTAATATCTTTATTTTAATCTTGCTTGTTCTTTCAAAAAAAAAATTTTTTTTATTTTTATAATTCTTATAGTATCAGTCAAGAAGTTAGTTTTTAATCTTTAAAGCTTGTTTAATAAATTTATTAAATATTTAAAAGATGGTTTCTTGATATACCAGGCTATTTTTAATATTTATTTTTAAAATCTAATAAAATCTTGCTTTTAATACTGAGTTATTTTATGCCAGGTTTAAGATAATTTAATAAAACTTTATAGTAAGTTCTTTAATTAATAATTTTTCTTGATATAGCATGTTTATGTATTATTTAGTAATTTATTTAGCATTAAAAGTACTAAATACTGTAGTAATTATTCTTTTAAATTTTTTATAGTCTGTAAATATATTCTAAGTTATATTTTATTTTTAATAGTTTAGTATATTCTGATATTCATGCATGTAGGGTTTAAACTAATTAAATACTATATCTTGAAGATAGATTCCTGCAAATATAATTTTATTATATAAATTAGTAGTTTTAAAGTTGTTAATGTAGAGGTGTATATCTATTAATATTAGATATTTTCTAAGAGTAGAATACTTATTTTTAAATATTTTTATTTTGTTTATTTTAAATTCTTTAAAAGTCTAAAGCTCTGCTATCTAGATATTAAGAGTAATAATTATAGCTTTAAGTTTATTAACTTCTTTTCTTGGTAATCTAGAAGTAATGCTTGATAAAGTGCTAGTTATAGAAGCTATTATAATAAAAATAATTTCTTTACTTGTTATAAAGGTGTTAAATTGTTAGATAAGACCTATTAATCTGTTTTAAGGGTCTAAGAGAATTAATAGATTTTAAGAATAGTTTATTAATAAGTATAGAAAAAGAAAGTATAAAATATATAATAGTAATTAAGTAGTCTGAAAAATAGGCTATATTAATTATTAAAGATTTAATATAATAGAGTTATTTTTTATTATATAGTAATAACTATATATATATATATATATTTATTATAGCCATTATAATTAAAAATTATATTTTTATATTTTTTTATTATAGCTATTATAGCCCTAAGCTTTGCTAGCTATACTGGTATTTTTTGGTATTATAGTATTATAGTTGTATTACTATACTTGGCTGGAATATCTTATATTTATAATTAAGTCATGCTATCTGTAGTGTAGCTAATTTATTGGCTGATAGCTGCCTGATTCTCTGACAAAGATCTAAAGTATTTTTATTCTTTTTATTTTACTTATTTTCTCTTAAATAATATCTAATTATATCATTATTATTTATATATATACTGGCAATATTAAATAATATTATTAAATCTAATTCAATTTTTAATTTAATAGCTTTAGACATTTATTCTTATTATGATAAAAAAATTTTATAAGCTTTAGTTATTTATTTTTTTCATGCATTCTTTTTAATTTATTTTTATTAATTTAATAATTTTTATTAGTAATATTCTTAGCTTTTTTATTACCTTATCAGGTTCATTCCTGAGTTATTCTTTATTATTTAGTTTATTATATTTTTATTGAAGTATTTTTTATAATAATAATTATTAAAAGAATAACATAAATATATAAATTTTAAATAGTCAGTTCAGAATTATTTACTTTTAATTAATAATATCCTGTAATATATCCTAGTTTTTTATATTTATAATATTTTTTATTGAATTTTCTTTTGCTATTATTGTTGCTCTAGTTCTAATTCTAGTTAATAATAATATTTAATTATATTTTAACAGCTTTATTTTAATTTTTATAATATTATTTATTTTCTTATCTATTTTTAATCTGGTTTTATTATTATTTTTTCTAATATTATTAGATAAAATAGTTTTTAATTTTAAATATAATATTAATCATTTTATTCAGGATATCAGGTTTTTTAATATATATATTATTATATTTTTAATTTTAAATTTAGTCTAATAGTAGTAAGATCTCAAAGCTTTATTTTTTAATTAAAATTTTACTATAAGTTCTTTAATACTTATTTTATAGCCTTAATATAAAGCATATATTTATTTTTTTAGTAATCCTTTTAGTATCCAGGTCTTTAAAAGCTTTAATAATCTGTTTCTTAAAATTTTTATAACTTTTAAAGATTTTATTAGTTTTTTTTTCTATCTTCTATCAAGTTTTTCTAAAAAATCTCTTATATAAGATTTAAATTAATTAAATACTACTTTTTTAAAATAGATTTTAGTAAATATAAGTTTATCTATTTTATTTATATTTTTAATTTTTATCTTTAAATTCTTTAGCTTTATTAGTTTTAATTTCTTTAAATTTCTATAATTAACTAACTTAATTAAGCAGATAATTCACAGTATTATCTAGCTAGTTGATTTTCTTAAATTTAATTAATTTTTTATCCTTGCTTATAAGGCAGTAATAGCATTAATTATAAGTTTAATATTATTTTTTATATTAATAGTTAACATTGTATTTATTTCTTTTAACTTTTAGATACTTTATTATTAAATAAGATCTATTAAGTCTTTCTAGAATTAGAGATTTTAGAGTATTTAGTAATTAAAAAAGTATAAGTATAATAAAAATAATATACTACAAGATAGACTAGTTTATATTTTAAAAATAAAGTTGTTATGGAAACCTAATAATAAGGGTTTAGTGCCAACACTAGGCATCACCACAAAAGCCTTATAACTAACTAGATAAATAAGGCAAAATCTCATGTTATATAATTATCAAGATAGATAGTATAAAAATAATATATAAATAATAAATATTGAACAAAATAAATATATTATATATTATCTATTTATTGAATATATATCATGGGTATATACCACAGGAATAGAAAGAATATATAAAGATATTTATTATTATTTATATCTAGTTAATTTTTTAGTTCTTTATATGTAATATCAGATTATTACTTAATTATATCTTTACTAAATTAATTTATTTAAACTATAATTATAGCTATTATTTACAGGCAATAGGTAGTCTTACTTTATTAAAAGCTATTATGTAGAAATGACTATATCAGGATATAGAAAAGTCTTGAGAATAATTAAGAATATATAAAACTAGAATTTATTAAAATTCAATATAATCACGTGTAACTTCAGGAAAAAGTTAAAATTATTCTTATATTAAATTAGTTATAGAGCTTATAAAGATTCTAGAATTAAAAAAGCTAGTCTAAAAATTTAATTCTATAATAAATTAAATGCTAGTTTATATACATTAAATTAATTTAATTTAAAATATTACTATTTATAAAATATAATATAGCATTAATAAATTTAAGTTAGGGCAATAGTATTGAAAAAATATTTATAGTAATATTTACTTTTAATATACCAGTTTTACTAACTAATAAAAAACTTATAAAAATAATATTTTAAATGCAAGAATAGATTATTATTTTTAAGGCAGGAAAAAATAAAAAAAAATTATTAAAATTAAAAAATTATTTACTAGAATTATTTAATTGCATCTAATTTAAACTAAGGTATTTTCTTACCCAGATAAACACTAATTTTTATATTTACTAGAATTAATTTTTAAATAATATTAATAAGATTATTTTTATCTCAATTTATCTAACAGGACTCACGTATAAATGATTTAAATCTTTTTTAAAAAATAAATAAAAAAATTTAAAAAATAAAAAAAAGAACTATAGAAAATACTTTATAAATTTTTAAAAACTATAATATTTTTAAAAAATATTTTATCAGTACTTTGAAAAATTTTAATATAATAAAAAACACTAATTAACAAATTAGGTAATTTTAAATAAATAGAGATAATAGTATTCATAATTTTAAGTTTTAATAACTTATATTAAAGTTAGAATAGAATAATATTATTTTCATATTATAATATAAATGTGGACTTGATTATAAAGTTTAAAAAAATAATTTTTATACTAGAAATAAAAATTATTAAAATTATAATAAAACAAGCATTTTATATCTTAGATAAACTATAAAAACTAAAAAATTAATAAATATATTATAGTATATCATGCTTTAATAAAAAAATAATAGCAAGTAATATAAATTATATTAAAGTAATAAAATAAAGCCTGTATAATTAAAAAGTCTAGAATATAATAATCTTTATAAACTAAAATTAATAAAATTTAATATAATATTTTTAACAGAGAAAAAAGAATAGTACTAGCAGGAGAAACTATACTTTAACTATAGTAAATTAGATTAGTAATTAAAGAATTATAGATTAAAGAAAAGCTGGAAAATAAATAAGATTAAATTGAAATAGATAAAAGTAACTAATAAAATAAAAATCTTGAAAATAATTTTTAAAAAAAATATTAATAACTAAATTGAAAAACTAGTAAACTTATTATTCTTTATAATTATAATATAATAATAAATAAAAAGAATAAAAATGCTTGAACAGAATAATATTAATAAAAAATAATTTTTATATAAATACTTATAAAAATCTTATTTAATTAATAAAAAATATTAAATAAAAAAATAAATCTAAAAAAGCCATCAATAAGCTAGATTAAGATAAAATATATAGTAACTTTTTAATAATTAACTGGGAATTTAATTTATTTAATAAATAATTTAATATTTAAATAAAGGGCTTTATATCTAGTGAAAAATATTTATTAAAAAAATAAATATTCTAAAAAAATTTTTGATTATTAAAAAATAATATTAATAATAGTAAGCTGGAGACCTCATGCATGATAAAATAAACTTGCTTACTAGATAGATAATATAATTAAAGTACTATAAAAAAATCTAAAAAGATTAATCAGGATTTTTAAATAGCTCTTTAATAAATATTTATACTGGAATTTAAGCTATTAAAAGTATAACTATAAAAACTGAAAATTATATTTAAAAAAATTTAATAAATATTTAAAAAATATCTAATATACTATCAGGATAATACTAACTATTATATATAACTTGCTTAATTATTTAAAGAATATAAAAAATATAAAAATATAACTTTAAATATTATAATATATTTTTTACTTTAAAAGCCTATATTATAAAAAAATATTATAAATAACCTGCTATAGTATAGACTATCTATAATATAAAGATTTAAAAAGTATTATATAATACTAGCTATAATAATAGCTAGATATAAAGTAATAAAATTACTTATACAAATAATGTAGATATTTATATACTGGATATCTAGAATATTTAAAATATTAAAATATATATTAAATTAACTACTATAAAAATAGTTATATAACACACCATTAAACTAAAAAAAATTATAATTACTTTCCATAATTATATAATAAAAGAATTTCTAGATAAAAAATTTTTTTATAATAATAAAATCTGGATTATATTTCTAATTATTTATATAAGTTAATAAAAATAGCTAAAATATTATTTAATTTAAGCATAACCAGAAACTTCATGGACCCAGAATATTTAAAAAATAAAAGTAAATAAATATTATAAAAATAAACTAGAATCTATTATTAAATTAAATAGTAAGAATTTAAGAATTTATTAATTAAAAATTAAAATAAATTTTTTTTAGGAATTATAAAAAAATAATATATTATTATGAATTTTAATAATATTTTTTTTTTAAAAAAACTATTATATTATATTAAAAATTGCTTAATTCAAGAATTAAAATCTAGACATTAATTTAAAAAAATTTTTATAGAGAGATAGCCTATAATAAAAACAGGAATTAGTAAAAACTGATATTTTATAATATATAAAGATAGGAATACTATATAAAGCTAAATAATTTAATAAAAAATTAAAAATAAATTCAATAACTATCATGCTAGCAGTTATTACAAGATTATTTAAAAAAATAATATTATTTATAATACTAAAATAGATATTAAATAAAGACTAGATAATATATTAATATAGTTAGTCTATATTTAAACACTAGACTATTAATAAAAAAGGAGTTTCATAAACTAATAATAATTAAAAATAATCTAGAAAAAATTATATTATAGTTATATAAAATTCTAGAATATATTTTAATAATTTAAAATACTAGAATTACCAGTACATGAATTATATAATTATACTATATTATTTAAAAAAAAATAAATTAATATATAAAAAAATCTATTAAATATTAAAAAAGAAGTAACAGAACTAAAAAATATATTAATAACTAATTATAAAAAAAATATTTAATTATTAAAATTATTAGTAAAATATAAATATTATTTATACTAAAAAATAAAAATCTATAACTATATATAGATTATTAATTATTTAATAAAATTATTATTGAAAATCACTATTTACTATTATTAATTCAAGAAATTTAGAATAAAATTAAAAAAATAAAATAGTTCACTAAACTTAATATTACTAATATTTATTATTATATAAAAATCTAGAAAAATAAAAAATAAAAAACTATATTTAAAATATAGTATAAATACGATAAATACCTCATTATATTATTTAAATTTATCAATATACCTGTAATGTTTTAATAATTTATTAATAATATATTAAACAATATTTAGAAATTTTTATTATTATTTATTTACATAATATACTTATTTTTTTATAAAAAAAATAAATATATTTATTATATAAAAGTAGTATTAAAATTATGTATTAATAATCTATAGTATAAACTAAAAAAATATAAAATTTATAATTATGAAACAGAATTTTTAAATTTTTAAATATGTAAAAAAATTAAAATAAAGTAAACTAAAATACAAGCTATTTAAAATTAGTCTTAATTAAAAAACTTGAAGGAACTGCAACAGTTTATAGGGTTAATTAATTATTATTAATAATTTATTAAAAAATATACTAAAACTATATTACTATTATTTAAGCTATTTAAAAAAATTATATATAAGTAAATCAAAACAGGATATAATATTTAAAAAAATAAAATAAAAAATTACTATTATATTAATTTTAGTACAGCATAATTCGGATAAAAAATGATTATAAAAACTAATATATCTAACTATATACTAAAAATAAGAGTTGTTTAACTAGAATTAGATAGAAAATCTAAATTAATAATTTTTTATGTAAAAAGGTTTACAGGACTAGAAATTAATTATAATATATATAATAAAAAACTGCTGATTATAGTAATAGTATTTAATTATTAAAAATTTATCTAAAAAAAGTAAAATAAATAATTATTATAAAATCTAAGTATAAAAAGTAAAAAATTAATCTAAAAATAAATAAAATAATTTAAAATATTATTATAATATAACTTCAGAATATAGTATTATAAAAAAAATAAAAATAAATAAATAAATATACTTAGCTAAAAACTAGAGTATAAAATTAAAAAAAGAAATCTATAACTAATAGTATTTTAATAAAATAAAAATAAAATAATTAAATATAATCTATAAATTCTTGTGACAATAGTTTAAATAATGAAAATTAATATAATTAAAAAAATTAAAAAAAATTAAAGAAAAATAAACTTATATAAAAGATTTTATAAGTAATAAATAATTATAATATATTAAAATATAAAAATAAAACTATATAAATCTAAGAACTTGTATATATATTTAAAATTAAAAATAATAAAGTTATTAAAATATACTATAACACACTAGTAAAAGAATATTTTAAGATTAATAAAACTACAAAGAAAATTATAAAAAACTACTATTTTTAAAATATATAAAAAAAAATAAAAAATATATTAATAACTATAAAATATATTTATAAAATAACCTGGCAAGACATGTATTATATAAAAAACTATAATTATTAAAAATATTAAAAAATCTTAAATATAAATTATTATAGACTTTATTAAATTATTATTTAAAAGAAATAAATAAAATATACTTGCAGTTATAACTAATAGATTGAAAAAATATATTTATTTTATACTAATAAAAATAATCCTTATAGTAATTAAAATAGCAGAACTATTTATTAATAATATTATAATAAATTATTCAATATCTAAGATAATTATCTTGAATAAAAATAAGCTTTTTATTTTAAAATTTTAGAAATTAATTACTAATTTAATAGACATTAATTTAAAAAAATAATTATATATTAATTACAGTGAACTAAATAAAAAAAATAAAATAAACTATTAAATAATATTTATATTATTATATAAACTATATACAGGATAATTAAATAAAATAATTATCTATAATATAGTTTATATATAATAACACTAGATATACAATAATAGGGACTTTATTTTTTAAAACTAATTATAGATATTATACTAACATGTATAAAAAATCTAGAAAAAAAATTAATTTTAAAAAATTAATAAATATATTAAAAAACTATAATATATTTAAATATAATTAGCAAGAGATTTAAAATTTATAAAATTTAAAATAAAAATTTACTATAATAAATAGAGAAAAGAGAGATTTATTTTAAAAAAAAGTTTTTTTATTTTACCAAAATATTAAAATAAAATAATCTAGCTAAAATAATATTAAATTATATATAACTTAAATTATTTATAATTTATAAATAAATATAATTAGTAAATTATTTATTAAAATTATTTAAATTAATAAAAAAAATATTTTATATTTTATATTTTATTATTAAAACCAGCACTAGAAAATACTAGATTTACTAAAAATATTAAAATTAAAAAATTAAAAAATTAAAGAAAAAAAATATAAAATTAAAAAAATCTTAAAACACTAACAAGTTAATAAATATACTAAATATCTAGTTAAAGAAAAAATATATATAAAAGTTAATAAGAAATCTTATAAATTATTTGAAAAAGATATAACTATATTACTAATATCTAAATTAATAAAGAATTAAAAAAAGAGGAATAAATTTTTAATTTTTTTTATTATTTTATTAAAACTAACAGGATTATTAGCAGTAATAGTTAAGAACTAAATCTAATTACTATCTAAAATTAAAATAATTTAAAATTATTATTATTAAAAATTTTTAATAATTTTATATCTGTCATAGAATCAGGAGGCTAACAGCCAATGAATTAGCTACACCACACTTAGCATGATATAACTATAAATATAAGATGTTCCAGCCAAGCATAGTAATACAGGTATATTAATATAATATTAAGAAAATACTGGTATAGCCAGTAGAGCTTAGAACTATAATAGCTATAATAAAAAAATATAAGAATATAGTCTTTAATTATAACAGCTATAATAAATATATATATATAAATATAGTTTTTATTATATTTTAATTAGTTTTATCATGCTTTATTTTCAGAATATAAACTAGTCTATTTTTTAGTATACTTTTGTTATGTTTATACTTTTTTTTTAATTACTAAATACTCTAAGATCTCCAATTCTATAAAGAACTAATAAACCTTATTTAATAATAAAGCATCCAAAGATCAAAAAAAAATATAATATTTATTATTAATATAGAAAATAATATCAAACTCACTGCCAAGGCAACTACTGCCTTTGCAAGTAAAGATAAAGAACTGACTAACTTTAAGAAGATTAACCAGCTTAAAAATACTATTGACTATCTACTCAGCCAAGTTAATTAAATATAGAAGTTTAAAGAAATTAAAGTAAATAAAGTTAAAAAATTTAAAGATAAGTATTTTACTTTTAAAAAATATCTAACTTTTATAAACATGTATATTCATATTAATAATCTTAAAATTATAAATAAAGTAAATAAAGTCATGTTTACTAGAATCTATCTCAAGAGAGCAGCTTTTAACTAGTTTAAACCCTATATAAGAGATTATTAGAAAAATAAAAGAAAAGAGAGATAAAAAAAATAGATAAAATCTTTAATAGTTATAAAGACTTTAAAAAATAAATAATCAAAGTCTTTGGAGACCCTGATACTAAAAAAACTATTAAATAATAAATATATATTTTATATCAAGAATATAAAATAAATATCAAAGAACTCATATCAAAATTTTATTAAATCATATTAAATTTTAATTAGGAAAATAAAGCTTTAAAATCTTAATAGTATTAAATTCTCAAGCTAAAAATTAAAAACATGATAATATACATGTTTAAGAAATCTGAAACTCTAGATAAAATAGTTAATATTATATCTAGAATAGAAAACTACCTTATTAAATAATATTACAAGAAATAATAATAGAACCAGATTAAAAATGGATAAGAAAATAAAAAATATCTAAAAGATTAAGATAGAGATATTAAAATATAACTAAATATTACTATTAGCTAGAGTTAAAATCAGAGTAATAATAATAGTAAAAAAAAAAGTTTAATAAAAAATATTACAAGTGCAGACAACCAGGATATATTACAAGATATTGTTAATTAAAGCTAAATAATTCCAGACTAGCCACCCAGAATTTATATATATACTATTTTTTTAATAATCACTATTATAAAAAAAGTATTTAAGCAAGAATATAATAAATTAAGAAACAAAGAATAATGCAGGAATAATCCTGATAAAATAATAATAAGAAATAAAAATAATACTGACTAACCTATATAAGATAAAAAAATTATTATAATAAAAATAAATACCTAAAAGCACTGCAGGTAACTATATAAATAAAAATAATATAATTAGTAGTATAGAAGATTAAAACAAGAATATCAAAGATACTAAAGATATATTAGACCTTGCCCTGCAAGTATATAACCTAAATAATAATAATAAAATATTTCAAGAAATATTTAATAAAAAACTTAAATTAATTAAATATAAAAGACATTCTATGGACCTAATAGAGAGATTAGAATTAATTAAAAATAATAAGTAGTTATATTATAATAAAAGTTTTATTAAACAGGAAGATCATGACAGAACATGTGATAAGATCTTTAGTCTAGTTAAAAAAATATAGCACTAACTAGTTTTTCAAAATACTAAAAAAATAATAATAAATTAGTATTTGGACTATAAAATCTAAATCAAAGAAAATTATAAAATCTAATTATAGAAAGAAAATAAATCCTGTATCTATATACTAGTTTTTACAGCCTGTTAGAAAAAGTTATAACAAACATGATAAATCTATATTATAAAATATAAAAAATATCAAGAATAAATATTTTATAAATATCTAGAACATGAAAGAATTAATATTTATTTAATTAAAAAATATTAATAGATATTAATATCATGAGAAATATAGTTCTGTAATAAATAAATTAAATATACTAAAAAATACTTATATTATTACTATCTAGCACTAGAAAAAAATAATTATTAAATAATTAACTAGAGTTTATGCTATAATAATAAATGTTAAATATATTTAAAAAAATATATTTTTTTTAGTATTTACAAGCTCTAAATATTCTATAATATCTTAATTATAATTACTGTCTTGACAAACTAGAATATAATTATATTAAAATATAAGTAGAATATTTTTATTATAATATAATATTAGAAATAGACTGCAAAGTAACTAACTATATATTATATTAAGAGAACTGATTTTAACAATATAAATAAAATAAATATTTTAGAAAAATTCAAGAATATTATTATATTTACTAAAATAAAATATAATTATGTACTGCTAATAGTAACAAGATTTTAATTATTATTATTACTTAAATTAATAGATATAATATATAAATCTTATTAAATTCAGGAGCCTTAAACAAGTTCATGGGAATTAATTATATAGAAAAATATAAGATTATTAATAAATTAACTAGAAAAATAAAAAGCTTTTTTAGATTTAATAAAAAACTCATGCATCAAGAATTAGAAATATATATTAAAATAATCTTTATTATATTAAAATAACATGCTAAAAAAATTAAGTTCAAGATTATATTAATATAAAAATAGCTATATAATATAGTTATCAGGATAAATTAGTTAGAATAATATAATTTAAGAATTAACTGGATAACTGGAGAAATTAAAATATAAAAAAAAATTTTAATTATATAATAAAAAAATTAAAATCTAGAAAAAATTAGTAAAAAGAATAAAATACTAATAAATATTAGAATAGAATAAGTTAATCTAATAATAAAATAATAAAAAAAGCTAAACAAGTTAATAAGATAAATAAAATTAAAAAAAATCTATAAAAAAAATTTATAAAAATCTTATAGCAACTACCAGGAAAATATCACAAGTTCATGATATTATTTACAAGATTTTATTATTAATTACTAGAATATCCTGATAAATATCAAGCATAAATATTATTAATAAATAAAAAAAAACTATTACAAGTTAAGCAAAAGCAAAAATTATAAGATAAACTATAATTAAAAAAACTTTTTATTCAAGAATTTAAGCAAGCAGAATTTATCCAAGAGAGACAAGAATAAATCTTATATTATTTAATATTTATGCTTAAAAAAAATAATAGAATAAAAATAGTTATTAACTATCAAGTAATTAATAAAATAACTATTAATAATGTAAACAAGATATTATATATAGAATAAAAACAAGATTTATTACTTGGTATAAAAATCCTAATAATCTTTAACCTTGAATAAGATTATTTTAATTTTTTTATAACTGAAAAGAATATCAAGAAAACAGGATTCTTAACTAATATAGGGCTATATAAATGGATTATAGTGCTAATAGGATTAAAATAACTACCTGTTAAATTTATAAAATATATAATACATGTGCTAAAAGAATATTTAAATAACTTTATTATTATTTACTTTAATAATATTATTATATTCTCAAAGATAAAGATAGAATATAAAACACATGTTAAAAAAGTCATGGAAAAATTTATAAAAATAAAACTAAATTTAAATATTAAAAAATATAAATTTAATATAATTAAAGTTAAATATTTAGAAATAATATTTATAATAGAAGAATTAAAAATTCCCAAGGAAAAAGTTATCAAAATACTTGAATAGCTAATACTAATAGAATAAAAAAAGTATAAGAATTTCTAGGACTTACAGGATATATCTAGAGATTTTTTATAAACTATTTTTAAACTATAATTTTAATAACTAAACTATTATAAAAAAACAAATTTTTTATATGAAATAATAAACAGGATCAAGTTTTTAGTAAAATCAAGAAACTAGTGGCAAAGAAACCAATTATTAATATCTTTAATCTCAAGCTATAAAGTTTAATAAAGACTAATGCATCTAGAGGAGTAATTAAATTAGTTTTTAAATAAATTAAAAAAAATAAAAAATAAAAAATTATTATTTTTTACTTGAAAAAAAATAAAGCAAGTAAAATAAAACTACAACACATATAATTAAGAAGCACTTGTAATTATTAAAAAATTTAAAAAATAGAGACACTATCTTCAAAAAATAAAATATAAAGTAATTATTTAGATAGATTATAAGAATCTAATATACTTTATAATAATTAAAGAGCTTAAGAAATAATAAATTAAATGGGCTTAAAAATTATCAAGGTTCAAGTTCTAAATTAAATATATTAATAGAAAAAAAATATTACTACAGACATGCTTAGCTAAAAACCCAATTTTATAATAGATATTAAAAACCCTAAAATAAATATATTAAAAAAAAATAAAAACAGTCTATAATTTAATTAAGATATACAGCTCATAATAATAATTATAATTAATAATTATAAATTTATCAAAAAAATAATAAAAAAATAATAAAAAAACAAAAAATTACAAAACTAGAGATTTCATGCAGGATATTAAAAGAAATAAAATAGAATATTTCTATAGAATAAATTAATTATAGTATTTTAAGATATAATAATAAAAGTAATTTAATAGCATTATAATTTACTAATTAAAGAATATCAAGAAATTAAACAGATAATTAAAAAAATTTAGAGAATATATTTCTTCTTATAAATATATAAACAAGTTATTAACTATATTATTAAATATAAAAACTGCAATTAAAATAAACTATTATAATATTAATTTTATAAAAAAATATATACTAAAAAATATTAGAAATATTATAGGAAAGTATTACAGCAGATTTTATTTAAGAATTATTATTATCTAAAAATCTAGTAACAGGAATTATATACATTAAAGCACTAGTAACTGTTAACAAGTTAATTAAGTATATAATTATTTAACAAGTATCCAAGAATATTAATACACTGCAACTAGCACTTTTAATATTACAAGAAATATTTACCTGGACAAGATTACTAAAAATAATTATATTTAATTAAAATAAACTATTTATATTATAGTTTTAAAAAATAATTATAAAGACATGTAAAGTTATATAAAGATTATTTATTATTAATTACTAGCAAATTAATAGACAGACAAAAAAAATAATCTAAAAAATTAAATAATATCTATAATATTATTTTAATTAAAATTAGGATAATTAGATTAAACTATTATTAATAGTATAGTATATAATAAATAACATAAAAAATATAATAACAGGTATTACATCTTACTATACAAACCTAGGATAATAATCAAGAATGGACTGGAGAATTCTTCTAGTAAAAAAATAATTTAATAATATTTTAATATAAATAGCACATCTTTAAATTTTATATTAAATAATTACTAGAGATATTAAATGGGCCAAAAAAAATAAATTTTTATTATAATAAAAAGTATAAAAACACGCCACTTCTAAAAAAAAGAGATAGAGTCTATTTTTTACAAAAAACTAAAAATAATAAAAATTTTAATATTCAAAGTAAAAGACCAAATAACAAACTACACACCTTAAAATATGGATTATTTGAAATTAATAAAAAACTTACTAATAATAACTATTATTTAAAACTATTAAAAAATATGCAAGTTTATCCAATATTTTATATTTTATTACTTGAACTAATACTAAATAAAGAAAATATTAATAATAAAGTAATTAACAATAAAAATAAATATAAAATTAAAAAAATTCTGGACCAAAAGTCAGAAAAAAGATAAATTTATTATTTTATTAAATAAATAGAATACTTACCAGAAAATAATACATGGAAATCTATTCAAAATCTTAATTATTATAAGAAGATTCTGGAATATTAGTAATAAATTAATTAAAAAATAAAGAATTAAAAATTAAAAAATTAAGATTAAGTAAAAAAAATACTGCAGCAACCTGGCCAGTAGAAAGATTAAAAAATAATAATATAGCTAAACACTTCATGTCTATTTTTTTTTTTTTTATTTTTCTTCTTTTAGTTTTTCCAGATTCTTAATTTCTTTTATATTATAAATAATAAAGTCACTAGTATATTTTTATAATAAATTATCTTGCTTTTAAAGATAATTTAATTTTATTATAACCTTTGCTATCACCATGCAAGTTTTTTATTTTTAATTATAATTTTATTTTAAGTATTCACTAATTAACACTATTTACTATTTAAAAAAGATTATTAATCTTTAATATATTTATAACCCAATTAAATATATTCACTATATTAACTAGAATTATTAATTTTAATATATAATTTATTTAGACAACTATATTAAACATAAGAAACAATTATAATAAAGCTATTATTTTTTAAATACTAATTTAATTAATTTTTATTTATATTAACCTTTAATACCATAATAGATTATCATATAACTGGCTAAAAAAAATAAAAAAAAATAATTATCTTAACACCAGACAAGAAAATAGTATAATACTTATTTCTTTAAGGACAAAGAACACAAAGGAGAGAGATTGTCAGAGAATTAGATAGCTAATAACTAATAAATTAGCTACACTATAGTTAGTATAATATAATTATAAATATAAGATATTCTAGTCAAGCATAGCAATATAATTATATTAATATAATATTAAGAAAATACCAGTATAGCTAGCAGAGCTTAAAGCTATAATAGCTATAAAAAAATATAAGAATATAGTCTTTAATTATAATAGCTATAATAAATATATGTATATAAATACAGTCTTTATTATATCTTAGTTAGTCTTATTATGTTTTATCTTTAGAATATAAACTAGTCTATCTTTTAGTATACTTTTATTACATTTATACTCTTCCTTTGATCACTGAATACCTTAAGATCTCTAATCCTAGGAAGGACTGATAGACCTTATCTGACAATATCATGTTCAGACATTTCAAAAAATTTTTATTTTAAGAATTCCTGTTATTTTTAGATATATTAATAATAAGCTAAAGTAGTGATAATCTTACACTATTTTTAAAAAAAATCTTATTTTATTTATTAATTATGTTTAAAGATTTTTAAAATATTATTAGAAAAAATTTAATTTAGATTTAAAAAACTTTAGTTTACCCTTAGCCTTCTCAAGAGCTAATACAAGCTTTAATTTTACTTTATATAGAATATTTTATTGATTATTAGTATAAAATTTATAATAATAAATATAATTATAACAGGTATACTATATATATATTAAATATTAATAAATTGAATTTATAATATATTTGATACTAAATAAAGTATAATATTTACAAGTAATTAATTAAATAAATAAAATAAAATCGTATATTATATAATTATTAAAATAGATTATATAAAAATAATATATAAATATTAAATATAAAATTAAATATTTTATATATTGTATATTTATTAAATATATATTACAGGTATATATTATAGGAAATAAAAAAAATATATAAATATTTATTATTATTTATATCTAGTTAATCTTTTTATTTTTTATATTTAATATCAGATTATTACTTAATTATATTTTTACTAGATTAACTTATTTAAACTATAATCACAGCTATTATATAAGTAATAGACAATCTTACTTTATCAAAAAACTATTATCTAGAAGTGTATATATTAGAATATAAAGTTTTTTTTTAAAAATAACTAAAAATATATAATAAATTAAAATCTATTAAAATTAAATATAATGACATGTAATTTTAACAAAAAAATAAAAATTATTTTAATACTAAACTAGTTATAGAGCTCACAGAGATCCTAGGATTAGAAAAGCCAGTCAGAAAACCAATTCTATAACATTAACTAGGCCTCAAAATCAAACCACAAAACCCGCGTACCACCCTGCCCCACCCCTCTGCAGTGCAGTTCCTGGTTGCAGAGATTAGATTTATAAAATAATTTTAAAATATAAAAAAATTAAATTTTAAAATTATAATTTAATCTAGCAGGTTTATAAATAAAATAAATATCAAATATATTATAACATGTATAAATTATATAGATTTTATTTATAATTTTTAGTATTTTAAATTAGCTCTAGTAATTTATTTTTATTCATATAATAGTTTAATTAAAAATAATATTAATATTATAGATTATATTAATATTTTTAATATTTTAACTTCATTTTATATTTAAACTAGTTATATATAAAATTATTATCCTGCCTTAAATACTTAGAAACATATTTATATAAATATTATATTAACTAGTTTTTTCCCTGTAAGTAGCTATTATTAAAAAAACTTTTCTTATTAATATTATCTAGATAAATAAGCTAATCTATTATAGTATTTATTCTTTTTTTTAAATGCTTGCTTGCTAAGAGTTATAGAAAAGGATGTTTTCTAAATTTATTAAATCTACTAGTGTCAGAGAATCAGGCAGCTATTAGTTAATAAATCAGCTGTGCTATACCTAGCATGACTATATTTATAGATAAAAGATATTTTAATTAAATATAGTTTAACTATATATAGCATAGTATAACTATACTAAGATATATTATACACTATAAAAAATATAGTAAGACTATAATAGATTTTATATATATAAATCTAGTTATTATTGGATTTTAGTTAATTTTATTATACTTTATTTTTAAAATATAAACTAGATTATTTTTTAGTATATTATTTTTATTATATTTATTTTTTTTAATTACTAAATATTCTAAAATCTCTAATTCTATGAAAGACTAATAGACCTTATTTAATAATAAAATATTTAAAGATTAAAAAAATAAATATAATATCTATTATTAATGAAAAGAATAATATTAAACTTACTATTAAGATAATTACTGCTTTTATAAAGATA
Organism: Aspergillus panamensis; assembly: GCA_027569225.1. Lineage (NCBI taxonomy): Eukaryota > Fungi > Ascomycota > Eurotiomycetes > Eurotiales > Aspergillaceae > Aspergillus > Aspergillus panamensis. The sequence goes on from JAPDER010000007.1 coordinate 517,032, forward strand.
AAGAATCAACTAACTTTAAAAAATTAACCAGCTTGGCAATGCTGTTCATTATCTATTTAATTAAATTAATTAAATATAAAAGTTTAAAAAAATTAAAGTTAAGGGAATTAAAAAGTTTAAAAATAAGTATTTTATTTTTAAAAAATATCTAACTTTTATAAATATAAATAAAATAGATAAAGTTATATTTATTAAAACTTATTTGAAAAAAATAAGATTTAATTAATTTAGACCCTATATAAAGGATTATTAAAAAATAGAGTAAAAAATAGATAAAAAAGTAATAAAATCTCTAATAATTATAAAAACTTTAAAAAATAAATTACTAAAAAATTTTAGAGCTCCTGATACTAAAAAGACTATTAAAAAATAAATATATATCTTATATTAAGAATATAAAATAAGTATTAAAGAACTTATATTAAAATTTTACTAAATTATATTAAATTTTAATTAAAAAAATAAAGCTTTAAAATTTAAAATTAAAGACATGATAATATACATGCTAAAGAAACCTAAAATTCTAGATAAAATAATTAATATTATATTTAAAATTAAGAATTATTTTATTAAATAATATTATAAAAAATAATAATAAATTGCATTAAAAAAATAAAAAAATAAATAATATTAACAAGATTAACATAAAAATATTAAAATATAACTAAATATTACTACTAGCTAGAGTTAGAATTAGAGTAATAATAATAATAAAAAGAAAAAATATTATAAAAAATATTACAAGTATAAAAAACTAGGCTATATTATAAGACATTATTAATTAAAATTAAATAATTCTAGATTAATTATCTAGAATTTATATATTTATATTATTTTTTTAATAATTATTTTTATAAAAAAAGTATTTAAACAAGAATATAATAAACTAAAGAATAAAAAATAATGTAGAAATAAATTTAATAAAATAATAAAAATTAAAAATAATATTAATTAATAACATGAATAAACTAATTAAAAAAACTATTATAATAGAAATAAATATTTAAAGCTATTAAATCAGGAGTTAAAATAAACTTAATAATATTATATAATACTATGAGTATTTGTATAAATAAAAATAATATAGTTAAATATTATTTAAAGAAACAAAATAAAAATAATAAAGATATTTTAGATTTTATTCTGTAAATATATAATCTAAATAAAAATAATAAAAAGCTTTAAAAACTATTTAAAGAAGAATTTAGATTAATTAAATATAGGAGATATCTTATAAACCTGATAGAGAGATTAAAATTGATTAAAAATAATAAAAATTTTATTAAATACAAAGATTATAATAAAATATATAATAAAATCTCTAGTCCAGTTAAAAAAATATAGCACTAACTAGTATTTTAAATACTAGAAAAATAATAATAGATTAATATTTAAATTATAAAATCTAAATTAAAAAAAATAATTATAAAATTAAATTATAAAAAAAATAAATCTTGTATCTATATACTAGGTTTTATAATTTATTAAAAGAAATTATAGACATAACAAGATTATATTATAAAATGTAAAATATATAAAAAAAATAAATATTTTATAAATATCTAGAGCATGAAAAAATTAATATTTATTTAATAAAAAAATATTAACAGATATTAATATTACAAAAAATATAATTTTATAATAAATAAATTAAATATACTAAAAAATATTTATACTATTATTATTTAGCACTAGAAAGAAATAATTACTAAATAATTAACTAGAGTTTATACTATAATAATAGATATTAAATATATTTAAAAAAAATATTTTTTAATATCTATAGACTTTAAATATTTTATAATATTTAAACTATAACTACTCTTTTAATAAACTAGAATATAATTATATCAAAATATTAATAAAATATTGAAAGAAAACTACAAGATAACCAGCTATATATTATATTAAAAAAACTAATATAGTAATAAAAGTAATTTAATAATATTATAATGTATTAATTAAAGAATATTAAAAAATTAAATAAATAATTAAAAAAATTGAAAAAATATATTTTTTAAGAATACATGAACAAGTTACTGATCATATTATTAAATATAAGAATTATAACTAAAATAAACTATTATAATATTAACTTTATAAAAAAATATACACTAAAAAAATACTAGACATATTATAGAAAAATATTATTATTAATTTTATTTATAAATTATTATTATTTAAAAATCTAGTTACAGGAATTATATATACTCAAGCACTAATAATTATTAATAAATTAATAAAATATATAATTATTTAATTAATATTTAAAAATATTAATATATTATAATCAATACTTTTAATACTATAAGAAATATTTATATAAACAAAGTTAGTAAAAATAATTATATTTAATTAAAACAAGCTATTAATATTAGAATTCTAGAAAATAATTATAAAAGCCTATAAAATTATATAAAGGCTATAAATTATTAAATAAATAGAATAAATAGTCCAGATAATTAAATAATATCTACAATATTATCTTGATTGGATTCAAGATAATTAAATTAAATTATTATTAATAATATAATATATAATAAATAATATAAGAAATATAATAATAGGTATTATATTTTACTATATAAACCTAATTAAAAATAGATTAAAAAAATTGTTGAATAATTTAATAATATTTTAATATAAATAGTATATCTTTAAATATTATATTAAATAATTATAAAATATATTAAATATATTAAATAAATTAAAAAAATTTTTATTATAATAAAAAGCATGAGAACATGTCATTTTGTTTAAAAAAAAATATAGTCTATTTTCGATAAAAAAAATAAAAATAATGAAAATTTTAATATTTAAAATAAACAATTAAATAATAAACTAGATACTATAAAATAAATATTATTTAAAATTAATAAAAAATTTATTAATAATAACTATTACTTAAAACTATTAAAATGTTATGGAAACCCAACGACGAGGGTTTAGTGCCAACACTAGGCATCACCACAGGAACCTCACAACTAATTAGATGAATAAGGCAGAATCTTATATCATGTAATTATCAAGATAGATAATATATAAATAATAAATACTAAAACTAGAATTAGATATATTATATATTATCTATATTAAATTAATTTTTTAGTTTTTTATATTTAATATTAGATTATTACTAAGTATATTTTTACTAGATTAACTTATTTAAACTATAATTATAGCTATTATTTACAAGTAATAGATAGTCTTACTTTACTATAATACAAGAATAAAAAATACTAGATATAAAAGTATAAATATATAGTTTTTAAATCTTTGTAGCACGTAATTATTATAGTTAAAAAAAATGAAATTTTATATAAAATTCTATATAAAAAATAAAAATTAATTTTTAAAATAAAAATTAATTAAATATTATTTATAATTAATATAACATTCTAGAAAATCATTTATTATTTATTTTATATTTTATTATTAACTAGACTATAGTGACCTATATAATAATAAATACTACATATTTATTATATAAAATTATAAATAAATTATTTATATAATAAAATTAAATATTTACTATATTTATTTTATTTAAAAAAATTAAAAAGATACTAGAAAACTCTAGAACACTTGATAAAATTATATAAATTTAATTAAATATTAAAATTTATCAAGAAAAAGAAGCATATTTCTATATTTTACCTAACTAAATAGACTATAACCTGATATTAAAAATATTATAGATTAACTATAATAATAATAAACTAAAAAAATTATAACTAGATATAATTAATACTAGACTTTAAAATAAAATAAAATATATCATATTTTATTTATTTTAAATTGTATATAAATATTTATATAAGTAATAGAGGGATTTATGAAAAAAATAAAAAAAACTTAAAATATTTACTATATTTTTAGTAGATATTAACAAGATTTTAATTAAAAAAAATAATTATTTTTATACAGGCCTGCTAGAATATTATGCAAAATTTAAACATTTTTTTAAATTTAAAAAAACTAGAGAGCTCTCTTTCTATTATAAAAAAATTAATTACAAAATAAAGTTTATGTAATAAAAAAAATTCTAAAATTCTCTAGAGATCTCTTTATTCTATATTTAAAAAAAACTAGTAATATTAAAAAGTTTTTATTAATTTATTATAAAAAAGATTTATTTATATAAATTACTTTTCTATAGTAGCACCTGTTTTATTTATATAAAAATCTAGTAATCAACTTTATTTTTGTATTAATTATTAAATATTAAATATTATTATAAAAAATTAATATTTTTCTTATTAATTATTAAAATCTTAAATCAGATTAAATAAATTAAATAATTTATTAAACTAGATATAGTCACTATATTTTATAAATTAAAAATTATAAAAAACTAAAAATAAATAATAGTTTTCTATATAAAATATAAACTATATAAATAAATAATTATATTATTTAATTTAGTTAATATTTTTTTATTTTTAGGAATATATTAATTAAATATTAAAAAATTATTTTAATTAATTTTATTTAATCTATATTAATAATATTTTAATTTATCTAAATAATATACTAGACAAATATAAGGCATATATATAAAAAGTATTTAAAAAATTAAAAATGGCTAGACTATACTTAAATGTTAAAAATATAAGTTTAAAGTTAAAAAAACTCATTACCTAGGATTTATTATACATGCTAAAAACTTTTTTAAATAAATCTAAAAAAAATATATATCATAAAAAAGTAGAAAATTTTTAATTTTATTAAAAATATATAAAAATTTATTAAATTTATAAACATTTATAAAAAATTTATTCTTAATTTTTTAGGACTTAAATACTCTTTAATTAAAATAATAAAAAAATATTAAAAAAGCTTTAATATTTTTAAAAGCTAATTTATTATAGTATTTATTTTAGCTATCTTTAATTTCAATTATATAATAGTTATTAAAATAGATTTCTCTAAATATAATACTAAAAAAGTTCATTTATAATTAAATAAAAAAATTATAATTATATATTTATTTCTTTAAATAAAACTTGTTTATTAAATATAACTATAAAATCTATAATAAAAACCTACTAGATATTATATAATATTTATAGACTTAAAATGGTAAATTATAATTTATTAAAAAATTTATTCTAGTTATTAATTACAAGAATCTAAAATACTTTTTTTATCTAGAAAGCTTATTAAAAAGTATATATAATAATCACTATTTTTAAATTAAATTAATTTTAAATTTCCATATTATAGAGAAAAAAATAATATATAAATAAATATATTATTAAAAAAAATAAAATATATTAGATAATATAGATCTATAATTAAATTTATAAATAATCTAGCTATTCTCTAGTAAATATTTTAGAAAAACTAGATTTAAATATTTATTTTAATTATACTATATAAATTATTTTAAAAAAAATCTATTATATTAAAAAATAATAACATGTCTAAATAAAGGCTATAAATAATTTTTTTTAAATGTAGAATTAAAAATCTTCATTTTAGAATATATAATAAATAAATCTCTAAATATATAATTTAAAAAATAAAAATAAATATTAAATAATAAATTTTATTATATACATTTTATATAACAGGCTCATAATTCTTCTTACTAGATATTTAGAGAAAGAATAAATCTATATAATCTTGAATTAATAATATTTCTAGCTAAATATAATAAAAAATATTTAGTATTTTATATAGAATTATAATACTTGTAAAAGATTTAAAATCCAGAGAGATTAAAAAAATATTTAACTTTTTATTTATTTTAGATTATGTATAATAAAATATAATAATAGATTTTATTATTTTATTTTTTAAAAATAAAAGATATATAAGTTTACTTGTAATAATAAATAAATTAATTAAAAAATTATTCAAGAAAAAATAAAATTAATTATAGCTAAAAATATAATTTAAGCTTTTATATTAAAAATAATTAACTAATATAGATTTTTAAGATTAATAATAATTAATTAAAAAGTTTAATTTACTAGAGATCTTTAAAGCATAATTTATTACTATATAGAGATAAACTAGAGATTTTTAATTATTTTTTATTTATAAATAAATAAATTTACTAAAAAAATAAATAATATAATAAAAATTTTTTATATATATTTAAATTATAACTAGAAAAATAAAAATTAGTTATTATTAATAATAAATTATTATTTAACTTTTATATACTTGATATTACTAAAATATTACTATTTTTTTTAATTTTTATTTTTAATTTCTTTAAATAAATTAATTTAAAATATTTTTTTTATTTTAATTTAATAAAAAAATTATTATACAGAAAATTATATAAGCCCTAGAGTAGGCTAAAATATTAATAATCTATTTTTAATAAAAAATAAAATAATAAATAAATAAGCTAAAAAGTTCTGCTTTAGCTCATAAAATAAAAAATAAAATCTAGTTAAATTTTAAAAATATATATATAAATAAATAAAATAAGAAACTAGATTAAAAAAATATAAAATTTATAATTATAGAAATTAAAAAATCTTATACTATACAATTTAATACATTAAAAAAATATATAATATTTTTTATATAGATCTTTTCTATTTAATATTAATTAATTTTTTATAGTAAATAAATAATTTATAACTTCTAGCTATACTAGTAAATAACTAATAATATATAAAATAAAAAAAATTTTAAATATTAATATTTAGTAAAATAAAATAACTATATATTATTAATATAGAAATCTATCAGTGTAATAGTAAATAACCTATATAGAATCTATTATTGTTATAAGATGATATAAACTAAACTAGTTTATTTATATTATATATACATAAAGGAATTACTGAAGAACTATAGAATAAAAAAAGTGATTTTAAAGTTTTTGATATAATTTTTATTTATTTAAAATATTATTTTATTTATTAAGAATTTTATCAAGGTATAGTTCCAGGTTTATATATAAAAATAAAATTATAATATTATTTTTTTTTATTTTTTTTAGAATATCTTGTATATAAAAAACAGCGATTATTTTTATTTTTTAAAGTTTTTAATTAAGTCACATATATCTTTTTTAGTTTAAAACTAGTAAATATAATATCTTGATATAGATAGTCTCAAGTATAAATAAAAAAATTAATCTTTTTTTTCTAGAAAAATAGATTAGATTAAAAATTTTTTTTATATAGTCTAGTTTTTTTCTTTATATAAATTTTTTTTTCTTTTTCTTTCTATTAATAATAGCTAATAACAAGAATACTACTAGTTCTAAAAATATTTTTATCTAAATTTAATATATTTTTATCTAAATTTAATATAATTTTATTAAAATTATTTTTATTAAAAAATATATAAACAAGTTTATATAGCCTGTATAAATATTTAAATAGAATAGTTTTAAATATATTATTATATATCTAACTATTAAGAGAAACAAGATCTTAAAATAGTTTTACTATACTAATAATTAATAAACTATATAATATTTTTTATTCTATAAATTTATTATATAAAAAAGATTATTATTTATATAGTAGATAGATTTTTTTTAAAATTTTTTTTATAACTATATATTAACTAATCAGGTTTATAGAAGTTATTCTTTCTATATTAATACTATTTCTATTATTTTTATTAATATTAAAATAAAATACTTATATAAATATAATACTAGTATAATATTTATATATTTTTTATAATAAAATTAAATTTATTTTTATTAAGTTAATGTTTTTTCCTGCTAATATTATTAAGAAATTAAACAATTAGCTAGAGAGTTATATAACTAGATAATTAATTTTAGTTTTTGATTTTTTTTTTTATATTTTAATTAAAAGTTTTTTTTATTTTAATCCTGGCCTATATAAATAATAATTATAGTACTATAATAAAAGATTTAGATAAAATTATATATTATTTTTATTAGGTAATAATGAGTTTTATATAGACTATTTATTAGTTTAATATTAATATATTTATTATTATACTAGTAGATTCTTATATTAATAGTATATAGTTATTTTATTTTACTAAATACTAGTATTCAAATCTTTTTTCCTATTTTATATATTATTTATCTAGAATTTAGTTTATTTTATATTTTTCTTGATTATTTACTAGTATAGCTGGGGATTATAAATTATTTATTTATTATAAAAAAAATAATTAATATTAAATATAGCATACTTATATAAAAATATTATATATTTTTTTAATATTTTAAATTTTATATTTTTCTAATTTAATTTCTTATTTTGTCTATCTATATATATATTCTTGAGATTTAGCTAGATTTTATTTGTTATTCTATAAGCTAAAGCAGGACTTTTTAATTTATTTATTTATTATTTTATTTTTTATTAAAAATATATTATTAATATCTTAACTTACTTTAAATGTGGTATAATTTTCTATATAATAGTTTTTTTTATTAAACTAGGATAAAAACTTTTTAGTTTAATTTAGTTTATTTAAAAAAATTAAAAATAAAAAATTATAATTGTAAATTAAAAAAAATAATAATATTTTAATAGTGTTAGATGTACAGGAATTAAATAATAACTTTATTTTTAGTAATAGTTAAGTTTAATTTTTCTAGTTATAATTTAAATATATATAAAAAAAATTTTTTATTATATTATTTATTTTTTTAATAAATTTATTTATTTATAAATAAAAAATAACTAAAAATCTCTAGTTTATTTTTATATAATAATAAATTATGGCCTAAAGATCTCTAGTAAATTAAGTTTTGTGGTTAGTTATTATTAATTTTAAAAATCTATATTAACTAATTACTTTCTATATAAAGATTTAAGTTATATTTCTAGCTATAATTAATTTTATTTTTTCTAGAATAATTTTTTAGTTAATTTATTTATTATTATAAATACACTTGTATATTTCTTATTTTTAAAAAATAAAATAATAAAATCTATTATTATATCTTGTTATAAATAATCTAGAATAAATAAAAATTTTAATATTCTTTTTTAATTTTTTTAGATTTTAGATTTTTTATAAATATTATAATTTTATATAAAATACTAAATATTCTTTATTCTATTTAACTAGAAATATTATTAATTTAAAATTATATAGATTTATTTTTTTCCTGAATGTCTAGTAAAAAAAATTATAAATTTATTATCTATTATTTATTTTTTTTAAATTATATATTTAAAGATTTATTTATTATATATTCTAAAATTAAGACTTTTAATTCTAGATGTAAAAAAAATTATTTATAATTTTTATTTAAACATATTATTATTTCTTATTATAACAGGTTTTTTTAATACTTTTTTATTTCTTCCAAAATAATTTATATAGTATAGTTAGAGTAAATATTTAAGTCTAGTTTTTTTTAAAATATTTACTAAAGAATAGCTAGAATATTAATAAATTTAATTATAAATTTATATTATTTAGTATATTTTATTTTTTTTAATAGTATATTTACTTGTATATTATTTTTTTCTTTATAATGTAGAAATTTAAAATTAAATTAGTTTAACCATAATAATTATTATATATATTTTTTAGTAAGCTTCCTGGATAAGAAAAAATATTCTAGGTTTTTATAATTAATAACTAGAATAAAATTTTTAATAAATTATAATTTAATATTATAAATTTCTAGATATTATATAATATCTAGTAATTTTTTATTAAAGGTTTTATAGTTATATTTAGCAAGTAAATTTTATTTAAAAAAATAAATATATAATTATAGTTTTTTTTATATAGTTATAAAAGAACTTTCTTGGTATTATATTTAAAAAATTTGTTTTAATAATTATTATATAATCAGGATTAAAAATGGCTGAAATAAATATTATAATAAATTAGTTTTTAAAATTATTAAAGCTTTTTTAATATTCTCTTATTTATTTAACCAGGCTTTTTTATTAATTTGATTAAAGACTATACAAGTCCTAAGAAATTAAAAATAGATTTTTTATAAAAATTTATAAATCTAATAAATTCTTGTATATTTTTAATGAATTTAAAAAAATTTTATTTTTTTATTATATATATTTTTTAAATTTATTTAAAAATTTTTTCCAGCATATATAATAAATTCTAGATAATAAATTTTTTTAATTTTAAGTTTATATTTCTTGAGATTCAAGTACAGTCTAGCTACTTTTAGTTTTTTAAATATTTTTTATATATATATCCTGTGTTTCTCTACTATATTATTTAAATGAATTAAAATATTATTAATATAAATTAAATAAAATTAATCAAGATTGTTTTTTAGTATTTAATTAATATATTTCTAAAAAATAAAAAAATATTAATTAAACTAAATAATATAATTATTTATTTATATAGTCTATATCTTATATAAAAAACTATTATTTATTTTTGATTTTTTATAATCTTTAACTTATAAAATATAGTGACTATATCTAGTTTAATAAATTATTTAGCTTGTTTAATCTAGTTCAGGGTTTTATTAATTAATAATAAAAAATATTAATTTTTTTTACAATAATATTTAGTATTTAATAGTTAATGTAGAAATAAAACTTACTATTAGGTTTTTATATAAATAAAATAAATCCTATTATAGAAGAGTAACTTATATAAATAAAATTTTTTTATAATAGATTAATAAGTTTTTTTTAGTATTACTAGTTTTTTTCTAGATATAGAATAAAAAAGCTTTTAAAATTTTTAAAATTTTTTTTTACTATATAAACTCTATTGTCAGAGAATCAGGCAGCTAATAGCCAATGAATTAGCTATGCCACAGCTAGTGTAATAAGCCTAAAAGAAATAAGTTACTTTATTTAGTTATATTAGAAGATATAATAGTATATTACTGAAAAACTATAATTATATTATTTAGTATAAAAATATAAATTAAAGAATTTAACACAATATATTAAATAATATAAAATACTATAATAATATATAAATATATAAATATAATTTTTACTATATTTTAGCTAATTTTACTATATTTTATTTTTACAATATAAACTAGTTTATTTTTTAGTAAATTATTTTTATTATATTTATTTTTTTTAATTATTAAATATTTTAAGATCTCTAATTCTAGAAAAAACTAATAAATCTTATCTGATAATAAAATACTTAAAGATTAAAAAAATAAATATAATATCTATTATTAATATAAAAAATAACACTAAACTCACTATCAAGATAACTACTGCCTCTGTAACAATAAAGAATTAATTAACTTTAAAAAAAATTAACTAGCTTAAAAATATTATTAATCGCCTGTTTAACCCAGTTAATTAAATACAGAAATTTAAAAGAATTAAAGTAAATAAAGTTAAAAAGTTTAAAAATAAGCACTCTATTTTTAAAAAATATCTAACTTTTATAAACATGTATATCTATATTAATTGTTATAGTTCTACTTCTATATATAAACCTGGAACTATATCTTGGCAGAATTCTCAAGAAATAAAGCAATATTCTAGATAGTAAGAATTATATAGAAAACTCTAAAGTATTTTTTTATTCTATAATTCTTTAGCAATTCCTTTATATATATATAATATACGTAAACTAGTTTAGTTTATATTATTTTATGTTAAAAATTATTTATAAAAAAAAAGTAAAAATTTTTTTTATAGAATACATATTAATAATATAATAATTTTTTTTAATAATTAAAAAAAATATATAGAGAGTTTTATCTCTAGAAAAAATAGAATTATTAATTACAAGCTAAACTAGCTGCTATACAAGAATCCTAATAAATAATATATAATATAATTTTCATCTTATTAATTAAATAAATGATTTTTATTTTTACTAGTAATAATTAATCTAGATTATATTATCTAGATATGGAACTTTTTATTAAGAAAAATTTTAAAAATTATTTTTTATTTTAAATAAATTTTTATATAAAATTTATAATTAATTTTACTTAATATATAATTAAAAAAAGAAAGTTTATTATATTTAGAACTAACTTTAAAAAAAAGTAGTTAGAGAATACTATCCTGGCTAATCTTCTAACAAGCTTAATTTATTTTTATATATTAAAACAAGTTTTTTAATATCCTGGATAAAGCTTTTAAAAATCCTGATAAATAAAAAAAACTCTTTCATAAATTAATACTATAAAATAAAATAAAAAAAAAACTAAAAATTTTTTTAAATAAATTTAATAAAATTATACTAAATATAAAAAATATTAACTAGAGTAATATATAAAAAAAAATTATTAAATATAATTATTACTTGATAATTCCTGTAAGAAATAATTAAAATTATTTAAAAAGTTTTATATAACAAGTATTTGTCAGAGAATCTGGCAGCTATTAGCCAATGGATTAGCTACGCCGCAGTTAGCGCGATATAACTATGGATATAAGATATTCTAACTAATCATAGTGATACAGCTGTATTAATATAATATCAAAAAAATACAGCTATAGCAGATATAATAAAATAATATAAATAATATAAAAAAAGCATAGCTAACATAGCAAAAAAATATAATAGCTATAATGAGATACAAGTATATAAATATAGTCTTTACTATATTTTAGTTACTTTTATTATATTTTATTTTTAGAATATAAACTAGTCTATTTTTTAGAACATTTTTATTATATTTATACTTTTTCTTTTAATTACTAAATATTTTAAGATCTTTAATTCTAGAAAAAAATTAATAAATCTTATCTAATAATAAAGCACCCAAAAATTAAAAAAAGTAAATACAATATCTATTATTGATATAAGAGATAATATTAAACTTACTATCAAGATAACTACTGCCTTTGTAAGTAACGATAAAGAATTAATTAACTTTAAAAAAATTAACTAGCTTGGAAATACTATTAATCATCTATTTAATTAAATTAATTAAATATAAAAGTTTAAAGAAATTAAAGCAAATAAAGTTAAAAAATTTAAAAAATTTCAAAGTAAATGCTTTATTTTTAAAAAATATCTAACTTTTATAAATATATATATCTATATTAATAATTTTAAAAGCATAGATAAAATAGATAAAATTATATTTACTAAAATCTATTTTAAAAAAGTAGTATTTAACTGGTTTAAACCCTATATAAGAGATTACTAGGAAAATAAGACAAATAATCAATAAAAAAAATAAAGAAAATTTTTAATAGTTATAAAGGCTTCAAGAAACAAATCACTAAAGCTTTTGGAGATCCTGATATTAAAAAAACTACTAAATAATAAATATATATTTTATATTAAGAATATAAAATAAGCATTAAAGAACTTATATTAAAATTTCACTAAATTATATTAAATCTTGATTAAAAAAATAAAGCTTTAAAATCTTAATATTATTAAATCTTTAAACCTGAAATCAAGAATACAATAATATATATATTTAAGAAACCTGAAATCCTGAATAAAATAATTAATATTATATCTAAAATTAAAAACTGCCTTATTAAACAATACTATAAAAAATAATAATAAAAGTAGATTAAAAATAAACAAGAAAACAAGAAATATTAAAAAAACTAAAATAGAGATATTAAAATATAACTAAATATTATTATTAGCTAGAGTTAAAGCTAGAGCAATAATAATAATAAAAAAAAATTTAATAAAAAATATTACAAGTATAAAAAACCAGGATATATTACAAGGTATTATTAACTAAAGCTAAACAATTCCAGACTAGCCACCCAGAATTTATATATACATGCTGTCTTTTTAATAATTACTATTATAAAAAAAATACTTGAACAAGAATATAATAAATTAAAAATTAAAAAATAATTAAAAAATAAACCTGATAACGCAGCAAGTAAAAACAAGAATAATATTAATTAATAAAATAATAAAAAAAAATTATTATAATAAAAATAAAAGCGCAAAGAAATTGCTAGTAACTATGTAAATAAAAATAATAAAACTAACTCAAGAAAATAAAACAAGAATATTAAAAATATTAAAAATATATATAATCTTGCTCTATAAGCATATAATCTAAATAATAATAATAAAATATTTTAAAAAGTATTTAATAAAAAACTTAAATTAATTAAATATAGAAAACATTCTATGGACCTGATAGAAAGAATAAAATTAATTAAAAATAATAAATAATTATATTATAATAAAAGTCTTATTAAATAAAAAGATTATAATAAAATATATAATAAGATCTCTAATCTAGTTAAAAAAATATAGTATTAACTAGTATTTCAAGATACTAAAAAATAGTAATAGATTAGTACTTGAACCATGAAACCTAAACTAAAGAAAATTATAAAATTAAATTATAGAAAAAAAATAAATCCTGTACCTGTATATTAGCTTTTATAGCCTGTTAAAAAAATTATAATAAATATAGTAAATCTATATTATAAAATATAAAAAATATTAAAAATAGATATTTTATAAATGCCTAGAACATGAAAGAGTTAATATTTATTTAACTAAAAAATATTAATAGATATTAATATTATAAAAATTATAATTTTATAGTAAATAAATTAGATATACTAGAAAATGCTTATATTATTACTATCTAGTACTAGAAGAAAATAATTACTAAATAATTAACTAGAGTTTATACTATAATAATAGATGCTAAATATATTAAAAAAATACTTTTTTTAATATTTACAAGCTCTAAATATTTTATAATATCTAAACTATAATTATTCTTTTAATAAAATAGAATATAATTATATTAAAATATAGATAGAATATCTCTATTACAGTATAATATTAGAAATAGACTATAAAGTAACTAACTATATATTATATTAAAAAAACTAATTTTAATAATATAAATAAAATAAATATTTCAAAAAAATTCAAGAATACTATTACATTTATTAAAGTAAAGTATAATTGTGCACTGCTAATAATAGTAAAATCTTGATTATTATTATTATTTAAATTAATAAATATAATACATGAATTTTATTAGACTTAGAAGTCTTAAATAAATTTATAAAAATTAATTATATAGAAAAACATGAAATTATTAATAAACTAATCAGGAAAATTAAAAGAATTTTTAGATTTAATAAAAAACTTATATACTAAAAATTAGAAATATATACTAAAATAATTTCTGTTATATTAAAATAGTATATTAAAAAAACTAAATTTAAAATTATACCAATATAAAAATAACTATATAACACAGTTATTAAATAAATTAGTTAGAATAATATAATCCAAGAATTAACTAGATAACAGGAGAAATTAAGATACAAGAAAAATTTTTAATTATATAATAAGAAAATTAGAACCTAGAGAAAATTAGTAAAAAAAATAAAATATTAATAAATATTAAAATAGAACAAGTTAATCTAATAACAAGATAGTAAAAAAAATTAAATAAATTAATAAAATAAATAAAATTAAAAAAAACTTATAAAAAAAAATTTGTAAAAATTTTATAATAACTACTAGAAAAATATCACAAGTTTATAAAATTATTTTCAAGATCTTACTATTAACTACTAGAATATTCTAATAAATATTAAGTACAAGTACTACTAATAAATAAAAATAAGCTATTATAAGTTAAGTAAAAACAAAAATTACAAGATAAATTATAACTAGAAAAAAATTTATTTAAAAATTTAAGCAAGTAAGATTTATCCAAGAAAAACAAGAAAAAATCTTATATTATTTAATATTTGTATTGAAAAACAAATAATAAAATAACAATAATTATTAACTATTAAGTAATTAATAAAATAATTATTAATAATACAAATAAAGCACTATATATAAAATAAAAATAAGATCTGCTACTTAGTGCAAAAATTCTAATAATTTTTAATCTTGAATAAAGTTATTTTAATCTTTTTATAACTAAAAAAAATATTAAAAAAACAGGATTTTTAATTAATATAAGGCTATATAAATAGGTTATAGCACTAATAAAATTAAAATAATTATCTATTAAATTCACAAGATATATAATACATGTGCTAGAAGAATATCTGAATAACTTTATTATTATTTATTTTAATAATATTATTATATATTTAAAGACAAAAATAGAGTATAAAACATATATTAAAAAAGTTATAGAAAAACTTATAAAAGTAAAATTAAACTTAAATATTAAAAAATATAAATTTAATATAACTAAAATTAAATACTTAGAAATAATATTTATAATAGAAAAACTAAGAATTTCTAAAAAAAAAATTATTAAAATACTTAAATAACTAATATTAATACAATTAAAAAAAATACAAAAATTTCTAAAACTCACAGAATATATTTAAAAATTTTTTATAAATTACTCTTAAACTACAATCCCAATAATTAAACTACTATAAAAAAATAAATCTTTTATATAAAATAATAAACAGGATCAAGTTTTTAGCAAAATTAAAAAACTAGTGACAAAGAAACTAATTATTAATATTTTTAATTTTAAGCTATAAAGTTTAATAAAAACTAATATATCCAGAAAAGTAATTAGATTAGTTCTTGAACAAATTAAAAAAATAGAAAATAAAGAATTATTACTTTTTATTTAAAAAAAATAAAGCAAGTAAAGTAAAATTATAATATTTATAATTAAGAAGCACTTGTAATTATTAAAAAATTCAGGAAATAGAGATACTATTTTTAAAAAATAAAATATAAAATAATTATTTAAATTAACTATAAAAACCTGATATACTTCACAATAATTAAAAAGTTTAAAAAATAATAAATTAAATAGGCTCAAGAATTATCAAGATTTAAATTTTAAATTAAATATATTAATAAAAAAAATATTACTGCAAATATGCTTAGCCAAAGACCTAATTATATAATAAATATTAAAAATCCTGAAATAAATATACTATAAAAAAATAAAAATAATCTATAATTTAATCAAGACACACAGCTTGTAACAGTAATTATAATTAATAATTATAAATTTGCTAAAAAAAATAAGAAAAAAATAAGAAAAAAATAAGAAAAAAATAAAAAATTATAAAACTAGAGATTTCATGTAGAATATTAAAAAAAATAAAATAAAATATTTCTATAAAATAGATTAATCATGATACCCCAAGGCATGATAATAGAAATAATTTAATAATATTATAATTTATTAACTGAAGAATACTAAAAAATTAAATAAATAATTAAAAAAATCTAGAGAATATATGTCAGAGAATCAGGCAGCTATCAGTTAATGAATTAGCTACACTGCAGATAGCATGATGTAACTATAGATATAAGATGTTCCAGCCAAGCATAGCAATATAACTATAATACTATAATACTAAGAAATACCAGTATAGCCAGCAGAGCTTAGGGCTATAATAGCTATAATAAAGGAATATAGAAATACAATCTTTAACTATAATAGCTATAATAAATACATGTATATAAATATAATTATTATTATATAATAGAGAATAGCTTTATTATGTTAAATTTTTAATAATTAAGATAGTTTATTTTTTAAACTATCTAGTTATCATTATATATTTTATACTTTTTTCTTTTATACTTGTTAACAGAATATTCTTAAGATCTATTAATTCTCTTAGATTCTTAAAACAGATTAGCAGGCTATATCTGATAATTTAATATCTTTATAACAAGTAAAAAAGTTATCTCCATTATAATAGCTTCTATAATTAGCACTTTATCAAGCACTACTTCTAGATTACTAAAAAAAAGTTAATAAATTTAAAGCTATAATTACTACTCTTAATACCTAGATAGCAGAGCTCCAGACTTTTAAAAAACTTAAAATAAATAAAGCAGAAATATTCAAAGATAAGCATTTTACTTTTAAAAAATATCTAATATTAATAAACATGCATCTCTATATTAATAATTTTAAAATTATTAATTTATATAATAAAATTATATTTATAGAAATCTATCTTTAGAGCATAGTATTTAATTAATTTAAGCCCTACATGCGTGAATACCAGAATATATCTAATTATTAAAAATAAAGTATAATTTAGGATATATTTACAGATTATAAAAAATTTAAAAAAATAATTACTTCAGTATTTAGTAATTCTAATATTAAATAAATTATTAAATAACACATGAACATGCTATACTAAAAAAAATTATTAATTAAAGAACTTGCTATAAAATTTTATTAAATTATTTTAAACCTGGTATAAAACAACTCAGTATTAAAAGCAAGATTTTATCAAGTTCTAAAAATAAATATTAAAAATAGCCTGGCATATCAAGAAATTATCTCTTAAATATTTAATAAATTTATTAAACAAGCTTTAAAAATTAAAAACTGACTTCTTAACTAATACTATAAAAACTATAAAAATAAAAAAAAAAAAACTTTTTAAAAGAACAAGCAAGATCAAGATAAAGATATTAAAATATAATTAAATATTATTTTTAGCAAAGATAAGGACTAACAGCAATAGCAGAAAAAAAAGTTTAATAAAAAATACTTTAACTATAAAAAAACTAGACATGTTAAAAAAACACTGTTAAGAGAAAGCCAAGAATAATAAACTAGCTACTTAATATTTAATAATTACTACTGCTTTCACAATAACTAAAATATTTAATAAATTAAAAATTATAAATCAAATCATGAAAGTATTTATTAAAATATTTACTAAATAAAAAAAATAACAAGTATAAAAGCAAATCAGGAAAAACAAGCAAAAAAACCTGGAGAAAACTATTTAAAAATAATATTTTTAAAATAATAAAAAAAAATTCTAAGTATATTATCAGAAGTACCAGGAATTTCCTGAGTTAAAAGATAATAAAAAAAATAATATTATTAGAAATATTCTAGAGAAAGGGACTACTCAGGATAAAAAACTATTTTATATAAACAAGCCTTAATATAATCAAGAAGGTTATCCTGATAATAATAAACTAGATAATAAAGATAACAGGAAATCCTTACTAACTAAAAAGTTCTAATAGTTAGCATTCTAGAGTAATAATAAAATAGTGATAGATTAAATAGATCTAGATTAAAAAATTATAAAAATCTTATAAAATAAATCAGAGTACAAGACTAATTTAAAAAAAAAAGTACTTTAAAAAATTAATTTATACACTTGCTTACTAATCAAGGCAGTATATTAGAAAAAAATTTATTAAATATAGTAAGATTATATTAATAAATATTAGTAATATCAAGAATAAATATTTTACAAGTATAAAATATATGAATTAATTAATATATAACTTACTAAAAAATATAAACAAGTATTTAATTTAAAAAAAATTTAATTCTATAATAAAATAACAGGTTACATGTAAAATTATATCTACAAATATTATTTATAATTAAGCTAATTCTAATACTTTAGAACTTACTGGACTATATATTACAATAATAAATATATTTAATATATTAATAATAAAATATAAAATAACTATTAATTCTAAATATCTAAAATTCTTACACTATCACACTTTAAATGTCCTACCAGATAATTAAACTATAAATATATATACAAGAAAATTACTTATCTATATTATGTATAAATCAAGGCAAAAAAATATAAAGTAAAGAATTATACTTTATATTAAGAAAAAATTAAAATAATAATTAAAAATCAAGAAAAATATTTTAAAGTATAAAATTATTACTATAACCATTATTAAAAAGAAATCTAATTAGCAGGAATATATAATAGCTTCTTACTTATAATACTTACTATAATTAAAGAAATACCAGTCTAATTAATAATTAACTCTAGAGCATTAGAAAACTTTATTAATAAAAAATTTATTAAAAAAAATAAAATTAAAATATATAAAACCAGTATTATCAAGATAATATAAAAAATTAACAGGAAAATACTCTATCAAGAACCAAGCCTGAAAATCAAACCTGTAAAAATAATATTAAAAAAATATAACTAGAAAATAATATTTAAAATTATACTAATTAGAGAAAAAATCTATAATAATATTTTAGAAATAGAATAATTACTATAAAAAAAATTATTTATTAAATAAACTAAAAGAATTATTAACATCAGAGGAAAACTAATAAAAGTTAAATAAATAAAAATAATATAATCAAATATTAATCAAGTTATTAAAAATATAAGAAAAATCTCTAACAAGCAAGAGAAATCACAGGTGGGGTCATTTTAGAAAAAAAAAATAGAATAAGAAACAAGTATAACTATAACCAGTAAAATACAAATGAAGCCCAAGAAGCTTTATAAAAAAAATTAAAAAAAATATTTAAAAAACTACTCAAGAAATACAGAGTCTATATTAGATTATTTATATAACCTGAGTACTATATATTAAGCTATCTAGATAAATATTAAGCAAGAATCCTGCTAGTACCAGATACTCTAATATTACAAGTATAATAAAAATAAAAATTACAAGATAAATTATAGCAAGACAAGAAATTTATAACAAAATTTAAAAAAACAGGATTTATTTAAAAAAAATACAAAAAATACTCATGCCACGTGATATATATGCTAAAGAAAAATAAAAAAAAATAAATAATTATTAATTATTAATTAATAAATATAATCACTATTAATAACATTAATAAAGCATTATATATAGAATAGAAAAGAGACCTGTTACTTGGAGCAAAATTATAATTATTTTTAATTTAAAATAGAATTATTTTAACCTTCTCATGGCTAAAGAAAATATTAAAAAAACAGGATTTTGTATAGATATAGAACTCTATAAATAAATTATTATACTAATAAAACTTAAATAATTACCAGCTAAATTTACAAGATACATGACACATGTTCTAGAAAAATATCTAAATAATTTTATTATTATTTATTTTAATAATATTATTATTTTTTTAAAAAATTCAGTAGAACATAAAATACATGTCAAGAAAGTTATACAGAAACTCATGAATATAAATCTTAGCTTAAATATTAAAAAATATTAATTTAATATTATTAAAATTAAATATCTAGGCATGTTATTTATATTAAAAGAACTTAAGATTTTATTAAAAAAGATTACTATAATCCTTAAATAACTAGAACTAACTAAATTAAAAAAAGTTCAAGAATATTTAGAAATTACTAGATATATTTAAAAATTTCTAATTAACTACTCTATAATTGCAATACTAATAACAAAGCTATTATAAAAAAATATGCTATTTAAATAAACCAGTAATTAATAGAAAGCTTTCTCTAAAATCAAGTAACTAGTTACCAAAAAATTAATTATTAATATCTTTAACCCTGAACTGCAAAGCTACATGAAAACTAATATATTAGAAAAAATAATTAAACTAGTACTTAAATAAAAAAAACTAGATAAAAAGCTACAAATAATTGCTTTTTATTTAAAAAAAATAATCTAAACTAAATAATAATATAACACACATGATCATGAAGCACTTATAATTATTAAAAAATTTAAGAAATAAAAATATTATCTCTAAAAAATAAAGTATAAAATTATTATCTAGATTAATTACAAGACTCTGACATACTTTATAATAATAAAAGAATTAAATAAAAAATAAATTAAATAAATTTAATATCTATTATAATTTAAGTTCTAAATTAAATATATTAAAAAAATATTATTATTAATATTTTTAGTCACTAATTTAATTACATGATTAATATTAAATATCTAGAGACTAATATTTTATAATAAGATCTAGATAGACTATAATTTAATTAAAATATATAATTAGCTACTATAATAACTGTCCAAGATAATAAGCTATTTAACAAGATATAACAACTATAAAACAATAATAAAATAATTCAAAACTGAAGATTTTATAGTATCTTAAAAAATAAATAATAAGAAATTTAATATTAAAATAGATTAATTATAATATCCCAAGTAATAATTAAAAAAATAATTAAATAGTATTATAATCCACCAGCTGAAGAATACCAAGAAATTAAATAAATAATTAAAAAAAATCTAACAAGTATATTTTTTTTTATAAATATATTAACAAGTTATAGAGTATATTCAAGAATATTTTAAATATAATTAAAATAAACCATTATAACACAAGCCTTATAAAAAAATAAAAATATAGAAAATACTAACAGAATTATAGAAATATATTATTATAAATTTTATTTAAAAATTACTAAAATTAAAAAATCCTATTACAGGAATTAAGTATATTAAAGTAATTATTATAGTTAATAAATTAATAAAATATATAATTCTAGAGCCAGTATATAAAGATGCTATTACAGTAAATCTAGCTATACTAATACTATAACAAGTATTTACATGGATAGAAGTACTAAAAATAATTATATTTAATCAAGATAAATTATTTATATTAAAATTTTAGAAAATACTTATAGAAAGCAGTAAAATTAAACAAAAACTATTTATTATTTACTATTAACAAATAGACAGTTAAACAAAAAGAATAATTTAAATAGTTAAATAATACTTAAAACATTACCTGGATTGGAACCAAGAGAATTAAATAAAGCTATTATTACTAGCTTAGTTTATTATAAATAATATATAAAATACAACAACAAAACAAGTGCTATATTTTATAAATCTAGAATAATATTTAAAATTACACTAAAAAATATTATTATTATAAAAAAAATTAGAAAAAGTATTATTACAGACTACTAATCTAGCTATCCTGTATAGAACAATATTAAAAGATATTAAATAGGCAGAAAAAAAATAAAGTTCTACTATAATAAAAAGCATGAGGACATGTCCACTCTAAAAAAAAAAGAGTTTATTTACTATAATAAACTATAAAATAAAATAAATTTAATATTTAAAGCAAGTAATTAAGTAATAAACTCAACACTATCAAATTTAGACCATTTAAAATTAAAGAAAAGCTTGATAATAATAACTACTGCTTGAGACTACTAACAAGAATAAAAATATATTTAATATTTTATATTTCACTACTTAAATCTATAAAAAATAAAAAAAATACTAAAAACAAAGTAGATATTAATAATAACACCAATAATAAGAAATACAAAGTTAAAAAAGTCCTAAACTAATAATTAATAAATAGACAGATTTACTATCTAGTTAAATAAAAAAAATATTTATATAAAAAAAACTCATGAAAACCTATATAGCATTTAAATTATTTTAAAAAAATTTAAAAATTTTATTAAAAAATTAATTAAAAATAAACTTTAAAGAAAAAGCCCCAGGCACTAAAATTATAAAGGCCAGTTAATTACTATTATTATTAATTAATAAATTTAATAACTTTTAATTTTTTATTTTAACTTTCTGTTATTTTTATTTTTTTTATATTACAAATAATAAAGTTGCCAGCATATTTCTATAATAAATTATTCTACTTCTAAAAACAATCTAATTTTATCATGGCCTTTACTATTATTACATGAGTTTTTTACTTCTAATCCTGAATTTTGTTTTAAATATTAACTAAATAATATTACTTACTATCTAAAAAAAATTATTAATCTTTAATATATTTATAACCCAATTAAATACACTTACTATATTAACTAGAACTATTAATTTTAATACAGGATTTATTTAAATAATTGTATTAAACACAAGAAATAACCATAATAAAATTATTGTTTTTTAAATACTAATTTAATTAATTTTTATTTATACTAGCCTTTAATATTATAACAGGTTAGCACATAAGCTGCCAGGAGAATAAAAAAAAATAATTACCTTAATATTAGATAAAAAAATAGCTTAATACTTATTTTTTTAAGGACAAAGGATATTAAAAAAAGAGATTATTAGAGAATTAAGCAGCTATTAACTAATAAATTAGCTATATTATAGATAGCATGATATAACTATAGATATAAGATATTCCAGTCAAGTATAATAATATAACTATAATACTATAATATCAAGAAATACTAGCATAGCCAGCAAAGCTTAGGGCTATAATAGCTATAATAAAAGAATATAGAAGTATAGTCTTTAACTATAATAACTATAATAAATACATGTATATAAATATAGTTATTATTATATAATAAAGAATAGCTTTATTATATTAAATCTTTAATAATTAAAATAGTCTATCTTTCAGACTACCCAGTTATTATTATGCATTTCATACTTCCTTCTTTTATACTTGTTAACAGAATATTCTTAAGGTCTATTGATCCTCTTAGACCCTTAAGACAGATTGGCGGGCCATATCTGACAATATACTTCTTTCTATAAATATATAAACAAGTTATTAATTATATTATTAAATATAAAAACTATAACTAAAATAAACTATTATAATATTAATCTTATAAAAAAATATATATAAAAAAATACTAAAAATATTATAAAAAAATATTATTACAGATTTTATTCAAGAATTATTACTATCTAAAGACCTAGTAACAGGAATTATATACACTAAAATATTAATAACTGTTAACAAGTTAATAAAGTATATAATTATTTAACTAGTATCTAAAAATATTAATGCATCACAACTAGCACTTTTAATACTATAAAAAATATTTATTTAAACAGGACTATTAAAAATAATTATATTTAATTAAAACAAGTTATTTATATTATAATTCTGGAAAATAATCATGAAAACATGTAAAATTATATAATAACTATTTATTATAAATTACTAATAAACTAACAGATAGATAGAAAGAATAATCTAAATAATTAAATAATATCTATAATATTATTTTAATTAAAATCAAGATAATTAAGTTAAATTATTATTAATAGCATAGTATATAATAAATAATATAAAAAATATAATAATAGATATTATATTTTGTTATATAAATCTAGAATAATAATTAAAAATAGATTAGAGAATTTTTCTAGCAAAAAAATAATTTAATAATATCTTAATATAAATAGCATATCTCTAAGTTTTACACTAAATAATTACTAAAAATATTAAACAGGCCAAAAAAAAATAAATTTTTATTACAATAAGAAATATAAAAACACGCCACTTTTAAAAAAAAAATAAAGTTTATTTTCTATAAAAAATTAAAAATAATAAAAATTTCAATATCTAAAGCAGATAATCAAACAATAAACTAGATATCTTGAAATATGGACTATTTAAAGTTAATAAAAAACTTGCTAATAATAACTATTACTTAAAACTATTAAAAAATATGCAAGTTTATCTAATATTTTATATCTTATTATTTAAACTAACACTAAATAAAAAAAGATTAATAATAAAGCAACTAATAGTAAAGATAAATATAAAGTTAAAAAGATTCTAGACTAAAAGTTAGAAAAAAAATAAATTTATTACTTTATTAAATAGATAGAATATTTACCAGAAAATAATATACAAAAACCTATTTAAAACCTTAACTATTATAAGAAGATTCTGGAATATCAGTAATAAATTAATTAAAAAGTAAAAAATTAGAAACTAAAAAATTAAAATCAAGTAAAAAAAAGACTGCAGTGACCTGGCTAGTAAAAAAATTAGAAAATAATAATATAGCCAAGTACTTTATATTTTTTTTTTCTTTTTTTTTCTCTTTATTTTTACTTTTTTAATTTTTTTAGATCTTTAATTTTTTTTATATTATAAATAATAAAGTCACTAGTCTATTTCTAAAAAAGTTTTTACTACTTATATAAATAACAAATTCTAGATAGAATAAACTCTATCTCTTTCTCTATTTTATTTTTATCACTCTAAAGTTTAAACTATGCTAACACTAAATAATTTTATACTGTATTTAAAATTTTTTTATTTTAATATATTTTTAATCACTCACGTGAATACACTTACTATAATAATTTAAATTTTTTAATTTAATACAAGAATAATTAATCTTCTTATAAAATATATATGGAAGTGCCATGATAAAACTATTTGCTTTAATTTTTTAAAAAATTTATTTTTTTAAATATTCAACTTAGACACTATAATAATTAGTATATAGTCTTAAAAAAATAATAAAAAAAGATAGTTATCTCTACAAATATCCAGGAAATAGTGCAATACTTATTTCTTTAAAAATAAAGAATATAAAGAAGAGAAATTATTAGACAATTAAATAGCTATTAGTTAATAAATTAGCTATGCTATAGTTAGTATAATATAACTATAAATATAAGATATTTTAATTAATTATAGTAATATAGCTATATTAATATAATATCAAGAAAATATAGCTATAGTAAATATAATAAAATAATATAAATAATATAGAAGAAGTATAGCTAATATAATAAAGTAATATAATAGCTATAATAAGATATAAGTATATAAATATAGTTTTTATTATATTTTAGTTAGTCTTACTATACTTTATCTTTAGAATATAAACTAGTCTATTTTTTAAAACATTTTTATTATATTTATACTCTTTCTTTTGATTACTAAATACCCTAAGATCTCCAATCCTAGGAAGGACTGATAGAGCTTATCTGACAGTATTATAATTAGCTAATATAAATAAATTATAATATATAAAAAGTAAACTAGATAAAAAAAAAGAGTCTTATATAAATTAACTACCTATTTAAAAAACATTTAAACTAGAATAAAATCTTGCTCTATTTATTAAAACTAGATAGACTAGAAATCTATAGCAGCCTAGATAGCTATTTTGAGAAGAAAATTACTAGATCATATATAAAAATTTAAAGAAAAAAAACGCCAATATAAAATATAAAAATAAAAAATACTAAATATAAAAATATAAATATCTAGCTTCTAAATCTTTCTAGCAAGTAACTATTATAGCTAGAGAAAAAGCATTTACTAGTAATAAAAAAAATTAAAAAAAATAAATCCTGTATAAAGTTATATATAGAAAATAAAAAATAATTATTAAAATAAAAATTAATTAAATATTATTTATAATTAACACAAGATTCTAAAAAACTTTTTACTATTTATTTTATATTTTATTATTAATTAGACTATAGTGATCTATATAATAATAAATATTAAATATTTATTATATAAAATAATAAATAAATTATTTATATAGTAAAATTAAATATTTACTATATTTATTTTATCTAGAAAAATTAAAAAGATACTAAAAAGCTCTTGAGTACTAGATATGATTATATAAGTTTAATTAAATATTAAAATTTATCAAGAAAAAAAAGCATGATTCTATATTCTATCTAATTAACTAGATTATAACCTGATATTAGAGATATTATAGATTAATTATAATAATAATACTCTGGAAAAAAAAACTATAATTATATATAATTAATACTAAACTTCAAGATAAAATATATTATATTCTATTTATTCTAGATTTTATATAAATATCTGCATGAGTAATATAGGAGTTTATAACAAAAATTAAAAAAAATTAAAATATTTATTATATTTTTAGTAAATATTAACAAGGTTTTAATTAGAAAAGAGACTAATTATTTTTATACAGGCCTGTTAAAATACTATAAGGAATTTAAAAATCTTTTTAAATCTAAAAAACTAGAGAGCTCCCTGTCAGAGAATCAGGCAGCTATCAGCCAATGAATTAGCTATGCCACAGTTAGCGTGATATAATTACAGGTAAAAAATGTTCCCAATCAAATATAGTAATACAGCTATATTACTATAATATCAAGAAATATAGTCATAGCAGTTATAGTAAAATAATATAGATAATATAGAAAAGACATAGCTAATATAATAAAATAATATAATAGCTATAATAGAACACAAGTATATAAATATAGTTATTACTAGATCTTAATTAGTTTTATTATACTTTATCTTTAAAATATAAACTAGTCTATTTTTTAGATTACTTTTATGCATTTATACTTTTCTCTTTAATTACTAAATATTCTAAGATCTTCAATTCTAGGAAAGACTGATAGACCTTATCTGATAATAAAGTATTTAAAGATTAAAAAAAAAAGTAACATCTACTATCAGCATGAGAGATAATACTAAATCTTTTACTAAAATAATTACTATCTTTATAAGCAAGAAATAAGAAATAACTAATTTCAAGAGAATTATCTAACTTAGTTATCTTGTTAAAGAACTTCTTAAAGCTAGAACTGCTATAGAAATGCAAGTTACTATTTTTTAAATATTTAAAAAAATCAAAGCAAACAAAGCAGCAACATTTAATAATAAGTAATCTACTTTTAAAAAATATTTAACTTTAATAAATATACGCATTAAAATTAATAACTTGAACCAAGCTAATCTATATAATAAAGTCATGTTTGCTGCAATCTATTTTAAAGAACCTGCTTTTAGCTAGTTTAAATTATACATGTGTGATTACTAGAAAAATAAAAAAAAAAATTAAAAGTTACTTACAAAAAAAATCTTTGATAATTACAAAGAATTTAAAAAATAAATTACTAATATTTTTAAAGATTAAAACCTGAAAAAGACTGCAAGATAATAAATTTATATTTTTTATTAAAAAAAATAATTATTGATAAATACACTATAAAATTTTATTAAATTACTTTTAACCTGTCATGGGACAATCCTGTACTAATAAAAAGATTTTATAAAAGACTTTAAAGCAAAATTAAAGATATAATAATATTAATTAATAATAATCTAGATATACTTAATAAAATAATCTTAATGGTTTCATGAATTAAAACTAGATAAATTAAAAAATAATATAAGAACAAGTATTAATAAAAATTTCAAGATAAAAGACATGGAAAAAGAGACCAAGATAGAGATATTAAAATATAACTAAATATTACTATTAACTAGAGTTAAAACCAGAGTAATAATAATAATAGCAAGAAAAAGAAGTTTAATAAAAAATATTACAAGTATAGAAAATCAGGATATATTGCAAGATACTATTAATTAAAGCTAAATAATTCTAGACTAGCCACCCAGAATTTATATATTTATGCTGTTTTTTTAATAATTATTATTATAGAGAAAGCACTTAAACAAGAATATAATAAACTAAAGAATAAAAAATAATCCAGGAATGGACCTGATAAGGCAGTAATAAAGAATAAAGATTATACTAACTAATTTATATAATTATTATAATAAGAATAAATGCCTGAAAGAATTACTAATAACTATATAAATAAAGATAAAGTAATTAGCAGTATAGAAAATTAAAATAAGAATATTAAAAATACTAAAAATATATTAGACCTTGCCCTGTAAGCACATGACCTAAATAATAATAATAAAATATTCTAAGAATTATTTAACAAAAAACTTAGATTAATTAAATATAAAAGATATTTTATAGACCTGATAGAAAGATTAAAACTAATTAAAAATAAGTAGTTATCAAAAAATAAAAACCCCATCAAACAAGAAGGTCATGATAGAACACATAATAAAATCTTTAATCTAGTTAAAGAAGTATAGTGCCAACTAATATTTTAAGATACTAAAAAAATAATAATAGATCAGTACTTAAACTATGAAATCCAAACTAAAAAAAATTATAAAATTAAATTATAGAGAGAAAACAAATCCTGTATCTATATATTAGTTTTTATAGCTTATTAAAAAAAGTCAGAATAAATATGGCAAATGCATATTATAAAATGCAAGAAATACTAAGAATAAATGTTTTATAAATACCTGGAATATAGAAAAGTTGATATCTATTTAACTAAAAAATATCAAAAAATATTAATATTATAAAAAATATAATTTTACAGTAAATAAATTAAATATACTAAAAAGTGCTTATATTATTACTACCTAGCACTAGAAGGAAATAATCACTAAATAATTAACTGGAGTTTATGCTATAATAATAAATGCTAAATATATTTAAAAAAAAATATTTTTTTCTTGATATCTACAAGCTTTAAATATTTTATAATATTTAAATTATAATTATTCTTTTAACAAGCTAGAATATAATTATATTAAAATATAGATAAAATATCTCTATTACAGTACAATATTAGAAAAAGACTGTAAAATAACTAATTATATATTATATTAAAAGAACTAAATTTAATAACATGAATAAAATAAATACTTTAAAAAAATTTAAAAATACTATTACATTTACTAAAATAAAATATAATTATATATTGCTAATAATAGCAAGATATTAATTATTATTATCACCCAGATTAATAAACACAATATATAAATTTTATTAGACTTAGAAGTCTTAAACAAGTTCATGGGAAACAGTTATATAGAAAAACATGGAATTATTAATAAATTAACTAGAAAAATTAAAAGAATTTTTAGATTTAATAGTAAACTTATATATCAAGAACTAGAAATATATATAAAAGCAACTCCTGTTATATCAGGATAATATACTAAATAAATTAAATTTAAAATTATACTAGTATAAGAACAGCTATGTAATGCAGTTATTAAAATAAATTAGCTAGAATAATATAATTTAAGAATTAATTAAATAACTAAAAAAATTAGAATACAAGAAAAATTTCTAATCACATGATAAGAAAATCAGAACCTGGAATAAATTAATAAAAAGAATAAAATATTTATAAATATTAAAATAGAATTAGTTAATCAGAAAATAAAATATCAAGAAGAACTAAATAAGCAAGAAAAATAAATAAAACTAAAAGAAATTTATAACAAAGAACTTGCAGAAATTCTATAGTGACTATCAGGAAAATACTAAAAGTTTCTAAAACTATTTATAAGACTCTATTATTAATTACTAAAACATCCTGATAAATATCAAGCATAAGTACTACTAATAAATAAAAATAAACTATTACAAGTTAAACAAAAATAGAAATCACAAGATAAATTATAATTAAAGAAAAAGTTTATTTAGAAATTTAAGCAAGCAGGATTTATCTAAGAAAAACAAGAATAAATCTTATATTACTTAATATTTATATTAAAAAAAAATAGCAAGATAAAAATAGTTATTAACTACTAAATAATTAATAAAATAACTATTAATAATATAAACAAGGCATCATATATAAAGCAAAAATAAGATTTATTACTTGGTATAAAGATCCTAATAATTTTTAATCTTGAATAGGGATATTTCAATCTTTTTATAGCTGAAGAAGATATTAAAAAAATAGGATTTTTAACTAATATAGAACTATATAAATAAGTTATAGCACCTATAAAACTAAAATAACTACTTGTTAAATTTACATGATATATAATGCATGTATTAGAAAAATATTTAAATAACTTTGTTACTGTTTATTTTAATAATATTATTATATTTTTAAAAATAAAAATAGAACACAAAACACATGTCAAGAAAGTTATAGAAAAGCTTATAAAAATAAAGCTAAGTTTAAATATTAAAAAATATAAATTTAATATAATTAAAATTAAATATTTAGGGATAATATTTATAACAAAAGGATTAAAGATTTTTAAAAAAAAGTTATTAAAATACTTAAATAACCAATATTAATAGAATTAAAAGAAGTACAAGGATTTCTAGGACTTACAGGATATATCTAAAATTTTTTTATAAATTACTTTTAAACTGCAATCTTAATAACTAAACTACTATAAAAAAAATAAATTTTTTATATAAAATAATAAACAAGATTAAGTCTTTAACAAGATTAAAAAACTAGTAATAAAAAAACTGATTATTAATATCTTTAATTTTAAGCTATAAAGTTTAATAAAGACTAATGTATCTAGAGAAGTAATTAAATTAGTTCTTAAATAAATTAAAAAAAATAAAAAATAAAGAATTATTATCTTTTACTTAAAAAAAATAAAACAAGCAGAATAAAACTACAACATGCATGATTAAGAAGTACTTGTAACTATTAAAGAATTTAGAAAATAAAGATATTATTTTTAAGAAGCTAAATATAAAATTATTATTTAAATAGATTACAAGAACTTAACATATTTCATGATAACTAAAGAGCTTAAAAAATAATAAATTAAATAGGCTCAAGAATTATCAAGATTTAAATTTAGAATTAAATATATTAATAAAAAAAAAACATTACTGTAGATATGTTTAGTTAAAAATCTAATTATATAATAAATATTAAAAATCCCAAAATAAATATATTAAAAAAAAACAAAGATATTCTATAATTTAATCAGGATGTGTAATTTATAACAGCAATTATTATTAGTAATTATAAATTTATCAAAAAAATAAGAAAAAAATAATAAAAAAATAATAAAAAAATAAAAAATTATAAAACTGGAGATTCCATGCAGGATACTGAAAAAAATAAGATAGAATATTTCTATAAAATAGATTAATTATAATATCTTAAAGCATGATAATAGAAATAATTTAATAATATTATAATTTACTAACAGAAGGATATTAAAAAATTAAATAAATAATTAAAAAAATTTAAAAAATATACTTCTTCCCAAGAATGCGTGAACAAGTTATTAATTATATTATTAAATATAAAAACTGTAATTAAAACAAATTATTATAATATTAATTATATGGAAAAATATGTATAAATAAAATACTAAAAATATTATAAAAAAATATTATAGTAAACTTTATTCAAGAATTACTATTATTAAAAGACCCAGTGACAGGAATTACATACACTAAAATATTAATAACTGTTAATAAATTAATCAAGTATATAATTATCTAACCAGTATTCAAGAATATTAATATATTATAACTAGCACTTTTAATACTATAAGAAATATTTATCTGGACAGGACTACTAAAGATAATTATATCTAACTAAGATAAGCTATTTATATTATAATTTTAGAAAATAATTATAAAGGCATGCAAAGTTATATAAAGACTATTAATTATTAACTACTAGTAAATTAATAAACAGATAAAAAAAATAATTTAGATAATTAAATAATATTTATAACATTACCTTGATTAAAACTAAAATAATTAGATTAAATTACTATTAATAGCATAATATATAATAAATAACATAAAAAATGTAATAACAGATATTATATTTTATTATATAAATCTAGGACAATAATCAAGAATAGATTAGAGAATTTTTTTAGTAAAAGAATAATTTAATAATATTTTAATATAAATAGCATATTTTCAAGTTTTATACTAGACAATTATTAAAGATATTAAATAGATAAATAAAAAATAAAATTTTACTATAATAAGAAGCATGAGGACATGCTGCTTTTTAAAAAAAAAGATAGAGTTTATTTTTTATAAAAAATTAAAAATAATAAAAATTTTAATATTTAAAGTAGAAGACTAAGTAATAAATTAGATGCCTTGAAATATGGATTATTTAAAATTAATAAAAAACTTGCTAATAATAACTACTAATTAAGACTACTAAAAAGCATGCAAGTTTACCTAATATTTTATATTTTATTACTTGAACTAATACTAAACAAAGAAAATATTAATAATAAAGTAACTGACAGTAAAAATAAATATAAAATTAAAAAGATTTTAAACTGCAAGTTAGAAAAGAAATAGATTTATTATCTTATTAAATAGATAGAATACTCACTGGAAAACAATATGTGGGAATCTATTTAAAATTTTAATTATTATAAGAAAATTCTGGAATACCAGTAATAAATTAATTAAAAAATAAAAAATTAGAAACTAAAAAATTAAGATCAGGTAAAGAAAAGACTGCAGCAACCTGGCTAGTAGAAAGATTAAAGAATAATAATATAGTTAAATACTTTATATCTGCTCTTTTTTTCTTGTCTTTTTTTTTTTATTTTTGCTTTTTTTTTTCTAGCTTTTTCAGATTCTTGATTTTTTTTATATTATAAGTAATAAAATTACCAGCCTATTTTTAAAGGAGCTTCTGCTACTTATATAAATAATAAATTTAAAATAAAATAAATTCTATCTCTTCTTTTATCTTATTTTTATTACTTTAAAGTTTAGACTGTACTGACATTAAATAATTTCATGTTATATCTAAGAGAACTTTTATTTTAATATATTTTTAATCACCCACGTGAATACACTTGCTATAATAATTTAAATTTTCTGATTTAATATAAAAATAATTAGTTTTTTTATAAAATATACATAGCAGCGCCATAATAAAACCATTTATTTTAACTTTTTTAAAAAGCTTATTCTTTTAAATATTAGACTTAAATGCCATAATAATTAGCACATGAATTATAAAAAATAATAAAAAAAAATAATTATCTTTTCACACACCCAGGAAATAGCACAATACTTATTCCTTTAAGAATAAAAAATATAAAGAAGGGAGATTGTCAGAGAATCAGGCAGCTATTAATTAATAAATTAGCTATGCTGCAGTTAGCGTAATATAATTATAGATAAAAAATATTTCTAATTAAATATAGTAATACAGCTATATTACTATAATACCAAGAAATACAGTTATAGCAGCTATAGTAAAATAATATAAATAATATAAAAGGGACATAGCTAATATAGCAAAATAATATAATAGCTATAATAAAATACAAGTATATAAACACAGTTATTATCAGATCTTAGTTAATTCTACCATGCTTTATCTTTGAAATATAAACTAGTCTATTTTTTAAATTACTTTCATGCATTTATACTCTTCTCTTTGATCACTGAATACCCTAAGATCTCTAATCCTAGGAAGAACTGATAGACCTTATCTGACACTCCCTCCCTATTATAGAAAAAAAAATTAATTATAAAATAGAGCTTATATAATAAAATTTTTTTTTAAAATTCTATACAGATTTTTTTAGTTTATATCTAGAGAAAAGCTAGTAGTACTAAAAAAAAACTTATTAATCTATTATGAAAAGATTTATTTATATAAGCCACTTTCCTGTAGTAGTAGCTGTTTTATTTATATAAAAATCTTGTAATAAACTTTATTTCTATATTAATTATTAAATATTAAATACTATTATAAAAAAATTAATATTTTTTATTATTAATTAATAAAATCCTAAACTAGATTAAATAAGCTAAATAATCTATTAAACTAAATATAGCTACTATATTTTATAAATTAAAGATTATAAAAAATCAAGAGTAAATAAAAGCTTTTTATACAAGATATAAACTATATAAAGAAATAATTATATTATTTAATCTAGCTAATATTTTTTTTATTTTTTAAAAATATATTAATTAAATACTAAAAAATTATTTTAATTAATTTTATTTAATCTATATTAATAATATTTTAATTTATTTAAATAATATACTAGAAAAATACAAGATATATATATATAAAATACTTAAAAAACTAAAAATAGCTAGACTATATTTAAATCTCAAGAAATATAAGTTTAAAATTAAAAAAACTTATTACCTGGGATTTATTATACATGCTAGAAAAAAAATTTAAATAAATGTAGAAAAAATATATATAATGAAAAAATAAAATTTTATTTTTAACTTTTCAAGACTTGTATAGTCTTTAATTAAATTAATAAAAAAAACCCTGTTTAAATAGATAAGAGAATATTAGAAAAGTTTTAATATTTTTAAAAGCTAATTTATCATAATATTTATTTTAGCCATTTTTAATTTTAATTATATAATAATTATTAAAATAGACTTCTCTAGATATAATATTAAAATTTTTTTTATAACTAAATAAAAAAAACTATAATTATATATTTATTTTTTTAAATAAAACTTACCTGCTAAATATAGCTAAAATCTATAATAAAAAGCTATTAGATATTATAAAATATCTAGAGACTTAAAAGATTAAATTATAATTTATTAAAAAATTTATTCTAGTTAGGAATTATAAAAACCTGAAATATTTTTTTTATTTAAAAAGCTTATTAAAAGACATGTATAATAGTTATTATTTTTAAATTAATTTAGCTTTAAATTTCTATATTATAGAGAAAAAAATAATATATAAATAAATATATTATTAAAAAAGAACAAGATATGCTAGATAATATAAATTTATAAATAATTTAGTTATTCTCTAGTAAATATTTTAGAAAGAACTAGATTTAAATATTTATTTTAATTATATTATATAAACTATTTTAGAAAAAATAAAAAAATATTAAAAAACTTTTATTATATTAAAAAATAATAACATGCCTGAATAAAGATTATAGATAATTTTTTTTAAACCTAGAATTAAAGGTCTTAATTTTAGAATATATAATAGATAAATTTCTAAATATATAATTTAAAAAATAATAATAAATATTAAATAATAAATTTTATTATATAGATTTTATATAATAGATCTATAATTTTTTTTTTACTAAATATCTAGAAAAAAAATAGATTTATATAATTTTGAGTTAATAATATTTTTAATTAAATATAATAAAAATATTTAATATTTTTTATAAAATTATAATATTTACAAAAGATTTATGTCAGAGAATCAGGCAGCTACCAGCCAATAAATTAGCTACACTTCAGTTACCGTGTTATAACTACAGATATAAGATATTTTAACCAAATATAGTAATATAGCTATATTACTATAATACTAAAAAAAGACAGCTATAGCAACTATAATAAAATAATATAAATAATATAAAAAGAATATAACTAATATAATAAAATAATATAATAGCTATAATAAAATACAAGTATATAAACATAATTTTTATTATATTTTAGTTAGTTTTATCATGCTTTATTTTCAGAATATAAACTAGTCTATTTTTTAATATACTTTTATTATATTTATACTTTTTTTTAATTACTAAATATTCTAAGATTTTTAATTCTAAAAAAATTAATAAACCTTATCTAATAATAAAGTATTTAAGGATTAAAAGAAATAAATATAATATTTACTATTAATATAAAGAATAATACTAAACTTACTATTAAGATAACTATTATTTTTACAAGTAAGAATAAAAAATTAACTAACTTTAAGAAAATTAACCAGCTTAGAAATACTATTAATTATTTATTTAATTAAATTAATTAGATATAGAAGTTCAAGGGAATTAAAGTAAATAAAACTAAGAAGTTTAAAGATAAATATTTTATTTTTTAAAAATATCTAATCTTTATAAATATGCATATCTGCATTAATAATTTTAAAAATATAAATAAAATAAATAAAGTTTTATTT
The DNA here is from genome assembly GCA_027569225.1 of Aspergillus panamensis. Classification (NCBI taxonomy): domain Eukaryota; kingdom Fungi; phylum Ascomycota; class Eurotiomycetes; order Eurotiales; family Aspergillaceae; genus Aspergillus; species Aspergillus panamensis. The sequence continues at coordinate 553,878 of JAPDER010000007.1, forward strand.
GCTAGAATCTATCTTAAAAAAGTAATATTTAATTAATTTAAACTTTATATAAAAGATTATCAGAAAAATAAAATAAAAAATAGATAAAAAAAATAAAGAAAATCTTTAATAGTTATAAAAATTTCAAGAAATAGATTACTAGAGCCTTTGGAGATTCTGATACTAAAAAAATTATTAAATAATAAATATATACTTTATATCAAGAATATAAAATAAATATTAAAAAATTTATATTAAAATTTTATTAAATTATATTAAATCTTGATTAAAAAAATAAAGTCTTAAGATGTTAGTATTATTAGATTTTTAAATCTAAAATTAAAAATATAATAATATATATATCTAAGAAGCCTGAAATCCTGGATAAAATAATTAATATTATATCTAGAATTAAAAATTATCTTGTTAAATAATACTATAAAAAATAATAATAAAATTAAATTAAAAATAAATAAGAATATAAGAAATATCAGAAGAACTAAAATAAAGATATTAAAATATAATTAAATATTATTATTAGCTAGAGTCAGAACTAGAGTAATAATAATAGTAAAAAAAAGTTTAATAAAAAATATTATAAATATAAAAAACCAGGATATATTATAAGATACTATTAATTAAAGCTAAATAATTCTGGACTAGCTATCTAGAATTTATATATATATACTATTTTTTTAATAATTATTATTATAGACAAAGTAGTTAGATAAAAATATAATAAATTAAAAAATAAAAAATAATCTAGAAATAGACCTGATAAAATAGTAAATAAAATTAAAAATAATACTAATTAATAAAATAATAAAAAAGAACTATAATAATAAAAATAGATATCTAAAAATATTACTAGTGACTATATAAATAAAAATAGTGAAATTAATTTAGAAAAATAGAATAAAAAAACTAAAAATATAGACCTTACTCTATAAATATATAACCTGAATAATAATAATAGAATATTTCAAGAAATAATTAATAAAAAACTTAAATTAATTAAATATAAGAGATGTTTTATCCACCTGATAAAAACATTAGAATTAATTAAAAATAATAAGTAATTATATTATGATAAAAGCCCTATTAAATAGAAAGATTATAATAAAACATGTGATAAGATCTCTAGACTAGTTAAAAAAGTATAGTATTAACTAGTATTTTAAAATACTAAAAAAATAATAATAGATTAATACTTGAATTATAAAACCTAAATTAAAAAAAATTATAAAATTAAATTATAAAAAAAAATAAATCCTGTACCTGCATGCCAGCTTTTGCAGTCTATTAAAAAAATTAGAATAAATATAATAAATCTATATTATAAAATATAAAATATATTAAAAATAAATATTTTATAAATATTTAGAACATGGAAAAGTTAATATCTATTTAGCTAAAAAATATTAATAGATATTAATATTATAAAAAATATAATTTTATAGTAAATAAATCAAATATACTAGAAAATGCTTATACTATTATTATCTAGTACTAGAAAAAAATAATTACTAAATAATTACCTGGAGTTTATACTATAATAATAAATATTAAATATATTTAAAAAAAATATTTTTTTTAATATTTATAAGCTTTAAATATTTTATAATATTTGAATTATAATTACTTTTTTAATAAACTAGAATATAATTATATTAAAATATAGATAAAATATCTTTATTACAATATAATATTAAAAGAAGACTGTAAAATAATTCATTATATATTATATTAAAAGAACTAACTCTAATAAGATAAATAAAAGAAATATTTTAAAAAAATTTAAAAATATTACTATATTTACTAAAATAAAATATAATTATATACTGCTAATAGTAGCAAGATCTTGATTATTATTATTATTTAGATTAATAAATATAATACATGAATTTTATTAAACTCAGGAGTCTTGAATAAGTGCATAAAAATTAATTATATAAAAAAATATAAGATTATTAATAAATTAACTAGAAAAATTAAAAGAATTTTTAAATTTAATTGAAAACTCCTGTACCAAGAACTAGAAATATATATCAAAGTAATTTTTATTATATTAAAATAATATACTAAAAAACTAAATTCAAGATTATACTAGTATAAGAGCAGCTATATAATATAGTTATTAGAATAAATTAATTAAAATAATATAATTTAAGAATTAACTAGATAACAGGAGAAACTAAAATACAAGAAAAATTTTTAATTATATAATAAAAAATTAAAATCTAGAAAAGATTAGCAAGAAAAATAAAATATTAATAAATATTAAAATAAAACAAGTTAACTAGATAATGAAAAAATTAAATAAATTAATAAGATAAATAAAATTAAAAAAAACTTATAAAAAAAAACTTGTAAAAGTTTTATAATAATTACTAGAGAAATACTATAAGTTTATAAAACTATTTATTAAATCCTATTATTAACTGTTAAAATATCCTGATAAATATCAAGTATAAATATTATTAATAAATAAAAAAAATTATTACAAGTTAAGCAAAAATAGAAATTATAAAATAAATTATAATTAAAAAAAAATTTATTCAAGAATTTTAAGAAGTAGAATTTATTCAAGAAAAACAAGAATAAATCTTATATTATCTAATATTTATACTAAAAAAATAGTAAAATAAAAATAATTATTAACTATTAAATAATTAATAGAATAATTATTAATAATATAAATAAAATATTATATATAGAGTAAAAGCAAGATTTACTATTTAATATAAAAATTTTAATAATTTTTAATTTTAAATAAAATTATTTTAATTTTTTATAGCTAAAAAAATATCAAGAAAATAGAATTTTTAATTAATATAAAACTATATAAATAAATTATAATATCTATAAAATTAAAATAACTACCTATTAAATTTACAAGATATATAATACATGTACTAGAAAAATATCTAAATAATTTTATTACTGTTTACTTTAATAATATTACTATATTTTTAAAAATAAAAATAGAGCATAAAATACATGTTAAAAAAGTTATAAAAAAATTTATAAAAGTGAAATTAAATTTAAATATTAAAAAATATAAATTTAATATAATTAAAATTAAATATTTAAAAATAATATTTATAACAGAAAAACTAAAAATTCCCAAGAAAAAAATTACTAAAATACTTAAATACCTAATATTAATAAAATTAAAAAAAAGATCAGAATTTTTAGAACTTATAAAATATATCTAAAAAATTTTTATAAACTATTTTTAAACTATAACTTTAATAATTAAATTACTGTAAAAAATAAGTTTTTTATATAGAATAACAAGCAAGATTAAGCCTTTAACAAAATTAAAAAACTAGTAATAAAAAAACTAATTATTAATATTTTTAATTCTACACTATAAAATTTAATAAAAATTAATATATCTAGAGAAGCAATTAAATTAGTTCTTGAATAAATTAAAAAAGATAGAAAATAAAAAATTATTATTTTCTATTTAAAAAAATAAAACAAGCAGAATAAAACTATAACATGTATAATTAAAAAATACTTGTAATTATTAAAAAATTTAAAAAATAAAGATATTATCTTTAAGAAGTAAAATATAAAATAATTATTAAAATAGATTATAAAAATCTAATATATTTTATAATAACTAAAAAATTTAAAAAACAATAAATTAAATAGAGTCAAGAATTATTAAGATTCAAGTTTTAAATTAAATATATTAATAGAAAAAAGAATATTATTATAAATATGCTTAGCTAAAGATTTAACTATATACTAAATATTAAAAATCCTAAAATAAATATACTAAAAAAAAAACATAGTCTATAATTTAATTAAAATGCATAACTTGTAATAGTAATTATAATTAATAATTATAAATTTATTAAAAAAATTAAAAAAAAATAATAAAAAAATAAAAAATTATAAACCTGGAGATTCCACACAGGATACTAAAAAAATAAAATAAAATATTTTTATAAAATAGATTAATTATAATATCTTAAAATATAATAATAGAAATAATTTAGTAATATTATAATTTATTAACTAAAAAATATTAAAAAATTAAATAAATAATTAAAAAAATCTAAAAAATATACTTTTTTCTATGAATATATAAACAAGTTATTAATTATATTATTAAATATAAAAACTATAATTAAAATAAGCTATTATAATATTAATTTTATAGAAAAATATATATAAAAAAAATACTAAAAATATTATAAAAAAATATTATTACAGACTTTATTTAATAATTTAATAACAGGAATTATATATATTAAAGCACTAGTAACTATTAACAAGTTAACAAAGTATATAATTATTTAACTAGTATCCAAGAATATTAATACACTATAACTAGCATTTTTAATATTATAAAAAATATTTATATAAACAGGATTATTAAAAATAATTATATTTAACTAAAATAAATTATTTATATTATAATTTTAGAAAATAATTATAAAATTATATAAAATTATATAATAATTATCTATTATAAATTACTAATAAATTAATAAATAGATAAAAAAATAATTTAGATAATTAAATAATATTTATAATATTATCTTGATTAAAATCAAGATGATTAAATTAAATTATTATTAATAGCATAATATATAATAAATAATATAAAGAATATAATAAAAGATATTATACTTTATTATATAAATCTAGAATAATAATAATTTAATATAATAGCATGTCTCTAAGTTTTATACTAAATACTTACTAAAGATATTAAATAAGCTAAAAAAAAATAAAATTTTATTATAATAAGAAGTATAAGAACATGCTATTTTTTAAAAAAAAGATAGAATTTATTTTTTATAAAAAATTGAAGATAATAAAAATTTTAATATTTAAAATAAATAATTAAATAATAAACTAGACATCTTGAAATATAGACTATTTAAAATTAATAAAAAACTTGCTAATAATAACTACTACTTAAAACTATTAAAAAGCATGTAAGTTTACCTGATATTTTATATTTTATTACTTGAATTAATACTAAATAAAGAAAATACTAATAATAAAATAACTAATAGTAAAAATAAATGTAAAATTAAAAAGATTCTGAACTACAAGTTAGAAAAAAGATAGATTTATTATCTTGTTAAATGAATAGGATATTTACTAAAGAATAATATATAAAAATTTATTTAAAATCTTAACTATTACAAGAATATTCTAGAATATTAGTAATAAATTAATTAAAAAGTAAATTAGAAATTAAAAAATTAAGATTAAATAAAAAAAAGGCTGCAGTAACCTGGTTAGAAAAAAGATTAAAGAATAATAATATAATTAAATACTTTATATCTATTTTTTTTTTATTTTTGCTTTTTTTTTAATCTTTTTAGATTCTTGATTTTTTTTATATCACAAGTAATAGAGTTATTAGTTTATTTTTAAAGAAGTTTTTGCTGCTTATATAAATAATAGATTTTAGATAGGATAAGCTTTATTTTTATTTTATTTTATTTTTATTACTCTAAAGTTTAGACTATACTAATATTAAATAATTCCATGCTATATTTAAAAAACCTTTTATTTTAATATATTTTTAATTATTCATGTAAATATACTTGCTATAATAATTTAAAATTTTTAATTTAATATAAAAATAACTAGTTTTCATATAAAATATACATGGAAGCATTATAATAAAACTATTTGTTTTAATTTTCTTGAAAAATCTATTTTTTTAAATATTAAATTTAAATATTATAATAATTAGTGCATGCCTGTAAAAAGTAAATAAAAAAAGATAATTATCTTAACATAGCTAAAAGGGAGATTGCTATATTTATTATTTTTAAAAATAAAAAATATAAAAAGAAAAATTATTAAAGAATCAGGCAATTACTAGCTAATAAATTAGCTATATTGCAGTTAGCATGTTATAATTATAAATATAAAATATTTTAATTAAATATAGTAATATAGCTATATTACTATAATATTAAAAAAATATAATTATAATAGCTATAATAACTATAATATAAATAATATAAAAAGAATATAGCTAATATAGTAAAATAATATAATAGTTATAATAAAATATAAATATATAAATATAATTTTTATTATATTTTAATTAATTTTATCATGCTTTATTTTTAGAATATAAACTAGTCTATCTTTTAGTATATTTTTGTTATATTTACACTCTTTCTTTTGATCACTGAATACCCTAAGATCTCTAATCCTAGGAAGGACTGATAGACCTTATCTGACAATTTAAAGCCTGAAAAAATTAAAAAAAATTAAAAAATTTATTTATTTTAGATTACTTATAATAAAATATAGTAATAAATTTTATTATTTTATTTTTTAAAGGTAAAAAATATACAAGTCTATTTACAATAATAAATAAATTAATTAAGGAAATTATTCTAGAAAAAATAGAGTTAATTATAGCTAAAAATATAGCTTAAGTTTTTATATAAAAATAATTAATTAATATAGATTTTTAAAATTAATAGTAATTAATTAAAAAATTTAGTTTACTAGAAATTTTTAGGCCATAATCTGCCACTATATAAGAATAAATTAGAGATTTTTAACTATTTTTTATTTATAAATAAATAAATAATATAATAGAAAATTTTTTTATATATATTTAGATTATAACTAGAAAAATTAAAATTAATTATTATTAATAATAAAATTATTATTTAACTTTTATATATCTAATATTACTAGAGTATTATTATTTTTTTAATTTATAATTATAACTTTTTATTTTTAATTTTTTTTAAATAAACTAAATTAAAATAAATCTTTTTTTATTTTAGCTTAATAAAAAAAATTATTATATAGAAAATTATACAAGCTCTAGAGTAGATTAAGATATTAATAGTTTATTTTTAATAAAAAATAAAATAATAAATAAATAAGCTAAGAAATCCTGTTTTAATTTATAAAATAAAAAATAAAATCTAGTTAAATCTTAAAAATATAAATATAAATAGATAAAAATAAAAAATTAAACTAGAAAAATAAAAAATTTATAATTATAAAAATTAAAAAATTTTATATTATATAATTTAATATATTAAAAAAATATATAATATTTTTTTATAAATTTTTTATATCTAATATTAATTAATCTTTTTTATAATAAATAAATAATTTATAATCTTTAGCTATACTGGTAAATAATTAAAAAAAATATAAAATAAATTAGATTCTAGATAAATAATATATAAAATAAAAAAAATTTAAATATTAATATTTAGGATAATAAAATTACTATATACTATTAATATAGAAATCTACTAGTATAATAATAAATATACTAGTATTAAACTAGTAAATAGTTTATATAAAACTTATTATTATTTAATAAAAATAATATATAACTTTATCTAGATTTTTTATTATAGTATTATAATTATTATTTATATAGATTAGGACTAAAATAAAAAAAATAAAAAATTAAGACTAATTATCTAGTTATATAACTCTCTAGCTAATTCTTTGATTTTTTAATAATATTAGTAAAGAGAGACACTAATCTAATAGAAGTAAATTTAATTTTATTATAAAAAATATATAAATATAAGCTTTATTTTAATATCCAGGTATATATATAATATTTTTAAATATTATACTAGTATTATATTTATATAAATATTTTATTTTAATATTATAAAAAATAATAAAAATAATATTAATATAAAAAAAATAATTTATATAAATCTAATTAATTAATATATAGTTATAAAAAAATTTAAAAAAATTTATTTACTATATAAATAATAATTTTTTTTATATAATTTATTAATTATTAGTATAATAGAGTTATTTTAAAATCTTGTTTTTTGTAATAATTAAATATATAATAATATATTTAAAACTATTTTATTTAAATATTTATACAGGCTATATAAATTTATTTATATATTTTTTAATAAAAATAATTTTAATAAAATTATACTAAATTTAGACAAGAATATTTTTAATATTAGTAATATTTTTATTATTAATTATTAGTAGAAAAAAAAATAAAAAAAATTTTAATTTCATTTATTTTTCTAGAAAAGAAAAATTAGTCTTTTATTTATATTTAGCGCTATTTATGCTAAGATATTATACCTGCTAGTTTTAAATTAAAAAAGATATATATAGTTTCATTAAAAACTTTTAAAAATAAAAATAATAGCTATCTTCTATATATAAAATATTTTAAAAAAGATAAAAAAAATATTATAGTTTTATTTTTATATATAAATCTAAAACTATATTTTAATAAAATTTTTAATAAATAAAATAATATTTCAGGTAATAAAAACTAAATAAAAAACTTTAAAATTATTTTTTTTATTCTATAATTTTTTAGTAATTCTTTATGTATATATAATATAAATAAACTAGTTTAGTTTATATTATCTTATAATAATTTTAATAAAAGCATAAAACTTAGAATATTTAAATAAAAAAAATAGTAATTATAATACTATAATAAAAATAATTAATTATTTTATTTATATTTAATAGGTAAATTATAGTCTTTAAAAAGTATAAAATATTTAATAAAATATAATAGAAAATATTACTAAATATAATTATTAAAAATAAAAATTTTTAATATTCTAGTTAAAATTAAATGCCTGATATTTTATAATAATTAATTTTTATATATAGTATTTATTTATTTAATTTATTTTTTAATAATAATTAATAAAATAAGCCAAGATATAATTATAATTTTTGTATATAATTTTACAAATTTTATTTTTTAAAATAGCAACTTGCTTAAAGTGCTTCTAGTACTCTAATTAATATTTAATATTCAAAATATTTTATTTTATTTAATTTTTAATTTTAGTCTATAACTATTCTATAAAAAACTTATTATTTATTATCTTTATTTAAAAAATATAAAATTTTTAAGGGCTAACATGTTAAAGTATTTCAAGAACTCAATTTAAAAATATTAATTAAATAAAATTTACATTAACAGTAAAAAAAGATCTATAATTTTTATTTAAATTAAATAATTTATTAAAAAAAATAATAATCTAAAAAATGGGATATTCAACTCTGGAATATTTTAATAATTTAAATATTAAATTAAAAAAAGATAAAGAAAAAAAATATATTTCAATATTTAAAGATTTAAATTAAAAAAAGATAAAGAAAAAAAAATATATTTCAATATTTAAAGATTTAAAAAAATAAAAAATAAAAATTTTTAAAAAATTTATCTCTAGTAAAAATAATACTATTAAATTAAGAATTTATATAAAATCATAAAAAAAATTATAAAAAACTTATAAAAAATCACAAGAAACTGTCAGATAAGGTCTATCAGTCCTTCCTAGGATTGGAGATCTTAGGATATTTAGTCATTAAAGGAAGAGTATAAATATAATAAAAATATACTGAAAGGTAGACTAGTTTATATTTTAAAAATAAAATATGATAAGACTAATTAAAATATAATAAAAACTATATTTATATACATGTATTTATTATAGCTATTATAATTAGAGACTATATTTTTATATTTTTTTATTATAGCTATTATAGCCCTAAGCTTTGCTGGCTATGCTGGTATTTTCTTGGTATTATATTAATATAGCTATATTACTATACTTGGCTGGAATATCTTATATCTATAGTTATATTATGCTAACTGCAGTATAGCTAATTTATTGGTTGTTAGCTGCCTGATTCTCTGACAGAAACTTTATAAAAAATATAAAAATATATAAATAAAATATAACAAGCTATAAAAATCTTTTAATATTAATAAGAAAACTACACAGGCTGGATTTTGAGAGTATTTTTTAAGGTCTGCTTGTTAAGGCCACGCCTAGGCACGTGAGACCCTAAACTAACCAAAAAGGCCATTATGATTACTTCTTAGAGTATTAGGGCTAATACTCTAAGAGGTAATCATGCCTAGGAACCTACTTCCATATTCTACTAGCAATAAGCAACATATTAGGACTATAGTCCTAACACTGCTATACTTATTAGGTCTACTAGATCTACCAGATTTACCAGATTTACCAGATTTACCAGATTTACCAGATTTACTAGATTTACTAGATTTACTAGATTTACTAGATTTACTAGATTTACTAGATTTACTAGATTTACTAGATTTACTAGATTAGTTATATTATCTAGAATCTAGATAATTATAAATATAATTAAATTAAGGCCTGGATAAAATAACAAAAGTAAATAAATATTTTTTATTATAATTAAATTAAATACTAATATATAAATAGATATTTATAACTATAATTTTTATAATAAAAAGTATGCTTAACAGGAAATAGCTTTTAATTAAAATAAATTACAATAAATTACAATAAATTACAATAAATTACAATAAATTACAATAAATTAAAATAAATTACAATAAATTAAAATAAATTAAAATAAATTAAAATAAATTAAAATAAATTAAAATAAATTAAAATAAATTAAAATAAATTAAAATAAATAAATTAAAATAAATTAAAATAAATAAATTAAATTAAAATTAAAAATTTAAAAAATGAAAACAAATTAAAATCAATTTAAAAATTTCAAAAATGAAAATAAAAATAATATTTAATAATTATAAATAATAAAAATAAATTATTAAATTATATATCTAGAAAAATTTTTTTTAATAAAATAATATATTTATAAAATTTTGAAAATTAAACTATAATTAAACTGCATAGACCCGTGAGATAGTGCAGTTTTTAAAGTTAATAATTATAGTTCTATAAGGGGTGGTTCATGGTTCAAAAAGTTTAGAACTGCCCTGCCCCATCTCGAGGCCTACAATTAACTACCATATCCACTTCAAGCAAGATAAGTAGCAGAGTAGATCCTTAAGACAAGATTACATAAAATATTCTAACTCCTGCCAGTGCATATAAAGGTTCTGTAAAGGCTCTGATGACCAGTATACTAGTATACTGCCACTCCTCCGCCTGCTGCTATTTCTTTTTTGTTTACACAACACTCACTGTAAGAGCTAAAAGATATATCTGATTGTAACCCATATAATACATTCTTAATAACCAGTGAAAATAGAAATTCTGGACCATAACACCAAATATAAACCCACTCAGTGGCATCAATTGCTTTATTTCTTCTTTTTGGCAGACCTTGATTCTATAAATACAGTTAGAAATCGAGATATCTATTTCTGGTATGTTAGGCGAGTCTTACCTGCAGCAGTCCTCTTTTTTTTCGGTCTACCCTTCCCTCGAAGTTTTGCACTAGGTTGCAGTGAGCAACAACACACCCAAACGAAGTATGAAAAAGTACATACATTTGAATAGCCTCCTCTCGATCATCTTCGACCTCATCGAAAGTCGTTAGGCCAACTGAGCTGCAGGTGTTCTGCAGATCTCGAAAGGATACAGACTTCTTTGGGTACCATGATGCGAGTGTCGGCCCTCGGAGGCGTTGACGTAGTATTTTATTTCCGAGTCGTAGCCTTTGAGGGTTGAAGTTAAGTGAAAAGACCTGGCATTGGACCTGTTCATGACGTAGATATTAGTGGAAGCTGAGATCCAAAATAAAAAATCACCAATGCTGACATGTAATACCTTAACCAGGTCTAGAATTCGGTTATATGGTGCTGCCATTTCAATAGGAAGAGTGTTGTCGGGGTAAATGTAAAAGCTAAATCATTCTTTTAGACTCCGGACTTGCTGAGTATTCCGCATACATCACGTGACAAAACAGAGCTAATATTATGGGTTATGATGGGCACGTTTCTTGTTTCAATCAAGCCACCCTCCAGATATACTCAATGGATCGAAAGAGAAAGGCTGTCTTTGTGACAAATGTTGATAGTGATACAGGGCCGCCTCGTGCAAAGGTATATCCTCCTTTATTCAATTACTCTCTTTTCCCCACATTACTGATATGGTATAAAAAGATCCATCGCCGTGGGCCCAGTCTATTTAAACCATCTACAGACACAAATTCGTCAAATAAAAGCACCCTTGAACTCTTAACTCAGTTGATCAACGAAATCATAGAAAGCCCCCCGCAAGCCACCAGTCTCTTCAATCCTGATGTTGTAAACGCCGCAAAACAGTTTAACCGTACTTTACACGGAGTACTGCGATACACATCGGGGCATGGAAGTCGCATTACACCGTCATTGGATAGATTTCGGAATTACAATGGTGATATTTTGCCTCCGTTACCTTCTATCCCAGATGAACAACTTGAAAACGCAGTTTTCACACATCCTGGAGTGAGCAGCGACCCCAGAACAACTTATGACAGACTTGAGATTCTTGGTGATGCATATATAGAACTTATTGCAACAAGGCTCATATGCGACAAGTTTCATGATATACCCTCAGGTCGGATATCACAGATTAGGGAACTTTTGGTGAAGAATGAGACACTCTCTGAATATGCTACACAATATGGCCTGGACACCAGAGCTTCAGTACCCCAGGATCATTTGAACCAGCCGAAAAGGTGGATCAAGACGAGAGGTGATATATTTGAGGCCTACGTTGCGGCAGTTATCTTATCTCAAGCAAATGGATACTCTATCGCGGAGGACTGGCTATCACAGCTTTGGTCGCCGAAATTCGAGCGTCTTCAACCCTCCGAGTCATCGCTCAATGCCAAAGAGGCTCTTGCGAAGAAAATAATGGGAAAGGGAGTCAAACTGCGATATATTGATGAGCAACCTCCAGTTCAGCGCGAAAGAGGGATGCAAGTATTCTTTATTGGGGTATATCTTACAGGCTGGGGTTGGGACAACAAGCACCTAGGGTCCGGTCAAGGCTCAAACAAGACAATTGCTGGTCATAGGGCCGCCCAACAGGCCTTAGAGAATACTGGACTAATCAATGAAATTGTTAAGGTGAAGAGAAAGACATGAAGCTTGAGAGGAATCAGTACCATGCATATAAGATCTAATACATGATTCATTACAAATAAAATTTGTTTTGGATTCATATCTACAATACCTGCAAGAGTGATAGGAATAAAGAAATCCAAACTCTGAATAATAATAGTTTTTTTTCTCCATAAGCGCTAATTATTACCAGGCTCAGTACACGGTATGTTAGCCATGCCCAATGATGACTATTTTATATTACCTTGAAAAAACTCTGAAAGAATTTTAAAAGTCATTAAACAGATTATACTTGAAACACTCTTCTCTTTCAAAATGGTAATATCAAACTCTGCGCCGAATTACTAGTATATCCTTCGTCATACCCCAGAGCTAGAAATTTGACGTATCCCCCGAAAAAGTGATACTAATTCTAATAAGGAAGGCGGAGGAACCATGTACCGTTGACCCTCTATGGGAAGGAATACCAACAACCATGGACAGGTTTCATCAAATGGTGAAAAGTTAGCATCAGCTAATATAAAGTAGCAATATTCCGAAGTTTTTGCACTTCATTGGCATTGAATTGCCAACAACAGTGGCCATTAACTGCCCAAATCCAGGAACTAATTCACCTACGATTCCAATTCTGGATCATTATGGATTGGGATCGCTCAAGACGGTTCGCTATTCCCTAGCGTCATCATCACTCAAGCCTGCAATTTCTATCACAGTCTTTAACTGATACTTTGGCTAGATTTGACGATCATCGTGGCGGCGAGAGCTATCGCCCAGGAAATTCTCGGGGTTATATTCGTCGCAGCAGATCACCTCCACGAATTCGTTCTCCTCGCCTTGTCGCTGACACGTGGGTTCCGTCAACAGCTCGCACGTATGGACGCACCAGAAGTCGGTCGCCTCCCCCTTTCAGACGCCGCTCATCGCGAAGCCCCTCTTTCTATGGTAGAGATGGCGGTCCTAGCTTGTACTCGAAGACATATTCCTCTCCCCGAAGATTTTCTCCTCGTCGGGATGGGAGACCTAGATCTCCAACTCAGCCACCTAGGCGCCCACGATCACCTTATAGCGAAGACCGGCCTCGTGATATATCCTGGGGCCAGAGTACCACTCGTCCCCGTGATACTTCTCCATCGGTGCGGGACAACGGGTATTTCAAGAGAGAACGCCATCTGCAACCTGCTACTGACCAATACCCCAAATCCCGCTCACCATCAAGGCAAGGACCATCGCGTGAGGATGAACTGAGATTATCAGCAATCCATCGTACCCGGAGTCCTTTTTACAGCGGACGGAGAGAACGCTATCAAGAGTGGCTCCCTGGACCAAGACGACGGTCACCATCCCCAAGGGGTATGTTGTCTAAGCGAACTTCTGCTCCTGGTTCCATTTCCAATTCAAGACGGTCTTCTCCTCTTCCTGATCGGGGAAGCGCCGCTTCGGCCGACATCAGAGATCGATCACCAGGCGTCAATCTCGTTCCTTCCCGTTGCGTATCTCGAGACTCGGATCGTTCCTCGTGTCAAGACGAACGTATGAAACTCAAACCGGATCAGCTTAAAGGGGGAAGCAAGTCTCCCGTTTCAAAAAGCACATCAAGGACGCCACAGGATGATCCCACTTCTGAATTACCAGGGAAAAGCCCCTTTCCGTCCAATCCTACACATAGCGGGGTTATTCCCAGCCAACCGAAGGCGTATGCTACAAGCAATCATCAAATGTATCAACCTGGGCCGCCTCATGGTCCAAAGACTCTATCATCCCAAAATCGAGCTTCTAACATATCCCTCTTGTCAGCCCCGACCCGACCTCGCGGCGGCTCAACCTTTAAAGATGGCGGCTGGGCAGTGACACCAGCTCGTCGTGGCCCAGTGCCTATTGGAGCACACGGAACTCCCGTTGGCCCACGAAACAACCATATACCCGCTGCCCCAGCCGCCGACGCTCATCGCCACCATTCCTCCTACCGGCATAATAGTGTTGCAGGCGCCTCTTATTCCCCTACCCCAAAGCATACCAATCATCTCATAGGCCTCCGTTCCATTATTCCGGGCGGTAAGCTTCTCCCATCCGGATTAGATGCTACAGCAGAGAAGCGTATTTCTCAGCTTGATCTAGACAAAGATCGAATTTTTGAGCATATTGCCGCCAGTCAAAAATCGAAACATGCCTGTATCAGGGATTGGGATAAATCGGATAGAGAAAGCTCTATCTGTGCTCTGAAAAGTGAGCTGGCTGAAGGTCATTTACAGTGTATAACGGACTCTCAGAGTACCCATGTTCGGACAACGTTTTAAAGCGATGATCTTGATGAACGCTGAGCTAACATTAATAATGTTTTAATAATGACCAATTGATTTGTAACCCCTTGATGAAAATTGTGAGAGATATGAATATTCATTCAACTTTTTGGGGGTTTTTTTTCTGGAGGGAGATGAGGAGGCTATTAAGAATTGAAGACTGGAGCTAAGAATAAGATTAATAGCTGTGGAGCACTAAACTCATCAACTCCTCTTAGGGCCAGTGCACCTGCGCTAGTCATTACATAAATTACGCGTATGGGGTGGGGCGCACCTTGTTGCGCCGCGCATCCTTTAGGCTTCGTGTCAACATGGATTATTGGTATTTGTCGAGGACTCTGGAACAAATCCCTTGAATGTACCCAGGTATGGAGCACTACCATGTAAACACAAATGAATAAACTGACACCAGAAAGTTTTACAGAACATTGAACTTATGATATTGAATCTTTTCCTCTTTGTTTCCAACTCTCTTTATCTTTACCCTTCACTTCACAGGTCTCCATAACTTCCTCGCATTGCGCCACATCAAAACAATTGACAACACATGATGAACCTCTTCAGGTTGTTGGGTGAGCATGTTCTGAAATTTCTATATGTAGAAATCCACAATAACCATTGCAATAGCCGACTTTTCCCACCTGGCCTCTATTTTCATTCTTTTGCAGAAGATGAAATCTACGAGTGTACGGGTTTCCCACCTACAATTCATCATCTTTGCTTCTGACACTGGACTGTAGAGCTGCTCAGGACTATCATTCAAGTCGCAGGTGCTTTATCTGATGGTATTTGTGACTCGCTATCTTGGTGAGTGAGCATTATCCTGTTGTATACCTATTGCTAGTACTAACAGGTGACACTGCCCAGATCTTTTTTGGGCTTTTACGGACTCTTTATATAACTCGACATTCAAAATATTATTTATTGGCTCATCAGCTTATATTATCTACCTAATGCTGCACGATTATAAACCTACACATGACCCCAATATCGATACGTTTAAAGTGCAATACCTACTTGCGTTCAGTGCGATTCTGGCCCTTCTTTTCCCCCATGACTACAGCATCTCAGAGGCTAGTGTTCTGTCTGCTTTCCCTCTTGAACAAGAATCACCTCCATGCTAACTCCATACAGATCCTCTGGACATTTTCCATTTGGCTTGAATCCGTTGCGATTCTTCCACAGCTATTCATGCTTCAACGAACTGGAGAAGCGGATACTATAACAACGCACTATCTGTTCGCCCTAGGTCTATACCGGGCATTCTATATCCCTAACTGGATCTACCGTTATTTCACGGAGAGCTACTTTCACCCGATCCCTGTTATTGCGGGCATTGTTCAGACACTTTTATACTCGGATTTCTTCTACATATATTATACGAAGTAAGCCAACCCCTCTTCAACGTGTTTTACATATAGATTCTGACAGATATAGAGTCATGAAGGGCAAAAGATTCTCGCTTCCAGTCTAAAAGACAGCCTGCTTTCTGTGGTCGCTTTCCGAGAATGGACAACGATTCAACACAAAACATATGTCTCGAGGTAGCCCTGAATTCTAAATGCTGTGTGGAAATCTTCATTTTACCAATCAACTTTATTTAACGCCGAGAAAACTGGAGCTATTCCCAGTTTGCCCAATCCTTCCGCGCCTATAAGACTACTTTTCCCAAAGTAGACCCGATGAATCTTTTACCATTCAGCACCACCCATGAAACCCCAGAGGTGAGATCAGGTTTAAGATTCACCTGGTTTTATTGTTGAACTATCCACGATGAATCATCGCTGACACCGAGTTTTCGTTTATAACTACTTTATTCTGTGGAACACTGTACTTAAAATGTATTGACAACTAAATTGATAGATGTATGACGTCGAATCTCGTTTCCTAGGATTGTCCGCCAGGGTCACTTAAATACCGATCCTAATGTAATATGTTCCGAAGGTATATCAGTCTCCATGATTGAGGTAATAGCCCAAAATACCATAGTCAACCAGATCAGTTTTGGAACAATAACCCTTAACTTTTGATAACTGAACTTTAGAAGTCCCGGTGGCTGGATGGTCCATTTGCTGGGGAGTAACCTGTGCCATAGCCTACTGGTAAGGTTGGTACGGGTAAATCGCCATGGAATGCGTCCAGTGTTGTGGAAATGGGACCTGAGATATGGCTAACTGGACCCCCACCGAGAGACCTTGCTACCCCTGACTGCCGCCGAGGTTTGCGTTGGCTTTCCACCCAGTTGCTATGCTGGTTGAAGTAGTCTATTTGTGATCTCTCTAGTTGCATTGAGCTATTTAGAGCAGATTGCCGCCTCGAAATCGGCGGTGATGGAAGTTTCGGCGACCTTGATGATGACCCTTCCAAACGTGGGGAGCTTCTTCTCGAACTAGGAGGCGTTAAACGTGCCCCCCCTCGGCGGACTTGACAAGTTGGACAAATTTTCACAAATCGGGATATAAGTTCCTTCGGAACCCTTTCCGAAAAGAGAGAGAAGACGTCAACAATTATTCACTGCTCATTGTAATTTTTTTTGGAAAGGCATGGCACAACATTTAGAGGCCTGTCAAATCACCTACCATGAGTATATTTGCCGAACCTGAGCTGATGTTTTGTCTCTCCCACCGTGCTGGCATTGCTGGTGCGCTTTGGTGAGTATTTTGAACAACTTCTCGCGAATGGCAACTGGCTTTCCTTCATGACAGATCATCCTCGGACCCTTTGATATGGTAACCCAAATATTAGTATGTACTTCCTTTCATCTAAGGACTGAGGTACGGACGTCTGAATTCCCACTCCCGACTGCCTGGAGTTTAAACATCTTCTTGACCCAAAACCTAATTGACAGTCTTTAGTTATTTCATATCTTTAATTTTTTAAGTCTGCGGTTACTTGAGCCCCAAAGAAGTGAATGGAAAGAAGATCACGTGCATACCTAAACTGAGCTGATTCTATAGCTGTATCTTTAGGGTCTATCAAGACTGTCCTGATGTTTCGTGCTCTCTTGGCATGTATCAAAGCTTTATCTTGCTTCTTTACAGACAAATCATCAACATAACTGTTATGGCGATGGTATAAGCTTTCTGAGTGACCGGGAGAAGAGGATGCATAGTATTTCAAGAGCTATTACCTTTTCACCAATTGATCGAATTCCTTTACGTTCGGGAAGCCTTCCAGGGGGGGGATTATTGGCTCTGATAGCATCGTATTCTCGTTCCTGGAATCCTGGCTTTCGAGATCCGTTTCGCCCCGAATTTCTTGAAGAGGCAGATAACTTGGAGATTGGAGGTAGCGTGGATGAGGCATGCATTGCGTCGATTGGTGGTGCAGAGATATGTGGTCGGGTATCGAGAGGATCGGATTCGTCGGCGAGTGATGCGAAAGGCTCGAGTGGCTATATGGTAGGCTGAATTGGGGTGCGAATGAGTTGAAGGGCTGCTGAGAAAAGTGGTACGAGCATGCGTCGTTTACGCCAAAGTCATGAGCATCCCCATGGTTGGATGGAACAGGTAAGGAATTTATGATGTAGCTTTCACGCTCGTCATGGCTACGTCTTCCAAAGCCACTCATGATGAGATTGATTGTAGTAGGTTTCTATATGGGATTTCAAGGCATGAACCGAAATAGGTTCGATTCCGTTTCACCGATTGGATTTTGCGTATCTGTGTGCAGCAATGTCTGAATCAATATCGAACTCCAAAACAAGCGCAGCACCGTGGCCAAGAGATGTCAAGGTCTTATTGCGATTTCGCAATTGTGGTATTATGGGATTTACCCTAGGAGGGAATGGGTTTAACGAAATTGTTGGCGAGTAAATTCAACAGGTAAAGAATGCGTGAGAGAACGAGAGGGAAAAAGAGAGGGACCTAATATATTTAAGAAGAGAAGTAGGCTGATATTTTGCTTTCGCTTGTTTCCGATTAAGAGAGTCCAGGTACTGATGATAGGGTACAGAATTGAATTTAAATGAATATATCCCCTACAACCTCAAACTGGAGCGTTCAGGTATAATATGCTGGTGTAATATGCATGGACCATGACACCCTATCTATCCAGGATGCAAGGTAACCATGAAGAAGTTTGTGTGTAGGAAAACGGAGGAAGTAGAATAAAACCCTGGATGAGGAACAGGCAAGCTGTTTTACTCCCTCCCACTCCAGCTGGAAGGCGAATGAACGAGGAGAAAAGAGTTAAAAAAAACAAAAACAAAACAGGAGTGCTGGGGTGTGAATGAATTATGTGAGGGGAAACAGAGCTCAAGGGCAAACAATAAAAGAAAGATAGCAGGGAGAAAGGCTCTGGAAGGTCCTCTGTGAGAAGAGTAAGTACAACCCAAGCAAGCTGCAGCAATAGTGAGAAGCAACTAAGGAGTTAATGAAACTGACAAGGATCAAGCATCAAGAACAATAATAAATGCAGAAGAGAGGGGTTGGGGAGGAAACAATAATAAAAAAAAACAGAGGAGAAAAAGCAAAGACCTCATTGGCATTGCAGTAGCCATCACCTTGTTGGCCCGAGGAAAGGCTGCTCGTGAGTTCCAATGGTACCTAGGTACCCGGTAGGTAGGTAGGGAGGCCCTAGTGATACCTTTATCTACGAACTGATCTCGAAGGGAGGCTCTGGATGGGCACTAGGGGAGTATATTCAATTGATACACCTCACGCATGGTTGCCATGTAGCCAAAGGATCCGAAAAAAAATGACTAGCCAAAAAATTGCTTGGATGCCCTATATTCAACCGGTGGCTAATTTTCTTTCATTGCTTGCCCTGTTCCATGTGCCAATAGATCACGGGAGGGAGAAATTAGGGTACAATAGAGCCTAGTGATCATGGGAAGATGGATATTGGCAAAGGTGGATGGATGTATAGGAGAAATTAGTTAAGCATGATTCAATTATCAAGATCGTCTGCCCCATATGTCAAACTATCAATGACGAGGACTTCTTTCCAGTCACCGCTTGCTCCAACAAATAGAGACGAAGACGTAGATTATTAATGGTACCTAGAGTAGCATGGGCACTGCAGGCCGACAGCGTAATACCTGATCTGGCTTGCAGATGACACACATGCTCATTCGAGATAGGATCCTATTTTCCTCTGGGAATCAATCTTCTGCCCGAATGGAGAGGCACCTAGGTAGGAGTATATGTCCAGAGAGACAGGGCTTGATGGGTGTTCCATTCTGTTTCTGGGTATATGACCCGCCTAAAGAACTTCTCGATCTTTTTTTCTACTAGCTCGCCTTATTCGTTGTACTAGAGTTAAAACGCGAGAAACTTGCCAGCAAAGTGTTACTTTTTTTTGGTTTCTGCAAGTGGTGCCCTAAGTCCCACTCAGCAAAAAACTCCTGGATGCGCGCTAGCAGGGAGTTGGGATTGGAGGAAATAAGCCACAGACTCATATCATTGGATGAGAAGCTAAATTCAACGATCCATCGTATAATTTTGATCACAGCTGGCATTATTGACAGCATCGTGTTACCCCCAAACAAACATCCTGCCATCCATCCATCCTCCTCATCGTTCGAGATCTGAATGATTTTCTTCCCAAAGTCTTCAAAAATGTAAGATATGGGGAAATCCAGGTTACCTGAATAAATGGCCACTCTACATTCTCGAGCCCTCGCTTATAACACAGCAGCCATCTTTCACTTTTCTCGTCTAACAGTAGTATGTCCTAATTTCCGAGAGAGCCAAGGCACTTTTTAGATGTGAAGTTATGGACCCAGGTTCCAGTGCTGGAGGTATAGATATACGTCTGCCCGAAAGATAATATCTATTGGCAAGGAGCATACAACGTTATACTTTCAGGATCGCCTCATCTCCGGAACCGGTACTGGCTCAATTACCAGGATTATCTCTGACCGTGCTTACTTTTTTGGCAAAATCTGTTCGATGTGGCCAACTATAGCTTTGCTTCCTTTTGGCCCTCCCGAATGACTACTCGAGAAAGACGTATCTTTCCTTGAAAGCCGACAGCCCATGATATGGCTCCCACCGAATGGAAGTCATTTCGAGGAGACTTTTTGAGAAGTCATTGTGCTGGTAACCATCTTCGCTATAATTTTTGCACAGCCTGATCTGGAGTCATCAGCTTTGCTTTGCAGGGTCAGGATCAGCTATTCCTGGTCCGGCCCGGCGTTGACCTGACGGACTTCAATAATATCTACGCGCCTGGCGTACACCAGGTGTTTAGGCTACACCCTAGTGAAGAGGTACATTTTGAATAAAAATATGCTACGGTATAGATTTGATATCTCCTTACAAAGTAGTTGAGAGGAAAGGATGCCTTTCACCTACACCTACATAATGCAGAAGTAGTCTCTTCTCTAGTCAATAGGACGTATAGTTTCACCATCAGTCCTTCCAGAGTGGATTTTTATCTTCGTCATATTTTTTTTTGTTTATTTTTGGCTTTCTTCCGGATGTCCATGGCCCATCCACAGGGTTGTCATTGGCCCTATAGCTGTGTCACTCGTCAACCGTGTCATTGAGAGGAAAGCAATATACCAGTAACAGAGCTCTCCTCCATACCCAGCTAGGATAAAGACGGAATCCTGTTGGGTAGCTGCTTGTATATTACTTGCTCCATCGCTGTTGTGAATGGTCGTACCCATGCACACACTGTGGGCCCGGATGCATACCGTCGTGCCTACTTACATGCATAGATATACGTAAATACCGAGAGGTCGTGGTAGACCGCTAGATCGGGATGATTCAACTCTCGGAGTCGCTCTGCCTCCCCCCTTTTTCATACTTTTCTCAGCTCACTTTTTTTTATAGAGAAAAAAAAAATCCTATTACGGCTCTGGTACCTACTGCCACCGAAAAAAAAGAAAGAAAGAAAAAAGCTAGCCAACCGAGTCAACCGAGGTCCGTCCCTTGGTTACTTACGAACATTCCTACAAAAGTCTTCGAAGGAACTACTAAATCATTTCCACCGAGCTCCTGACAAGGCCAAAGAAAGAGAAAAGAAGAAAAAAAAAAAAAAAAAAAAAAACTAGTGAAGAGACCGTGACATCAAACATCGGCTTAACTCGAGAGCAGGGGCCAATGAACCCTAATCTCTCCTGCCCCGGAACCAGCTGCCTCGAGACGTTCCCGCTTAAAATAAAGAGGTTGAAGAGAGCGGGTGCGTAAGTGAGGCGTGCTCTTACACCTGGATACCTAAGTGATCAGACTAGGGCTAGATACCTTAATCACTACCTAGGCAGCTTTCCCTCAGCATAGTTAGTCAGGATCCAGGAAGCTATCCAGGTTGACAGGGATCAGGCTGATCTTACATGATGACATGATGATAATATCCTCTGGCCCCCGGTCCCCCTTGCCTTCGAGGCGCTGCAAGCTATCATGCATAATTCGACCTAACTCGGGTGTATAGGATGTTGAAACATACCAAGCCGTGATTGGCTTGGGACCATGTTCCTTGGTTGCAAACTACCACCTGCCTACGGGTACCGAAGAATCCATACCGCAGGATAGAAAAACGAAGCGGACTAAGAAGGAATGACTCGGAGTTTACTGGGTTGAGTTCATTCTGACCCATGGATGCAATGAGTGTAATTAGGTAGATGTCCTGAAAGGCATCTTGACGACCTGTAAGAGCATGCTCCATGTTCTCTCATGTGTCTCGAGAGTAGATAATCTTCTCTAGTAGTGTTTTCCTTGTCATTTGAAATTATAAACGCTTGTTGTTTCTTTAATATTGTAACCTCTATTATCATTAGTTCATACAGAAGAAGTATCCACTAATCACAAAAGTAAACAGGGATCATATAATCAATAATTACTTCATGGTCATCAAAGTCTTGCCGCCACAATAATCGAAAACTTGCCGGGTTTCCACACATTAGAATCAGAGAACATATCAATCAATCAATAAGAGAAGCTCCAGTATATCCATGGGTATCATCACTTTACCAATCGCATCCCACCTTCTCCGGGAGAAGGCTGGAAGTAGCCAGAGAAACAATCATGCATTTTGAAGCTCCGGAGCCCCAAGAGGATTGTTAAACCTTACTAAATCCCGGATAGCCCATCTCCAACCAACCTCGAAGCCTGCATGATCATGGCCAATCCACTTGTCGACCTTGCGTTTCCATTTTTCTTCTTCTGTATGTTGGCGTTTAATGAATTCCGGGCCAACATCAAACTCTTCGGTAATAGGCCACTCGTCCGACGAATCCTCGCAGCTCCGGTCCTCTCCGCTTGCTGCAATGTCGGTGTCATCATAGGCGCCAGGTGCCCGCCGACTTGAGACGCCGCATGTCTCTTTCAGGTCTGCAAGGTTGGAGAACACATCGTCTTCGTCCTGAATTGCAAGAACTCCATCCGTCCCAGGCTGCGACGGCGCTAGCTTAAGCCAACACATGCGCTGTGGATCAAATACCATCCCGCCAACTACCTGCACATTTTGCATCACGCCTACATTGGTGATGAGAGCGGGTGAGGGTTTTGGAGACTTGGGCGAGGTAGTGTCAAACCCATGAACGAATTTTTCGTTCCCCTCCCAACGGAAAGACGCAGGGTTATAATGCATACCGTTAACGGCTAGAGTGTGTCAGCTCAGGAGTGCCTATTAATCACATAGGTGAGGCAAACTTACACTTGGGTTCCTGCACACCTGCACCAATGGGTTTGATTAAATGTGGCCTAGATCCAGGGGCGGATATGGATTTGCTCTTCCTGCTCCTCACGGTCGCCGAGCCCGACGGCATTCGAGAGGCGTTCGGAGATTTCCAATTTGAGTTGAGGGGAGCAAGGGGGTTGCTTTCACGGCTATTCGAGTTCGATGTCATGGATGCAATGCGCTGTTCTCTGGCATTCCTTGATGCGTTGGTATCCCGTGCGAATCTGGGAGTAAAATTATGCAACTGAAGGGAGGCGCTCGATGGTGGTACCTGCTGAGTTGTCGAATCTTCTAGCTTTGATGGTATCGGGTGACTCTGGCTCAGCCTGTTTCTTAGGGATCGCGGGGCACCACGCCCACTGGGTTGCTTTACGAATTTGCTCTCCGCTACATAAGATGTAGGCAAATCATCGAATGAAGCCAGCTCAGAGCCATCGCCGAAATTTCGACGGCGGGTGGGCCGGGTAAGGGTTCGTTTGGGGGTCCCGCCCAATGTTTCTGGAGTTGTCTCGCGGGAGGTGGTGCCTGTGATCTCATGACGACTTGACCGGGGAAGTCGAGTGATTGACCCCTGGGAGCCGAATGTGTCACTGTTTCCATCCGAGCTTGTACGGCGCGGGTAACGGTAGCTTTTGACGCTAGCATGGTGGGATTGTTTTTCGGAGGCCCCCGCTGGTAAGAAGGGAGTTTGAGGTTTACGGCCCGACGGCCTTAATTCGGCTCTTGCGCGATCGACAGCGGTCCAGAGCCGGCTGCCTGGGGGAGAGATCCAACCTGGGCTAGCGTGTTGTAGAGTCTCTGATGAGGATGAGGGTGGTGTGATTTGCTGCGTATTCCGCATTGACGGTAGTGATCCTTTCGGCTTCAAGAGCTGTCGCCCACTAGCAAGACGCTCGCTAAAAGATGAGTCGGAAATGCGGGTCCCTACTAAGCGCCGGTTTGGTGTGAAGGGAATCGAGGATAAGGTTGCGGACCCAGATGCAGGGAGACTAGACACGGAGGAGTGGGACGCATGGCCACCACCGCGACGTGGGGATGTACCGAACTTTGAGAGCGGAGCGCCGCTCTCAGAAACAGTTTCTAGATGCGTTGAGTGAGGGCGGTCATGAGAAGAAAGGCGTGGAATTCGCGTCTTTGGAGAAACCGGCCCGTTAGTGAAAGTTAGAGTAGTTGAACGTCGTGCCGGGCTCCCTAGTGGATCTGTCTTGCATTTGATATTCGGATTCACGGAGGGCCCTCTGGGGTTGAAGGGGTCACCGTCTCGGATTTCAATGTCGGAGAAAAAATCATCGACACTGGACTGCTCCTCGGCTACTTTGATTGATTTTGGCAGGGTTGCTTCTGCGTAATTTGGTTTCGTTCGTCTTTCTAGGCATGCCTCGAGGTTTAAAGGTCCCTCAGGGATAACTAGGCCGTCCAGCCCCTCATCATCACTCTCGCCAGTCAAATAACTGGAAGCACTCGGGCTGACAATGGATACCGAAGAGCTTGGGTTTGACCGGTGATCTCTTGTGGTGCCTCCGAAGCGGACGCCAATGCTCCCCTCTGACCAATCTATATCAAAGTCGTCAGGTGTAGGACTCGAAGCCCCCGCGGTCGCTTGACGACGACTCAGTTGGAGCAGGTTATCCGCTGGCAACTCAAAATCATTTTCGAAATCCTCGGCTGTAGCGGTTCCTTTATGATCTCCCGATTCTCCAACAATAGACGGCCGTTGCAAGGACTGAGGCTTGGCGATTTTGATGGTGGGAACATCTTGGGTATCATCCAAATCGCTGTCACGAAAGCTCTCTAAAAATGCGGGTGTTGGAAATTTGGGCGCTTCGTCTCTAAAAGGCGAGGCCAATTCTTTCACAGGGCTGGATGTAGGAATGCCAGTAACCTTACCGAGGTCCAGGTCACTCCCGCTGTTTTCTACCGCGAGGAGTGATTCGGGAAAGGACAAATCTTGGGGCCTCTTCAGCTCTAGAACCTCATCGGACCCTGGAAGTTCCACATCCTCAGACCAATCATCAATGAAATCTCTCTTTGTTTTCCTCCTTCCTAGGCGTTTGATGGTGCCTCCGATAAGGGCGGATCTTGGAACATTTGTAGGAAGAGGAATTCCCGCGTTTTTGGCAGACAATAGAGCGTCCTCATTCACAGTTTCATCGTCGTCCAGCAGCTGAACCTGCCAGTCTTCGTCGCCGCCTGCATTGGAGTCAAGATCGGAGCGTGCGGAGCGGCGGGAGGATATGGAATCTCGATGCCCGGACCGACGGACGGACGAATTTGTCACAGACGTAGCAGCGGAGCCGGCGCGTAATTGGATGTCTTCGTAACATTGGAGTTCATCATCGTCATCCCAACATTCAACTATCCCTTCGTTATGCCGTACTTCCAGGGTCAACGGCGCCATATTAACTTTTTGGATACTGTAGAGGATTATAACATGTGCTCAGAAAAGGGGGCTATATACGGGGCTGTCAACAAGTTTTTAGATGATATGTTCACGACACTCCGGCGCTGATCGTGAGCTAGCATAAAAATAGAACGTCATCCCGGGTTGAGATCGTATGTTCGGTCGGTGATATGATATTATATCAGCACGGGGTGTACCGGAGATTTAATAAGTTGGACAAGGATGGACGTAATTCTGGCTGCGAGCCCTCTGATATCTGAGGAATAATGATGATAGCTGGTGTTGCTGATAGGCACGAGAGGGAATCGCTCAATATCCGGATTAAGATGCTGGGTGGTGTGATGTAAATAGTAAGCCGGGGCTAAGCTGGGTGGTATCAGAGAAACACGAGGTTAAATATCAACTGAGGTTCGTGCGAAGACTTGTGTGTCGTGTGAGGGGGTGGCTGGCAGGATTCCCTCAGGAGGAGGGAAGGAACGCTCTCAGTATGTAGGCCAGTGTACACAGGCGACGTCTATAATACTATTACCTACTCAGACCTGTCAACGATGGCCAATAACATGAGATGCAGATGAGGAAATTAAATATAGAGAGAAGACAGGCAAGAGCAGGTCAACTCACTCATCAGATCATGGCGTTGGTGTACTATTTGTTGATGCTTTTTTCAGCAGTTCCATCTCCGGGAGTCGTTGGTTTGGAGAGTTGCGGCGCAAACCCACTAGTCTCATAGTTTCATCGCTAGCGCTGCCAACCAGTGGTTGCTCGGATGTTAACCCGTAGAATTAATGATCCACCCAATTGTTGGACACATCGCGCTGAGGTGTCTCCTGGAGTCCTGAGTCCTCCAATTGTCTGCTGTTGTGGGTAATTGATTTATGGGGGCTTTTTACGACTGGTCATATTGTGACTTGCTTCTGATCAGTTATAAAGTAGATAGATCTATGGATGTGGGCTCGCTCGAACTCGTGGAGAACGCCTGATCCTCTTTTAGCAGTCTCAATCGGGTACACAGAAAGCTGACAAGTAGTATTATTATTCCTACGGATTAGGTTTAATAATAACAATAGTCAAGGAGCTGCCTTGGGTCCAGCTGCTGGAAGATACCGTGCCACACGCCGCCTACTAGCAGTATTACTAGTAATTATTGCCAGGGTCAACGCGGAGTGTTCCAATTAGGTACGGAGCACTCACACTTTTAGGCACAAATGTAACCTGATAGCCTCAGTGTATGTGGGATGAGTTGCCGGAACGCGTTGTACAAGCTTATGGGGCGAGCTTTCCCCCCAAAGAAAAATTAGGCTTTTGTCATTATTATTATTATTGTTGTTGAAACACGTTCTCTATTATTACCTATTATTGTTCGTAGAATTTCAACCACTGTGGATGAGCGCCAAGACCGATAAGGCTACAGCAGGCACCAGTCCCGACTGTGGATAAGAGCGCGATTAACTACTACCGACTACCTAGGTAGTACTGGACTCAAGATGAGCGCTCTGGACTTTTTGCTAACATTTTTAAACACACGTTCGGTGAATTTTCATCATGACTGATACTGGAAATAGTTCATCTCCTCGGGTTGTTCAAATCCGCAGATCTGATGAAGAAGAGTCTTTTGTTTTACTCCATGTCTCGCGCTCCGATTCCAAGACTCTGGAATTGAGTATCGGTGCAACTGAGGGGGAGTGCCCGTATGCTGCAACTGGTATGATACCTCACGTTTATCCTAATAAGTTCTTTTTGTCTTATGTTTTTTATATAGATATATATATTGACGTCTTAGCTAGTGCGACAGTCTCAACTGAAGAATCTACGGGCGAAAAACTACCACGGCAGCGACGATGAGTGGAAAGATACCATACTATATGTTTTTGGACTTCTGGAAGAGTCAGCGAGAAAATCGGACTTCCTAATTGGTATTGAGGCGTCAGCTAGCATAAGCGGATCTGGGGAGGAGGACAAAGAGATTGTTCTTACAATACGAAAGAGGATACAGGCCATCACGGTAGGCGTTTTGCATGTTATTGATCTCAAGATAATTTTCTGACAACCTATCAGCAAAGGCTTGGCTCTATAACCCTCAAACAAAATGATGAACAGGCTATCGAGCTCTTTGAATGGTCAAGTATCGCTATTGCGCGTGCAGATTCACTAGAGCAGCGTCTAGATTCTTTGCTCGATCGCTATCGCACCGCCGAGGATAAAATCAGCTCCCTTAGCAAGCAGCTCGAGGAGCTCATTAGTTCAAAAAGTCAGCATGAGGAGCAACTGATGGCCGATTTTGTTCAGTTATTGAATGAGAAAAAGCTCAAGATTCGCAATCAACAGCGCCTGCTGGCTTTTGCGAAAGTAGATACCGAAAAGTGTAAGTCGCAATCGCTACATGGTCATCGCTGATTCTGACATACTCTACAGTCGCCGAAATTCAGGAAACAGTCCCGACTGATCGGGGCAAGTCGAGTGCCAAGAGCAGAGGCTCAAAGCGGTCTGCTAGAGATGTTGTCCAGGAAGACGATGATAGTGACGATGGATTTGAGAAAATGGACGTCGACAAGTCCCGAAATCAGGCTCCTATTGACGAGGGTGAGGAAACAGACGATGGAGGGCGGTCAACACCGCTTGGGGGCGATACCACTTCTGACGGCGAAGATTCTGAACCGCCAATAGTGCAATCAAGAGTAGGCAGAAAGGAGGAATCCAAGCCGTCTAGTCGCGCTGCACCAAGCGCTCCTCCACCTAGGAGGGAGCTGCCCTTCGCTCGAAGACCACCAAAGCAGACGGAAAAAACCCAACCACCGCCGGAACCGCAAAATGCAGGTGAAGGCGAGACGGATGATGATGAATTGTAGTTAATATCAAGTATACAAATGAGTAAAAATCTTTTCGTCACCTTGTGCTAGCTTTATCGTGAGCTCTAGTATGTCAATGATGGGTTTGGGCTGGATTGGGGGGTACCACTCCACCAGTCTTGCCTGTTATAGACAGTAGCTATAGAAGTTATACTAACATCTGGGTTTCGGAAATTTGAAAGTTAGATATACGGCTGATCTATGGCCCAGGAGCTCGGTTTTGATCTTATGTACAAATTTATCTCTGTTAAAATTTCTAGTTTATGCCAGAGGTGACTGGGAACAAGATGGGAAGAGATAGTAATGATAACAATTAAAAGGGACAAAAGAGAACAAAGTTTAGGTGTTACAGCAACAACGCCTAGACAAACTAATAATCAGGAACACACTAAAAGGCCATTATCGAAGCCTCAAAGCTTTTAACCATACAAAGCCTGCGGAGACATTTCACCAGCAGCCATGAAGTTCGTCTCGGGGTTTCCAGTTGCTTTAGCCGCTGAGCAGCGAGCCATGGTTGGCGAACTATGATAAGAGTTAGAAATCAAACCCAACAATCTGACTATGGAAGGAGGAATTAGATAAGTACCTTCTGGAAATAGAGTCTGTGAAATAGAAATCTTCGATCACTGCCTTGAATGGTGTTGCGGTCACTGGCGATCCCTTGTTCTGGTCGACCAGTTGAACCTTGCTCAATGAGGAAAGGGAGGAGGACTCCACAACATCGTAACGGCGCATAACAGGGCTCACCTCCTCCATGCGGTCACGAAGGGCTTCGATATCATCATATGCCAGAGGGGTGTTGAGGAACTCGCTGGTGGCACGGATGATCTTCCAGTCATCACGAGCAGCACCGGGCAAGGAAGTTGCAGCGCGAGTGACTTGAACACGTCCCTCAGTGTTGATGTAAGTGCCAGACTTCTCGGTGTACGCAGCTCCAGGCAGAACAACATCTGCGAGCTGAGCGCCTCGGTCACCATGGTGTCCTTGGTAGATGACAAATGCATCGCTGGGGATGTCAGACTGGCTGACCTCATCCGCCCCGAGGAGCCAGACCATCTTGGCCTGTGTTTGGGCAACTTGTGGGGATGGCGTAGTGAAGCCGACCTCATAAGCAGCCGCACGAGAGGCAGCACGTTGAAGGACATTGTAGCCCTGCCATTCCGGAGTAGTGAAGTTGGTTGCATGCTTTTCAACAAAGCCACCAACTATCTCGAAGATAGCCTTTGCGTTTTCGTGCTCAGCGGCAGCACTTCCAACGATAATCATTGGTCGCTTAGCGGCAGCAAGCTTCTTGCCAAAAGCTCCCGAAAGAGCCGACTTCAGGGCAGCAACGTCGGCACCAAGATGTTTGAAATCGAAGGTACTCTCGAAGCTCTCTCCGACAAGTCCGATCTCGAGGTCAGAGCGAAGGTACTGCTTGCGGATGCGGGCGTTGAGGACGGAGGCTTCGTGACGGGGATTCGTGGCAACTAGAAGAATAGCATCTGCCTCCTCGATTCCGTAGATCTTGGAGTTGAAGAGGTAGTTCGAGCGGATATCAACACCGTGAGCAATGGGCGAGCTGCCGCCGGGTTGGTCTAGAGCGAGGTTATCGGATCCAAGCTTGTTAGCCAAGTCCTTCATGGCAACCAGTGACTCAGCATCCACAAGGTGTCCGGCAATAGCCTTGAACTCATTCTCCTTCGGCTGAATCTTCTGGTGAGCGGAGGCGATTTCGGTAAGGGCCTGTTCCCACGTCGCCGGGACGAACTTTCCATCCCGGCGAATCAGAGGAGTGGTGAGCCTCTGGGTCTTCAGACCATCGCACGCAAAGCGGGATTTATCGTTGATCCATTCCTCGTTAATATCGTCGTTCAGTCGTGGAATCACCCGCATGACCTCTACACCCCGAGAATCTATCCTGACGTTGGAACCCAGAGCGTCGTGCACGTCAATAGATTCGGTATGCTTCAATTCCCACGGGCGAGCACGGAATGCGTAAGGCTTGGCGGTCAGAGCACCGACGGGGCAAAGATCGATAATGTTACCGGAGAGTTCGGAGTCCAGGTTCGTCTCGAGATACGTTCCAATCTGCATATCGTTTCCTCGGCCGCTGGTTCCGAGTTCGGGGGCGCCGGCGACGTCGTTCATAAATCGGACACAACGAGTACACTGAATACATCTGTTCATAGAAGTCTTGACCAGGGGCCCGATATTCTTATCCTCAACTGCGCGCTTGCCGCCAACCTCATGGAAACGTCCGCGATCGGCACCATAACGCATCGACTGGTCCTGAAGATCACATTCTCCGCCTTGGTCACAAATGGGGCAATCAAGAGGGTGGTTGGCAAGGAGGAACTCCATAACTCCCTCCCTAGCCTTATGTACGAGCGGAGAATCTGTCTTCACAACCATGCCGGGCTGCACTGGCCAGGCACAGGAAGCCACGGGCTTGGGGGCCCGCTCAACCTCGACTAGACACATACGGCCTAAGGAGAATACGGGTCAGTAAGACTGTTCTTAAAAGGTGTAAGTCCTTTTGAGTACGCACAGTTGCCCGCAATCAATAGTTTTCTTTAAATTGGTTAGCAAGAATCTTATATACTCGTAGGTGTTGGGAGGGGTGGTTTGGCGTACTCATGATAACAATATCTGGATTCAACTGTCAGTCACCATTGGAATCAATTGATTTCAATTCATGTCTATCCATACCTTGGGATTGTCACGCCCGCCTTCTCGCATGCTTGAATAAGAGCCGAACCGGCTAAACCCATGTAAGTCATCGTCCTCGAAGATCGTTCCATATTCCGAAAGAGTATTACCTTCTACTGAGACTTTCTTGCCATCTATCATGAATCCGAACAGTCAGTATATGAGCCATAAAGCCTTTAGCGAAGCACAAGAAGCCTTCACAACATACCAATTGTGAGTTCCACCTCGGCAGGGCGAGGGATTGTCGTAGCGAAGCTCTTAGGATAGTTGACCTTTGCAACCCGGGCGGACCGGGCGGCCGCACGAAACAGTTGCGGCCGCATGCTGTGAAGGAAGCAAGTGCGAAGGGAAGAAATGAGAAGGCCTTAATGAAGGGCAATGAGGTGCGGCAGCGGGTGCGAAGCTTTGGGCGCAGCTGGTATCTTCGGACAGAGCACTTTTTGGCGTTTGGATTCTTGCTCGTCGCCTGTCCGGGCATCACTCACAAATTGCCGCCTTCGGATTGGCTCGGCTAGCCGGCAAATCATTTTATCCGGACAACACCTTTTTCTTGTTTGCTCAGCAAATTCCGGCCTCTTTTCTCTTTTTTCCCATCATAAATCTCATTTCACGGGCATGTTTATTGTAGGGGGTGGGGTTTTACTGTCCCCCCCTCCTCTGCATCATGATCCAAGAGTAGGTGCCCTGAGCTGGAGCTCCTTAGGGTTGTTCTTATCATTTTTTTGATCTGAATACCTGGTGATGGTGAAGTTCCTTACCGACAGCGGCGACATTTCTTCGCAAGCAATTGCCTCGATTGATGCATAAAAGAGGTACCTTTGAAAGTCTCACCCAGCACTCTATTGCCTTAGCCAATCCAATGGACATTTATGAACAAACGGAAGATAATCCACAAAGACGAAATATATTTTACCCTTTTTTTTTGTTTGAAGACACCAAAATTACAACCTGGTTTATCATTATTTGCACGCGTAGAAGCCAACGGCATCCATCGCATCCCAAACGATTCCCACCATTTATGAACATATATTACCCCCAAGGTAGTTGATTCCTGCGATGGAAAATAGATGGTCTTGAATCCACAAATCTATGTCTTCTCGTCATGTAAACTAGAGAAACCGCCTCATTAAAGATTTATATCGCTCTATCATATCACTCATGATGGTACAAGATATTTTGCTTTGTTCATGATTCAACACCATTAAAACCAAGTAAATGCCAGAAAAAGAATAGTCCGAGGTGGAAGGAGAAAAGAATAAATTGATAGCTGAAACTAGGAGTCACTTGGCTGCCAAGTGGTTTCTTGCTTAGTGCCTGGTGGTAGCCATGCCGTTGAGCTGCTGGTTGCCCTCGGGCGGCCACGACTAAGATCATCATCCTTTTTGGAGCTACTTGAAATGGAGGCCGATTCTTCGGAATATTGCGGCCCAGCGGTTCTTCCTGGGAGATACGCGTAGCTGTTAGAATCCCGCGTCTTGTTTGCTGGCCGGGCATTCAAAGGAAGTACGGTGTCTTTCGCATGGAAGTGGTCCTCATTCGCTTTTTGGTCTGCAAGATCGTCATGGCTATTGCGATCATAGAGGTAAAGGCCCAGGAAGGTGAGCGCAATGCCAAAAGCTTGCACTGAGGTAGTCGAGCTACCAAACCATACAATGGCAACGACAATAACAAATACCCTCTTGACTAAAGATGCCACTGAATAAGATACTGGCGAAATCATAGATAGGAGAATAAATGCCAGGATGTTCTGCGCAAAATGGGAGACCCCGTTGAACACAAATTCAAGAAAGAGCGCGCCGTGATCCAAAGAGTCTTTCTTTCCGGATAAGGAGATCGCACCGTCCTGCATCAGATCAAAGATCAAGGGGTAGCCTTCAGATACGAACCAGATTGGTAATGTAAGTAGGAAGGCTAACCCGGAGCAGTAATAAAGTAGATTCAGCTTGTCTAGTTTCCGACGACCAGGTGTTTGCATGTCTGACTCGGCGCGCTCTGCTTCATTGAAGAGCTTTTTGGAGAAAATGTTTTGCGACACGAAGACTAAAGCTGCAACAAGCGCGCACATGATTCCAAAGAAATTGGTCGAGAACCCAGTGGAGCAAGCAAGCATAACACCTAGTGTCAACGGAGCGAGTGAAAGGTATGTTGCACGAGCATATCGGATACGGAAAAAAATGCGGTATGCCAAAACGGTAAATAGGGGAGACAGCCCTTTAATAGTATGCACGAGGGAGACCGGTATTTGCGAGGTGGCCATAGAGCTAAGTATGTGCCCGGCAAGCTGGAAAACAGCCAGGGGTAGCGCTGTCATAATTACATCACGAGATGGCGGGCGAAGGTTGTGCTTAAGAGCCGGTACGCTAGATTTAAGCCACGGAAACGCTGTTGATAAAGAAGAGAGTACTATACACCATATCGACACGAATGCGAATTGAACGATAGTGAGCGTGATGGGTTTGGGGAGCGCATTTAGTATGGACTTCGAGGATGTGTTCGTGAGCGCAGAGGTCATATACCAGATCAGACAAAGGCCCTACATGGGGGTAAGCGGCGGCTTTTGACGACATTGAAGAACAGGGGACCCTACTATGAGTCTGTACGAGACCGGGGCCCGGAGGGCTTGTGCTAATTCCTGTGCATTGGCGCTGACACTACCATTGCGTGTCCTGATCGCAGTGATAGTCTCGCTGATACTTTTTCTCGGTTTCCGTCGCGGGTCCCTGACCGGTCTACTTGCGTAATCCTGTCCTATCTTTCCCAAATCCCAGCGATCGCTAGGCGAATATCTCACGGTGGAACTTGGGAGAAGTTCTGGCAACTCTTTCTGGGTATCATGGAGCTCGTCAATGAATGGCGGAAATTTGTCAAGAGGGCTTGTCATCGGTTGCGAGCCGGAGCCATTCACTGGTGTTTGTAGGTCCGATTGCCGTATCGAAGAGCGTCGACCGATGCCGGTGACGGTCGTTGTGGTCATTGCCCGATTCCCTAATAGCTTCCCCGACGCGATTGGATATCCTTGGATAAATTTCTTGCGAATCTAACGAAACAGACATGCAAGAAAATTGAATGTGCGGTCGAAGTAAAGGAACTAGACGGACCCTGGATATCAAAGGTGAGAAGCATAGGCTTTTGGCTCGAAAAATCGATTTAACACCGGGTGGGACGCTGTGAAGGTGGCTCCTCCGTAGTATTTACGATCCCAGTCGATACGGTTGCGGGATGTCAGGGTCGCCGAGAGTTGATTAGACTAATGGGCCGGCTTTTTGGCGGCTGTAATTTGCTACGAGCCTGCGACATGAAGTTTGACCCTTACTAAGTAGTACCGGATTGTACTAGTGTCCCAGGCCGATGACGAATGGCCTCTGGCAAATGAACTGAGAGAATCCACCACGCCTTTGAAAGCTTGCCCAAAGGTGGTTGACCACCAGTTTAGGCCTGGGACTACATATCTATTTCATTGTTGGTCTTTCCAGAGCTTTTTAAACAATATTCACCTATCGTGGTCTATTGATCCTGCTTCATGTCCTGGATTGGTGCATCAGCTTGAGCATGGGGATTTTAGCTCAAAGTTCCTTTGAAAAATTCCGGAAAATGCCTCATCGAGTTTAATCACAGTCTGCCGGGCCTATCTGAATAATGTTATCAAAACCAACTTTCTTGACAAATTGGCGGGCGTTTATTCTCACCAGTGAAACCCGGCTCTTTTTGTCCACATAAAAGGAACTGTTGTGACTTTTAGTATATTATTCATAGAGCTATGACCAGGAACCATCTCCGAGGCGCAACCTTGGTTACAGATAATCAAATATACAAGAGAAACACAATAATGACTTTCATGATAGGATATAAAAAGAATGATCTTCTTGTTGGGTTTAAACCTTAAAAAAGAGCTTTTGACGGGGGTCTCCGTACTCCGCGTGCTCTTGGCAAGGGGTGGTGTGAATCCACTACGAGCTTCCAGCTTCGCTTGACTTTGGATTGTCTGCTCCTACGAGCTGCTCGAGTTGAGAATGGCATACCGCTTAATCCCTGTTACAATATTTGTCGCAATTTTATTCTGGCTTCATAGTAGCACGCTATATGGCATAAGATTATGGAAATCGACTTATTCTTCCCAATGGATTCCAGACTCAAGTAACTCACCGATTTCGTTCTCCCGGAAATGGGAGGTTCTTGGGCCATTTAGATGCGGAACAAGAGGTTAGTGCAAGCCCGAGACACTTGATGCTGGCGAAACAATTTCCCTCTTAATCAATGAGCTATTCTTAATAATTATCACTCTAGAAGCTGTCTGGGGGGCGGACCCCTTAGAATATTGGGGAGGATTTAGTAATTTGTCGTATAATGAAGAGGTGGAATTCAATAGCCCACTGGCCACCAATGGAACTGCTCGATGGAGCATGATTGAGGCCAACACGTCGAGCTTTACTAAAGAACTAGGTAAGGCTGAAATCGAAGTGAGCTTCCCCCAGGTAGATTGGAACTTTCTTCAATCTATATATGGATTGTCCGCTTTACAGTATCAAACCTGGATACGTGGGAAATTGCGACTAAACGAATCAAGCCCCCAGTCAGTGGCGATTCATGCAACTGGTATTCTGGAATTTTCGATCAACGGTAAACGGCACTTTGGGGGTGATTTCTACAGCTACGGGAGAGCGCCGTTGATATTGAACCTAGCTCCAGGGGAGCATGTTATTGAATTACGTCTTATCCGTGATGTTCGAGCTCAAGGTGGACTTGGAGAACCTATAATAAATGTGGCAGTCGAAGCAGAGATACGGCGTGAAATTATCAGTGTTGATGAACAGAGCCTTTTAATCCCAGAAACTACTAATGGGAAGCTTGGGAGCGTCTGGGCGTCAATAGACGTACAGAACAATGTTGATGATTGGGTTGAGGTCCTCTTTGTCTCATCTGATGTAGGTACCAAATAGCCCCTAGATCCACGAGAGCACATTTCAGCTAACTAAATCATTAGAACGTTCCTCTAAAAATAAAAAGAGCAATACATCTGGCGCCGTATCAGATTCGGCCAATGGCCTTCCAATTTGCCATCGACAAGATATTGGAAGACAGTTTTCCGGTTTATATAATGTACAAAACTTCCCAAGACAGTGAGGTGCACAGAATCGCTTGTTTTAGGGTGAAATTTACCCACAGGTCAATCTTCGAGCCCCAGAGGCTTACATATCTTCATCCTGCGGGCATAGTCTCTTATGCCATTCTACGCCCGCCTCCGTTAGACTCTAATTGTGCTACCAATCAAACAAATTACTCTGTGCCGGTTATATTAGGTCTCCATGGCGCTGGACTTGAAGCAGACAGTCTGCAGGCACGTGAGATGTTGGATGCCGCATATAGTCTCTGTTCATGGAAGCTGTTTCCCAGCGGCGTCACATCGTGGAGTGGAGATGACTGGCGTAAGATCACCTCCTTTTTACCACCTCTAACGCTTTATTTTGGCTAAATTAATTATTTCTTGGGGCGTCATTGCTTATGCCTGGATAGATACCTGGGGCGTTGCCGACATTAAAGCCGCTGTGAGTGCAATTTCTCGATGGATAACGGCGATAAACTGGGGTGGCCCGGAAGTAACACCGGATAGGTGGATTGCTGTAGGCCATTCAAATGGAGGTATGGAGATTTCTTGACAAAATTATCGCGCTCGTTTATTGACGGAGGATCCCAGGCCAGGGTGTATGGTTCCTTGCAACGCATTACCCTGATAATATGCTTGCTATCGCGCCAATATCGGCTTACTCCTCCATCGAAAGTGAGTTTGGCAGCCTGTCTTTATTAAGTTTTATGTGCTAATCTTATAGACTATGTACCATATGACATGTGGCAAGATTCGGAGCCTCTGTTATTCTCTATCCTTCAGCAGTCCCGATCTAGTTTTAAACACGAGACGTTAATGGAAAACCTTGCTGGAATCCCAATACTCCAACAGCACGGTTCAGATGACACGAATGTGCCCGTTTACCATGCGCGTCTAATGCATGAACTTATTGAGAAAGCCCACTGGTCTTCTCAGTACGACGAACTGCCCGGTAAAGACCACTGGTTCGACGGGGTGATGACAACACCATCTCTACTGAACTTCTATGGAAACTCTCTTCGTTCTCCTCCAAGCACGACCCCACATACCTATGTCCTCAATGTCCCGTCCTCCGGGGATATGGCGTCCAAAGGGGGTGTGTGTGTCGATCAAATTGAGTCTCCGGATATGAACGGCCGAATAAAAGTCCGTCGAGACCTGGAAAGTAAAACCTTATTCTTACAGACTCAAAATATTCACCGTTTTCATCTTTCTGCTACGGTTTGCCAAACGGGGTTTCCTCTCGCTATGGTGATTGATAATGCAAGTCAGCCCTTTGAAGTCAACTTAGATCAATGTGGATCTACATGGTATGTCAAAGATGCTCTGGGCAGGTGGACAGTGTCCAAAAACTCCAACTGGCAGGGGTTACACCAACGGTATGGCCGCCAATTAGGCGCGATGGATGCTATACTGCGTTCCGAGGGATTATTTACAATCGCCATGTGTTCAGCCGGGATTGAACATGTAGCCCTTCAAATCAGCCGAAATCTCCTGCAGTACTTTGCTGCTGATTCCCACATAACCAGCGAGTGTGACCGAATGGCATCTCCTTCTCTTGGAGACCAGGAAGCCAGATCCGGAAACACTATTACTCTCTCGCTCGGAGACGACAGGTTGCCAAGGCCAGGACACTTCTCATTTCCTATTCGTATTGGTGCAGGCCGTATATCATTGTTCAAGGGCTGCTACCAAGTTACTTCTGGTGGGCTCGTTGGCCTTGACATTACCAAACAATGCCAACACAACTACACTTATACATATGAAAATGCCGTCGGTGCGCTCTTCCTCCGTCCACTAGAGAACCAGGGACTGGAGTTAGTGGTATGGGGCTCAGACATTAACGGCCTTGAGCAAGCTGCGCGTCTTGTACCCACACTTACTGGAGTTGGCCAGCCGGAGTTTCTCATTCTAGCTGATAGCTGTCGTTGGAAAGGTCATGCGGGACTATACGCTGCCGGTCATTTCGATAAGTTTTGGCAAATATCATCTGGGTCTTATATAAGCACTGGAATATAAGACACAAGCTAATCCGGGATCATCAGCTGGGTCGCTAGACGCCTTCAGCTACAACATCGACTTCAGGAGTTGCCAGTCTCGTAAACGCATGCTAAGGCACAACATATCATGGATGTACCTAGATCCTCGGCCAAGGTGGGGTAATATTCTGTCAATATGAGCTTTATAATAACCAGTTAGCTAAGATAATGCTCCATTTCTTATTTGTTTTATAAGAAAAAGGAGCCCGGGAGACTTTGTAGACTCAGCTCAGTCAATCTAAGTGACTCTCTGTTGGTCATCGCATGTTTTTAAACTTTGGAGATTATAGATTGATCTTCTAGGTTGAAAGTGTATACTTGTGTATAACAACCATATCCCATTCAAATATGAAGAACTACATTAATCCTCTGTGAGAGTGAGTGCCTTGCTTCCTTTCCCAGCAACTCCACGCCTACCTGGGTTACCAGACTTGATTTCTTCTCTCCCTCCGAGCTGCTAGACTCCCACCACATCCTTCCCTTTCCTTCTCTCCCTCTCCAGTCGTTGCTTCCTACCTACAAACCCGGGACGTCTCCTCTGTTGTGTCTATTTATATTTTTAAAATCTGTTCACTTTTCATCTGCTTTTTCATCTCGCTTGTTCAAAATACTGCCATCTATCTGGAGTCTTTCCCTAGACAACATAAACCAATCTCCGCACTTACAATCATCTTTTACATATCTTCTTCACTGTCAGGTTTCAGTTGCTTGTGAGAGAACTTGGATCTTGTGCAGTGTGTTTGTCTGTTCCACATCCTGCCCCGGGCTGTTTCGTTCACTTCCAAATTCCGCACACTGATTAGTGAATCTGAAGACGAAACTTGCCATCAATCTACTCGAGATGTCTCGAATTTCGGCGAACTCTCCGGAATTTGGTCGCAAAAACTCTGATGAGGACTCCTTTTCAAGTGATGGCGTTGCTGGAGTGCATTCTATACGTGCTGGAAAGGAAACATCGGTAGGTCGATTATTGCAAAAAGAAGTACGCTCAGTGCACTGAATATGCAGTCAAACAACAAGCACTTAAACACTTCCTTTAACCTTCCTGGTCCCTTGATGGACTTTAATCATGGGAAGGTCTCATCACCAGCTGATGGCACTGAGGATAACCCTTCCACTAAGGTCAGGCTCCCTTTTGTTTCAAAGTTCAAAGTGAAGAAGATGCTCACAATCCTAGAAGCAGAAGCTCGAACATTCAAAAAATGTCTCCTCAGGTGGGGATTCTGATATGGAAAAGCTTCTCGCAAAACTTTCGCCCAAGCCTCAGTTGTTGGATAGCCAGAACAATCGGAACCAGGTATTACTCTCCAAATTATCTGAACAACAAATTTTGCTCAAGACACAGAGTCAGATCCTGGCCAGGAGCAAAGCGCCAGGATATCATTCGGGTCTCAATAAATGCTCCAGCTTGATTTCTCTTACTGGGTCTCCCTCGACTTCTGTTCCTGCAGATACTGGGAAACTGGATTCCCTAGACAACGATGCATCCGAAGTGCTTCGATTGAAGCAAGAACTGCTCGCTGCAAATTCCAAGATTGCCCTACAAGAGCAAGAGTTGGCTCAGACGCGTGTTATCAAACATACCATAGACCAAGCTTTAGGTCCCCCATCCGAAGCTGATTTTAACGGGCGAGACATCACCGAACAGACAATCAGTAACCTACAGGATGCTTTCAATGCATCTATTCCGGCTCCTAATTTGCTTCAGGATGGCTGGAATGGGCAGGATGATTCACATTCAGACATTTCAGATGCGCTCTCTGCTGGTGCCTACAATAGAGCCCGTGGGTTTTGGGCCCCTCCTAGCCAACAGACGTACAGCATTGGCGTGAATGCCGACAGAGCTTATGGTGAAACTCTACCTTTGCCTAGCAATTCCTTTGGACAAGAAACAAGCAGGTTTTGGGGAACGTCGACAGCGAATCCTGGTATTCCTGCATGCTCTTCCTTCCAGTCCCAGCGTGTACTTTCTGGAAATTCCCCTGCCCCTTGCGGTTTTGATGCCTCGTTCTCTGAGGAACAAGCTAGATATTTGCAAGGCCCTGGATTTGGTCCTCGCCTCCAGGCAACTCAGGTGAATCCTACCGGATCAGGTTTTCCAGCACAAAACTCTCCCTGGGGCGCATTTGCTCCAAGCTCGTCCGAGCATGGTTCGAAATCACCTGTGAATAAGCCAAGCAACACCTACCAACAAGTTGGACTGTACCCGATCCCTCCATATCACCAACGTTCTGTTGCTTCCCCACTCTCGCCAACAGCAACCGAGTTTACATCTCCAAACGCGAGCTCAGGGTCCTGGAATGGCTCATCTGTAAGTATCACATCGACAAGCCCCTTCTTTTCTATTAACTTACGTGCCTAGGCGGGTAGCAATTCGATCCAAACCTATGTTTCACCACTCGAGCCGCTCAATTATCGCCGGCTCCTTGATAAGAATGTTTCGTGTGACTGGAAGTACATAGTGGACAAAATTGTTTGCAACAATGACCAACAAGCGTCCATATTTCTGCAGCAGAAACTGAAAGTTGGAACCACAGAACAGAAATACGACATTATCGAAGCTATTGTACACCAAGCTTACTCCCTCATGGTCAATCGTTTTGGAAACTTCCTCGTTCAACGTTGTTTTGAACATGGGACTCCTGAACAGATCGTTGCGATTGCCAATGCAATCAAAGGCAACACTTTGAGTCTAAGTATGGATCCATTTGGGTGTCATGTAATCCAAAAAGCTTTTGACTGCGTACCAGAGGAGCACAAAGCAGTCATGGTTCATGAGCTCCTACGAAGAATTCCAGAAACCGTGATTCACAGATATGCGTGCCATGTCTGGCAGAAGCTTTTTGAATTGCGTTGGAGTGGTGAGCCCCCTCAGATCATGGCAAAGGTAAATGAAGCCCTACGCGGAATGTGGCATGAGGTCGCTCTGGGCGAGACGGGAAGCCTGGTGGTTCAGAACATCTTTGAAAACTGCGTCGAGGATGAAAAGGTAGCTCCTCCTCCCCCTCCCCCTTTCTTTCTCTTTCTATTTTCTCGGATGGCCTACATTTTGCACCCGAAGTCTGTACAAACAAACATGCTAACAGCTAATTTAGCGTCCAGCCATTGAAGAGGTGCTAGTAAAGATCGATTTACTCGCCCATGGCCAATTTGGAAATTGGTGTATTCAGCATATATGCGAACATGGTGCTCCCCATGACAAAAGCCGTGCCGTTGAGCATATTATTCGCTGGGCCGTTGATTACAGCATGGATCAGTTTGCATCAAAGATTGTTGAGAAATGTCTGAAGATAGGGGGGTCCGAATTTCTGGAACGCTACCTTTCCCGAATCTGTACTGGCCGTACTGATCGACCAAGAATGCCTTTGATTGACAGTAAGTCTGATATTCCTAGCATTTTTATAGCATCAGATCTAATCCGCAACAGTTGCGGGGGACCAATACGGCAATTATCTCATTCAATGGATTCTGATGAACGCTGCGCCCCATCAGCGTGAGCTAGTTGCCAGTCATATTCGGTAATCTCACCCCATCAACAGCATTTCTAGACAAGCTAGTAACTTGTTTATTAGGAAACACATGGTTTCCTTGCGTGGCTCTAAGTTCGGCTCACGGGTCGCAATGCTTTGCTGCAACATGTCTCATACCACTCGTCCTGGGCCAGGTACAGGCGTTCAAATTGGCCGTTTCAATGCCTTCAACGATGACAGATTCCAGGTGCCCAACCAACACAGAGGACGATTTGTTCATGGAAATCAGTGGAACACTGGCTATGCGCCATTTCGTTAAAAACTTCAATCCAGCTATTACTTCCTATGACCATCTGTTAAAAACATGGACGTCACAACCGATCAAAGTCGTTGGTTCTATCTGATATTTCTCTCAATGTGATTTGGGTTCATGAATGCCCTCTACGTCTGGCTTAAAGCTTTCCACATTTACATTGTTGGGCTGGGCTACTAAGGCTTGATATCCTATGATTATGTTCTCATTTCGCGTCGCCTCTTTGCTTTTGACCTTGTGTTTTGTTAGGCATTCTTCCATTCTTTTTCTGTCTTTAAAGGACTGAAAGCTACCTAGGCAATAAACTTCTATCTTTTTCTTACATAGATGGGAACATCTAATACATCGATAGAACGGTGGCGGATGATGCAATAGGCAAATGTATGACATGGTTTTTTCTTGAGGAGAAATTGATATCCCCTAGCACCCACCCTATCTAGAATATTTTCTCGGCCCTACATAGCCAAGTCATACATTAAATGTGAGTGACCTCTGTTTAAAACAAGGTTTGCTGTTGCTGGAGTGTGACATGGCACCTTTTCTTAGATGCCCTGAGAGTTCCATTCGGACTGTAGTCCACGTTACTAAAATATCTTACTTTCGTTCTTTAAAAATAATTATGAGCTCCCGCTGACTTCCTCCTTTTCCCAGGGTTTTAATCG
Source organism: Aspergillus panamensis (assembly GCA_027569225.1). Classification (NCBI taxonomy): domain Eukaryota; kingdom Fungi; phylum Ascomycota; class Eurotiomycetes; order Eurotiales; family Aspergillaceae; genus Aspergillus; species Aspergillus panamensis. The sequence goes on from JAPDER010000007.1 coordinate 597,152, forward strand.
CCTCGGCCGCGTGCTCGGGGCGTCATGGCCTTCTAGCACTGTGTCTGGTATATCTTGAATTCCGGGAATTGGTTGACCGGTGGTAATAAGCTCCACTATATGCGCGAATGAGGTAGGATATGTCGGTTGTTCTTGGCCAGGTGCCGATTGATTATATGTAATTTCAGGTGGAGATTGTGTGAGTGGTTCTGGGGGGCTAGATTTTGACTCCTGCGGTTGAGAGGGAACTACCGGTCTTGATTCCAACCAAGATCTATATGTTGCCAAATTCAGAGGTAACGCAAGTTTCTCCTTCCTAGGCCGAGATACGCATCAGGTGTGCCCACTTGGCAATACGCAGGGGGTGAGGGTGAGGGGCCAACAATTCGACTCTAAAACGAACCTTGAAAAATAGAAACACTTCGCCTGAAGAACCAGATCATCATCACGACTGATCTCCGCCTCCGAAGCAAGAGTCTCTGGATGACCGAGGATAATCGAAAGACCCTTCGCAAATTCCTGGTCTGTGGTGAATGGGTACGAGCTCAATTGCTCGAATATGGCGGTTTCTGATATTTGGGGCTGCTTCCCCGCTTCGTCGGTTCGAGCTTCAGCAGGTGTGGAGGACGAAAGATGTGATGACATTGTATTGTTTGTTATGTGCTCTGGGGTTGTCACTTGATCTCGAGGGGGTTTGCTTTTGACTGCTCCTTGCCTCTTCTCTTTTTTTATGGCACTTTGGCGGATGTCGTCCGGTTTGTGTTATGTTTTCTCTTCTGAAGCTCGGTGGAAAGAGGTGTGAGGGTGATAGCTAAGCTGGCTGCGGAGAGATCTTAACCGAGGTACATTGGGCGACGCATGAAGAGGTGCCGCTGTTGACTCGATTCGAGTTCTGGGACGATAAATCAAGTTATAAATAACTGTTTGGCTTTGAACCTTGCAATTGAATAATGCTCATTATAATTATATAAATATTCAACCTGTTTGCTCTTGAGGCTAACGCTTGGAAAAAGCGAAGTGACGATATAATAGTGTCAGCATCTGTTCCCGTCATATCTCCGCGCAAAGGGTCTGTGAGAGAGAGATTCTTAAACGTGATTAATTACTTGGGGTATCTGATTAAGATTGGTCTAGTTTATCTACCGGCTGGGTTTTGTTTTCACCCTAGGGCTCGAGAGGTCGTAACAGTCATGAGGTATCCATTTTATCTGAATCGTCCTGTCCTTTCCTTAGACCATCCTTGGCATGAGGTGCACTCCTGCTTTGGCAGCCGGGACAATTGTGTACGACTTCATGGGCAAAGAGATCACAATCAATACAGAAATGGTTCTTGCATACAGTACACTCGTAGCGACTGCTTACGCTCATTCCCTTGGCTAGACTCTCCGTGGCATGCCATTGCTCCTTGGGGGGTATAGGAGGGAATGATATTCCACAGGCGAAGCAAACGGAGCTGCGAGAAGCACGCTGCCACGGAACCTCTACCCAATTCATCAGAGGGAATAAATGATGATAAGAACGAGCAAGGTGGGTTGAAAGAATCAATGTAAGCCCGCATGAGGGACACTCGGCAGGGAGTCCGCAAACCTTGCTACTGCATCGGGAGCAGAGATATCCCCCACAGGAAGGTTTGGAGTGGCATGCACAAAGGGAAGGGTATGTTTCAATGGTACGGGACGGGAATCCCATCATCAAGAGGGAGCTGGTGGACTGCTTCTGGGAATACGTAACCCGGGGTGTTGTTACATCCATCACAAGTTCACGGAAATGCTGCTCATTAAGCGCAACCCCGTAGCTTGTATCGTCGCCCCCGTTTGTTTTGGCGCATAGTTCTCGGCAGATTGCGACCTGCGCCGCGAGGCCCACAATTCCAACGCGAATCTTATCATTAATGAGAGTGGTTACAGTCTGGTGAATGTCACCCGGATCGGAGGAAAGTAGGGACCCAAAGATAACGAGTATCTCTCGCGTTCCATGGCTTGGTGTATGGCTGGTGAATTCGAGGTTAGCTTCGAGTGCTAGGTTGGGGGGGGGGGGGGGCAGCAGTGCAAGGGCAGAAGAAGGTGGGAGCTCACAATAGCGCGCCACGAGCCATCTCAAGCCCATTCTGTAGACTGGGAAGACCTTTCGGGTCCTGATCTCTTAAAGCCTGTATTGCACTGATATGTTCCGTGGGGTTGCCACTCATATCACTTATGCGGATGGCAAGGCCATCCCTCAACCCGAGGACACCAATCTGAGAGATGGGATTCTGCTCAAAAAATTCCCTCACAAACTCTTGTGCATACCGTAGCGTTAACAGATATCGCGTCGGCCGCAGGTCTTTCTCTGTCATAGACAACGATAAATCCAATATTAAAATGACGTGACGAATAATTCCTCGCTGTAATGGGGTGGTATCTCTCAAGAGCCTGGACAGTGCGATTTCAGCATGATTTAAAATGAGCCAGCCCACAGGCTCTCTTTGTGGCCAGATTCCTAAGCACCACTTACCTCTTCCTCTTTCCAGCTTCGAGTAGCCCGTCAACTGTAGAGCTAATCGTGCCATCCGCGCCTTCAATCAAAGTCTCCCAAGTTCGTGAAACTTCCCACTCTGCTCCACCACGCTGCTTCTTTCTTCTCGAGGCTGCGGCGCCCCCTCGAGACCCTTGGAGGATGTTGCCATCAGCTTCGTCTTCGGAGATCTCTCCGATATATTCTTCATCGGAGTCTGCCATTATTTTCGAGAGTCTTGTTTAGCCAAAGAAAATGAAAGTTGGGCTTTGGCTTGAAAATCGGTCTCCACGAAAAGTTCACCAACGGTGGGATCGGCATCAAATAAGGTCCAAGCTCCGCCGGAGCTCCGTACCACGAATCCTAACGTTTTCCGA